>OZ024742.1:61069185-61226685 GCA_964016885.1 Eledone cirrhosa
CTTAATTAAACCAATTCGTTTGTTAAAGTTTAGATTATGTCAAAACTACTATATCTTAAATGAAAGAAATCCATAAAATTAACCGTTGCTATCGTAGTTATATCAAATGTATTATCTCCAATGATGGAGATTGAAAGATATGTAGCTAGTGAGAGTTATATATTTCATGTATATCTATCTTAAAACTGACTACTACTTTGGCTACTACTTAAATTATTATATTTGTATATATATATATATATATATATATATATATATACAGAGAATTAGTATATCTACCAACATATGCGTACAGATGTACACTAATGCTAGCAAATACATAAGTTATGTCATAGTACCTAGGTGGTTCAATGCAGGAGGATGCAGAACAATAATATGAAAGACGTAAAATAAGAAAAATTTAAAAAAAAATTAAAACTTAACTTACTTACTAAACTTTTCACTCCAACTAATTAGTTTCTGTAATGGGATAAAGATAGTTACGTAATATAACCATCGAGAATTCATTACGTCATCAGGAAGTCTATTCTCAGCTAAGTCTCCAGGCAATGCGCGGACACTAGGGACTCATATAAAAATAATAATAATTCGGTGGAAGGAACAGCTAGCGGGGACTGGATTCCATGCACTGAAAAAGTTCGCTGCCTCTGGTCAAATGGCAGATTCTAAAGAATCAATCACGTGACACTGAGGCTAGTCGGAAGGAGTGGGTTTTACGTCTTTCATATATATATATATATATATATATATATATATATGTGTGTGTGTATAGGATTGAATCGTATGTTTTACAATCGTGTGTGAATACTTATATTTATATGTATGTGAATAAAGACCTTGAAGTTTATGCCTTTTGCGTTGCCTTTTGATATTGTATTTTGTGATGTTCATCTTGGGTTCATTTCACTTATTTCTGTAATGGCTTGGGAATTTCTTGTTATTTATATATATATATATATATATATATATATATATATATATATATATATATATATATATATATATATATATATATATATATATTTATTTATTTATTAAAATAACAGATTAAAGTTTAATCTGTTATTTTAATAAATATTTGCTCTACGGTTCTTATATATTTGATATATATTTATCCTTATCGAGCCCTCTTTGAATTTTAGTCTTCAAATTTATTATTATTACTATAAATATATACATATATATTCATAAATATATATATAAAGAGAGAGAGAGAGGGGGAGAGAGAGACGGGAGGACTAGTCGAATGCTAAGTACATTTTGCCTGCTATGAAAATAATTGTTGGACAGATTGCCTTGTACACCTTGTTAATCTTTAAATCTATTTTATTTTAGCGATCAGTAGAGTAAGCTTAATCCCGCGTAAACATTGTGAAGAGAGGAGTAGTTGAATAGAACGGTTTGTGAATTGCTGTAAAGTCAGATAATTAGTCTAACTTTTATGTATTTAGATTCTTTAAAATTATATTTCAGTTATACTTGAGTGTAGAGTCCTATCAGACCAGAACTCATCATGGTTAAACGTGTGACTGAGTTTACACCATACGTTTTCTTGAATAGAATGCTAGGTTAAAGTTTACCTTCGGAATACGATAGGTAATGTTCAACTGCGTAGACTAGAAGAACAGAAAAGGAAATGTATTGCATATGGATATATATTTCCGCGCCCGAGTTTTGGGTACTAAGCAGACCACTTACGATCATGAAAATAATTCCATTGCAACTAGACTGTACGCTTTCCTAAATGTATATCAACCTTTCCATTAAGTTTATTTTAGTTTTATTGAGCTAAACAGTCGAGTCCTTATATTTGACAGGATATATTTCCATCTACGATCATTAGAAGTGAAGATTCAATAAATTATATATAGGGCTCCGGGTTTTCATGTCGGGTTTCACAAACAGCATTCGAAAGATTTCCAGTCTACATCTTTCTGTGTATGAAATTGCTGCTACTATATGATGTCCCCAATGCGGTGTAACCAGCTAACGGTGGTAAAAGTAGGGTGTGCGAGGTTAATATTCTCAGGTGGGTGGAGATCTGGGAACTCTGGGCGTATACCGGAGAATGGTGTGATATAATCAGTTATATCTTCTACCAAAACTTTCAGAATTTTCGGCTGTGACTATAATCCTATGGTCGAAATCAGTACTTTAATATAGTTTCCTTGCATTCAAATCCTTGCACCCACTATTTCGTCTCATATGTGTGTATATACCCTATATTATAATAATTGTAGGCGCTTTTTATGCTTCTGTCCTTTTCACACTTTCACTTCTCAACAGTGTTCCGTCCCTTTCTCTTCCTCACTCTCTATATCTATCTATCTCTGTATTTATATATATATATATATATATATATATATATATATATATATTTCACAAAGCTTGCTTTATTTACTTATTCCGTCCGTAAAATTCTAGGTTTGTACAAGTAATGAGATGTCAATTCAAGAATGTTGCCTTGTCGAGCAACATAGATTCTTAACCATATAAATTACTGAAGCGAAGTGTTCATTGACTTCATCAGCTCCAGAATCTTTCAATGTTTCCATTAATTTGAAGAATGACAGGTCTGAAGCATCAACATCATACGCATCAATCATTCCAAGAAGCGCAACAGCAAATAAATATATTTTAACGAATAGGTTTCACTTGCAAAATAAATTGGAACATAATAATAGCAACACGACAAAATTTACATATCGTTAAACAAACGGAATTTAATGATTTAAAAGATCATGCTCTAATTGTTATTATTATTTTTTTTTTCTGTATTTCAGCACACTTTTTCTAGTCATTCGATTAGTTTATCGCACACAAGTGTCAGTTATTGCTGATAACTAATTTGGATAGTACCAACATAGGTTTCAATATCTTTATTTTTGTATATTCTTCTACTACAAGGTTTATCATAAATAATTTTACTATTTAGAAACGGAATATGTTTTATAATATTTTTCTCGTTATTTTATTACATATTTTGAAAATGTGTTAACTGGAAATTAACTATTGGTGAAAGAAAGTTATTGAATTATTAAATGATAATTTTTTGTTATGGGCAACTCTGTTTACAGTTACAACAATACAATAATTTTTATATTTAATTTTCTCGTTTTCATTCATTCCTATTGGCAAAATGTTTGTCGAACTTTTTGCAGTGAAATTGTCTGTAACCCTGTCGCTAAGAAAGCAAAGACTATTTAAACAACACATTATAAATGTAAAGAGAGTATAAATTATAGTCTGTTTAGTGTCTGTGCTGCTGCGCTTGTTCTTGATGTTTTTCTAGTGGCTAAAATTATTCTTTCACGACGTAATTGTTTCAGTTTCAAAACACTGTCTCAAATCAATTTACGTGCCAAATAATTATAACACAGAAATCTAATACACTTTAATTGAAATATTGATGAATATATGTTTTGTAGTTAGAATTGATTCAGTTGAATTTTGTTGTTATGCTGTTGATGAGGCGTGGGGCAGCGTCAAAGTATATTTGATGTTTATGCTGAAAAGGAGAAACAAACGAAACAACAGCTGATGTGTTGCTACTAACCGCTACACACACTCTCATACATACATACATACATACATACATACATACATACATACATACATACATACATACATACATACATACATGGTGGCTGCCAACTCGTTTTCGAGTACGGCCACTACTGTATATCCATGTAGGAGAACCCCTACCGATGCGCTAAACAAGTGTGACTTTTTAGTCCAGCCAGCGACTTGAAAACTCTGGTACAAACACTACACCTGTGACAATTATTGACACATAGTGCTGGGCCCATGGTACCATGTGATGACAAGTGCAGAGAGATCTCCAGATATAAAGCAATGCCTGTGCCGTGAAGCTTTTATAGTGAGCAAAGGCACTGCACAAAGCCAGTCCCACTCTCTTAACCAAGATGATATTTATCAAAAGAAGAACAAGTCAACATCATTGGATACCATCAGGGTTGCAGGTGCTATATCAGAGTTTTCCTTCTCCTAGAATTCTGCCTTGACAAAGGCTAAGGGGTCATCTTTCCGGTGATTTTGGATGGCCATTGACTCTTAAGAGCTCCTTTGCCCTTTGACAGGTTTTGTTTTTAGTCCTGCAGGATGTCCAAAGTCACCCTCCTCACCAAGAAGCCTTGGTGGGGTTGCCAGTTTAGTCGCTTTAGTCGCCAACGACCCGACCATGAGACAGGTTGTACTGGGATACATGTTACCAGTAGCACCAACTGGTGACTTGACATACACACATACATACATACATACATACATACATACATACATACATACATACATACATACATACATACATACATACATACATCACTGTACAATGCAGTTCGTAAAAAAGATAGCCCCGATAATAAACACATTAAAAGCTACAACAATGTGGAAGACATCTATGTACATAATATGAAAGAGTACTGGTGGAATGTTCCAGTAAAAACCCCAATAAAATGCAGGCATAACAGACCAGATATTATGATATGGGACAGGGAGAAGAAAACATGCACAGTAGTGGAAATTAGCTGCCCAGCAGATGCCAATATAATATCAAAGATTAGTGAAAAGGAGAATATTTATGCAGAACTGATGAGAAATCTGCAGATACTCCACCCTGATTACACCTTCAGATTTATGCCTGTGATTATTGGGGCACTGGGATATGTTAGTAACTGCCTCAATACAAATCTTGAGAAGCTAGGCTTCACAGGAACAGAAAGAATACAACTAGTTAGGAAACTACAAGTACAATACATTAATGGAACAGTAAAAATATGTAAAACATTCCAAAAATGTTGCATCTAATAACTGCATATACACATGTACAGATACAAAGTATATGCACATGCACACATACAACTCAAAACATCCATATCCACACATACAATAACATCCATATCTACACATGCATGCATACATACATATCTACCTAGTTGATGGTGTGTAAATTCCAATGAGAGAGTCGTGTGTCTATGTTAGAAACCGACTCTCTCTCTATTGGTAAAACTTTGTGAAATTATAAAACCAGAAGAACATACATACATACATACATACATACATACATACATACATACATACATACATACATATATACATACATACATACACACACATATCGCCGCGATATCTGGCAACTTCAAAACTTGCAAAACATTCTTGCGATTCAAGGGATGTCAATTTCTATTCTTTTACAAGCTGGCCACCAGGAAATGTGGCCGGTCAAAAATGTACTCGAAGTTAAGAGAAAGAGAAACACCCACACCCACAGACATGCATTGTCGATCTACTGCAACTATTTCCTGTTTTATTTATTCACGACATTATTTGAACAGTACAAAGCAACAACAGTTAACATATTTTCAGTTTTTCGTTCCCTTACCTCTTGATTATTTCTATATTTTAGACTCTATTATCAAATGTTTTTCCGTTTTGTACATGTCTATGATGTGATTTGAGGGCGATTTAACTGTTATTTTAGCAAATCATGCGACAATATAGGGACTCATTAGAGTGGCCGAAGCTTTAGAATGTAATACAAATGGAACTAATGTATTTAAATATTTCCCATTTACACCAACAGGCTCGTGAAGCCATACCATAAACAATCAGTCTTTCCAATTTGTTAACTCTCCAACTCGGCGCCAATAAATTTGGAATGGATTATATATACACACACACACACACACACACACACACACACACACACACACACACAAATATATATATATATATATATATATATATATATATATAGAAAGAGAGAGAGAAGGGGGTGGAGACGATTGAGAGTCGGAGAGAAAGTTAGTGAGAAATTGTTTCATTACATTGCCACCACTCAGTACTGCATTCGTTTTATAAATCACAGTTTATTAAACGGTTATTACATGATATCGTAGTTTTGACGTTTAGTAAATCACACTGCTGACAGTATCATCCAACATGTGGAAGCGCCACCTTTTGTGCTGTTAATAAATACCTTGTTGTTTTCCTTGTTTCTTCTCTTCGTTTCTTTCGTGAAAACAATGTACAGGCAATTTTAGATCCCGTCTCGTATTAAAAACCAATTTATTGCTGGATATTAGCTCATTTGATTGACAACCCTGATTATAACTTGAAATATTTCAGTTTGAATTCCGTTTTAAAGTTTATATTTGGCATTCCTATTGCTATATACAAATTGGCGTGTGGAATGAACGGGGAATTATCTGATATCACAAGAGGGTAATGGAGGATGCTCCGATAACATTTCATAGTTATCGAAATGATCTGATCGATCAGTATGAATAGAATAGAATTGTGCTAAGTGATCGCTTCTGGTTGATTTGGCATTCCATTGTTATAGAAAGGAATGAATACAATGCATGGTCTTGTTCTCTTTGATAAAGTCATTTTGTTTCCATTCTTCTATCCATGAGATTATTGAAGGATATAAAGAATAATGAAGGGGGTTAGGAAGCTAGGATTTCGTAGTCTCAGGCATATACTGTTTTTCTCAAGAAAAACTAACTCTCTATTAATATATAAAACAGTAATTTTCAATATTTTGGAAATACAGGGTACTATGGTGTGTTGTTCAGTTGAAACATGTTGAAACAAGGGAAATCGTTTCATATGTCACTATATCTGAAGGGAGGCGGTGAATTGGCAGAATCGTTAGAACGTCGGAGAGGATGTTTTGCGGTATTCGTTCCTGCTTTCTGCTCTCGTAGTTCAAATAACGCCGCGGTCAAGTTTGATTTTCATCCTTTCAAGGTCGATATAAAAATTACCAGCGAGTCGTGATGTTCGTTCTTCTGTTGTATCTCCTCCTTACTCACTTTTTATCTTTTTCTGGAAGAAATCAGTTCCGTTCAGACCTGGAGAGGAGATGGGCTGTATCAGGTTTTAAAATGTCAAATAGCGCCCCTACGACTGCATCAGGAGTGACGGGTCTATACATACATATCTGAAAATTGAGAATTCACGGAGGCTTAGAATTAAATAATTTGATGGTTTCCCGGCTCTCTGCATTCCGGTTTCAAGGACAATCGAGGTGAACTTCATATTTTGTCGCTTAGGAATCGATAAATAACGGATCAATCCAGCCCTGGAGCTAATATTTCTTTCTAAATTCACACATACCCTCTCCCAGGAAAAAATGGAGTTGTGTTGACTCCTAGTGAAGGATGAACACCACCGTGTTTAAAACGTCCACGATACACATTTATCACTGTGATAAAATAAGATGACAGTCAATTCAGGTGATTTTGCAAAATTAATAAAGAAGCGGGTGGGATGCTTTGTGGTATGTGCTCCGACGTTCTGCATTGTAATTAGTAAGATAAGAGTTGAGACCGACAGATAGTAAAAGCAATAGAAAGACCAGTAGACACTTAGTTACTATGAATAATATTTCTTTTTATATCTGAAGAAATAAGATACGAACGTAAATATATCTAGATAATCTTTTCATGTTGAAACGTAGTTTTACGGCATTTGTCCCGACCCACTGCGGTCAATTCAGAACCCAATGTGTGCTAAATGGAATGGCTTAAATTTAAATCAGAACCCAATCTCACACCAACACAATGGTCGTAGGTGTATTTAGAGGAAGCCTTAAATACATGAACCTTCCTACCGCGCTAAATCATGTGGCTAAAAGGAGGCTGAAGAGGTATGGACGCTATAGTTCGTTTTCTTATGTTTTACAACTTTAGTTTCTACAATTATCCCATTCTTACTTAACCCATGTGTATATGTGTATGTGTATGTGTGTGCGTATATATATGTAAATCTCGGATGCAATCGGGTGTAACCACAATAGGTAAAGTATTCAATATATTAGTAGAGTGTAAACATCAAATTTAATATAGAAATCACTTCTACAGGTCTAAAGCTGTTTCATTTGAATTAAATAGTTCTAGTCCCATAAAAGCCATTTCTCTCTCTATATATATATATATATATGTGTGTGTGTGTGTGTATTTTGTGTGTGTGTGTGTGTGTGTGTGCGGGTGCGGGTGCGGGTATGTGTGTATGTGTCTGTGTTATCATGTGCAATTATCATTACCTACATGCCGTCACTTCCATTACCAATTAAGGTATATAATGTCCACTCTTAGCTGTAGGTTTTCTACATGTTGAGGTTCAAATCATGCACTCATTTGAATGATAAGTCGACCGCCCGGGGCTATTCGGATCGTTCTTCCGATAACTTCATTAACAAATACATATATATATATAGCCTGATAATGGGATTAGGAACCTCTAAAAAATGGAAAAAAGATGAGTATTGACGTACACCACGTAGAGGGTTCTAAAGCCCACTATGAGGCTAAAATGTCTTTAATCAAAAATACGGCGAAAGCTTCTATTTCTAATTTCAAACTCACTCGTTATTTCAAAACATATTTACTATATATATATATATACATTTAGGTTTTTTGGTTCACCACTGAATAGAACTGGTCATTCCGTATGGTCAACCTCGATGTAATATTAGGGAGAGCACTCGACGTAATGCAACTCACCCGTCTTCGTTTGTGTTGTTGGTGGTGCGAGTACGGAGTTAATTATTATAAAATAAATGGAGGCTGGACAGGTGTAATTAATTAAAGGTTTACTATACTATGAACATTTCAATGACCGGGTTCAGCATTAATCCGGTGACATCATCAAGTATTCGGCCGACCTGACTAGAAACTGCTAAATGTGTGGCCCCTTTCTTGCCTCTGCCTTTTTAGCCCCATGAATTATATTCCTTTGTTAAATTTCGAATACCTGACGATGTTACCCGATTCATACTGAACCCGGTCATTGAAATGCTCATAGTATAATAAACCTTTAAGGAATTACACCAGTCCAGCCTTCTGTTATTTTATAATATATATATATATATATACATATATATGCACCCACACGTAAAAAATATTCCATTACAAACACATTTTCTTAGCAAAATCTTCTCCACTAATATCAAAACTTCAAATAAATCTTTATTTGCTCACTCTCCCCAATCATTCTTTCATCAAAGCAGCCATTGACATTATTAGAAAATAAATGATCAATATTTGTTCCTCCTCTTACTTTATATATTTATTTTTCTCTTTAATTTTCATCATTCTCTTGTTGTCACTGATAGTTAATTATAATTACATTGAGGCAATGTTTTTTTTTTTACCATAATAGAAATGCTCTGAAGAATTGTGTAAGCAATGTTTTGCTTCATAAGTTTTGAAAATAGCCTAATGTTGTGTATGTACCTGTAACTCTTGCTGGCGTTGTTGGGCACCGTAGTAGAATACAGCGTTTCTTGGGCATTGATTTAAAATCCTGGCGAAAATCATCTCCTTTCCAGTTCTGAATATAGTCGATTGCTTCAAGAGAAATATTGAGTGTGTGCTAGAGAGGAAGTGAGAAAGAGAGATAAATGTAACAACGATTCCAGTACTGGAATGGTATTGTTTTTCTATCGGCCTTAACAGGATGAAAGGCAAAGTTGGCCTACGCTTGATTTTATCTCAGCGCAGAGACCCAAAACAAAAACCATAAACATATTATTCAACGTTCTAACGACTCTGTCAAATTTTTCGCCGCTATCACAATGTTATATGTACTTTAAAACTGGCTGTGACCAATATAGATTTTAAATGAATCACACAAAAATAATTTTTTGATCGATTACGTCTTTTGCTTCGGCTAATTGTCAAACATTTAAACCTTTGATATTTGTAATTAATTATATCATGTGAAGTTTATGAGATTGACGAGATACTTACTGTTCTATGGAGGAGGTACAGGCATGGTTAAGGAGTTTGATTTGCCACTACGTGCTTTCGTGAACACTACGTATAAATACATACTTATATATATATATATAATAAAAGTATGTGTCCTTACATGTAAATAATACACATAGGGATACAAGTATCTTTATTTGCTTTCCCTTGATTTTATATATATATATTTATATATATATATATATATATATATATATATATATATATATATATATATATATATATAGTTCACTTGCTGTTTTTCTGAAAGAAATGTCCGTTTATTCCTCTTCTCTCTCTCTATCGTTCTATTTCAATGAAGGACTAGCGCCCAAAACGTTGGGACTCTCCTCCTATATCACGCGTTAAACTAATATATCTCTTCATTGTACTGTATCGTTTGCTGTGCTGTTCTACGTTTCGAATACACATACGCGCACGCGCACACACACACACACACACACACACACACACACACATACATATATATATACATACATACAAAAAATAAGACGAAAGCTTATATATATATACACGATCACTGGTGTTTAGGAGGAGACATCAGCGATCGGAATTTAAAAATTAAATTAGTAGCTTTCGTCTTATTTTTTTTTTACTACAGAAAATATTCTAGTAACAGATTATATAAAGCCCCAGCAGAACGCAAAAGAACGAGCATCAGTGCGCGTGGTAATTTGACCCATACATCTTATTTATTCAATTAAGTTATTGTCTCTTGTGCGACGAAATAACGGAGTTGTTAGACAGTCGGATAGAATGTTTTACATTATTCCTTCCGTCTTTCTTCGATCTGAATGTTAATACCATCAAGTTCAACATTGCCTTTCATTGTTTCAAGTTGATAAATAAATAAATAAAGTAGTTCAGGACTGGGCATCGATACCCACCCTCTCTCTCACTTTCTTTTTCTCTCTTCTAACTTTTCTCTCCTTCCTCACTTTTACTCTCTCTCTCTCTCTCTCTCTCTCTCTCTCTCTCTTGAAGAAGTCAGCTGTGATTATCCCATCGCAAGGTTTAAATGCTCAAGACATCTTATCTCAAGGTAACGCCACAACAAATATGTCAGAGGTTCTGATCCTAAGGCTGGCTTCATTCCTTGTTTATTAATAATTTGATGTATCTCCTTAGAGAATTTAATATGAGAAGTTTCTTATTTGCCAATATTCTAGGGTTCAGCCTCTTTTTTTATTAATTTACATTCTGTTTAGTCAGAATAACCGTTTTCAGAGCCTATGAGACCGATGCAACGCAAGGAGGAAACTGAATTTATGAGAAGGATAGTTATTTTATTTTACTGAACAAGGAATTATAAAAGGCAAAGTTGAACTCGGCAGTATTGAACTTAGAATATAACAGCCATTTATAAAAACAAAAAGACATTCTCTGACACGCTATTAATGATTTCGTCGCTATTAAATTCAGATAATAGAAACGATAAATTATTTTTTAAAAAACCTAATTGTAATTTAAAAGGTCGGGAAGAATTCTATATTAGACTGAACTGTACAAAGCAAAAAATAATATTTTTTCAGAAGCTCCGCCATAATGTTTGATATAATTAAGATCGAAGGCAGTATACAGATCATATTTGTGAATAAGTGTGTGACGTAGCGGTTAACACGATCAGTTCAAGGTCGTAAGATTGTAAGTTCGATTCCCGGTGACAAGTTGTTTCCTTGACCAAAATAATGTATTTCACATTGCTTTAGTTCCTTCAGTTAGCACCAATCTCTTCTACTTGGAATTCATACGGCCGGCCTTGTCACACACCGTGTCATGCTGAATCTCCCAGAAGACTACGTTAAAGAGTCCCGTATTTGTGGAAAGTTCATGCATATGCTGATACGTTGTTCAAACAATTAAAACGCACGGTGTCGAAACTGACGAAGATCCAGTAAATGGTAAAGTGTCCCGGGGTATTTATTAGGACTCTCAGCCCTTTTTCTTCAAATCCTTCTAAAATCATCTTTGTCTTTCATCTGTTCATTGAAATGGTCATTGAAATGAAGAACCCACCAGGGCGATAGACGGGTAGAATTGTTAGAGCGTTCAGTGAGATGCTTTGCCATATTTGTCTGGTTCTCTGCGTTCTGGGTCCAAATCACGCTGTAACCGACTTGGGTGACAGACTTGATATATTGACCCGTTTAACATTACCGCCTGGGTCCTGGGTGTCTTCAGCTAAATCAATGTCATGACATCAACTTTGACTTTCACCTTACTGAGGGCTCGGTAAATGAAACTACCAGTGAAACTTTCGTCTGTAACCTCTTGCTGTGTCCACATAAACAGGATTTTTCACAACACGGTGAAGCTCACTGTGACCGAGGAACAGGAGGCCGGCTGTGAGACTTGGAACAGGCTCGGACTCCGCCCAGTCGGCGTCTCTCTTCCTATTCCCCCTGTAAATGTCAAATCCCCCGAGAGCATATGGGATGCCATCCAGTGCGACATTGCCTAGGACAGGCAGGCGCACCAGCTCGACCAGCACCGCCTCGCATATTTTCGCTCGGCCTGGCAACCCCACAGCGGTGCCTGGCTCAATGCCTCACCCTCCTTTTCGACTAGCACTCAGTTGGTTAATGATAGCCACACAAATGTCGAAGCTGATCCACCGTAGACGCTTTCAGCTTCCACCCGCTGTCCTTTCGCTACAGTGCCGACCGCCTTCCAAGCCATGCTGCTCTCCACAAAGTCAGAAAGCATGATTTGGAAGCTGCAGGCTTCCCCTCCTAGCTAGAGCCGGCGGGGCTGGACTGAAGTGACGACAAAAAGCCAGACGGCATGGCACGAATGCCACATGCAACGACATTTTCTCCAACAGCAACCAGGTGCAGTCTGTGACTAACCCAGGTTATGCTAAACTCTCTGATGTCGTTGGACCCAGGACCACCTCCCAGACCATCATCGACACGTAGTTGGCTACCGGCTGGTGCTCGCCTCGCGAGCTAGAATGGGTTTTCCAACGCGTTCCCTCACCATCCACCGGGGAAACGCCGTCTATAATCTGTTATCGGGACCAGCCAGCATGTGGGCGCTTATTTGCTCATAATATTGAATGATGGAGAAACGGAGACACTGGGAGTTTGGTGCTATTGTATTCGGACCTGGTGTATATGTATATATTTATTTACCACACCACATTAATACATCACATACACTTCAGTTTAAATACCTGTAAATAGAACATAATGTCAGTCATTTCATCAAACAGTTCAACATTGTTATTCATCTTTCCAGGAGTTGATAAAGTGCCAGTGAAATACTGAGGCTGGTTTAATCGAAATTTCCTTCTTAAATTTGCTGGCCTTGTGCCAAAAGTAAAAACAATTATTATTGTCGTTGTTCTGTTTACTGGTGATCTGCGTGTTGCTATCGTTTTTATTGCTTTTTAACCCTAGGTCGGCCTTATGTGATCAAAATTACCTCCCAAAACTTTCGTTTATCAGCATCTCGAGATTTTTTCATACATATTGTATCTGAAATTACATAAATTATATGAAACTTACCATTTTTTAGGACTTAACATTGTTAATTTAGAATAATTTAGCTAGTATCTTTAGCAGCTCGGGCGATCGCGTATAAACTCTGTCATTGGTTTGACTCGTATAGAAATTATTGCTTTGTCGATGTATCATAAAACTTTGTAAAATATAATTCTATTTTAATATCTCAAAAAATTCATTTGGCTTCTCTATTTTGAGTTATCTACGAAACCATTGCGCGAAGTCACATAACACGTCTGTCTGGAAATAGTAATAGATACATTTTACTCGGTCAACGATATCGACAATACACTCCTATTTCTAAATTCTAAAAAGGTTACAACCAAGCGTAGAGTTTATTATAGACAGCAGTTAAAGTGTCTAATATACAGAAAAATGTAGCTTCAATTGTTTCGATCAGTTATAAAATCAACAGAACACCTTGTTCGGGAAATTCCTCTGTTAGTAGCTAAGTTATTCCGCAGGCATAGGTGTACTCTTGACGAATTCTCAATGTAACTCAGCGAGATGTTAAATGTGTGGCAAAGTTGGGCCATAGACACGTCTACCAATAACCTAAATTTCAAAGATATTCAGTGCGACATGGCCTTGGACAAGACGGGACATTTGAATTACAAGTACAGCCCATCTTACATTATAATGAGAGGCTGAGTTTTCCATAGTCACATTCAACTTTAATGCAGTTCTCGTGGAGATTCAGCGTGACTGCAAAAATGTTGGCCATTTGAATTACTGGTACAATCTATCCGATGAACTTCTTAACAGGCTCTATTTTCCCAATTACATTGAAAAAGCTTATGCTGCTTCGAAGCTTTTGTAGAATATACAAGCTCAAGATGTTACACAATGAGATGGAACTTGTATTTTATTTTATCGACCTATTTGAATGAATGTTAAAGTTCACGTCTACGAGATTTCAAATCTAAACGTAAATAGCTAAACAAATAACCTGGGTGGTTGTCGTTTGACAATATCAATTCTTTTAATCTATCGCTCTGAACTGTAAATTTATTTCATTTACCCCAGAAAGATGAATGGCATTTTTTAGTTCAGGAGGATTTAAACTTATAACGTAAACAACCGTTAAAAATACAAAACAATTTGACCAACGTTTTTTTCTGCCAATAAGAGACTACATATAGAGAGATGCTAATAAATAAGTAATTGTTGTCAGTAATTCTTCCTCTTTTGAAAGTTTTATTATATTTAGTTTGTTGTTTTAGAGAGTGGTGGAGGAAGAAATCTTTCATCGCAACAACGTATAGAGAAAGGGGAAAAGCAGAAACTGTAGGGCCGGACAACAGAAAAAAAGCAGGGAGAAGGGGAGAGGCTGATGTGCTTTGGGCCTGGGACGGGACGAGGTGGTGTTGAGGAAACCTCCATTTGACACTACTACAAAAACATTTCTGCGGACAATGGCCGGCGATACCCGATGCAACACTTATCCCCCTTCGTGGGGCACCTTCCTCGGGTGGGCTGCTGAAGTTCCCATCCTGCGGAGGAGTTCGGCTGTACATAATCTGAGAACACCTAAGGTCTCGGCGGCAAGCGGTGCGAAGACGCATCGGCCGGATAATCCCGGCATTTGTTTGTCGTACTGTCCTCTGCATTGCGGACTGCTGTACCGGCGTTTGTGGCCAAAGAGACAAAGTTGGAGGCAGGGAATGTGTCACAACATGTGGCGTCCGAGATGCGGGATCTACCTCTTTCGAATCGGAAGAGGTTAATTCCATCAGGGCCTTTGCCATCTCCTTGGCCGTTGCCTGGTGGCTCCAGTTGTGATGAGAAGCCAGCTACGCCCAGCCTCCTTCACATAATTGTTTCTACTTTGGCACAAGGCCAGCAATTAACCAGTGCATTACTGGTACTTTATTTTATCGACCCCGTAAGGATGAAAGGCAAAGTCAACCTCGGCGGGATTTGAACTCAGATCGTAAAGGGACGTAACTATGTTGGAAAGCATGGCGTCCGACCCTCTACCGATACTGCCAATCCACGATAGTTACAGATCCGAAGTGGATCGGAAACCGAGGCTCCTGAACCTCGCTTGTTGCCAGCTGGCGCTGTCGAAAATGACATTGCAGATGAGTGACATTGCATGGTGACGTCGAGTTCACCGAGATGATCTGCGTGAGGTTGACAAAGTGTTCCGCGTAGCGTGAACACGAATTTGGGGAGGCCGAATCAGTTCCTTATGAGGGAGAGCACCGGGTGACCATGAATGTGGTGCAGCCTCTCTGCCATTCGTGAAGGTCTGCGTGGTTGGTCTCCAGGCACTCTCTTATGCTTATGACTTTCTGGAGAATTGGAGCGCTAAGAATGCAGGTGACGTTCTTGGGCAGTAACTGAGTCTCAGACAAAACGGGATGCGTGCTGAATACGGCTTGTAGAATTTAGCCTCTCCGTAGTTAACTTTGTCAACTCGGACTTGGATAGGTTGATCTCGAATCCGAGGAGTTTTATAGCTACAATGATTAGCCGAAGGTCCTCAGCTACCGTCTCAGCCGAGTCACCCAAGGTCGCATCGTCGAAGTACCAAACGTTGAAGGGCGACCAGACCGTCCGAGCAACGTAGTCGACTGCCAGAGCAAAGAGGGGCGAGTCGAGTGGGTTTCCTGCTGGGCACCTGTGGCGGAGGTAACCCTGTTGTCAGCAGCCATGTTTAAGCTGAGTTTTCCATACTGGCTGAGAAGAAAAGATCACGTGTATGGCACGGCAAGTTGGCGTGGAGAAGACAGTTGATGAAGGCTGTGTCGATAGGAATAATCGAGCTCCTGCCGCTGCAGCGTGAGGTGAGATAATGTCTCTGAGGTGGCCGAGGCGTAGGCTACTTCAGTATTAATAGTAGTAGAAGTAGATCTTGATAGTGATGATATTTTCTTTTTTGGCGTAGTTTGAGACAGTAGCAAATTTGAAAAGCTGAAATGTGAAGGATGGTTGTTGTTGAGCTGGTCACTCTGGGACAAGGGTTGCTGGATGGGTTGCTGCTGTTGTTGTTCTTTCTGTGGTTATTGTTTTAGTTGAATAATATTTGAATTTTAAGAAATTTGAAAGAAACCCCAATGTACTTCAGTTTTGTCAAAATCTGTTTCTCTGAATATTTTTTTTTGTTTTCTGTTTATGATGACGTTTCTTTTGTTTTTTGACAATGTGGTTCAGACAAGAAACTTTTCTGTTTGAGGAATACAAAACCAAGTATTTATTATAGTGATGATTTCTTTCTTTCACCAGTTTTTTGTAAAATTATTTTATTATTTTATTATTTTGGAAACATGTTGTCTAGTCATCTTGTATCTTTTCTATGTTTGCATCGTTTACTCTTTTCCCCGCCTCTCTCTAGTGTGAGTGGATGAACGTTAGGGTTTCTGATTCCTGTGTATATATTCAGGAGCAAGTTTTGTGCAGACATTTATGTTTCAATAATGAAAATTGTACTTACACAATTAGTGGATAAAAATATTTGGTTAGAAAGTGAACCGATGGCCTTGAATCTCCATCATTTATTCAGTATCCATATACTTAGGGCCGGATTTAATGGGAACAGGAGGCAATTACCCCCAGCCCCCACCCCACCTGCAGTCGTGGAGGGAGGCACTAGCAATGGTTTGCTGCGTGTTATAATTGTTTGTATATACAAACCTGGAGTGCCATATCCACCCCCACCCCCTAGGTCTAAATTCCACCCTGTATATACTACAAAACCAACTAGTCTTTCTCATTTTTTCTTTTTTTTAAACTTATAACTCTCTTTTTTTCACTATGTTTTTTTTTAAGTTTGAATTGAAAATATTCTTTTCCAAATATATATAAAACTAATGTATGTTCAAACAGAGATCAGGAAGAAAGAATATTTGAACACTTACGATTTCTTTTAATGGTATCGATCCCATATACTCAAAGTTCTTCATAACGAGAAGCTTTTTGAAATATTGCAATCTGAAATAGTAACATGACATACCGGTTGCCATTAATACCCAATTAATGACATTAAAGCAGATATAACCGCATTGTGCAGGAAGGAAACTAAACAAATTAGGTTTTTGACTATGTTGACTTAACTCTATAACGTACATTGACGTAGATATTTCAATTATTTGATTTCCCTTTTGGTGAGTGGTCACACATAGTTATACGTATTGTAGCTAACTTAACTAGAACGCTAAAAGAACACGTTCAGCAGGGTGCTCGTCTTGTGTATATTATCATCGCCATCACCATCAACAATGTCACAAAACCATAATCCTCACCATTAACTTCCTCCTCTTCATTATAATCACATTCATTATCACCATCATCCTCCTGACGACCGCCTCCTCCATCACAATGATAATCGTTGTCACCATTGCCATAACCAGTCTCATTATTGCCATAATTATCATTATGACTACCCTCATCATCACCATCATTATAAGCACAACCACCACCACCACCATCACATCATCATTCCCAACATCTTCATCATCGCTACCAACACCAGTACAAACTTGAAGACCATCAGCACCTCCACCACAGTGATCACCACTATCACCAACATCAACCCCAATGCCGCAAATATTCTCACCACAACACTTTTAAAACCAGTACCACCATCATCATCATTACCCACACCAACAGTACTAACCCCGTCTATAATAGAAACCTAGCCAGCTTTAAGTCATTCCACATGTACAATAGGATTTATAATCACGATAACTCAGTTTATTTTTGATAAATTTTATGATCCTTTTGGAAAAGTTGGTACAATGCGAATTGCAAATGCAGTGGCGTAACTCGAGTAAAGTAAGGAAGAAATAAAACAATAGTTTTCATCATATATTCCGTTATATTTTGGGTTTGAAACACCTTTGGCTGGAATAAGGAATTGGTATTGTTGCGAGCTCTCTCGTACTCGTGGAAATCGGTCGATTAATAGGTGACATGCATAAAGCATTGAAGCTAGAATGGCCAGTCGGCTCCATGTAATTGAAATATATTTTTTTTATTCATTTTTTAATTAGTACAATCACTAAAAATCATATATCCGTATCAATTAAACGGCAAAATAAACAAAAATATCACAGCTTAATATTCTCGTTAGATTTTTATATAAAGCTATTAGCTCACGTAATTTCTTTTGCTGATGAGCATCTCAGGATTAAATCTAATTGCTGGCATCTAAAAGGTGTTATGTCATTATATGACGTAGCCGAGAGAAAAACAGCAGCCTGTGGTAAATTAAGAGGCTGGGGTATAGGGGTCCCACGAATTAATGTTTTGCTACCATAAATATAACGCAAGGGCGCTGTGAATTGTTCATTGACCGCAGTTATAACCTTTTGAAGAGTGTCGAAGGTATTTATGACACGTGACTCCATGAATCTGCACCTGAAAATTTCCTCTCCAAAACTTAAACCATAACGTAATTCTTAGGCAGATTCAACGTGACACTTTTTCTGAAGGCTGCAGTTTTCAATTACTGGTATAGTCCATTTTGCATTATTGTGTACCAATGACGTAATTCTCAAAGGGACTCAGTATAACACAGTATGCGACCAGGCTGGCTCTTTGAATTACATGTACAGTGCATCTTGTATGACGTGCTGAAAACACTTGTGCTATTATATCCAGCTCTCTACGATCGGAGTTCAAATTCTGCTGAGGTCAAATCTGCCCTTTGATCTTTGCGAGGTCATAAAATAAAGTAAAATCCACAGTAGTAAATCGTAGAATTATCACAATGTTGGAAGAGATACTTTTTTGATATTTGTCCCGACTGTTTACTTTTTAAGTTAATTTTCGCTGTGATCTATTTGGTTCATAGACCTAATCTATTGCCTGGTTTAAAACCAGCGCCTGGCCTTTGACATTCTTTAGCGCGGTGTATTCTTTTCCTAGAATTCAAAAACTATTTTGTCTCAGCCTAAGGATTATTTTGTACAAAACGTTTTTCGTTCTTATTAAATAAACATTTCTAAATGGCATTTTTGTCTCCAGTGATACACGTTGTTATTGTATTATTAAAATATTAGATAATGAAAGCAGTCAAGAAGATTAATCTATATTTAAACTTATCTCAAATCGACAACGCCATCAACGTATCAACACACATTACTTAGAACATTTATCTATAACATATAAATAATATATCGTTATTTATATTACGCGTCATACAATGTGTGTGTGTGTATGTGTGGGTGTATGTGTGTGTATTTATATGTATGTGTCTGTGTGCGTATAAATGTATAAGTTGAGAAAAAATCTGTAGGAAAAAAACAGAAAGAAATTATTTTGATTCCTACACGTAACATTCATTACGCAACATTATATTTTAAGGCATAGTGTCAGGAAGCATCTGAAGACTATACACGGTGCTGCCGAATGCAAAATGAAGACACATACTCTGTATATATATATATATCTATATATATATATATATATATATATGCATGTATATATATGTGTGTGCATGTGTGTGTGTGTGCGTGTGTGCGTGTGTGCGTGTGTGTGTGTGTGTGTGTGTGTGTGTGTGTGTGTGTGTGTGTGTCTGTGTGTGTGTGTGTGTGTGTGTGTGTGTGTGTGTGTGTGTGTGTGTGTGTGTGTGTGTGTGTGTGTGTGTGTGTGTGTCTGTGTCTGTGTTCTTTCCGTTGTCTTTGATTTGCGCACTTCTGTTTTGATATATATATATATTATTGATATGTATATGTACATATATTTGAACATACATAGAGAGAGTGAGAGAGAGTGTGAGAGAGAGAGAGAGAGAGAGAGAGAGAGAGAGTGAGAGAGTGAGAGAGTGAGAGAGAGTTTCTTCTTCTTTGTTTTCTACAAATACTGACTTAATACATTTTCAATCTTCCATATATTAATCATAAAGATAATTATATATTAAAAGAATGTTCGGCCATAACAGCCATTGGAGAGTAGCTCGCTATTGTTAACTCTTAAAATATGATAATCATACTGATTTATGATGTCTGCATTATAAGTAAAGGCAAGAGACAACCCTATCTATCTTTCATTCATCTTTTATATATAGAGTATATCATTATTGTACACTGTAATTAACAGATCATTCTAGAAATCTCCAATTTAAACAATATAAAATTGTAACTGATTAGAGGGTTTATTTTGGACTCACACACATGAACATATATAAACACATACATACGCATATACATACACGCATACATTCACATATACAAACAATTTGAATTATAACGTAACGTATTTTGGAAAACGAATAAATGTGGAAACGTTAGTGTATTGAGTGAAACTCACTATAATAACATTTTCAATTTAGCAGATAGAAAACCCTCCTCCATTATAATCATGATTGTGTTATTATGGCATAAAACAACGTGTATGTAAGGGAGAATGGTTAGGGTATTCGGCTCACAATGATAATATTTTATGTTCAATTTCGGGAGAGGATGACGTGTCGTCCTTTAGTAAGTCACTTCATTTCGTTAACCCTACCAAAGAGTAGCATCTTGGTCGTGGGGAGGGGTTCTCCTCTGGAAAATATTCCTCTAAAATATTCCTCTAAAACTTCTCGCCAGAGAAACAAAGAAAAACTTATATTCGATGTGCATGGAGCAGACTTTTAATATAGTCGACACAATGGAAATGGCCGAATGCTTAAGAAGTTTGCTTTACAATCCTGAAGTTGAGAGTTCAGCCTCACTGTATCGCATCTTGTACCATATTACATTATTTTATCATATATATTCTATAGTCAACTTAATCTTTGTGGATGAAGTTGGCTAGATGGAAACTGCTTGGGAACCTGTTAGATCAACTCTACCTGTAATTCAAATAGCTAGA
This sequence comes from Eledone cirrhosa, assembly GCA_964016885.1. NCBI lineage: Eukaryota > Metazoa > Mollusca > Cephalopoda > Octopoda > Eledonidae > Eledone > Eledone cirrhosa. Next base: position 61,090,292 of record OZ024742.1, read on the forward strand.
TTTGACACACACTTTGTCATGCAAAATATCCCCGAGACAATAGTTTACAGTGCGCTTCCATTCAAACTGTATGGAAACCTGTTGGTTTACCTCTAATTCTAATACATGTGTCCCATTGTAACTTATTGGAGAGTTCCTTAATTGTACACATATCTGTAAAATGCTCAGGTACTTATACTATAAGTTGTATACGAGTTGTGCCTGTAATTCAAACGATTAACCCTGTCATAGTGAATCATTATGAGAATTGTGCTCAGTTACGTTGTCATAAGCAGTAATACATTTTACGTAACGATTAATATAATAGGTAGCTAAAGGACAATAAACAACGCCTTTCTGATACACGGCGTGACTCGGACATTTTAAATCTGGCGAAGTCCATCCCTCTTCTGGTCGGAACACAACAGATTTCTTCTGGAGGAAGAATCTACCCCAATACTAGATTCATATTTTATTTATCAATATCAAAAGGATAAATGGCGAAGGTGACATCGGTGGTTGAATTTGAACACAGTGTAGAGTAAGCCGGAACCTACTGAAGCACTTTTAATCCGGCACTCAAATCTGAGCCTTCACAAATGTGACAATTTAGGTTCAAACTATAACAATTTATTTTCAAGATTTATTTCCAAACTATTGTAAATAGTACTTATATGATGGATCCTTCATCGGTTTCGACACTGGGTATTCAGTAGTTTAATCAGCTAAATGCACGATTGGTAACGTTACGTGTAAGTGGTTGAGTATTCCAGAGACAAATGTACTCCATAAAGCAATTCTCAGACAGAATCGGCGAGCAAAAATATGCTAAAGCTGTAACCTTTGAATTATTTCTGCAATCATTCCAATGGGCATCGACACAGTTCCCGTCTACACAATTTCCATTACAAGGCTTGAAATCGACACGAAGACAGGGTAAGCAGGCTTGCTCATGATGTTACACAGTGATATCGAATCGGAGACTTCATGAGGACGAAGATAATATCAGAGTAGACGTGATGATTAAGGCTGGAATGTTATTCAGCTTAGTTCTGACATAGGACTATGAAAACACCAAGCCCGACCACAGTAAATAACTGTTTCTACTATTGGCACAAGGCCAGCAATTACCCCAGCGCATTACTGGTGCCTTATTTTATCAACCCCGTAAGGATGAAAGGCGGGATTTGAAATGTAACTCTAAAGATCTGTAACTCTATGCTTCAAAGCATGATGTCCCGCACTCTGCCGATACTGCCAATCCACCACAGTAAATAACGTTCACAATTTGATCCAGATTCCATACACACACACACACACACACACACAGGCGCGCGCGCGCGCGCACACGTTTGTGTCTTCCATTCTAAACAGGATTTAAATAAATACGACACTTGTACTTGTCCCAACAAAAACAATGAATAAAAGTTCAAATGAAAGATATATACTATAGTTAATGTGACAGTTTCTGGAAGCCGTCTCCTGTCACATTAATATTAATCGATATATTATCATTTATTCCTCGACAAATAGAATACACACATACACACACGTATGTAAGTATGTATGTATGTATGTATGCATGTATGTATATATATATATATATATATATATATATATATATATATATATATATATATATATAAATATATACACAGTATATATACACACAAATTGAGATTCGAGGCAATTAACGCATTGTAATTAACATAAAATATTGCTGTAAGATAATGATGTGTGTGTGTGTGTGTTGTGTGTATGTGTGTGTAAGAGGTAATCAGCAATAACAAAACAAACTGCATAGTACATGGAAGAGATATATTAGTTTAACGCTTGAAATAGCAGGGAGAGATTCTTAACGTTTCGCACATTAGTCCTTCATCCGAATATAAAGTTCGAAATAGAAGGTAAATAGGAAGTAGGGAATGAAAAGAGGAAGGAACGTGGTAACGTGTGGAAAATATTTGGGAGAAAAAAAACATACGTGCGTAATCTGTCGGCCTATATATATATATATATATATATATATATATATATATATATATATATATATATAGGCTTATATATATATACCTAGAAATTGATTAACATATAAATAAACACGAATAATCACAGGAGATAATTTTTACAAGTGTGTAACCACACATAGCTAGGTAGGTAACTAAATAAAGTTGACCGGAACTTCAAAAATAGATACCTTATAATATGATTTTGATTTATTTTCCGGGTGATATGGCGCATGTCTTTCTGGCATGACACCCATAATTTTGATTTAGATTAAATTCATTACTTTATCTTAATTTTGGATATAGATATATAAATACGGCTCCTTAATTGTAGAGCTAACTCTGTTGAAAGGACTCGACTGCTGTTTCTAGTTCTCAATAACCCTATTCACGCCACTGGGCCGAAGCTACTATGATGTGTGTATTTATAGTAAATACTACACGTGGTAATAGCCAGTTGCAGATTTGAACTTGAAGTGTAAGCGCGGATGGCTGGAAATTTCTTCCTCGTTGAAAATCCAAATCTCCACTTCCGTGGTTTACCATCTGATTAATTGGTGAAATATATTTCTTTAATGGAATATATACAGGGAAGATTAATCATATTATAAGGTATCTATTTTTGAAGTTCTGGTTAACTTATTTAGTTACCTACCTAGCTCTGTGTGGTTACACACTTGTAAAAATTATCTCCTGTGATTATTTATGTTTATATATATGTTAATCAATTTCTAGTTATTATTAAATACTCGGACCTACTCGTTAGAATCTTGAAGCTTATTTTCCGGGTGATATGGCGCATGTCTTTCTGGCATGACACCCATAATTTTGATTTAGATTAAATTCATTTAATTTATCTTAATTTTGGATATAGATATATAAATACTGCTCCTTAATTGTAGAGCTAACTCTGTTGAAATGACTAGACTGCTGTTTCTAGTTGTCGATAACCCTATTCACGCCACTGGGACGAAGCTACTATGATGTGTGTATTTCTAGTAAATACAACACGTGGTGATGGCCAGTCAGAGATATGAACTTGAAGTGTAAACACGGATTGCTGCAACTTCTTCCTTGTTGAAAATCCCAGTCCCCACTACCGTGGTTTAACATCCGATTAATTGGTGAAATACATTTCTTTAATGGAATATATACAGGGAAGATTAATCATATTATAAGGTATCTATTTTTGAAGTTCTGGTCAACTTTATTTAGTTACCTACCTAGCTATGTGTGGTTACACACTTGTAAAAATTATCTCCTGTGATTATTCATGTTTATATATATGTTAATCAATTTCTAATTATTATAAAATGCTCGGACCTACTCGTTAGAATCTTAGAGCTTATTTTCCGGGTGATATGGCGCATGTCTTTCTGGCATGACACACATAATTTTGATTTAGATTAAATACATTTAATTTATCTTAATTTTGTATATATATATATAATATATATATATATATATATATATATATGTATATATATATATATATAATATATATATATATATATATATATATATATATATATATATATAATATATATATATATATATATAAGTAGTAACACAACAGTTAGTCCACCATACCGAGAACAATTGTTTCACCTTAAAGTGAAACAATTGTTCTCGGTATGGTGAACTAACTGTTGTGTTACTACTTCTACAAAACTCATTCCATGGACTGAGTGCTCTACCACTAGGGATATTACCTTCCAGTGTTCTACCTTTCTCTCTCTATATATATATATAACAAAGAAGGTGTGGTAAGATATCAGGTGGACAATAAGGCACCAGGGTACTCGATACTTAGTGGAGTAGGGTGGGTAATTGGAAAAGAATCAGTGCCCCGACGGCTGAGCTCCGGGCGTTTAGACAACTAGATCCGACAGTTCGGATCTAGCTGTCCGACGGCCGGAGCTCAGCCGTCGGAGTCCTGACTCTTTTCCTATATTTTGTAAATAATTGATTCCTCCTTATGTTAGAAAAAATATACATCCCAGTTAAATGGCAGGTAAACGTTTTATGATCTGTTTCGTAGTTCGTTGTTGTTTTGTGTCATTTTTCAGACTAATCAGTAACTAGGTTAAGATAGTAATAAGAAAACGTATAAAACATCACAGTATAATTTCCACTGAGATTATATCCCATTAGTTGTTTGGGATAATATAATCGATACTTTGACTCTTTAGTGTATAATCATGGAATCGATGATTCTCTAGTTAGATCATATTAATTTCTATACAATAGCTTTCATTTATTTTTCGTTTTCTATATAACTTTTGTCATGAATAGTACGACATCTAATCTCTGAAAATGTTTAAACTCATAAACTCAGAAATTCTCATGCAACAGATGGCAATGAGGTGTGTCTGGGTATTTTTGTTAATGAGTACCGCATACTGTGTACCATTTTCCATAGCTGAACAAGGAATTTACTAATAAAATGTTTTTTTTTAATTCTAAAGCTTGGGCACATATACCAACACTTGTCCAATGTGATCTAGGATATTCACATGACCCCACTGCACTTTTGTTCTAGGTATACACATTGGAAGTCGCAGCAAAAAACATCAATTAATATATACAATCAAAAATGTGTTAAATATAAACGAAATGTTAGTCATAATATAAACGAAAGCATATCCAGATTTGGCTCACGAAGATGCTAGAATATTCAAAATATTTATGGAGTTATCTTAGTTTATTTTTGGTGGGTTTTTTTTACACATAATTATTTCTATTGAGCTTTTTGGTATTATCTGCATTAGATACGTTAAAACTAATTTAACTATTGCTTTTCATGCGGATGGCGACCTTTTATGGCCGCAATCTAATGACTGAAACTGCATAAAAGTAAATGATGTATACAGATCTAAAGATACGCATAGGCATGCAGATATACAGATAGATACATAGCTATATAGATATATATGAAGATATATAGATAGATACATAGATACATAGACCTAAAGAGGGATACATAAGCATAGAGATATATATAAAATTAGATTGAAATACAGACAGATAGATAGAAAATGTATTATAAAGAGATATAAAAAGCAAAATTCAAACAAAACTTGGAATAGGTTAATGAAATAAATAATAAATGAAAAAAATGGAGATTATTCGTTTTCAACAAGCTATTTACTATTCAAACAGCCATTTATTCTTGCTAACGAAATCCTACCAGTCTTGTTTACCTTTCTATATAACAATGATCAATCGAAAATTCTTATTTTTTATCCCACTTCGTAGTTACTAAGGCATATTGAACGAAATAATGTATTTAAATTTTTAATTTAAATAAGTTTTCATTTAAATGATTTTTAATTTACTCGATCGTGTATGTTCAATAAAGTGAAAAAAAATGGAATAAATTCCTGAGATGAGATTAAAGCAAATTTATAGGAAATGCCATAGGCAGAGAGTAGTAGGACTATATATATACGTGTGTGCCTGTATGAATGTATATATATATATATATATATATATATATATATATGTATGTATGTATGTATGTATGTATGTATGTATGTGTGTGTGTTTGTTTGTACATGTATAGATATATATCCTTTGATGGTTGTTTTACTCAAAACATTAAGCTTATTAAGTCTGGTATGATGATATCGTTCCAGGTGAAGAAAACGATTGTCAACAGATTTTAATATCGTTGTTCTTGCTGTTGTTGGCCTTTCTGTTGTTGTTGTTGCCGCTGCTGGTGTTATTGTTGTTGTATTAACCGTCTCGAACTGCGACTAAATTTAGTGGTCTGTTTGTAGCTACAGAAGCTACAGAAAATAGATGGTACTTTTCATATCCTATTAAATACTTAAGAGCTTATCCAACACCTTCACCCTCGGCTTCACCCCCTCCCCGAGTTATGGAAGATGGTCTTGGCAATGAACTTTCCGTCGTACGCATTCATTATTGGCTTTGATCATACACTCATGAATAATAATTGCAATCACAAGATCTCACTCTCTCTCTCTATCTCTCTCTCTCTATATCTCTCTTGTTATCTCCCTCTCTCTATTCATCATCCTCACTATCTCTTATCTCTCTCTCTCACTCTTCTTTTCTCTCTCATTATCTCACTCTCTTTCTTTCATTTCATTTTTATCATCTTTCTATTTTCATCGTCTTTTCTTCCCTTCCTTTTAGTCCCCACCACATTCTATCTACCACCCTTTGTTTCTCCCTTTGACTAGAAGCCAAGAAAATGAAGGTTAACGAAAAGTCATAAGTTTCATATCTCATATAACATAAGAGATTTTGTATTCTTATTTTAGAAATTTGAGAATGAAAAAGCAAACAAAAAAATGCATGGTCCTATCATCTGACAATACACCATGAATCCGGCTATATATATGCTTGAATCATATTTCATCCAACAACAATGCCTTCTGAGTCAAACAATGATCCACACTTACATGTCTCTATAACTACTATTACTGCAACAGGCTGAACCACTTAAATTTGACAAGTTTGAGACGGGGTCATTGCCTCACCAAAGAGAAATGTCCAGAGGGGGCGTCCCTGTGTCGATGTAGTGTTGTCATATCATCCCCTATATATTGATATATTATCAAACATAGTAACAGGTTATTGCCCGACCAAGAATACACTCCCTGTAGCTATAGGCATGCCATCTAATCTCCTATATATATATTGATGTCTTAAAGAGCTAGAACAAAGCTTAAACCAGGAAATAATTCAAATAGTATGGTAGCAGATTGGCAGATTCGTTAGAACGTTGAATACAATATCTTGAGGTATTGATTACGGGTCTCTACACTAAACCTGAGTTCGAATTCTGTCAATATTAATTTTGAATTTCATCGTTTTAAGGTCGATAAAAAGAACAAGTGGAGTACTGAGGTCAATTCAATCTCTATATCTCTTTCTCAAATCCTATCTATCACTCTCTGTATTTGTCTGGGAGTTATCTGTTGTTTTCAGACCTAGAGAGATGTGCCAGTGCGGGACGCATCCAGACAATGGAAAGCAAATACGAACTCTGAAAAGTCCGCTCAATTGGCATTTGTGAGGAAGCCATAGAAGATATGTGATTTAAATGCAACCGCTAATTCCGGGCATCAGTTTGATTCACCAGCCCTCTATTGAGTCATAACCCCCAGTCAATAAGGTGGCCAACCAAAGCTATTGACCACTGATCAATTGGACGATACTATACATATTACAGGCAGGAGTTACTACTATTAAAAACTTTCATTAGAAATATGAATATAACTTAATTTTGTACAACTTCATTTCCATGATGCTAGGTACTTCATTTAAATATTAAATGAAGCAGTTTAAAAAGAAAATATTTAAATGTAAAGCATGTTTTTAAACTGTTTACTTTGTCATATTGAAAGGTTAAATATAATTTGTTTGTATATTTGTACTGCTTTTGAAAATGCATTTCATAGATTAAAAGTCCTTTTCTTATTAATGAAAATAGCAAAAGTCTATATTATATTTCACTCTCCTCATCGATAAATCATTTTCTATAACTTAAAAACTATCGAACATGAAGAATGTATAAAATGTTAGATTACATAGATCATAGAGAGGGTACCTCTGTGTTCATTTTATTATAACTACATCACTCAAACAGTCTCTGCTGGCCCTCATAGAAGGATTTTCATGGAACAAGCAGTACACCGTCCAACAAGAGGCGAGAATGTCCTGGATCTCTGCTTTACAAATAACGCAGTGCTATTCCACAATGGAAAGGTGACACAAGAGATTTTCTCGGATCATAACTTAGTAGAACTAATGAACTGCGAGAGTCAGCAGAGACGCAACCATTAAAAAGCACTGGGAATTTATGCAACCTAAAATTTCACAAGGCTAACTGGAAAAGGATCAAGAAAGATATCTGGAAGAAAAACTGGGGCGACAACATCACCACACAAGAAACCGACACACATTTTCAACATTTCATGACAACAATACAAACTATATGCCATAAGTTTGTCCCGGAGAAAAGGGCCAACAGACACAAAAACTTATTCTCAGAGACAGTATATAGCATAAGATTTACTGAAGGACAATGTAGAGACAAAAATATAGTGTACATAGGTGAGACAGCTCGTAGTGTAGGGGAACGGATAAATGAACACTGGCGAGACCTTCAAGATATTAAAGATTAATCTGTACTCTACCAACATGCTAAAATAGAACATAAGGGTAAATTAGAGAAGATAGAAATAAAAATAGAATCTACACACAGAAAAGACGTAATGTTTAGACAAATCACAGAGGCAATAAACATAAAAGAATTACAACCAAAATTAAATAGAAAACATGAGTGGAACAGCAACATCACAACTTACAATTAAGGACAAAATGAAAACACACACGCACATAGAACAAACAACCAACCTGTAACATGTAAATAAACAAATAAATAAACGAACATAAACACACACAGACACCCGGATGTGGCGCATGCGCAGTCTGAGCACACAGCACACACACACAGAAACAAAATGGCGTAGGACAGAACAAAGGAGAGGCACAAAAACAAATAAACGAATCCCCAGTCACTGAAGAGGTCACAGAATGTGTGACGAAAGAACTTTGACAATATATAAACAATATATAAACAACCGGAAATTTATAAATTCCTAAACTTATAAATTTATTATAATAAATTGAAGTGAAAGCACCTGGTGCGTGTGTTTCTTATTGGCAACATGACCCTGCCAAAGTATAACTATATATATATATATATATATATATATATATATATATATATATTCAATCAATACGAAAAGATAAAAACCTGTTATTATTCCAATTCAATCTTCATTTTCAACGATTCTTTCTGGAGAGAGAATCGCTGTACATATTTTACGGGCAAAACCAACAGGCAGAAGACCCAGGAAATCCATGACCTCGGCTTGACTCGCTTCGGGATCCAACCGGATTAACAAAGTTTCTGACAGAACCCACTGGAGAGTCTTTTCGATGACTTTGCCACTACAACCCTCACAGAAATTAGTGGGTGAAGAAGACAATATATATATACTTAATACAAAATAGAGGAGATAAATGATGTTCCAGAACATAGAATCTACCAATTAATCAGTCCTGACATATTAAAGTACATCTTTCATTGGACTTGGATTCCTCCATACTGTCACCTCTAATAACACATTGAGCTTTATCATATGAACGTTACCATAAATAGTTGTTTCTACTTTTGGCACAAGGCCAGCAATTATCCAGTACATTACTGGTACTTTATTTTATCGACCCCGTGAGAATGAAAGGGAAAGTCAACCTCGACGGGGTTCTAATAGGGGATTATCGTACTCTGACTATATCCATATATATATATATATATATATATATACGGAAAAAATGAAACGATATTTCATTTCTCACTCTTAGTACGGCTGTTAATTAAATATAAGTATGTACACGTACATACATATATGTACACAGACGTACAGTAGTATGTATATATATACATACATGCACACATATATATATATATATGTACGTAGGGATTCACCGAACATTTATTATAATGCTCGGTGTGTTTGTAAACAAACATCCCGTATTAAGCCGTACAGTGTTTAGCAACCATCGTTGCTCATTTGTTCAACACTGACAAAGGAACGCTGTACTAGTTTCAAGATTATTAGCTATCGTCAGCAACGTATACCTTCCTGCCAGATGGTTGAACGTCTGAAAGTATATACTTTCCTTATGCATATTAACTGCTGAGCAGCCTAATTTGCATATCGAGTGAGTTAATCGGCCGGGGTACCGAAAACGATAAACGAAAAAATGAAACGAAATTTCATTTCTCACTCTTAGTACGGCTGTTCAACCATCTGGCAGGAAGGTATACGTTGCTGACGATAGCTAATAAGCTTGAAACTAGTACAGCGTTCCTTTGTCAGTGTTGAACAAATGAGCTACGGTGGTTGCTAGACACTGTACGGCATAATTCGGGATGTTTGTTTACAAACACACCGAACGTTATAATAAATGTTCGGTGAATCCATACGTACATATATATAGGTGTGCATGTATGTATGTATATATATATATATATATATATTATATATATATATATATATATATATATATATACATACTACTGTACGTCTGTATACATATATGTATGTACGTATACATACTTATATTTATATATATATATATATATATATATATATATATATATATATAACGAAGGATTTGTGGTAAGGAACCAGATGGACCATAACGCACCAGAGTACTCAATACTTAGGGTAGTAGAGTGGGTAATATGAGAAAGTACGATCCCGACGGCAGAGCTTAAGCCGTTTCGACGGCTATTTCTGGACTAATGTAAGAGTTTTTTTATTCTGGTAAATAAATAGCCGAACTTTTCAAGGGGTACTTCCTTATATGGGAAGATTGTAGTTGTCAAGAGGATTGGTCAAAATTTGTAGCAGACACAGAAAGGTCTATCGTGGCAGTGTGTGTGTGGGGTGGGGGTGGCTGAACTTGCCTGTAGACGATAGGGGAGTGGGTAGAGCCGGTCAAGCGTTGAAGGTGAAATCTACACGGCAAATTCTAAGGAATGTGTATGGAAGTAGGCCAGAAGAGGTTGGTGACAAAAGGTTTCTTTAGAAAATGTAGGAGGGACGTTATAGAATTAGTAAATCGAAACAGATTAGGGGATTTTGAAAAAATATAATAAAAAAGAATATAAAATGAGAAAAAGATATATCAGAATGTAAGATTGGAAAGTGAGAAGTGAAATAAAACAAAAGCTAAGGAGTCTAACACAGCTGCTATATTTAGTTGATTCTGCTTTTTCGGCCAATGCTATAGAATGAGTTGCTAGGTGAGAATTAGTGAACATTTAGAATTGGGTATTAAAAATTAATACCTCATCTCTGCTATGAATGGTTAGTATAGCGTAATCGGCGAATGATATCTGTAAGTTACTGGGGTGGGGGTACTGAGGCTAAAAGGGCCCGATGGGCTGCTTCGGGGTAGGTGAAAGGGGGAAAAAAACAAAGAAACGAACGAGGAAGAAGTTCGGTGGTGGAAAAAAGTGATAGGAGGAGACAAAGGGAAGAAGAATACATAGAGGGAAAAAAAAGAGGTACATCTACCTATATAAGTTGGGGTTTTCCCTATCTTATCTGGAAAGTGGGGTGTTTCAGCCCTTTGCTACCCACCCGGATCATTAGGGGGTTTGAGGGCGAGGTATGTCTTCCGCAATCTGTGTTTGCATGCAGTTACCAGTTCGTCTTTTTTGTTTAGGAGTTGATCCTTCGGAAACAGCATTTGTAATATTTCCTCAATAATTCTCTACCCGCTCTACCCACTTCTACAAGCAAGTTCAGCCACCCCCACCCCGCTCCCACTGCCATGATAGACTTTTCTGTGTCTGCTACAAATTTTTACTACAATCTTCCCATATAAGGAAGTACCCCTTGAAAAGTTCGGCTATTTATTTACCAGACTAAAAAAACTATTACTTTAGTCCAAAAATAGCCGTCGAAACGGCTTGAGTTCTGCCGTCGGGGTCATACTTTCTCATATATATATATATATATATATATATATATATATATATAGAGAGAGAGAGAGAGAGAGAGAGAGAGAGAGAGAGAGAGAGAGAGAGAGAGAGAGGGGGGTAGCATTTAGTTGCAATATCAAAACATATGCTGAATAATTAGAGAATTTTTCTCAGTAATTAAAATTATAAATGATTATTTCTGTTTAATCCTCTCATTAACATTAAAAGAAAAATACAAGAAGATAACACAAAAGTTGGCAATTGCTAACGCAATATAATTAAGGCTCAATGTCTGCGGTTGCACACCATATATGTTGAAGTAGCCAATTAAGATTTCTATCAAACGTTTAGATATAACCGTAACAAAGTTGTATTTTCAACTAACGGCATTATCTTTTCCATATCAGTGTTCTCTAATGGAAGTTTCATTAACCATTCCAATTTTTTATATATTAGCCACGTTCATCATCTAAAAGATTATGTCCAAATATTCAAATTCTTTCATTTCACCAATTAGCATTGAAATATTTGCCCTGAGTCGTTAAATATATTGCACGCAAATGTTTAATTCGAAAGCATTGTAATTGGTAATCTTCCTGAATAACCGAAAGCATATTTATGTACTTGGTTGTATCTTTTTACTGACTTATTCAGTTATTTCTTTGGGAAAATTATTAAAAATATAACGAACTGTATTAACTATATTAATCGTAATTTCAACATTATCCATATCATTTCGCATCACCAGAATCATGGTGCATCCAAATGTGTACAGCAAAAGAAGATACATAATTGGTATGGATGAAATGTGTACAGCAAAAGAAGATTCATAATCCGTAAGGATGAAAGGCCAAGGTTAACTTCGCCATTCATCCTTACGAGGTCGATAAAATAAAGTACCAGTTCTGCACTGGCATAATTGCTGGCTTTCTGCCAAAAGTAGAAACAACCATTATTAATTTAATAATGCCAGCTGCATTGAGCTTCTACGCTGTGGTTCCCACCTGCTACAAACAGAAATGAAATCTCCTTCGGATCATGCTCTGCCGTTTTGAAGGGAAAACGGCATTTTATAAAATGAGACACTTCTAATTATAACAGCCTGGAAAGAGAAAGAGTTTGTCATAGATCGAATATTCTTTGTCAACGATTTTAAGAATCAACCCTAGACTGTAGATAAAAACAATATATTTTGTTTGATTTCATTTTCGTTTTAATTGGCAATAACCAGGGAATTTACAGGATTTATTTAGAACGGAGCGATCGATGCCATTCATGTTCTAATTAAACTGCTTTAGGTCCATACACTTTAAAAATACATAATTTCAAAAGGAATTCCGAAGGACAGATGTTCGAAGGGGGCAGGACTAGGCCATGTGTTTAGTACATGATTTGGTGGATTGAATATAAGGGAGATGAGAGATGATTAAACGAACCAGTAAAGAGCGTGCGAGTGGGCATGGCATGAGGCATAAAAAACTCCGAGGAACAAAGACGATTGTAGTATGCTAAAGGGTAGAGAGTGTTAGTTGAGGAAATTATGTTGATAAATGAAATCACTTTTTGTTTCTGGATACGGTCAAGCACATCAACAGAACCATCTCATATGTGGCAGCAATACTCCATTGTGGATCTCACCTCACATATTTATCAATACAATTTAAGGCATGTATCACTTACATTCTATAAAATATTATGCATCGTAAGATTTGAGTAAAATAAGATAAGATTTGTGCAACTAATTCTGACTTAAATATACAGAGGCATATTTGACATATTTGTTTTAACAATGATTTTACCAAATGTAAAATTATTTCTCATTGTCTATGCCTTACATTGACATTTCTCTTCTTCTTTTTCTTCTTCCAATTATTCCTGGGATCCTCGTAGGGCAGAGATCCCAGCGTGTCCTATCAGAAGCAGGCGTATCCAATTGAACCGGCTGGATCCCAAGCGGGACTAGTGGAACGCATGAGTGTTATCAAACCAGCTTGCTCGGGCTCTACTCCGAGATCTCCTGCCAGTTGGTTTCGCCCGTAAAATCTGTCCAGCGATTATTTTCTAAGATAGCCGACTAATCATACATCCGCCATACGTGATATAACTTCCAACTCAGCTGTACATATCACCCCAGTTCATGAATATTATGAACAGGAGAGGTGACAGTACGCACCCTTGGGACAGTCCGTCTCCCACATTGATTGGTTTCGATTTAGCACCATTTATCCAAACACAAATACTGGGGCATTCGTATAGAAAAATCAGGGAAACAAGAAGCTGTCCATCGATCCCATACTTCAGCACACTTTCCACGGCAGGTCCAGTGAAAGGTGGTTATATGCTTTTGCGTGGTCTACAAAGTAAGCATACACTTCTTGGCGGTACTCCCACGATTTCTTGACTTGCCGCAATGCGAATATTTGGTCGGCTGTACTACGTCCGGGGCGAAAATCAGACTGTTCATCAGTTAGTTTGGCCTCGATAATCTGCCTACATCTATTTGTTAGACACTTACCATAGACTTTACGATTGAGGCTTAATAAGGAGATACATCTATACTTAAAGCAACCTCTCCTGTCTCCATTTTTGAAAATTGGAATTATCAATCCCGATTGCCATTGCTTAGGAGCCTGTCAAGAGGGCAGCCAGCCGGCGCACACTAGTAATATAGAATAGCTCTACTGAAGGCGTTTAACATCTCGAGCCGAATTTCATTCTCCCCAGCAAGTGTTTTGGTGGTTTCTTTCGCGACAGTCACTAATCTGGTACTTTTATCAGACCCACGAAGTCTAGGACTTTTATTATCGTCGTAGCTACATCATTGGGTTCTGAGAGATTTCACCAGAGCTATAGCCATCACTCTTTGCACTGGCTCTCTTAGTAGCTTACCGTTGTTGGTCCGGGGTTGTTATTTGTCCGACAGGTGACTGCTTATATCGCAACTAGTCATCATATCATTCCTCTCTGTTTCTTGTAAAATTATTAACAATGTTTCATCTACTAAAGGATGGTGTTTAATTATTGAATTTAATTTTATTCACTTATTTATTAGTATTTATTTCCTCCATATCGTCAACCAGATACTGTTTGGATACATTAGTTTTTTTGTTGGGGGGGGGGGTAGTGCGTTCATGAGAAAATAACATTATTCAAAGTATTTAATTTAAGAATGTATGTATTCCACAAGTAAATAATATTTCAAAAGGCGTTTGAATGAATCAGAAACAGAATTAGTAGCCTAGTGGTTGAAGTGTTGAGCTTATGGTCATAAGGTTGCAAGTTAAATTCCAAGACCGGGTGACGCTTTGCTTCATTGAACAAGGCACTTCATTTTACGTTTTTGCAATTCAAACTCTAGAAAATTAGTACCAGCGGTAGCAGGTACTTTTCGTTTTTATTCACCGAGTAAATATAGCTTTATAGCAAATTATTTCACTATATGTCCATCCCCTCTAATTCTGTTAAACAAATCCTAGTTATTTAGGCAAAGCTATTATATCTATTTTGAGCTGCTATAGAGACGATCCAATATGTATTTATTAGAAATGTCTTTCACCAGAACACTAATGGTCTATTTGCCTTTTTCATTTTCATTGTCGTATACTCTGCAGGCATATGGAAACATTAAACACACTCAGCTCAACTATTGATAAATGAGGATATGTACATATGGACTATTCCTAATAAAAGTAAAGTAATTTTCTAACAGTCGTCATTAAAAGTATGTATCATATCATTTCATTTCTTCCTTCTACCCTCATACATCGTATTGCAATCTGTCATAGACAAATTCAGGAGTCAAATGACTTCCTTTATTAATGTTTTCACAGTCGTACTCAATAATATTTTACATGCCATATTTCCTTTATGCCAAACATTGTAAATTATTTGTCCGTTTTCAAACTTGTGTCTCATTAGTATTTCTTGCGAATGCATTTGGATACATGAAAGGCTTTTGTTGGAGGCAACTCTCTTGAATTACTTATACTGTGTTGCATTCTATCATATTGTGTCAATGGAGGTAATTCGAAAACTTACGTGTATGTGTGAGTGTGTGTGTGTGTCTGCGTGCGTGCATGCGCGCGTGCAATGGTAATATGTTTCTAGTTGTAGCTCTTCCTTTTCAGGAAACTATCGCTTTTACAATTATTCTGCACATAAAAATTTGTTGAATAATATATAAACTAAAAGCTGCAAATTGACAGTCGTTGAAACATTTGGTTAAATTGTTTAGCGGTATTTGTTCCGATTCTCATCTTTTCATCAAAAGAGGATCGACAAAATATGTAGCAAATTGAAAGACATAGGTATGCGTTTTGCTATGATCTTTTAGATGATGCATTTAAAGCCGCGCATCAGCATGTCCCCATCTTATGTCGGAAATCAGGAACTTAATGTTCTTGGAGATTAAGAGTGACATGAGTGACAAGGCTGAATCTTTGGATTGCTTGTACTGCCCATCCGACCGTCTCCGCCTATGCAATATCACTCCCACAGCATTAGACAACCTGAGGTTATGGTAAAATATACGTGCCTAAGATGTCACAGAGACAAATCGAACCCATATCATAATAATTCCAAGTGAACTCACTAACTATACAGCGACTCCTGTAAATAGGGTAAGATTTCAGTTAATATTACTATTATTACTGGCATATATAATGAAATGTTAGATTATTTGGCAAGGTATTGCAATGTCTGACTGCGGTTATCAGTTAGTACGACACTTGTTTACAACTAAATTAAATCAGCTAGAGAAAAAAATAAACAACTCTTAGAGAATTTTTCATTGAATTCATCTAAGATGGTTTTATATTTTATTGTATTATTCATAGACGTCAAATAAGTTTCTTTTAATCTTCAATTTCTAAATTATTCTGTAGAAGATCAATATCTAACATTTACTAAAGGATATTCTTTTAGAAGATATGAATGTGAGTATTATATATATATATATATATATATATATATTGTTATATTTGGGGAGGGTCATATTTGCGTAATATTGCCAGAATTAATAACAGAACACACTCACTGTTTGGTTGGTTTTCGCTTCTCGCTGTCTTTTATATATATATATCTGCGATCTAACTTACTCGGTCCTCAATGTTGCCATTGACTGACCGGCGGTCAAAAATAATACAGATACAATATAGACAAACATATATATATAAGGAATTTATATCTAGTAACATTTATATACACACAGATGCACATCAATGCTAGCAAATATATAGGTTTTGTCTTATTAACAATGTGGTTCAATGCATGGGGTTGCAGAACAATAATATGAGAGACGTAAAATAAGAAAATTATAAAATTAACTTACTTACTAAAAAATCACTTCCAACTAATTAGTTTCTGGAATGGAGTAAATATATTTTCCGAAGAAACATATATATGTGCATCTGTGTGTATATAAATGGTACTAGATATAAATTCCTTATAATTATCTCCAATTCATTTGTCGAGCAATATTTGGCCATGACTGCTACTATGGTAGTAAGCTGGCCGCTGTCTTAATAACCACTCGCTTTCCACTGATTGACCTCGATGTCACGTGATTGATTCTTTTTGAATTTGCCACAGACGTAGAGACAGTGATTTTCTCAATGGCTTGGAATCCAGTCCACGCTTCGCTATTTCCATTCCACTGAATTATTTTTTTAATAAGTTTCCAGTGCCCTCGCTATGCCTGGAGACCTATACGGAAAAAGACTTTCCTGATGACGGAATGATTTTCGATATGTTTCTTCGGAAAATATATTTACTCCATTCCAGAAACTAATTAGTTGGAAGTGATTTTTTAGTAAGTAAGTTAATTTTATAATTTTCCTATTTTACGTCTCTCATATATATATATATATATGATCATGCATACACACATATACATGTAGACGTATATATACATATAGTGTTATAATTATATATATATATATATATATATAGAGAGAGAGAGAGAGAGAGAGAGAGAGAGAGAGGGCGGGGAGAAAGATAAACTATCAGACACTTTACTGAAGTGAGATTTACTGATCTGATAAATGGCCACACTGGTATAAGAATCAGTAGCAGCATAAAATTCCCCAAACTTTCGTAGAAACAGAATATAAAAAATGTACACAGAGTTCTTACCGATTATTCGTTGGATGTAGTACCTATAGAGAACTAAACAATCACAATACCTTACCTTTTTTTTTTAATTGTCTGGAACGTATGGTTTTGCCTGGTTGATTCAAGTACTGTTCGCCAGAGTTTACTTTACATTAAGGAATATATAGTCACTCTAAATTAAAAGTATTTTCCTCAATACATTGTGTTAGCGCTTATGACTGGACATAAACGAATGTTCGACAGCGCCTGCTCCTAACTATTAAATAGCTACTTAACCATTCACACCTGCGAAAACAAACACAAAAACAAGCAATATTTCAAGCAATAATAATTTCTGACCCCTCACAAGCTGGGGCAATTTTAGCCCTTTCTTAAATTCTTTTCCAGACTAATGCTAGTTAATACGCAAGTGGTGGTCTATTTTGATTGTAATACTTTTCTTTATTATACCAGCAAGTGTATCGATATTGCATTTCAAAAAGGATAGTTGAGGAGAAGAGTCGAAGACTTTATTCGTCACACATGTTTCGAGATTTTCCGTGTGCATGTTGTTAATATATATATATATATATATATATATATATATATATATATATATATATATATATTTCTTTAGGTTTGTTGGTTCACCACTGGATAGAATTGGTCATTCCGTATGGTCAATCTTGGTGTAATATTGTGGAGAGGACTCAACGTAGTGCAGTTCACCCGTCCTCGTTTGTGTAGTTGGAGGTGCGAATATGGAGTTAATTATAAATAAAAATAACAGGAGGCTGGACTGGTATAAATCATTGAAAGGTTTATTATACTATGATCATTTCAATGACCGGGTTCCATATGAATCCGGTGATATCATCAGGTATTCGAAATATAACAAAGGAATATGTAAAAACCATGGGTCCGAAAAATCAGAGACAGAGAGGACGACTGACCAACTAGCTGTCTTCACCTCAGCCAGTCGCTCTCAAAGTGATGGCAACTCGATCTGATAATGACCATCTGGTGAGGGGGCGAAGGCTTATAATGTACTACCACCTCTCCACCAAAGAATAAAAAGGGGGAAGAAAGAAAGAAAGAAAAAAGAAAGAAGTCAGCGTAAGGGTCACACTACAGTCAAGCTAGAAAACGCCGCGAAAAATATTATTCTAAAGAATCTATAATTTAACAAAGGCATATATAATGGGTGTCTGTATGGTCTAATGTAGGAACAGAAATTTCGAACGTTAAACTTATGTTACGAGTTATAGGATGAAATTAAATTAAAAATAATAAATTAAAAATTGGAAAATAAATTTAAAAAATTATTTAATGAACTTACAGAGAGTCTTATATGAAAATGTTAATCTCGATAAGATATCAGGGTGGGATAAAGACTAAAGCCTTCGAATGTGAATCCCAGCCAGCACCTCCTAACCACGTGTCAGCCAGTTTCGAGTGGTATCGTCCAGCGAAAGAAATGGAAATTAATTTTTCCGAGTACTCTAGGAACGTAGCTACACTAGGCCCCGGGTGTGCTAGCGGGAAGTCTACAATTTCGACAGGCCATCTTCAATACCAAACCAATTCTATTAATTCACAGATGAGGGGTTTATTTACGTGCCAGTAGAGGCATGACACAGCTAACAGTTATGCCTAAGCCTAGAGTTTATAGGTATAAGTATAATATGGTGGTCAAAACAGGCGGCGCGGCGGGCCCGGGGCAAGGCAACCCGCTCCGGGTAATTTCGTTTACCGAAAGAGGGGAAATTTATTTTTACAAGCACTCAAGGAAGGCTGAACTTTCCGAGCGCCCATCGGATTAACCGCCAGCATGGGATTAACTGATCTACTACCAGTCGGATTTTGGCTGCTCTGTGCTTTGTCTACCGCCCGCCCGTTGTTGCTTCCCTGTCGGGAATATTCGGATTCCGACAACATTCTACGTATTATACTAAAACATGTATTGTATTGACTGAATTCTCTACTCTATACTTCAGGACTTTTTTTTTTTTGTGACTCACACTGAATTCGGAGACCCGAACTTTACACTAGGTGCCACCTGTTACCATTCCATCTCTTCCATCCTCTATATCTATATGTACAACCTGTATTATCTTACTACAACTTGATCTATATTATATTTCCCCTTTGCTCTAATTCCTCCGATATGTTTTTATATACTTCCGTCTTACTACATCACTACCCTAGCTATGAAGACGTTTTATTTATGTATTTTACATTTTACTTTTATTAGTTTATTAATGTATTTTTATCAATATATTCTTTATCTTTGTATTTTATCTTTGTATCCTACTTTTATTTATTTGTAACTTTCCTTACTCAGGTCATTATGCACCTTTCATAGCCCCCTACCCACCAAAGAACCACACTACTTATAACCCGGACTAAATGGGACTTTAAAATAATTATAGTCTATTTGCACTCTTTATTGAGTTTTGCTACCTTTGATTGATGTGGTGGCTTTTCTCGGCTGCGCGATGGGCGCTCGGAAAGTTCTGCCTTCCTTGAGTGCTTGGAAAAATAAATTTCCCCTCTTTCGGTAAACGAAATTACTCGGAGCGGGTTGCCTTGCCCCGGGCCCGCCGCGCCGCCTGTTTTGACCGCCATTTAATACTTATACCTATAAACTCTAGGCTTAGGTATAACTGTTAGCTGTATCATGTATCATGCCTCTACTGGCACGTAAATAAACCCCTCTCGTGGGAATTAAAAGTATTCGTTTGGTATTGACGATGGCCTGTCGAAATTGTAGACTTCCCGCTAGCACATCCAGGGCCATGTGTAGCTACGTTCCTAGAGTACTCGGAAAAATTAATTTCCATTTCTTGCTCTGGACGATACCACTCGAAACTGACTGACACGTGGTTAGGAGGTGCTGGCTGGGATTCACATTCGAAGGCTTTAGTCTTTATCCCATCCTGATATCTTATCGAGATTAACTTTTTCATATAAGACTCTCTCTGTAAATTCATTAAATAATTTTTTTTATTTATTTTCCAATTTTCAATTTATTATTTTTTTTATTTAATTTCATCCTATAACTCGTAACATAAGTTTAACGTTCGAAATGTCTGTTCACACATTAGACCATACAGAGACCCATTATATATGCCTTTGTTAAAATATAGATTCTTTAGAATAACATTTTCGCGGCGTTTTCTAGCTTGACTGTAGTGTGACCCTTACGCTGACTTCTTTCTTTCTTCCCCTTTTTTATTATTTGACGGAGGGCTGGTAGTATATTATGAGCCTTCGCCTCCTCACCAGATGGTCATTAGCAGATCGAGTTGCCATCACTTTGAGAGCAACTGGCCGAGGTGAAGACAGCTAGTTGGTCAGTCGTCTTCTCTGTCTCTGATTTTTCGGACCCATGGTTTTTACATATTCCTTTGTTATATTTCGAATACCTGATGATACCACAGGATTCATATGGAACCCGGTCATTGAAATGATCATAGTATAATAAACCTTTCAAGGATTTACACCAGTCGATCCTCCTGTTATTTATATATATATATATATATATATATATATATATATATATATATTGGGTTAAGGCATAAATAATTTCAGCTTTTTAAAAGCAATTTGTAACTACGCATTTCTAATTATACATCCGGAAATTACCTGATTAGGAATCTTCATCGGTCATTCTAATGCCATTAGTGATAGAGTGCCCATCATAATTTAATCTAATATTTCACGTCCCTAAAATGGAGGATCTGAAACTTCATATTCAACTTGTAAAGTTCTGTGACTTTAAGAATAACAAAAACGCTAGAGAAACAGCTGCAAAATTGTATTATTTTGTGGCCAAGGTGACAATACCGACCGCCAAGTCCGAAACTGGTTTTCAGAGTTTCGTTCTGGGGATACGTCATTGAGAGATGAACCCAGACCAGGACACTCATCAGACCTCGATGATTAAGATGCATTGAGAGGATTGATGGAATGCAATCCGTGCAAAAGTTCGCTAGAATTAGCACTTGATCGCAACACATCTCAATCCACAATCTGCGGCCACTGGGAAAATATAGGAAAGGTGAGTAAGCGGTTTGTGTTGCTCATACTCTTAGTGAGTTAATAAGCAAGATTGCTTATGCATAGTGACAAGTCTTCTTTCAAGTCAGAGAAAAGAACTGTTTCTCAAGAATATCGTTACAGGTGAGGAAAAATAGGTCTTTATGACAATATTGAACGCTAAAGGCAGTGGATTGACAAGGGTAAATCTCCGCAGCCTACCTCAAAGGCGGAGCTTCGTGAAAGAAAGCTTATGCTGTGTGTATGGTGGGATCACCACGTTATTATTCATTTTGAGTTTTTAAACCGCAATCAGACACTCAATGCAAACTTATACTCTCAACAGCTGCAATAAGTGCTTGAACATCTAATACAACGCCCCGCACTCGTCAACAGGAGAAACGTTGTGCTTCTCTATGATAACTCAAATTTACTGAATTCAGCAAGAACAACGCAGGAAAAGACATTGGATTTAGGCTGGTCAGTTCTACTCCATCTATCATATTCACAAGACTCTGCAACAAGTCATTTCCATGTTTTTTCTTCTCTACAAAATGCTCTGAATGGCAACACATTTTCTCAAGAAGATCAGCTGAAAACGTGTGTGGAAAACTTCCTGAACTCGAATACAGCTGAATTGCACTTGACAGGAATCAGCAAGCTAACAGATAAATGGCAAGAGATGATTCAAAATAATGGCGAATATACTAATGATTGAAATTAATTCATTGTTAAATTATTCCTAATTATTTTACTAAAACAGAAATTATTTATGACTCAACCCTTATATGTATATATATATATATATATATATATATATATATATATATATATA
Source organism: Eledone cirrhosa (assembly GCA_964016885.1). Lineage (NCBI taxonomy): Eukaryota > Metazoa > Mollusca > Cephalopoda > Octopoda > Eledonidae > Eledone > Eledone cirrhosa. The sequence goes on from OZ024742.1 coordinate 61,112,784, forward strand.
TAAGTCTGTCTTAAGCCAGAAGGTTCATTTGGCCGGTGCTTATCCCGATGTCATGGTGTGAAGCAACTGAGAGTCCACGATTCACCACTGGAGAGGACGCCAGTCCATCGCAGCTTTAAACCCCCAGGTATTGCTAGTACTCATTTTCAGCTGAGTATACTGGAGTAATGTGAAATGAAGTATTTTGTTCAAGAACACAACATGCATCCCATGAATCGAACCCACTACATTATGATCGTAAGTCCCACACACTTACCACTAGGCCACGTGTCTCTACACCCACCCACCCACACACGTGTGTGTGTGTGTGCGTAAAGGGTAAACAGAAATAACAACATAATCGGTACAGTATGTGGAAGGAATATATTAGTTTAACGTTTGAAATACCAGGTAGAGGGTCTTAACTTTTCAGGCGACAGTCCTTCATCAGAAGAAAGAATTGGATTGAAGGGACGGATAGGGCGGAATCGGAAAAAAATGATTTTAGTGAAAAATAACATGTCCATTCATGTTGCCATCTCTTGAAAAACTGTTGATGCTGGCGTTTTGAGTATGCTATACTTGTTTAGAAAAATGAATGACGGAGTGCGTCTGTCTGAAATGGAGAAAAACCGTTTTGTATATAGAGCTATACGTTTGCGCCTGCATATGCGTGTGTGTGGGTGACGAAGCTAAGAGGATATGTTTGTGTATAAGTAAGTAAAAGAGTGTGTGTGTTTGTAAGTACGAAGCAGTGAGCAAAAGTATGTTAATGTGAGGGAGTGTGTGTGTGTGTGTGTGTGTGTGTGTGTGTGTGTGTGTGTGTGTGTGTGTGTGTGTGTGTACAGAACTGTAAAGGGAAACGTAGAGGTGAGTGTACGTATTTAGTTGGTCTGTATCAGCTGTAAGAGTATGTTTCTGGCCATAAGAGAGCCATAGGAGTTTATGGGTGAATAAAGTACAAGCGCGTGTGTGATAAGGGACGGAGTAAACGTGACGGGGCAAAGTTACAAAATTAAACACGAACGTATATGTGTAATGTTAAAGAAATTTGGGAGGGGAGTTGAGTCCATGAGGGAAACAGGATCCAAGGCGGAAAATCTGATTCTGTTGAGGCCTGTTGAGACCTTGAAGGACAACAAGGACTGAGATATGTAGGGAAGAGTGACCTGGGGATCGAAAATGACCGGCGACCGGAGTCTCCATACCGAGTCGTATTCACTCAAATGTTGAAATGTTCAGCAAAATAGTCGGCCAACGGTGCGCGCGCGCGTGTGTGTGTGGCTGTGTGTGTGTGTGTGCATGTGTGTTTATATATCTGTATACATATTTATGAATATATGTATTTATGTATGTATATATTCATATATATGTGAGTGTGTATGCATTCATATTAATATAATATCTTTCACGAATTTTGTACGTAACAGAATTTTTGAATTGTTCTACAATTGTATGTTGAGATCATTGGATCAGACAATATATACATATACATACTTATAAACTGAAGCCTAACACTAATAGCGTGATTCGTATTAGAAGTGTACATTTCTATAAAACTAGCTTATAGTTGTTTTAAGTTGCCACCATGTCTACATCAGTGGGCGTGTGAGAACTCCAAGCACTTGTATTTCAAGAATTTTCTGGATGTGTATTCATGACTCTTTCTCACTCGACATTGAAACGAGAATAAGCTATACTGTGTTAACATGCTAAGGCAAGTGCCAATTAATCTGACTACAAAACGTTTCACATGTATATGGAAATCTGAAGCAGGTGCTTTATGCACAAAGTTTGTGTAAACACTAGCATTATCTGTCAAAGCCACGAGTGACTACGTCTCATAGATTATGGATACAATAATGAAAAAAATATTGAAAGAATAGTGTTTGACATATCTCACAGGGTTAGTGGAGAAGATGTGATAAGATTAGGGTTTAAAACAGTGAGATATATGTATGTTTATTTATGTTTACTAAGTGTAAACATATGTTATATGCCTTCATATAAAACTCCATTAATATATATGCAAATACATACATATATACATATATATGTGTGTGTGTGTGTGTGTTTATATAATCAATGAAAAATGAGTTAGTTAGATCTGTAATCAACTGACTCTTCTATATAACAGATGCCAAGCACTTAACGGTATATATAAACAAAAGAAAAAATCTCGACCTGATTTTTAAATCCAGGAAAAACCCACCATACAACAAACTTTTAGCGGAATTTGAGAATGAACTAATTAATATGATACAGGGCATTAAATGTAAGAAAAACCCATATTGAGGACAAGAGTATCTCAAAAACCTTAGAATCAAAATTGATGATCTCAGTAAAACCAAAAGAATTCTGGTTAAATTTGATAAAACCAATAACCTTTATGGTCTTAATAAAGATGATTATAACAAGTTAATAACAAGGGAACTTAGGAAAACCTACCGCAACAATACTTATGAGAACCTTGAAACTATTAATAAAGTTGCTTTCGAAATTGTTTCTAAACTTGGGATTGAACGCGGGACTGAACCTTTCATACCTGTAACACCGAAGTAAATACGAAACATCATAAGGACAATTTTGACTCTGCCCTACCTGTAAGACTTATAGGGTCAACTAAATCTGACTTAGGTATTATTAGTAAAAGCATCTCCGACAGAATGATATCAGTTCTAAAGTTTCGATCACAACTAAAAGTATGGAATGATACCAATGAGGTTATCGACTGGTTCACTGAACTTCAAAGTAAAAGCAAGACCAAATTTATTCAATTTATTCAATATAACCAATTACTATTCTTCTATTTCTCAAACATTACTTAACAAAGCCTTACGCAACATACAGATCTTTCGAGTGATGAAATTAATATTATCCTTACTGCAAGAAAGACTATAATTGAATTCCAATGGGATATATGGACTAGAGTTGACAGACCTGGAAATTTCAATATTACTATGGGATCTACAGACTCGACTCAGGTAATTGGCCTCGCTGGAATTTATATCCCTAACCTAATTCACAGAAGATTACATGAGATTAGCGGAGGTGTATATCGTGATGATGCTCTTTCTGTAGTAATTAACCATAATAATAACGCCCTTAATAGAAAAAAGAATATCATAACTGACTTGTTTAACAATTATGGAAATTGAAAATAATAATAGAATAGTTAATTTCCCAGATATAACATTAAACCTTAATTCTGGCCTTTACTACCCGTTCCATAAATCAAATGAAAACCTTAATTATGTTAGCTTCCATTCAAACCACCCTAGTAATGTTAAAAGGGCTATAGTTAATAGTGTTTCTGCAAAGAATCTCTAAACTCTCAGCCAATAAGGAAATGTTTGACAATAAGGCCAAATACTATAATGATGCGTTAAATAGAACATGTTACCCTGATAAAATTGAATATATAGATAAAAATGTCTATGCACCTCCCCACCTCCCTCCGTATATAAATCAACACTCATTTAATATCAATACTAATGCACACGTACATCTCACAACAATTTTAATAATGCTAATATTCCTTACATAAGCCACAGAATTAGGCCAAATTAGTCATATCATCGATATAACTCCTATAGGAAACAAGAAGAAGGCACGCGACACTAAAAAGATATGTCCGGAAAAGAATCCTTGTTGGCCTTCCCGAAGGCACTGACAGACGGCCTGACCTGACATTTGAGACCTGTAATAGGGTTTGTCTGAGCATGGCAGGTCTAAAGAGTCACCAGAGAGTGCACAAGAACAGGGAAGCAGGCACCTGTGGAGCTATAAGTGTTCATCAGATGACGACATGTGATGTTTTTGGAACGGTATGCAGGTCGAGTAGTGATCTCACACGACACCTTGGGTCACATGGTGCCATAGGCCCAGCACTAGGTGTCAATAATTGTCACAAGTGTAGTGTTTGTACCAGAGTGTTCAAGTCGTTGGCTGGACTAAAAAGCCACACTCGTTCAGCGCATCGGTAAGGGTTCTCCTACATGGATATAAAGTAGTGGCCGTACTCGAAAACGAGTTGGCAGCCACTATGTATGTGTGTGTGTGTGTATGTATGTATTGTATTGTATGTATGTATGTATGTATTGTGTGTATGTATTGTTGTATGTATGTATGTATTGTATGTGTGTTTGTATGTATGCAAGTGTGTGTGTGTGTGTATGTATTGTATGTATGTATGTGTGTGTGTGTATGTATGTATGTATGTATTGTATGTGTGTTTGTATGTATGCATGTATTGTATGTATGTGTGTGTGTATGTATGTATGTATGTATGTATGTATGTATGTATGTATGTATGTATGTACTATGTACGTGTGTATGTATGTATGTATGTATTGTATGTATGTATGTTATATAAAATAAGTTTTATAAAATAAGTATGTATGTATGTTTTATAAAAGAATAAGTTTTATAAAAGAATTCTCGTTCTATTTTATGGTATTATCCACCACTATTACTTGGAATCTAGATAAACGTAGCTCAACATTTCTTCAATACTCTTGGTAATTGCTTCCCAAAAAAGCATAAATATAGAATGTTTAATAGACATATTATTAAACTCTCATACTCAACCAGTATGCATATTACCCAAAATATAACTAAAATTAATAATAAAAATCTCGGAACTATTCATAGGGCATTAACCGCTAATAATAATCAGAGAATCACTAATAGAATGAATAACTTCTCAGTTAACAACAATTATACCAATAACATAGACGATGAAAACCTTATGAACTACGAAAACAGAGTGGCATCATTAGATAGCAGCGTAGGTAATTGCAATTGTAGAAATAGTTATTCTTGCCCATTAAGTAATAACTGTCTTGACCGTAATTTTGTTAAAACAGAAGATAAGTCTTATAATTATATTGGTGTCACTTCTTTTAAATTTAAAGAAAGGTGGTTTAATCACCGCTACACGTTCAAAAGAGAAGACAAAAGATTTAGTACTGCTTTATCTGAATCAATTTGATCGCTTAAAATAATAATATAGAATATTCTCTTTCTTGGCACAAACTTTCTAATGCTTTACATTATAAAAGTGTTTCCATTTATAAGAGTTGTAACCTATGTACCACTGAAATTATTTATATTCTTAATAATAGAAAACTAATTATTAATAAATCTTCCGATTCTCGAAAACGTTTAAAATTTGTTTACTTAAGCTTTAAAATAGATAACATAATAGTGAATATTCCTTTATATATAGTTTTTAATTCTTGCCTCCACCTATTCTCGAATACGTTTAGAATTTTTAGTTAAGCTTTATATATAAAACAAATAATAAGATAGATATTACTCCTTTATATATAATTTTTAAGTGATTTTGTTAACTTTATTTTAAAATTCTAGATTATAGACTAAATAAGTTAACTAAATTGTCTCCGTTATAACGTTCCTCCGTTACATTTGTTCATCTACATTAAATTTACGTTGTATCTAAATAAATTAAATTTAATATAAATTGATAAATTTGGCTATAATGCATACATCTTTTCGTTCCAAATTAAAGTATTAATAGTACATAGTATTAATAGTCTCTCCTATTCATATATTAACTACTTAAATAAGATTGTTGAATTGATAAATTTGATATCGGTAATCTTTTCCCTTCTTTTGAAATAAAAGAAATGTACCTCGTAGCATTACAACCTACTCAGTTATATATATAAACATCCATATCAATTATTAAATACTTTTATAGTCATATAATTTCAAAATCAAATTGTACATAAACCAAGATAATTTACCTACACATTTTGTAATCCAAATTATTTCCCCCTTATAATTATATTTTTATAATACTACTTTCGTTTCCTAGAATAATTTGTTCATTCTTTCCTTTGATATATATATATATTTTTGATTTAATACCTATTTTCATTGATTATAACCAATATATAGATTGAATAACGGTCAATTTTGTTTTGTTTTTGACCAATCTATTTACGCTATATTTTAAAATAATTTATTACACGTTTAAACCAACTGTATCTATCCACCCACTCACGTAACCTCTTATGTGTTTAGTTGTTTTCTAGTGATATGCTTGGAGGTCACCAATCTGTCCAGCTCGTTTCCCTACCAGCATATGAAAAATTATACAACTCATATGTATTTTGTCTGAAGAGGACATCTTCTGGTTTATGTTATACATAAAACTTTGCCTCTTCGAAACATATTATTATTATTATTGTTGTTGTTGTTGTTGTTTTTGTTGTTGTTGTTGTTATTCATATTATATATAGGGCGGTGGATTGGCAGTATCGGTAGAGGGTCGGACGCCATGATTTGACGCATTGAGCTACGGCCCTTGCCATTCTGAGTTCAAATCCCGCCGAGGTTAAATTTGCCTTTCAACCTTTCGGGGTCGATAAAATAAAAGTAACAGTAATACACTGGGTAATTGCTGGCATTGTGCCAAGAGTAGAAACAATTAATATTATATATCAATAGAGACCGCGATATATGACTGTTTACGTGGAGTGTATTTATATTAAGTAAAAGAAAAAGAAATCCCTCGTGTAAAATTATATATGTGCGTGTGCCCGTTTCCGGTAGTGTGAAGGTAGTTGATGTGCGAGAGATTTCACATTTTTTGTACGTTTGATTAGGTGAGTGTGCGTGCATATAGTTTTGTGTATACCTGTCACTAATGATCAGTTGTACGGGAACAGGTGTAAGATGTTTCGAGAAACTACATGGGTATGTTTGTGGTGTAAATGCGTAAACAAACACACACACACTCATGCGTGCTTTTATATATATATATATGCGTTGTATATATGTTGTATATATATATATATATATAAACGTTGTATATATATATATATATATATATATATATATATATATATATATATTTAAACGTTGTATATATATATAAGTTATATATATATATATATGTGTGTGTGTGTGTGTGAGTTGTATATATGTTGTAAATATATATATATATATATTTATTTATTTAGATATATATATATATATAACATATATATATATATATTTATATATATATATATATATATATATATATATATATGTGTGTCATATATATATATATATATATATATATATATATATAAGTTATATATATATATATATATAAGTTATATATATTTATATATGTGTGTGTGAGTTGTATATATGTTGTATATATATATATAAGTTATATAAAAGTTATAAGTTATATAAAAGTTATAAGTTATATATAAGTTATATATATATAATAACTAGAGGTTGATTAACATATAAATATACATGAATAATCACATATGGCGCATGCATTATGACATGACACCCATGATTTCGATTTAGATTACATTCATTTAATTCATTTTATCGTAATTTTGGATTTAGATATATATATACGGCTCCTTAATTGTTGAGCTATTTCTGTTGAAGAGTATTTGACTGCTATTTCTAGTTGTCGAATACCTATTCACGCCATTGAAACGAAACCGCTATCTTGTGTGGACGCAACAGGTGGTGACGGCTAGTTGAAGATTTGAACTCACTCTGTAAGGACAAATAGCTGGAAATTATTACACTTTCCTTGTTGACAATCCAATAATATCCACTATCCGTGACTTACCATCTGATTAATTGGTGAAATATATTTCTTTAATGGGATATATACAAGGAAAGGTTAATCACTCTTAAAGGTAAATATTACCTATACTAGCTATGCGTGGTTACACCCGAGTAAAAATTATCTCCTGTGATTATTCATGTATATTTATATGTTAATCAACCTCTAGTTATTATAATATGCTCAGATTTATCTTTGAGCTTAAATTCTCAGGATATATGGCGCATGCATTATGAGATGACACCCATGATTTCGATTTAGATTAAATTCATTTAATTCATTTTATCGTAATTTTGGATTTATATATATATATATATATATATATATATATACGTTGTATATATATATATATATACATATATATATATATATATTTATATATATATATATATAGTGAAAGAATGAAGAGTAACATGGTTGGCTGTACAATAAGAGGCTTATTTCAAACAGTGACAATTTTTTCGTTGATCAGGTGAGTCTAGAGGTCGCTAACCGCTTGAACTTGCGTCACTCTATCTCCAATATATTATTTACTTCTGGTCAACACATCAGATTACGTAGATATAAAAATAATTCACGCGAGGCAAGACATATATAGAATAATAGCAACATCAATAATAAAACATATATGGTAAATAGGTAGAGAAGTTACAGATGTAAAAAGTAAAAAGTAAAAGATAAGATAGGATAGATTAAAAAAGTAAGAAAATGAGAAAATGGAAAATATAAAGATATAAATAAGGATACGTGAGAGCATGTAAGTACAGAGTATGTTTGTAGTAATGGTGAGTAAGTGTTCTTATAAGGATTCTTTGGTGGGTTTAGTGCTGACATGGAAACCAGATTCAAGATATACATAGATACGTGTAGAGGATCTGATGTAGTGACAGATGAAAGAAAAAAGAAAAAGCAATAAATTAGAGATTAATTGGGGGATACATCTAAGAGATTTACTGGCTTGTGGTGAAGGGACGTTTGACAAACGTTTGCTGTAAATGTTTTGCTGATTGTTCTATATTAATGGGGCTGATGCTGTTTCAGGAAGAGAGGGTGAAAGAGATGTTCAGAGATTTATGATCCAGTGACCAGTTGGCCGCTTGACAGCTAATATCAGTGCGATGGTGTGTATTCTATATGCTAAAATATAGGTGGTTCAGTTCTAATTATGGGATTGCTGGTTCAAATCATGGTGGTTTGAAATTTGTGAATCTGGTAGCTATTTTATCCCTACAGAAAATTGATCTTTCTATTTTGCTGTTAAGCAGCATCCCATCGTACCTTAAAATATGGAGTAGTTCTAAATTACAAATTCCGCAGTGAGACATTCCGTTGCTGTAGGCTCTTGCTACAGATAATTTTGACCAGCTAATCTTATATTCTAGGTTTTTGTTTTTAAGCTGCCACATTTTATTGGCGAGCCTCGTAGAGTTCTCCAGTCTACGGTTCTTCGTGGAGTGCCTGTGGATGTACCACCTTTTCTTTAACTTCCCAGCCGTGGAACCTATGTAGTGACAAGTAGAGTTGCCTGAATCTACAGTACACATGTATACCATACGCGAATCCAGGCATCTATTCTGTAGTGGGCACTTATCTGGTAGGTGGCAATTATAATTTGAGGTTTTTCTCTGAGCAGGTTCACCATTGCGGTTTTGTAAGTTGTTGTGGGTGGCTTGTGATTTAGGCCTATTAGTGTTTGTTGTGATGCGTTCTTATGCGGTTGTGGTTGTGATGTTTTTTATGTGTTTGCGTTTTGATTTGGTGTTATGGTATATATTGGTAGGTTAATTTCTTTAGAAATATTTTTGTGGTTGATTTTACGTATGTGTGATTCTATGCTGGCTGCAGTAGAGTAGGATAGTTTTATAGTTTTTCTATTAAAGATTCTACGGTATTTGTGTAGTGTAGAGGAGTACTTATCTATTAGTTTAAAGAATGTAGAAGGTAGTTTAGGTTTTATAGAGGAGTTGAATATTGAATTGAACCATAAGTACTTTCTATCTCTGGATCTTCTATAGTTTTGGGGGGTCCTTATATTAGTGTTCGGTTCAGTTATTTTTGGTGCTCGTTGTCTAATTATATGCTTAGTCTTATGCTTGTTATTTCTTTACGCGCGGGTAGTGTTGTTGTCGTTAGGTTTGTTGCCGTTGTCTCTATCTAGTATGTATTCCAGCTTCTCCTTATGGCCAGCCTTATGTAAAGCTATGTTATAATAGTTTGCGTGTACGTTAAACATTTCTAGGTTCGAAGATAGGCGGGATATTCTGAGGGATATACTATGTGCTATGGAGTTAATTATGGATCGGGGATGGTTTGAGTTATAACTAATGTAGGCTAGATTCTCTTTATTCTTATGGAAGGGCTCTATTAATTATGTGTTTAGGTTGAGTGTTACATGTAAGAAATTTGCTTTTTGAGAGTTAACTTCGGCCTAGTTTGTTGAAGAATACTGTAATGTTTTTTCGTAATTTTTCCATGTTTTGATTATTTAAGTTTTTGGCTAAAAGGAGTGTAGCATCTCTGTAAATTCCTCCTTGGAGGTAATTGAATTCCTTATGTAAGTTGTGCGCTATATATTTATTCCCACCAAGTCCGTTACCTGCGCTGAGTCATTATATCCCATTGTGATATCTGCTATTCTGTCTGTTTTTTCGTTCCCCGTAAATATTTTAAGATCTAATGATAATCCTTCTAGCAGCTAGTATTATTTTAATTTCGTCGGAGGTAAGGTCCGAATTTTTCTGGGCAAAGGTTAGCGCTTTACCCAGGGTGACTGGGGATATGGATGAGTAGTAGTCATTAATGTCGAACTGTACGAAGTTAGATGTTTCTCTACTGTATATTTTGCTTCGTTAGTGTTACCCCATAGCTTAATTACTAGTGTGTCCTTAATTTGTGCTATTACTCTATCTAGTATATACTTGTTATTTCTACCTATATCCGACTTAGATGGGCATATTAATCTAATATATATATATATATATATATATATATATATATATATATATATATATATATATATATATATGAGTTGCGACCGATAGAGAGTATTAGCAATTGGAAATACTAACGGATACATTGTTTCCTCGGTCCGATTCGACGAATGTCGATCGACTTGTATATATATAAGGACGATTTGTTAAGCCTTCGTTACGTTTATTGATTGGTGACGCACGTTTCGCTCTTGATCAGCTCAAGGATTGATCTGTATCGATGTGGCCCGACCTCTGGAATCAAAAGCTCGTCGAAGCTTCTTGGATATATATATATATATTTATTAAAATAACAGATTAAAGTTTAAGCAAATAATTGCTGCTTTCACCCTTAACGGGATCTTCTGAAACTAACAAAGTCAATCTGTAAACGCAGAACTGGATATTTCAAAAAACGTTGCAACCGGAGGAAGACAGGAAGACGATACTTTGGTTCGTGGGAACGTTCCCTGGCAAAGAACGGGAAAAAACGAATATAATACGTCATTAATAGGAGCGGTGAAAAACAATTACGCGCTAAGACATAACCACGTTTATGGTATAAAAGAAGTCGTAGACTAATGTTCTCTTAGGTGGTTCATAGAGACGTTCTCTGGCAATGAACGGAAAAAACGAAGATAATACGTCATATATGGAGCGTGGAGAACAATTGCTCGCAAAGACAAAACCACGTAAATGGTATAGCTGAAGTCGTAGACTAAAATTCTAACTAGGAAACCGAATGAATCTCCGCTTCAGAGTTAAGAATAAAGTAAATAAAATACAATACAGAGGAAATAGAAATTAAATAAATACACACACGCATGCAAATACGTACATACACAAGCATACGAGAAAACACTTGCCATAGGTATACAAACCACGCACATATAAATATGTGTGTGTGTGTGTCCGTATATACAAATAAATAAATAATTAAATAAACGTATATAAATAAATAAATACGTATATAACAAGCGCACACACATACCTACATGTAAATACAAATATGTTCGGAGACGTAAGTCAACCAGAACATGAAGTACACATATACACACACTCTACATACGTACGAACCTGCATACTCACACAGACGCAAAACTCCCGTATACATATAACCAAACCATATGTACCAGAATATATAAAAAATTATACGCCATAACATATACAATCAAATATACGTACGAGAAAGTATACGTACCATCACAAAACATACAGGTAATATATACTTATCTATGCAAATAAGTAATGGTATAAACAAAACATATAAATATTTTAGTCTTCAAATTTATTATTATTACTATATATATATATATACTTACGCTAAACAAGCTGACTAAACCAACCGGGTTGCGTATGCAATGCACCAATCATTAAATAATGATGCAATTCAATTTAAGCACTCAACATCATATTACTTCATCTAAATAAAAATGACGTAGTATATTTAGAATAAGGAAACTGTGAAGTCCTTTGTATATGTTAAAGAGTCCTTTATTGATGACTACGTGATTGTTCAATCATATAAGCAGTGACGTGATCTCATCAGACACTATCCTTATGTAATAAGATTACATTTCCGAGGCAATCCAAACCAAATATAAGAAGCATCAGTTCTCCTCCACATCCTTGCGCAGGCGCAGATGTGAAGGAAATTGACCATCTAACTACCAGCCAATTCAATGCTAGCATAGGTAAGCGTCTATCACATACCAAGCTCCTCCCACCCAAGCCCGTGAGAAGACATGGTAACAGAGTTAGATTCAGCCTAAAAGTTATAGTTTACTGCTAGCCCAGCGTCTGGCAGATCCCAGCAGGAATAAAATAGAATCCTATGGTCGGGTGTATGTATGTGTATCTTATTCGTATGTATGTGTATGTGTATATCCCTGTATGTGTATGTGCGTATGTATATGCGTGTACGCACTCCTGTATGTATGTATATATGTGTATATGTATGTATATATATATGTATATATGTGTTTGTGTGTGTGTGTATATATATATATATATATATATATATATAATGGAAAAATTTGAACAGGGACAAAACAGAGAGGCAGTACAACGAATGTTTAATAATTTCACGCTCTGGAGAGTGGGGTGTTGGTAGGGGACGACGTTTCGGGCATAAGCCCTTCCTCAGGTGAGAAGTGTGTGGGAACAGAGTTCAAAGGGTGTGTAGGGGAGTGGTGGAGAGACATATAGTGAAAGGAAACGGTGCGAATGAAAAAATAAAAAAATAAAGATAAAAATAAAATAAAGCATGATCAAAATACAAGGAATGAAATAAATTTAAATATAAAAGCATGATCAAAATAAACTGAAATTAAAAGGGGGGTAAAACAGGTGGTGGAAGGGTGTGGGGTGTGTAGGGGTGTTGGCGGGTGGAGTGGGGAGAGGGAGACGGAGTGTCCGAGCGGGGAGGGCTGAAGGTGGTGTGTGTGTGTAGGTGTACGTGTGTGTGTGTGTGTGTGTATGTGAAAGTAAGGGTTGGGGGAAGAACGGGGTTGCATGTTCAGGAAGATGTGTGTGTGGGGGGGGGTCGGAGTGTCTGTGCGTGTGTGGATAGAGGGGTGGGGGGAGAGGAATCAGGAGGTGGGGGTGTAAATATGTGGTGGAAAGAACGTGTGTGTGGGGTTTAAGCGTGTTGTGGGTGTAGGTGGCGTGTGAAGAAAAAAATGTTTGGGTGTGTGTGTGGGTGAGTTATATAGGTGATTACGTAAGAGGATGGTTGAAAAGTAGGTAAATTCCAAAGGGATATAGCGGATTTTGTGTTGGTCAATTTCTGCGTGCGGGTATTCCATGAAGCGACGGTCGGAAGAGGAGAGATGTGGGGTGCGCGCGCAACAGGAAGTGGTCAAGCAGTGGGAGTGCTGTGTGTCTGTTTGTGCTGGTAGGTGGTCAGAGGGCATGGCAGCAGTCGGTGGAATGGTAAAGGGGCGAGGATGGGTAGATGTGAAAGTTGGAGTGAGGAGGGTGTGTGTGTGTGTATTAGTAGAGGTGTTAGTGGGATGAGTGAGTGTGGAGCGAAGGTGTGGGTGGAGCGGGGAGAGAAGGGTGTGTGTGGTTCTATGGAGGGAGTGTGGTGTACTGGTGTGTGTGTAATTTGATGAAGGGGTTTTAGTGGGTGTTAGTATACGGGAGGTGGGGAGGGGTTGAATGCAGGTGTGAGTGGGGGTTAGTGGTGGTGGGGTCTGTAGAGTTGGTGGTGTACGAGGGTGTGTGGGTACGTGTGCGTGGGGTTGGGGGTGTTAGTGATGTTAGTTGCGTGTGGGGTGGGTGGTGTAAGTGGGTGCGTGTGTTCGTGTACTTGGGGTTATGGGGTGTTAGTGAGGTTAGTTGCGGGGTGGTGGGATGGAGGTGTGGGGTGATAGGTGTGAGGGTAGGGGTTAGTGGTGGTAGTAGGGTGTGTGTTTAGTGTGAGCGCGTGTATATATGTGCCGGTGGGTGTGTGCGTGTGATAAGTAGGGGAGAGGAGGAGAAGAAGGGAGGGATGTTAGTATGTTAGTTGGGTAAGGGTGGTAAGATGAGGGGTGGAGTGGAGGTGTTAGTATTGTTAGTTGTGGGGTGGGAGGTGAAAAGGGGGGGTGTGTTAGTGGTGTTAGTGGGGGGTAAGTGTGGGGGGGGGGGTCTAAGGCTAGAGGAATAAGGGTGGGGAGTTCAGGCCGGGGGGAGTGTGGGTCTGTAAGATGAAGATAGTTCGTTGTTCGACCGTAAGGCGATTGGCGGGTGTTCCGTGGCACTGGAGTAGGCCACAGACTGTGAGATGGCGTGCGATATATATATATATATATTTATAAATTATTAAAAAATAATGAATAAACAAAGAAACAGTTCCTTATATTAAACAAAAAAGTTCATTATTTTACGATTGTTTCTAGGACATATATGTGTTAGAATTGGTATGCATATTCAAAAGATCTATGTACAAAATTATACAAACTATCAGAGAGAATATACATACCTTCACATATATATGCTGTCTTCAGAAATAATGATGCTTGTTTAATGATAATAACAACAATTCAAAATAATAGGTCTGTTTGGGAACAGATTTTGAATAGACCAATGAAATAAGGATTGAGATACATAAAAATTTATCAAGAAAATACAGTTAGGTGTGTATATATGTATGTAAATACGCTCACAGATGTGCATAAAAGTGTATGCTCATATGTATACGTATATTGAAAAAGTGTATGTAAATATAAAAATTTAGGGCTAATGTATCTGTATGTCTATAATCAACAGACAGAATATATATATATATATATATATATATATATATATTATAAGTATATGGATATTGAGGCGCTCACATAAACACGCCCACACACACTTACATTTAGCTGCGGAAGTAAAAGAGGTAAGGGAGTATAGTAATTAAAGGAAAGTGTCAATCTCGACATACTTATAAAAATGTATCTATAAATTAGAAATAAAAAAAATTTTTATAGAAGGAAAAAACTCAAGAAAAGAAGACAAAAAAGGGGGGGACGTACATACACAGACACACATGTCTCACAAAAGAAATATAAAAAAACATAAAAGAGAGACATAAAATATACATGCTTATATACACACGCACATTTACACATCCATACGTTCGATACATACATACATACACATACACATACACATACTTACACTCACGCATATTGACCTGTTTGTATGCACACACATAATAAAAATAAGTAAAACATATACGCATACATATAAATATACACCTATATATATATATATATATATATATATATATATATATATATATATATATATATATATATATACACACATACCCATGTATATATACACAACCACACACACACACACACTCAGACATACATATATATAGAGACATACACACACATATATACACAGTCAGACACATATACACATATATACACATACATACACACATCTCTACACATACATATACATACATATATATACACACATATATATATATATATACACATATATATACATATATATGCGCACATATGTATTTTTATACTCACATACAAACACACATACATACATACACACTTACATACACATACATACATCCACGCTTACATATACATATAATTATTGGGGGGGGAGGGGATTAAATTTATTAGTGGGAAATAGTAAATATATAGGTTTCAAGGAACATAGAATACTAATCTGCAGTTAAATCATTATATGTGTTTACTTAGTGGTATCAGTTTTAGGAAATGGTATTTGTAAGAGGGAAAAATTATGTATTTTAATATAAGTAGAATATTAATTATAGGTTAACTAAAATAAAAATAGTTAATATATTAATTTCTAAGGTGTATACTAATTAGGTTTATAATATTTAAAGCGGAATTTTGAAGTTAAACAGTAGTAGAGTATTAATTATAGCATAACTAAATTAAAAATAATTACATATATTTACATGATGGTATCAATTTTAGGAAATGAATTTTGTAAGAGGGAAAGTCAAATTAAGTAGTTCATCGGTAGTAGATTATTAATTATAGGTTAACTAAATTAAAAATTATATATTAATTTCTATAGTATATGTTAATTAGGTTTATAATAATTAAAGCAAAATTTTGTAATTTATCTATAGTAGAATTTTAATTATAGGTTAACTAAATTAAAATTAATCTATATATTAATTTGTAAAGTGTATATTAATTAGGTATATATTTAAAAGTTTTTCTCAGTTTATGATTACACGATATTTTGCATTTCATCTGTATTAGAATTTTAATTATAAGCTAACTAAATTAAAATTATAGGTTAACTAAATTAAAATTAATTTATATATTAATTTGTAAATTGTATATTAATTAGGTTTATAATATTAAAAAGTATTTCTCCGTTTTTAATTACACGATATTTTGTTGTATTTCATCTGTAAAAGAATTTTAATAATAGGTTAAATAAACTAAAATTAATCTATATATTAATTTCCAAAGTATATATTAATTAGGTTAATAATATTTAAATGTTTTTCTCAGTTTATGATTATACGATATTTTTTAATTTCATCTGTAGTAGAATTTTTATTAAATTAAAATTATAGGTTAACTACATTAAAATTAATGTATATATTAATTTCTAAAATATATATTATTAATTAGGTTTATAATATTTAAATGTTTTTCTCAGTTCATGATTACACGATATTATTAATTCCTGTCGCTTATTTAATAGGATATCCTTAGATTTCATTATTTCAAATAGTTCTTGGGAACACAATCTACATTCATTTCTATTATTTTGATAAGGGGTGGCTCTTTTGAGCACACTCCAGGTCATATCATATTCTATATTCCTATTTCTATAACTATTAATTTTTTCTGCTAGAGATGTTGTATTAGCCAGTGCGGCATTTTTAAAAACTATGTTTGTGGGTATTAAATCTTACCTTAAAATTGTTAGAAGTAGCTCCTATATATGAGCAAATAGAATCCTTAGTTTTAACTTTACATTTATATACTATGTTGTTAACAAGACAATTTCCTTTTAATGGGCAGTTTGCCTTGTTTCTACAGTTACAACCTTTCGTTAATTCTGTATTTGAGGAGATATTATGGCTAGTTTGATGTACTGGTGGTATACTTATGTTTTTTTTACATTTATATGCATTATAGGCACTTATATTTTGTTTTATATTTTTGGTTGTTGAGTATGAGAATTTAACTGTTGATCTATTTAAGATTTGATGGTATTTGTAGTTTGGCGGGAAGTTTTTCTCTAGGATATTAAAGAATTGTTTAGGTATATTATCCTTAATTTGTAAATTAAATGGAGCATTATACCAAGTAACTCGTCTATTACGGTTTCTATGTTGTTTATTGTTTTTATAGGATGCATCCTGATGTTTACTAGGAGGATTATTGTTAATAACCTCTCCACGCACATTTTTAGTTAAATTTATTGATTTAGGTGTTTTAGCTTGTTTATTAGGAGTTTTATTATTAACATTTATTAGAGTTGTATGATGAGTAGTTTTTTGAGAGTTACTATACTTTATATTAGAGGAGTTAGAGAAATTTGGTTTTATGTTGGTATTTTGGGGTATAGTGTGAGTGGCATTTAGGTGTGTGCGTTTCATTTGGTGTTTGTTGGTAATATTAGGTTGTATGTTTATAGTGTTATTGGTAGAAGGTAAATATTCCAATCTATTTTTGTGGCCACTTCTAGCTAGAGCTTCGTTATAGAAGGTCGCATTTTTATCAAATACATCTTGGTTAGACGAAAGGTTAGAAATTCTAAGTGATATATTATATGCAATGTTTTTAAGGATAGATTTAGGGTGATTAGATTGTGAGTGTATGTAGTGTAAGTTTTGGTTGGGTTTATGGTAAGGTTGGTAGATACCCGTAGCCAAGTCTAAAGTTATATCTAGGAAATTAACTACTTTACTTGTGTTTTCAAAAGTAATATCTAGACTATAATAGTCTTTAAGGAAAGTTCTAATAAGCTTTTTGTTTTTTCTATTCCTGAGAGGCTAAGGTTGTTGGAAAGAAGAAGACAGTCATCACGATATAAACCACCTTTAAGGTGGGGAAAGGAAGCATTTATGTTAAAAAGAAGAAAGAGGCCCACAAGATCAGTAATTTGGGCAGAATCGCTTGAGCCCATAGTAATATCAAATAGATTACTATATGTGTTTCTGGTCCAGTATTCATTCTGAAATTCAATAAGTGTTAGTCTAGCATGTGTAATAATATTAATGTCATCCAAAGTTAAGTTAGATCTATTTTTAGCAAATATCAAAGCTTTGTTCAGGAGTATAGGTGATATAGAAGAATAGTAATTATCTATATCAAATTGTAGAAATGAAGCAGAAGATTTACATCTAATATTATTAAACCAGTTAATTACTTGGGAAGTGTTTTCCCAGAATGGTAAATTAACATGTTTTCTTATTTGTGGGATGACTCTATCTAAAATTGTTTTGCTAATTATTCCAATATCTGATTTGAAGGGACATATAAGTCTTATAGAAGGATTAGAGTTAAAGTTTGATTTATGATCTTTCAGGTTGAAGTGTGGTCTTTTCAATGCCAAAGGTTCAGTTCTATCTTCAATATTTATATATATATATATTTATATATATATATATGTATAAATGTGTATGTATATATATGCGAGAATATGTATTTGTATGTACACATTTGTACGAGCACATGCAAATGCATGTGCGCTTACATGTGTACATATACACATGCCCACATGTACATATATACACAGTTTTATATAATATATCCATGTTTACTCATGCTTCCAGGAATAGTTTAATACACTGCCACTACAGTCTTCTAATTAACTACCTAAATACACGTCTGTTTTCTTTTCAATTGATGCCCTCACAAATCTACATTATTCGTGTGATGTCCTAGGCCAGACTAAAATTTTCGAATTAACGCTTGTTCTCTCTCTGAATACAAGCTACTCCTACTTCATAAAACTTCTATTAAGGTCTCACTACTTCACTTTGATGGTTGGTTCAAATTTAAGATGATAGGGTGGGGAGATGAGTATATAATATGGGTCAAGTGGTGGTTGATAGATAGTTATGTCGGTGGTTGTGGTAGTGGTGCCGTTAGTGATACATTGAAAATTATAAAAATATAGTAAATTGCTTTTCACAAAATAAGGAAATATTAAATAAAATATATTTAAAATACATTTGTGGCAGGCACAATGCTATTATATATATAGAGAGAGAGAGATATAGAGAGATAGATAGAGAGAGAGAGAGAGAGAGCGAGAGAGAGAGAGCGAGAGAGAGAGAGAGAGAGAGAGAGAGAGAGAGAGAGAGAGAGAGAGAGAGAGAGAGAGAGAGAGAGACTGAGAGAGACCACACAGATGCAACATGAATAAAATGTTAATGTACTAACATTATTAAAAAGGCTCGAAGAAACGAGACATATTCATATCACCTAGTATGTACTATATACCTTAATTTGAAAACAAAGTTGCTGAAGGAAAGTGAGTGCATTTAAATAATATGATTTTCATTGGTATAACAGTCAAACACACAGTCAAACACACACATATATTTATATGCATATATATATTAATATGTATTTATATATATATACACATAAATAAATATAGTACAAATAAGTGTTTTTATATATATGTTTATATTTCGTATTACCTGTTGCAGAGCAAAGTTCTACCTGCAGGAAAAATGAATATATATATTTATACATTTCAGTGTTTGTAAAGATCGCTTGTCCTTACTTTACAGGTTTTTAGTGGTTTTCATATTGAATTTAAATATATATATATATATATATATATATGTGTGTGTGTGTGTGTGTGTGCATTCATACACATTTTAACGGTGAACAAAAGAAAACCACATACTTCATCGTGTAGTCTAAAAGTAGGAATTCGCAAAATTTCAAGTGATAGCCCAGTGGAAAACCACCTAAAGAGGGCAAGTTTTAAAAGGAGACCGATTGATTATTAGAAAAGAGATGACAGATGTAAAGACGTAGGAGAGACAACCAGAATGTTGTGTACTCTGAAATCTGCAAGGCCACCAAACATCACATGAAGGAGCGGCAGTTGAAAGCCCAGGAACAGAATAGAGGAATGAATTCAATCAAAAGGAAGCAGTGTTTAGGCAAAGATAACATCATCAGATTGTTGAAAAAGAACGGCAGACTCATCTTTGATGCAAACAAACTTATAAATGCTGGGAGAAATTTTACAGCAAGCTATATAGGACAAGATGGTCCCAGAGCCGCCAACCATGCTCCAGAACAAAACTCTCAACAACAACTACTCGCCCTTCTATTATTCCATCCGAGACAAGAACGAGCATTAAAGGATTAAAGAGAGAAAAGGCACCAAGCAAAGACAAGCATAACAATTATTCTCCAGGATAATCGAGAACCCATTGTCATGGTACTCAACAAGCTCACTAGCGGGTGTTTAGAAAAATGCTGTGTTCCTCGCAGCTGGAAGAATACTATTATCTTAATCCACAAAAAAAGAAGATAATGTAGACCTCAGAAAGGTGTTTTTATATATCCTACACAGGAGGATGTTCGGTACATTAGAGCTGCGCAAATCAAGAGCAAGAGGATTCAGGTCAGGATTCTCAACAATATACCACATCCAGTTAGTTAGTCAACTATAAGAGAAGGTAAACGAATACGCCTTCCCTCTATGCTTCGTCTTTGTCGACTAAGAAAAGACATTTGATGCCATCGAGATCAGTTTACAGCTTCGAGAAGCAAGGCGTGGTCCCTGCTTACATCACACTTCTAAAGGATCATTACAATGGCGCTACATCCGCTCTCAGAGAAGCGAGACAAAGAAACCACATTTCCACGACATTGTATACATCTTGTTTACAAGACGCCATCGTCAATATTGTCAACTGAGAGAACAAGTGTATCAACATGGATGATGAACTCTTCTGTCAACTAGACTTCGAAGATGATATCATCCTAATAACCCATGCACAACAGGATTTGGAGGAGACTCTCAATGTCTTCTACGCCCTTAGCCAACAAGTGGGCCTTAACAAGCATCTTAAGAAAGCCAAGGTCATGTTTAACAGCCACACTAAACCGTAAGTAGTTATTGTAGGTAGAAAGGCCATTGAGGAAATAGTCAGTGATGTATACCTCGGAAAAAAAGTTTGCAAGAGATGATGGCCTAATTCCAGGGGTCAAACGAAGGAGTGTGCTAGGCTGAGCCGCCTTTTGAAAACTTCATACTATCATTAGAAGTGCCACGTCAACAATCGAAACCAAGAGAAAATTGTTGAATATGTTCTGCCGGTGGTGAATTTCGGAAGTGAGACATGAGCACTGTACACCACCCCTGCAGAGACTGTTGCAGTGGTCAAGCGCCAAATGAAGTGAATTATGCTCGACCTCAACTTACGTGACAGGAAAAGTAACACCTGAATTTGACAGTAGACTGGAGTGAAGGACATAGTCGAAACCGCCAAGAAGGAGAAATATAAGTGGGCTAACCATGCTCCCGTCTCAGAGACAACAGGTGGATAATTAAAGTGACAGAGTGGACACCAATGCAGTGGAGAAGAACAGGAGGGCGGCCAAAGGCAAATGCGAGGACGTGTCCCGATAACTCGACCCCACATGGTCTAGTATGGCATTCGAGATCAACCAGATAATCAACCAGGGCTGGATTCCTCCAACAAGAGTGAGAATGCCCTGGATTTGAGCCAAATCTATCTCATATATTTATGTGTATGCATGTGTGTTTTTGTCTGTGTGTATGGGTATGTGTGTTTGTATGTGTGTGCATGAGAGTGTCTGTGTGTATGTGCGTGAGCGTGTGTGTCTGTGTAGCGTAATGATACTCTAAGACCGGATTTATAACTGGATTTTATCATAAAAAGGTATATATTAGATAGACTGCTTGAATTTATGTAGTATAACTTTGGAGTAATTTCCATCATAGCTTCGGATCACGTTATTACACTCTATAATTGCGCTTGCTCCCACTATATGCAAAATTAACTTGCCAAAAGTTTTAAGAGATAAGTATTAAAATATGTGCATATATAATAACTTCTGCGTAGCTAGTCGGGTTTATATTACTACTGAAGTGCAAACTGTTTGTTATATGTCAATAGATCTATTTAATAATCTAAGTATATATCTATGTACACACACACACACCCACACACACATACATATATATATATATATATATATATATATATATATATATATATATATAGAGAGAGAGAGAGAGAGAGAGAGAGAGAGAGAGAGAGAGAGAGAGAGAGAGAGAGAGAGAGAGCGCGCGAGGGGGGTATATATCAATACATTTGATGCAGCACTATGTAAGATGATAATATTTTCTCTTAATATAACGGCATTTACTGCAGTACTGCATAGAGTACAGTTAACGTACGAGTAATATTTATATATATATATAAACGGAAAAAATGAAACGAAATTTCATTTCCCACTCTTAGTACGGTTGTTACTTAAATATAAATATGTACACGTACATACATATATGTATACAGACGTACAGTAGTATGTATATATATATACATACATGCATATATATATATATGTACGTATGGATTCACCGAACATTTATTGTAATGCTCGGTGTGTTTGTAAACAAACATCCCGTATTAAGCAGTGGTGTCTAGCAACCATAGTTGCTCGTTTGTTCAACACTGACAAAGGAACGCTGTACTAGTTTCAAGCTTATTGGCTATCGTCAGCAACGTATACCTTCCTGCCAGATTGTTGAACGTATATACTTACCTTATGCATATTAACGGCTGAATAGCCCAATTTGCATATCGAGTGGGTTAATCAGCCGGGTGCACCGAAAAGGATAAACGGAAAAAATGAAACAAAATTTCATTTACCACTCTTAGTACATTTTAATAAATGTTCGGTGAATCCATACGTACATATATATATGTGTGCATGTATGTATTTATACATACTACTGTACGTCTGTATACATATATGTATGTACGTGTACATACTTATATTTAAGTAACAGCCGTACTAAGAGTGGGAAATGAAATTTCGTTTCATTTTTTTTCGTTTATCGTTTTCGGTGCACCCGGCCGATTAACCCACTCGATATGCAAATTGGGCTACTCAGCCGTTAATATGCATAAGGTAAGTATATACGTTCAACAATCTGGCAGGAAGGTATACGTTGCTGACGATAGCCAATAAACTTGAAACTAGTACAGCGTTCCTTTGTCAGTGTTGAATAAACGAGCAACGATGGTTGCTAGACACTACGGCTTAATACGGGCTGTTTGTTTACAAACACACCGAGCATTATAATAAATGTTCGGTGAATCCATACGTACATATGTATATGTGTCCATGTATGTATATATATATATACATACTACTGTACGTCTGTATACATATATGTATGTACGTGTACATACTTATATTTAAGTAACAGCCGTACTAAGAGTGGGAAATTAAATTTCGTTACATTTTTTCCGTTTATCGTTTTCGGTGTACCCGGCCGATTAACCCACTCGATATGCAAATTGGGCTTCTCAACCGTTAATATGCATAAGGTAAGTATATACATTCAACAATCTGGCAGGAAGGTATACGTTGCTGACGATAGCCAATAAGCTTGAAACTAGTACATCGTTCCTTTGTCAGTGTTGAACAAACGAGCAACGATGGTTGCTAGACACTACGGCTTAATACGGGATGTTTGTTTACAAACGCACCGAGCTTTATAATAAATGTTCGGTGAATGCATACGTACATATATATATATGTGTGCATGTATGTATATATATATGCATACTACTGTACGTCTGTATGCATATATATATATATGTACGTGTACATACTTATATATATATATATATATATATATATATATACATACATATATATGTGGGGGGGGGGGGGGGCTGTGCATGTGTGTGTTTGTTAAAATTAGAAGCATTTCATTTTTACAACAAAACTTTTGAATTCAAAAGTAACACGTAATTGAATTGAAATCGAATGTGATGACTGATAAACTATCGGGGGAATTTACACAACTGTTAGTCTTAATGAAAATAGAGAATGAATATATCATGAAAAATAATTTTACATATATATATATATATATATATATGAATATATATATATATATATATATACATATTTATATATGTATATATATACATATATATGTATGTGCATGTGTGTGTGTATGCATGTATATGTATATATATATATATATATATATATATATATATATATATATATGATAATAAATGAAACAAAAGAAAACACAGACAGCAGTTCGATGTGTCATTGTGTGTGTGTGGGGGGGGGGGGGTTCCTTGAAGCGTAAACCTAATATAAATGTACTTTTGCATTCCTATGTTTGTTTTATTCCTTTATCAACTGTATATAAATGAAGAAATATATCAAGAAACCATATAATGGCTTAGACGGGCAACAATTACTTTCTGAAAACGAATAGCATTTCTTAAAATGATGAGCAAGCTACATTTTTCAATAAATATTATGTCAAATATATTTCATTGCAAAATGTTTGGCTGACAGACACGCAATTGTATTGGTGTCGTTATTTGCATGTGTGTATGTCTGGATGCTTAATTGTATGAATATGTGTCTGTTGATCCTAGAGACTGAACAAATATATTTTTTGAAATATATATCTTCATACATATAATCATACATGATAGATTACATATATACATACTTATACATATACACATATATATATATTTATATTCTATATATTTTCATATATATAATGAGTTGATTCCCAATTGCTATGGGGGTGACGAATACAGTTATAACGTGTACTCTATATATTGTTAACAAATAGGTATCTTTATTTTATATAGAAATGACTAAAACTGCTTTATTCGAATGAAACATATGTTATTCATTCAGAAACACACTCATACACAATATTATGTGAGTATGTGAACGTTTATCTATGTTTTTTTTTTAAATATCTTTGATATCGGCATGTATAATTGTAAGTGCATGTTTTGTGTGGCATTTATTTAAAATGTTTGATAACAAAATAAATAATGTCTGTTCTTCTCTCATCTTGGGAATTTCATTCAAAAAGACGTCATAACTGTACATTTGTTTATGAGTATACATTATTTACTCCCGTATAAACTTCTGTTTCTATTACCACCATTAAATACGCATATTTATTTGCTTAAATGAAGTTTAAATAACAGATGCATTAGAAAATATATTTTATGGAGTCTATTAGCTTGGATATTTTATACTATCTATTTTGGAACTTTTAATGTTATATATTTTAGAGGGGAATATACATGGTTGTCGTCTGCTCCCTTCATGATCCATAAGGCTATACAAATGATACACTGAGTTCAATTAAATCAATAATATCCTTGCTCTAAATCATGCTGAATCTCTCCTTACTGCACAGAAACATATATGTGGCTACAACAACTATATATTTAAATTAATGTTTTAAGCTTTATATGTCGTTAGAACATTACATGGAATGCCTTGAGGCAAGTTTTCTGAATGTCTTCATTGTGAATTCAATTGCTGCCAATGTCAAATTAGATCAATTTTAATTTCAGATTCAATAAATAAAATACAAATCTATTCAGGCGAGAATTTAAATAAAAGTTATGTCTGTATATATTGAGTAACTGCGACTGCGTAAATACATATATTCACATATATACACATGTATGCAATTTCGTTTACCTCTCTTATGTATTTATTTCTATCAAAAGTTGAAGTCTGCCTCAAGCCCAAAGGCTCATCAGGCCGGTACATTCCCGGTTTGCGTGGCCTGAAGCGACTGAGACTACAGTCTTCCCCTGGACAAGACGCCCGTCCATTGGAGGGTTAACCATCCATCTATTGCTGGTACTAATTTTCAGCTGAGTATACTGGAGCAACGTAATGAGATATTTCTTTACATCGTCTCCCGCATTCGCCTTCTCTCATTCTCTCTCTCACTATCACACACTCCCTCTCCTTTCTCTCTCTCTCTCGTTCTTTATATATATATATATAATAGAAAGAATCAATAAGAAAAATAATAATAATGTGTGTGTATATTTGTGTGTTTGTGAAAGTTTATGCTTGTGTATATGATGGGGTTCCAAAGAGTTTTGTCATCTACGTTATACTCCCAAATCTTTTGTTGAAATTTTGGCGGTTACTATTAGAAGATGATTGCGTAAAATGCAATAGCGTAGAATCAAGCCGAGAATCACGTATTTGCAAACTAATGATTGCTACAACATCGCTATATTGTTTTTTCTTAACTTGTACGATTTAGATTTGCTCTTTAAAATCATTAATTTAACGTTGCATCATGCTGACATTTTTGCCATCATGGTGTATGATGCAGAAAACACGTCAATCTGGCATAGACAGTTCTTCATCGGGATATTAAGTGCTGCCGGAAATTTGAAAGGCTTGTGACTATGTCACGTAGAGCACCTCAAACAGGAAATGAAACCTGTGTATGAAAACCACTGCTGGCTGGTTGCTGGCAGCACACTTCAATACTTGAATAATTTGTTTCATTAACCTCCTTGTCGAGCAATTTCTAAAGTCGCTGTCTTTTATTCATTATTTTCGTTTTTATTAAATTATGTAATACCTGGATTATGAATTTGATCTCAAGGCAAATCCTTTATGTGTCAGGTGGATAATATAACTGACAAAACACTATACTAAATATTACAGCAGGATAACCGCTTTCATAAGTAGCATAATCACAAACATCTGGTCAGATACATGTTTAGAAACTAAATGATACGACCGAATGTTGTAGTGAATTTGAAAATAGTACAGAGAAATCGAATGAATTTTCATGTAATATATAGATTCTTTAAAAACTTGCTTATACTTGGTGTGGTGACAAGAGATACTGTTAAACATTAATAGGCACAAAACCTCATATGTGTCGATTATTTCGACACCTGTACAGGAGTGATATATTGTTTTGTTGGCCCCCGAAGCACGAAAGGCTACATCCCAGAAATTAACAGTATTATTCTCTAAAGATCTACTAACTGTTCAAATCCAGGATCTGTAGAAAGAAGGGAAAAAACAATAATAATAATACAATGGCAGACAGAAAGGGCTCAATTCAATAGACGGGGACAGTGGGGAACATAGGAAAACAAAACAATAAACAAGAAAAATACAACAATGAAAATTCCCCAATAGGGGGGATGACCACCCAATGTTGTCTCAGGTGCCCCACCAATCATGTACCATCCGACTCTTCGAGGGCACTCGGGAAGGGCAGCCCTAACCTCCTCAAATTGACCAGCCTACAGACGCATGATCAGCCACATTCACCCACCTTTCAGCAATTGTACTGGAGGCACTTCTCTCCTCACCTTCCCTTCCGAGGGAAATTTGAAAAGGTTGATGAGGGATTTGCCGGAGAGAAAAGTGTCTGTCTTCAGTCCTTTCAACGTGGTCCACCATACAACTTCTTTCGCTACTGCCACCAGACAGAGGAAAATTGCATGCCCTTGTTGTCCAAAAGAAGGCGGCGGGTCGATCTTCACTATGGACTCGGCCGATAGCCGGATCCGTTCTACACGCGACAACAGCTGTTCGACATAACTCCACAAGTGAGTAATGCAGAACGGTTTCGTCGCTCTGCGTGAATCTCGGGCAGGTCCGTCTGACAGCACTTCCATGCCTTTAGAGTTTATCTCGAACCGGCAGTCCCCCCCCCCCCCCCCGGTAGCACTGCTACTCCCACACGATCCCACCGTGCGTCTAAGATGCCGTTCCAGTCCAACGCTAAGAGTAAAGTGTGAGACGTATACAGAAAGGCTTCCAGCTGTCTAAAGGTGTCGGGCCGTCTGGCCCCGGTAGAGACCTAGACGGCTACCAGTCTAAAGGCACCACCTTCGCTATTGTTCACGTCCAGGACCACCAACTTACCGTCCGGGTCCTAGAAGACCGACCTTACCGCGAGATTCAGGCCTTTCCTAAATAGCACGGCCGACTAACAGATGCGAAAATCTGTCCTGGTCTCACTGACAGCAATCATATCCATTTCTAGAGACTTGAGGTTGTTGAGCAGACGACCCTGCTTCCAGAACGACCCCAGGTCACAAACATTTAAACTTCCTACTCTTAATATGGCCATGTCGGCAGGCTAAATGAGAGAGCAAAGAATCTTCTGGAGGTTGGGTGGTTTAACCTGTACGGTTGGTGGAGTTTCTGTTGGGAACACCTTTAGGAGTCTACTCGTGGCTTTTACATTAGATGTTCCCCACGTAGTCAGGAAAGTTATCCCTAATATTTTTATAAGTTTGTATTAGCATCCGTACCAATCGCAGTGTGTGGGGCACTTGGAGGGCGCAGGTGTCAGAAATTGTTCCCCCTTTCTCAATGTTTTTACTTCGTGTTACAAGGGCCATAATTTGTTTGTTGGCCCTCCTTAGTAACACGAAGTTGGGTGTGTCTGTCGTTGTTGGTGTCTGCGTGTGTTTTATTTTGTTTGGGATGACTTGTGCTTGTGCCGGTGTTGTTGGCGGTTGTGGAGTTGGTGTGGGTGTGGGTGTGTCTGTATTTGCTGTGGGTGTGATTTGTATGCTTGTTGTTGTGTGGAGTTGGACTTTTCTTTTTCTTTTTGTGCTTTCTTTTGTTTTCTTTTTAGCATTTTGGGGTCCCCCATCATCTTCCCTCAGAGAAGTGGAGGAACTGGTGTCTGGTGACTCTGTGCTAGAGGGGGAGTGGGAATATGTTTACGGATGCGTGCGTTTTATTCTGTGTGTATGTGTTTGAAATAGGGGGAGAGGGAGAGCATATTTGTGCAACAAGTTGGGTGGATTTATCCTTGTTGTTAATGGTGCTGTTTCTTTTTCTGTTGCTGCTGGTGTTGTCCTTTCTCCCGACACCGGTGTTGTCAGCAACGGAGGTTTGCGACACCCTGCAGTTTTCAATTGTTGGCAATAGGCTCTCAGGCGTGTGCCTTCACCAAACACGAAACAAATTATCCGTTTGCCCTCCGTGACTACCTGGATTTCGTACCCGTCCGGTAGTTTGATGAGGTCCAGCATGTTTTTTATGTCTTCATGTCTGATTTCGAATCTTCAAACCAGTCCCGGACCACCTCTCTCTCTCTCTCTCTCTCTCTCTTTGTAAATTGAACGTCGAGGAGGGTGCCAGGGACCTCTGCTGCCTTGCATCCCAGGAGCCACCATAAATCCAGTCCTGGTTGAATCCTGGAAACACGGACTCTTACTGTTTCTCCTCCCCATGTAAGACGGGTACACAATATTTGGTCTGAATGCTTTTATAGCAAGGGACACAGTTTTGAAAAGCACCAAGATGCTTCCAAATTGTCTAGCCATTGTTTTATGGTCTATGTCATCATTATCGATGAATTTTAGTGCTGCCTCTACCTGTCCTTCGGAGGTATTCTCGGCTTTTGGAGATTTGACCGAAATGCATCGATATTTTAGAGTTCTCCTCTCCTTTGTAGCCATTACCTTTGCCGGGACGTTTAAATTCTCATAGATTTCTCTCATGTTATACATTTTTCAGCCTTGGACCAAACGATCCTTTTTCTCTTTAAGGTCAAAATCGTACAGCGTTTGGCTTTTTGCTACTTTTTCCGCGAAAGTACTCCTTTTGGTGATGCTGTTGTTGTTGTTTTGTTGTTTTTCGTTGATTATATTGTTGTTGGTGTTGTTTTGCTGTTTGTTTTCGTTGACTATATTGCTGGTGGTGTTGTCATTCTTGGTGTTGTTGGTGTTGTCATTATTGCAGTTGTTGTTGGTATTGCTGTCGTTGTTCTTGTTGGTGTTGTCTCAGTTGCCGTTATTCTTGCTGCTGTTGTTGTTCTCGTTGTAGTTGTTGTTACTTTCTTGACTTCTTTCTTTGTTACTGTTGATGCTATCGTTATTCATGTTTTTGGTGGTGTTGTTCATTTCGTGGTTGTTTTTGTTGTCATTGTTTCTGTTGTCTGTGTTTTGGTTGTCGTTGTTTTTAACATTAGTGTTCTCATTGTTGCTGTTGCTGCTGTCGTTGTTCATGTTGTTTGTAGTGGTGTTGCTAAATTTGTTGTTGCTATATGTGTTTGTGGTATATACTTTTGTGTCTGTTGTGTCCCTCCTCTCAAGGTTTAAGCCCCGCTGTCACATGACAGCAGATTTGTATTTTTCAGAAAAAATGTTTATACAAAGTTCAAATATTTGGGACAATAGGTCCAAATATTAAAGCGTCTCTCCTTCGCAGGGCAAAAACGGAAGTTTACGACCCTTTTCCAAAAAATACAATTGAAAAAATCTTGAAATTCACTCCCTTGTGGAACTCACAAAAAACACGTCTTCACTGTCTGACAGCAAATAATAATAATAATAATAATAATAATAATAATAATAATAATAATAATAATAATTAGAGCCAATGCTCAAAGTTGTGCTGAAGGAGAAGACGATAGACCAGGGGATCTCCAAGGAGGAAATAACAAGGAGGAAGAGCAACCTTCATGAAAAATCCCTTCATAGCACCTTCTTTAAGAAAACGGAATTCAGAGATCCACAGACATGGAACTGGTTAAAAAGAGGAGACCTTAAAAAAGTTACAGAAGGAATGCTAATGGCTGCGCAAGAGCAAGCCCTCAGAACGAAGTGGGTGAAACACCATATTGACAAGGAGGGGGCTAGTTCACTGTATAGGTTCTGAGGAGAGAGAGGACACTGTGGCTCACATTGTATCCGAGTGTAAACACCTAGCCCAGAATCATTATAAAGGCTGGAGACATGATATGCTAGGCAGGATGATCCACTGGCATCTATGCAAAGTAAACAATTTACCACATTCTGAGAAGTGGTATGAGCATAAGCCAGAGTCGGTGATAGAAAACGATTAGGTGAAGGTGCTATGGGATTTTAGGATACAGACGGACAAGAAATTAGAACAAAATAGGCCTGACCTGTTGGTTTTAGACAAGGAAAAAAGATCGTGTCTGATTGTAGATGTAGCCTGCTCATTTGACACGAGAGTGCAAGAAAAGGAGAAGGAGAAATTTAACCGATACCAGGATTTAAAGTGGGAGGTAAAAAGGATTTTGAACTGCCATGAAGTCAAGGTCGTCCCGATTGTCATATGCGCACTAGTTACTATCTCAAAGAGTTTCCAAGATGGTTAAAGAAAATTAGTAAAGCCCCGCTTTTTGGAACACTTCAAAAGGCATGCTTGCTGGGAACAGCAAGAACCCTTCGATATGTCCTGAATATCTGAGGCTGCAGGTAGGTGCTTGAAAATTCATTTCAACAAACTTTCCAGTTAAATAACATCCATGAGTGAGACTCAGAGAACAATAATAATAATAATAGTTTCATTTATTGACCACAAGGGCCGACATACAGGGGACAATACAAAAGACAGGGACAGTGGGGGTTTAAATATACAACGTCTCAACAATATAAATAACAATAACAAAATAACAATAAAAATACTAGGAACATTCCCCAGTGGGGAATGACCACCTAGGGCTCACTCAGGTACCCCACCAATCCTCAACGAGTCGTCGCTTAGAGAGCACGAGGGAAGGGCACCCCTCTCCTCCTCAAATTCTTCTTCCACCTACAGTCGCATGATTAGAGTAGGCCCACTCACACGGGCTATTTTCGCCACATTCACCCACCTTTCATCAAATGTACTGGGGGGCAGCACTTCTCTCTCCACCCTCACCTTACTTTCCAAGTGAAACTTGAAAAAGTTGATGAGGGATTGGCAGAAAAGAAAAGTATCTCTCTTCAGTCCTTTCAACCGGGTCACAATACAACCTCTTTCGCTACTGCCACCAGACAGAGGAAAATTGCCTGCCCTTCCTGGTCAAAAGAAGGCGGTGGGTCGATCTTCACTATGGACTCGGCCGATAGCAAGAACCGTTCTACACGTGACAAGAGCTATTCGACATAACTCCACAATACAGCAACGCACGGACACTGGACGAATGCGTGCAGAACGGTTTGGTTGCTCCGTGCACATCTCTAGAGTTTATCTCGGACAGGCAGTGCCCCCGGTAGCACTGCAAAGCGAGGGATTTTGGGAAATTATCCATCGGCCCCGACTCGAAAGTCCTCCGGAACAGACTGGTGAGTTCGTCTTCGTCGACGCCCAGAGCCTCTCCGAGTGCGTCGTCGCACTCTCCCACCACTAATCCTCTATAGAACTCGAGAGTGGAAGTTCCACTGACCGCGTTGCCCACCTGGTAGATAGCAGTGAGTGCCTGGAAACATTCCAGATGCCAGTCACCCAGTCTCGGTCTCTTCTTAACCCAAGACTGTAGCTCAGTCAAAGAGACGAGCTCTGGAAAGGCCCGTCTGACAAACGGCGCCCACACCTATTAACCGTTTAGGCAGAATATCTGGAGATGCCGTAGCCTAAGCGCACGTCTGCGAATTATTGGCCATACCCAGCACTCCACGTAGTGGGTGCTGGCAGTATATTGACCCCCTACCCAACTAAACCTGTCCCCTCCACAAGAATTTGAAGAGGAGGCGTTCCAAGTTGGCGAGGCACGAACGGGGCAAGGGACGACGGTCAGTCGGTAGTAGATGACGGACGCGATGTACTTTTCACCACCTCCGCCCGACGTCTCAGTGATAACTTCCTCGCAGATCATTTCTGGGTGAGACTGGCTACCGTGTCCGTCACCTTGTCCCAATTCTTATCCACCTGGAGGTCAGGCTCGAACCAAACACCAAGCAACTCTACCGGTCTGTCCGTCCAACGCCCGACGACGCTGTTGAATGGCATAGACTTGCCTCTGCAGGTGCCGAGTTGCAAGCCCACCGACTTTTCCGGGTAAAGTTTGCTCCCGTCAACTTTTCATATTCCTCCAATAACTTGCCGACCACCTCGATTTGTGAGGTGTCCGACACCATCACGGTGATGTCGTCCGCATAAACCGACACAGCCTTTCCACGTCCTGGTTCGAGCGGGATGCGCTGCAACAGCTCCAGCTACCGCTGTAAAGGCTCGAAAGTCAATACGTACAGAAGGGAGGAGAGAGGGCACAGTTGACGGACCGATCGCGAGATCTGAAACAGTTCCCAGAAGTGGCCATTAACTTTGACCACTGAGCAGATGCCGCTGTTAATTGCAGCGATCCAGCTTCTGAAGACGGGGCTGAAGCCAGCTGCCTTGAGGACAGCCTTCATGTACCGATGGTCGACCCTATAGAATGTTTTCGATTGATCCTAATTGATCAGAGCCCCACCGAAGCCAGGTATACACCCTACCCTTTCTATGGCGCATTAGGGAAATCTCGTCGATGCCTGTCAGATAGTTGGGACTGGCTGATCAGGTACTTGAGGCTTTTGCACCCCCGTTCCTATCGGATACTCCCACACAGTCCCACCGTGCGTCTAAAATTCGTTCCTGTCCCTCGTAAAGGGCGAGACGTACCCAGAAAGGCTTCCAGGCGTCTAAAGAAATCCGGCCGTCCTGCCCCGGTAGGGACGTAGATGGCCACTAGTGTAAAGCCTCCACATTCGCTATTGTTCACGTCCAGGACCACCAACTTACCATCCGGGTCACGGAAGATCGACCTTACCGCGAGATTCAGGCCTTTCTTAAACAGCACTGCCACCCCACCTCCCATCCCATTCCCGGCCGTCTAACAGATGCGAATATCTGATAGTCGTACAAAATGGGTGCTAGTGCGCGCGTGTCGGAAATCCTGGTCTCGCTGACGGCAATTACATCCATTTCTAGAGACCTGAGGTCGTTGAGCAGGTGACCCTGCTTCCAGGACGATCCCAGGTTCGAACATTTAAACATCCTACTCTTAATATGGCCATGTTGGCAGGCTAAAAGAGATATGAAAGGATTACTTACCTCCCTGGCTCTTGTGAAGATCGAATGGTTCGACCTCCATAGTTGGTGGGGTTTCTTTTGGGAACCTCTTTAAAAGCCTACTTCAAACCTTTTACACTGGGTGTTCCCACATCGTTGGAGAAGCTCTCCCTAATTGTTTTATAATTGTTTAGTGCCATTCGCACCAGCAAAAATGATTGTGGCACCTTGAAGGTGCAGGTGTTAAACGCCTCCCCCATCTTTCTCTATTTTATTACTTCGTGTTATGAGGTTCAGTAGTTTTGTGTTCCATTTCCTCATTAAAACGAAGTTAGGTGGTGTTGTGTTTGTAAGTTGTTGCTGTGTGTGTTTTCTTTTAGTTGTTTGTGTTAGTGGTAGTATTGCTGGTGAAGATGGTGTGTTGTTGCCGGTTATGTTGATGCGGTGGCTGTTGTAGTATGTGTGTTTGTGTTTGGTGCGAATGTGTCTTTTTTGTTTGTGTTAGTGTTAGTGTGTGAGATTTTTTGTGTTTTCTTTTTGTTTTTGTTTTTTGGGGATTTTGGTGTTCCTCGTCACCTTAGCTCAGTGATGAAGACTTTTCTGTGTTTGTGTCAGATGTAAGTGGCAGTGATTGTATGGGTGTGTGTGTTTCAATATGTGTGAGTGTGTTCGAGGGGGAGGGAGCGGCAGAGCTTCTTTGGAGTGGCCCCTGGGTGGTCTTGGTGGTCTTTGCAGTTGTTTTTGGTTCTGCTGGTGTTGCTACTGCAGATTTTGTTGGTGGTGTTGTTGTTTCACGATGCAACCCCGGCGTCGACAGCAGCGGAGTCTTTTGACTCCTAGCATTTTTCAACAGCCGAGGGAAGAAGGCTCGCAAGTGTGGTTTTTCGCCGCAACTGAAACAGTGCGGCTTTTGCCCTCAGCCATCACTTAGAAGCGGATCTGCTCCGAGATTTTCTTTATTTCTTCAGGTTTGATCTGGAGAAGTATCTCCAGATTAACCCCGGACCAGTCCTCTCTTCCTGTTCTGGTTACCTCTATTGGGACGGCATCTAACCCCTCCACAATCACGCATCCCAAGAGCCACCACATATCTAGTCCAGGTGGAATCCTGGGAATTCGCACTCTAATCGTTCTTTTTCCCATGTGTGTGTGGGGGGGGGGGGGGGCGGTACATAATAACCTTGCTGGGTTTGCAAGTGGTCGTCGAGTGTGTGTGTGTGATAGCTCACACCTATGCAGGATTAGCTGGCCTCCCCCAAGGTATATCTCATTGGAGGTGTCTTGGGTGATTTAATGATAGGGACCTCAGTCCTATCATCTCATTTCTACAGCTGAGTAAACTGGAGCAATGTGAAATAAAGAGTCTTGCTCAAGGAAACAACACATCACCCGGTTCAAGAATTGAACTCACAACCTTTCGATTGCAAGCCCAATGCTCTAACCACTAAGCCATGCGCCTTCATAATATCGTCGAGTGCTTCAAAGTGAGGGCCTCCGACTGGAACAGCATCGAGATGGTGTCGTATTGTCGACCCCTCGCTAGGTACTCTGTATCTCCTCTGATGCAACTCAGCGCAGCCTCGATGTCTGCTTGGGGAGAGTTGGTAGCTCTTTTCGTCTCAGCCGAGATGTATCTGATGACCAGAGTTCTCTTCTCCACCGCTTCTATGACCTCTGCCGGGACCGTTAAGTTGGTTCAGGTTTGCTCCTGTTTGATGAGCTTCCATGCTTGGGCCAACTTTGTTTCCTTGTCTGTCAAGTCCATGTTGAAGCATGGCCTTTCTTGGCTGCTGCCGCAGCGAAAGTGTTCGTCGTTGGTGTTGTTGTTGTCGTTGTTCTTCTTGGTGTTGTTGCTGTTATCATTGTTACAGCTGGTTTTATCTTTGGTGCCACCGTTGTTGTTATTCTCGGTGCAGTTGGTATTGTTGCTGTTGGTGCTGTCGTTGTTTATGTTCTGGTTAGTGATGTTAATTTGGTTGTTGTTTTTGTCGTCATAATCTGGTGTCTGTCGTTTGGTTGTCGCTATTACTGCTGTGGTTGGTATTATCGTTTCTTCTTTTAAGGTTATTGATCTCACTATTGGTGTTGCTGCTGCAGCTGCTCATGGTATTTGTGGTGGTGTTGCTAAATGTATTTGTAGCATAAATCAATGAGTTTGCCGCTTCCCTCCTCTTAACATTTAGGTCACTGTCACCTCGCTCCCGTTTTTCTCCATCTGGAGGTCCGGACCGAACCAGACCCCGAGCAATTTAACCGGTCCTTCCGTCCAGCCCCCCCCCCCCACGACTCTGTCGGTCGGCATGGACTTGCCTCTCCCGGTGCCGAGTTACAAGCCCACCGACTTTTCCTGGTTTACCGCTTCGTATTCCTTGAGAGCGGTGCCGAGCATATGGACGTGTTTGGTGCTCGACACCACCATGGTGACGTCGTCGGCATAAGCCGACACGGATCTCCCGCATCGCAGTTCGCGTGGGACCCCCTCATCGTCTCCAATTTGTGTAGTAACGGCTCTAGGGCCAGTACGTACAGGAGGGACGAGAGGGCGCAACCCTGGCGGTCTAGCGCATGCTGCTGAAAGGCTGCGACAGGTGACATTCACCCTCACAGTCGAGCAGGTGTCGCTGTGCATAGCAGCGATCCAGTCCCTAAAAACGGGCCCGAAGCCGGCCGCCTCGAGGACCACGGCCAGGTACCGATGGTCGACGCTATCAAATGCTTTAGATTGATCCAAGTTGATCAGAGCCCCACTCGTGTCAGGTTCCTTAACCACCCTCTCTCTGATGTATCGCATGGACGTTGTCGTGGATGGTTCTGTCCGGGAAGGCGCATCTCTGCACCTCTCGCACCTGATCATCGACAAGTTCCAATCTCTTTGCTAACACCTTCGCCAAAATCTTAAACTCTGCGTTTAGCAGAGTTATGGACCTGAAGTTGTCTATAATATCCACCTTGTTCGTGTCTTTTCTCAGCAGCGCCACCGCTCCCCGGCTCACAAAACTGGGAATGCTCCCGTTCTGCTGCCAGTTACAGTAGACATCTGCCAGGAGGTCACCGAACAAGTCTGGCATATGCGCATAGGTATCGTAGGGCAGACCATCCAAACCTTGCGATTTACCCCTCGTGCAGTCAGACATCAGTTCCTCGAGGTATGCAACGAAGTCCATACTCCGACCCGGCCCACTGCCTCTCCCAAACAATTGAGCAAAGTGCTGTTGAAAAGCCGCACACATCTGCTCGGGTTCAAGCAAACATGCGGCCGTTTTGATCAGACAAAGACCGAATAGTGGACTTGTTGCCACGTCGCGCCTCCACCATCCGGGCCCATTGAACGGCTTTCGTGCCTTCGTGTCTTAGAGCACGCGCTCTAGCTCTGACAACGCAGCCTTCATGCTTTGCGTTGAAGAATTGGTCGAGTGCCAATCTCGCCGCAAGAACGTCGGTTGCGATGCCTGTCCTAAACGCCTCTTCTGGCTTTCTAACTAACTCTGCCTATACTCTATTTTCCTCTATCACTACTCCTTTGCTAAACCTTATCGATTCTACTCTAATAGCCCTTTTCAGGGTAAACCACCACCTGTTGTTGATGATCGCACCGTTAAAGCACGCTAAACTAATTCGCTAATCCTGTGTATGTAATCTTTGCGCGCCTGGAAAGACGCGTTCAGCTTTCAGTAGCCGGGCCCTTGCCTATGGAGTCTATCTAAGTCAACTGCACAGATCACAAATTTGTGGTCTGTGCAGTCGACTACTTTAAATTGTGGACAACCTACACTAGCCTCATCTGTTTCCCTACAGAATACCCTATCTAAATATGATCTGGATGACCTGATGCGATTTGCCCATGTCCACATTGGCACATTCGGATAATCCAGTCTATACATGTCAGACAGTTCAAAACGTCTGAGCAGGTTGTTGAGGCTTTTACACCCTCCTGCGCTGACTACAAGCCCCACATAATCCCAGCGTGCATCTAAGATACCGTTCCAGTCGCCCACTAACACTAAAAAGCGGGATATTCCAAGAAAGGTCTCGAGACGTCTGAAGAAATCTGGCCGTCCTGCCCCTGTTGGGGCGTAGACGGCTACTAGCCTGAAAGCATTACCTTCGCTGACGGTCACGTCAGGCACCACCGACTTACCTTCTGGGTCCAGGAAGATGGCCCGTATGGCGAGATCCAAGCCTCTCCGAAAAAGCACGGCAACCCCTCCCCCCGATCCTGGACGCCTGGGAGATTCATATACATCGTAGCGCCGAAGATCGGTGCGAAGGCTCGTGCTTCGGAGATTCTGGTCTCGCTGATGGCCACCACATCTATGTTTAGTGACCTGAAGTCGTTGAGCAGGTGACCCTGCTTCCAAGATGACCCCAGGCCACGTACATTTATATTGATCGTGTGGTGAAGGGACAGTAGAACTGTCCCTTTGGCTGGTCATGGGTGTTTCCAAGAGGATGTCGGTGTATATCCTCTTGGTAACCGACCCTCTGAAGTCTCCAACTGCGTTGGGAAATTTCTGCTTTAAAAGTTTGTAATGTTCTATGGAGATTTCAATGATGTTTATGTTTGTCGGGAGAGTTCTTGGTGTTGGTGGGGTGTAGTAGTTTTTTGTGTGATGTCTGTGTGCTGGGTTATGTGTTGTAGGAGTTGTTTATTTGCCATGTTTATGGCTGTGTATTTTTTAGGGGGAGGCGATTTTGTTGCTGTTTTCTTGTTGTTGCTATTGGGTGTGTGTGTTTTGTTGTGTTTGCGATGTTGGTGTTTTTGGTGATACTGGTGGTGTGGTTGTTGCTGGTGGTGATGCTTGTGGTGGTGATGGTGATGAAGGAGGTGTTGCTGCAAGTCTCCTTGCAGCATTTGCCCTTCTTTGTCTGCTTTCGCTTTTGGAGGGTGAAGTTTTTATCTTCTTTGTTTTTTGTGGCAGACCGTTTGCCACTTCCCTCCGCCTCACACTCCATGTCGTACCCCGTGTCGTCCGGGAGGGGCATGAGCTCCAATGCTGTTGGTGGTGGTAGTGGATCCCGCTCGGACGATTTTACCGCCGGCGTAGCTACTACTGCGACTGTTGGTGTTGCCGCCACTGCTGCCGCTGCTTTAGTTGTCCGTGGCCTTGGTATGGGTGCCACGGACGTTGCCATGCTACTCTCCATGGAAGGGTCTTCTGCCTCTGTTGCCTGCCCTGCTCTTGGTAGCAGCGGATCAGGCGTCGGAAGGAGGGGGCCCTCTTCTTGGATGTCTTCTTCGGGAAGAGGGCCCTGAGGTGACCCTTCTTCCCACAGAGATAGAACTTTGGGCGCCTTCCTTCCAAGTTTATAGGGAGATTGAGCCCTTTTTCGATGTCTATGACGTCTGGGATGGCCTCGATGCACTCCTGGTCAGTCTGTATTAGTATTTGCATGCCTGTTCCTGACCAGTTCTCTCTTCCCATTCTCTGTATTTGCAGTATGGTGGTCTTCTCCTCGATTACAGCCAGTACAGGCGCGGCCAGCCTAGGTACGGGCACGTCGGGCGTGACATGGGTCACTTTGACTCTCACAATTTTCTGCCCGCAGTAGGAGGGCACCAAGACTATCTCCTCACTCTTTAGGGTTTCCAAAGTGTGAAACTTCGCCTCTTGGGAGGGTGGCGAGAAGTAGGTCTACTGTGCCGTACTCTTTGCCTCGGATGATGTGGGTTCTGCGCGCCCATACGCACCTCAAGGCTTTGGGGATTTGAGCTTCCGTGGCTCTCTCTAACTGATGCGACATTTTGCTTACGGTGCGGTAAGTCACCGTGCGCAGGTGCTGGTCTTTGAAGAAATCGGGTGGAGGTTTCAGGGAAACTCTATTGTCATTTCTTGTCACCATGGCTCTTGCGAGTGCCATCTCCTCCTCCGTGACTAGCACTCTTTCTATATTTCGGGCCACACCTGCGAAAGAAGTGGCCCCTTTTTCAGCGACACCATTATTGCTGCCGCTACTGCTGCTACTGGTCTTGTTGTTGGTGTTGTTGATGTTGCTACTGCTACAAACGGTGTTGTTTGTGTTGTTGCTATTATCATTGTTGTAGTTGGTTGTGTTTTTGGTGCCACCGTTGTTTTTGTTCTCGGTGCAATTTGTATTGTTGCTGTTGTTGTTGTCGTTGTTTATTTTCTTGTTAGTGGTGTTAATATCGTTGTTGTATTTGTTGTCATTTTTTCTGATGTCTGTATTTTGGTCGACGCTGTTATTGTTGAAGTTGGTGTGGTAATTTTTTCAAAATTAATGTTCTCAGTGTTGTCTTTGTTCACGTTGTTCGGGGTGGTGACTTTTGTAACAATTTTTGTAACCCTCCTCTCAACTTTTACACCGTTATCAGACGACAGCAGACATATTGCTGCTGGGGGGCGTCACTCAGCCATGTTTTTTTTCTTTTTAAAACAATTTTTTTTTTAAAGTAAAATGTTCAAATATTTGAGCCAAAAGGCCCAAATATTATACTTTCCCCTTCACAGGGCAAAGTCTAAGGGCTTTCAACAAGAAATATTTAACAATAAATAATTTTAACAGGCAAATAAATCGAATTACTGGGAGCGAGCAAAAAGCGTCCGAACAGACCGATAATAATAATAATTGTTTCTACTTTTAGCACAAGGCCAGCAATTACCCAGTGCATTACTGGTACTTTATTCTATCGACCCCGGAAGGATGAAAGGGAAACTTAACCATGAGGGGATTTGAACTCAGATCATACAGGTATGCTTCAAAGCATAATAATGATTTCATTTATTGGTCACAAGGGCCGACATATAGGGGACAATACAAAAGACTGGGACAGTGGGGTTTTACAGAAAAAATGAGTAAACAATATGAATAACAATAACAAAGTAACAAGAAAAATACAAGAAAAATTCCCCAATAGGGGGGATGACCACCCAGGGTTCGCTCAGGTACCCCACCAATCCTTAACGGCCCGACGCTTCGAGAGCACCCTGGAAGAGCACCCCTCTCCTCCTCAAATTTACCCACCTACAGGCGCATGACCAGAGTAGGCCCACTCACACGGGCCATTCTCGCCACATTCACCCACCATTCAGCCAATGTACTGGTGGGCAGCACTTCTCTCTCCACCCTCACCTTCCTTTCCTAGTGAAACTTGAAAAAGTTGATGAGGGATTGGCCGAAGAGAAAAGTGTCTCTCTTCAGTCCTTTCAACCTCGTCCACCATACAACCTCTTTCGCTACTGCCACCAGACAGAGGAAAATTACCTGCCCTTCCTGACCAAAAGAAGGCGGCGGGTCGATCTTCACTATGGATCGGCCGAGAGCCGGTTCCGTTCTACACGCAACAATAGCTGTTCGACATAACTCCACAAGTCAGTAATGTACGGACATTGGACGAGTGCGTGCAGAACGGTTTCATCGCTCTGCGCGCATTTTGGGCAGGTCCGTCTGACAGCACTTCTGTGCCTGTAGAGTTTATCTCGAACTGGCAGTGCCCCCCCCCCCCCGGTAGCACTGCCAAGCGAGGCATTTTTGGAAATTATCCATCGTCCCCGGCTCGGATGTCCTCCGGACAAACTGGTTAGTTCGTCTTCATCGATTCTCAGAGCCTCTCCGAGTGCGTCGTCGCACTTGCCAACCACTAATCCTCTATAGAACTCGAGAGTGGAAGTTCCACTGACCGCATTGGCCGCGCCACCTGGTAGAGGGGAGTGAGTGTCTGGAAACATTCCAGATGCCAGTAACCCAGTCTCGGTCTCTTCTTGACCCAGGACTGCAATCCAGTCAAAGAGACGAGCTGCGGAAAGGCCCATCTGACTAACGGCGACCACACCTGTTCACCGTTTAGCCATAATATCTGGAGATGCCGCAGCGTCAGCGCGTGTCTGTGCATCATCATCCACAGCATTCCCAGCCCTCCACGTAGTGGGTGCTGGCAGCAGATAGACCGCCTCACCAACTGAACCTGACCCCTCCACACGAATTTGAAGAGAAGCCTCTCCAATTGGCGAGGCGTGAAGAGGGGCAAGGGACGACTGTCAGACGGTAGTAGATGACGGACGTGATGTACGCGTTCGCCACCTCCACCCGACCTTTCAGTGATAGCTTCCCCCCAGCCGATTTCTGGGTGAGACTGGCCACCCTGCCCGTCCCCTCGTACCAATTCTTATCCACCTGGAGGTCTGGCCCTAACCAAACCCCGAGCAACTTTACCGAGTCATCCATCCAGCGCCTAACGATGCTGTCGGACGGCATGCACTTGCCTCTCCAGATGCCGAGTTGCAATGCCACCGACTATTCCGGGTAAAGTTTGCTCCCGTCAACCTTTCATATTCCTCTAATAAGTTGCCGACCACCTCGATTTCTGAGGTGTCCGATACCATCACGTTGATGTCGTCAGCATAAACTGACACAGCCTTTCCACGCCCCGGTTCGAGCGGGATGCCCTGCAACAGCTCCAGCTTCCGCACTAAAGGCTCGAGAGTCAATACGTACAGAAGGTAGGAGAGAGGGCACCCTTGACGGACCGATCGGGAGACGTGAAACGGTTCCGAGAGGTGGCCATTAATTTTGACCACCGAGCAGATGCCGCTGTGCATTGCAGCGATCCAGCTTCTGAAGACGCGGCCGAATCCAGCCGCCTTGACGACCCTATCGAATGCTTTAGATTGATCTAAATTGATCAGAGCCCCACCGAAGCCAGGTTTACACACAACCCTCTCTATGATGTATCGCATTAGGTGGAGGTTGTCGTGTATGAACCTGGTTGGGATTGCGCAAGTTTGCGCCTCACCAACCAAATCCCCGACGGCAAGCGCCAACCTCTTCGCTAACACCCTGTCCAAAATCTTAACCTCTGTGTTGAGCAGAGTTATGGGCCTGAAATTGTCTAATGTGTCCCTCTTGTTCTCATTTTTCCTTATCTGCGTCACTACGCCCCAGCTCACATAACTGGGAATACTCCTGTTCTGCTGCCAGTTGCAGTAGAGCGCTTCGAGGAGATTGGAGAACAAGTTTGGCATATTTATATAAAGCTCGTAGGGCAAACCATCCAAACCGGGTGACTTGCGCCTCATGCAGCCGACAAGGGCATCCTGAATCCCGGCTGAAGTAATCGGCCTTTCGCAGCGCCCAGCGTCGAGAGTTGCAGCAAGCCATCGAGGTAGAGACTGAAGTCCGCTACCGTCTCTGACCCGCCACTTGCCCCGAACAACTGAGCAAAATGGTGGCGAAAGGTCTCACACATTCGCTTGGAATCGCTCAGCTCGGTGCGTCTCGGTCCGTCAAAGACCGAATCGTGGTTTTATTACCACGCTACGCCTCTGCCACGCGGGCCCATCGAACAGCTTTGGTTCCCTCGTTTCTCAGAGCACGCGACTTAGCTCTCACAATGCCACCTTCGTGTTTCGCATTGAAGAAATGGTCTAATGCTATTCTCGCCGCTAGCACGTTAGTTGCAATGCCACTACCAATAGCTTCGTCTAACTTATCTACCAACTCCCCCTCTTTTCTATTTGTCTCTAACGCTACTTCTTTGCTTAACTCTATCGACATTACTCTAATCTCTCTTTTGAGAGCCCCCCCCACCACCACCACC
The DNA here is from genome assembly GCA_964016885.1 of Eledone cirrhosa. Taxonomy (NCBI): domain Eukaryota; kingdom Metazoa; phylum Mollusca; class Cephalopoda; order Octopoda; family Eledonidae; genus Eledone; species Eledone cirrhosa. The sequence goes on from OZ024742.1 coordinate 61,156,215, forward strand.
ACCATCTATTATTGACGACGCCTCCTCGTCAACTTTTTCTTAAGTAAATTGTTGACCTGGTCCCTGTAAGCCTTACGTGCCGGAAATGACATGTTTAGCTTCCAGTAACCAGGTCCTAACCTACGCGTCTTATCTAGGTCGACCATACAGATCGCAGACTTGTGATCTGAATAGGCGACCGTTTTAAAACGTGGACAGCTTACACTATTTCTGTCTATTTTCCTGATGAATATCCTGTCTATATACGATCTAGATGACCCTATGCTGTTAGTCCAGGTCCACACTGGCGCATTAGGGAAATCTAGTTGGTAACTGTTAGACAGTTGGAACTGGCTGATGGGGTTCTTGAGGCTTTTGCACCTCCCGCTCCTGCCTGATACTCCCACACACTCCCAGCATGCGTCTAAGATGCCGTTCCAGTCCCCCGCTAACAGTAAAGGGCGAGACGTACCCAGAAAGGCTTCCAGGTGTCTAAAGAAGTCCATCCGTCCTGCCCCAGTAGAGGCGTAGACGGCCATCAGTCTAAAGGCACCACCTTCGTTATTGTTCACGTCCAGGACCACGAACTTCCCGTCCGGGTCCCGGAAGATGGACCTTATCTCGAGATCCAGGCCTTTCCTAAACAACACTATCACCCCACCTCCCATTCCCGGTCGACTAACAGATGCAAAGATCTGATAGTCGTAGAAAATGGGGGCTAGTGCGCGCGTGTCGGAAATCCTGGTCTGGCTGACGACAATTACATCCATTTCTAGAGACCTGAGGTCGTTGAGGAGGTGACCCTGCTTCCAGGACGATCCCAGGCCTCGAATATTTAAACTTCCTACTCTTAATACGGCCATGTTGGCAGGTTAAAAGAGAGAGAGAAAACGTTTACTTAGCTTCCGGGCACTTGTGAACGTCGGGTGGTTCGACCTCCATAGTTGGTGGGGTTTCTTTTGGGAACCCCTTTAAAAGTCTTGAAGTGGGTTTTACGTTTGGGGTTCCCACGTCACGAGGAAAGCTGTCTCGTATCTCTTTGTATAAATCGAGCGACATTCGCACCAGAAACAAATCTTCCGGCACGCGAAATGTGCTCGATTTAAAAAGTTCCCCCTCTTTTTGTATATATTCATTTCGTGCTACTAGGGCCATCGGTTCCTTGTTGGTCCTCCCGACGAGCACGTAGTTTTGTATATTTTGTTGGTATGATTTTATTTGTTTGGGTGGCTTTGGTGGTGATGATTTTGGTGGTGTTGTTTCGGTTGTGTCTGTGTTTGTTGTGAGTGCAGTGTCTGTGGTTTCAGATGTTTTTGTGTGTATTTGTTCTTGCGTCTGTTTAGGTTGTTTGCGTTTGGGGGATTCTGGTGATGGTGATGGTGGTGGTGGTGTTGATGTTGGTGATATTGGAGAGATGTTTGCGTGGGTGGTGTCTGCATATTTTATTGGGGGTGATTTTGTGCTTTGTTGAGTTTTTTTTTCCTTTTTGTGTTTCCTTTTTTTGTTTTTTGGGTGAATTTGGTTTTCCCTCATCTTCAATACTGGTAGATGACGGGTCTGTGTCTGTAAGTGTGTCTGTGTGTGTGTTTATGTTTTTATTGATGCGTGTATTTTTTTTTGGGGGGGGGGGGGGATTTGACAACTTTCCTCGTTTCCCCTCTGGGTGGTCAATGTTGGTGGTGGTCTTGCTATTGGTGTTGTTGTTGGTGGTTTTGCCGGTGCTGGTGTTGGTTGTGGTCCTCGCCCCGGCGTCGGCAGCAGTGGAGCCCTTCGACCCCTTGCATCTTTCAGTAGTTGAGGGCAGAAGGCTCGCAAATGGGTTTTTTCCCAACAAACAAAACAATGCGGCCTTCTGCCCTCGGTCATAATATGAATGAGCGTCCCATTCTAAAGGCGGATGTGGTCCGAGATTGTCTTCACATTTTCGGTCCTGATCTGGAGAAGTATCTCCATGTCAACCCCGGCCCAGTCCTCTCTGGCCGTTCTTGTCACTTCTATCGGGACGGTATCCGTCCCCTCCACAATCACACCTCCCAGAAGCCACCACATGTCAAGTCCTGGTGGGATTCTGGGAATGCGGAGACTTCGTTTTCCCATATGGGAGCTTACATTATGACCTTGCTGGTTTTGCAAGGAGTCATAGCGTGTTTCATAGCGACGGCTTCTGACTTGAACATGACCGAAATGGTGCCGTACTGTCTGCCCGTCGCTATGTATTCGGTGTCATATCTGATGCTCCTCAGCGCGACTTCGACATCTGCTTGTGGAATTAAAGCTGCCCTTTTGGTTTGTGCTCTATTGCATCTATAATGCACCGTTCTGCGCTCTACTGCCTCAATAGCTTCTATTGGGACAGTTAAGTTGGCTCAAGTTTGCTCTTGTTTGATGAGCTTCCAGGCCTGGGGCAACTTTTCATCTTTATTTGAGAGGTCCATGTTGAAGCATGGCCTCTTTCTTGCTGCTGCCGCAGCGAAAGTCTTCTTCTTGTTGTCGTTGAGGTGTTGTTGTTGTTGTCATCGTTCTTGTTGATGTTGTTGATATCACTGTCACTGTTATCATTGTTGTCTTTGGGGCCGCTGTTGTTCTCGGTGCAGTTGGTATTGTTGCTGTTGGTGTTGACGCTATTTTTTTCATGTTAGTGGTGTTGATATTGTTTTTGCATTTGTCATTATTTCTGTTATCTGTATTTTCGTTGTCGCTGTTACTGTAATTTTTTTCAAAATTAGAGTTCTCAGAGTTGTTATCATTGCTGTCTTTGTTCACATTGTTTGTGGTGGTGTTTGTTGCATCAATTTCTGTTAATTTCGCGTTAGCGCTCCTCTCAACTTCTACGTCGTTGTCGCACGACAGCAGAGATATCGCTGGGGGCGTGGCTCGGCCATGTTTTTTTTTGTTTTTTGCGTTTTTTTTCGATATTTTTTTTTTAAATGTAAAAGAGTTCAAATAGTTGGGTCAAAAGGCCAAAATAATATTCTTTCCCCTTCACAGGGCAAAGTCCAAGGGCTTGTTTGCCTTACAGAACAACAAAAAATTCAATAAATAAGTTTTAACAGGTAAATAAATAAACTTACGAGAGCGAGCAAAAAGATGTCCGTTCAGACTCAATAATTATAATGATAATAATAATAATAATGATAATAATAACAATTGTTTCTACATTTAGCACAAGGCCAGCAATTACTCAGTGCATAACTGGTACTTTATTTCATCGACCCCATAAGGATGAAAGGCAAAGTTAACCATGAGAGGATTTGAACTCAGACCGTAAAGGAACGTAACTCTGCTGGAAAGCATGGCTTCCGACCCTCTACCGATACTGCCACTTCACAGCCAATAATAATAATAGTAATAATTGTTTCTACTTTTTGGCACAAGGCCAGCAATTACCCAGGGCATTACTGGTAATTTATTTTATCGACCCCGTAACGATGAAAGGCAAAGTTAAACTCGGCGGGATTTGAACTCAGAATGGAAAGGGCCGAAACTCTATGCGGCAAAGCATGGCATCCGACCCTCTACCGATACTGAATAATAATAATTATTATTATTTCTACTTTTGGCACAAGGCCAGCAATTATCCAGTGTATTACTGGTACTTTATTTTATCGACCCTGTAAGGATGAAAGGCAAAGTTAACCTCGGCGGGATTTGAACTCAGACCAAAAAGGATCATAACTCTTTGCTGCAAAGCATGGCGTCCGACCCTCTACCGATACTGCCAATCCACCGCCCTTAAACGGTTTCTAATAATAATAATAATAATAATAATAATAATAATAATAATAATAATGATTTCTTTATTAACCACAAGGGTTTACATAAAGTAGACATTAAGGACAGTGCAGGACAATGCAGGACGGTACAAATGGGCATTTCTGCGTGTAAAAAAACAAAAACAGAGGATGTAACAAAAATAACAATGAAAATAACAATGAAAAATTCCCCAATAGGGGGGAGACTTCGGAGGGACATTTGTGGAGAAAGCCCAGTAAAAAGCCACAATGACCCTGACCACCAAGGCAAGTGCCCTCTCCCAGTTTTCCACCTTTAGTTTACAGATATATACTCAGAGTCGGCCCATTCACTCGGGCCATTCTTGCTTCTCTCACCCATCTTTCAACAAAATGCTGGGAAGAGAGCACTTCCCACTCTACTCTGATTTTCCTTTTCAAATGAAATTTGAAAAAGTCAATCAGAGCATCACCGAAGAGGTAAGTGCTCGTCTTCAGCCCTTTCAAACGTGTCCACCATACTATCTCTTTCGCCATGGCCACCGGACAGATAAAAACTGCCTGCCCTTCCCGGCTAAAGGAGGAGGGCGGGGCAATCCTCACGATGGACTCAGATGATAGCTGGATCCGTCCTAAACGCGACAGCAGGTGTTCGACATAAACCCACAAGTCAGCAATTTTCGGACACTGGACGAGTGCGTGCAGGACGGTTTCGTCGCCCTGCGCGCATCTCGGACATGCCCGGCTGACGGCACCTCCATGGCTGTAGAGTTTATCCCGAACTGGCAAGGCTCCTCGGTAGCACTGCCAGGCCAGAGATTTCTGGAAGTTGTCCATAGGCCCCGGCCCGAAAGTTCTTCCGAAGAGATTGGCTAGTTGATTTTCGTCGACGCCTAGAGTTTCCCCAAGTACGTCGTCGCTCTTACCCTCCACTAATCCTCTATAGAACGCCGAGGTGGAGTTTCCACCGATCACATTGCCCGATTGGTCGAGGGCTGTGAGCGCCTGAAGATATTCCAGTCTCCAGGCGCTCCCTCTCGGTCTTCGCTTGACTCAGGACTGCAGCTCCGTCAAGGAAACGAGCTGGGGAAATACGCGCCTACCAAACGGCGACCACACCTGATCACCGTCGAGGAAGAGGTGGAGATGTCGTAGCCTGAGCGCGTGCCTGCGCATCATCAGCCACGGCAGGCCCAGCCCTCCACGTAGCGGGTGTTGACAACAGATGGACCGCTTGACCATCGGAGCACGTCCCTTCCACAAAAAGCGAAAGAGCAAACGCTCCAGCGCAGTCAGGCGAGGCTTAGGACAAGGTACGACGGTCAGGCGGTAGCAGATGACAGACGCGCTGTACGCGTTAGCCACCTCCGCTCGACCTTTCAGGGATAGCTTCCTCTCCGCCCATTTCTGGGTGAGAGAAGCCACCCTGCTCGTCACCTCGTCCCAGTTTTTGTCCGTCTGGAGGTCCGGACCGAACCAGACCCCTAGCAATTTAACCGGTCCGTCCGTCCAGCGCCCGACGACGCTGTTGGACGGCATGGACCTGCCTCTCCAGGTGCCGAGCTGCAGGCCCACTGACTTTTCCTGGTTGATCATTGCTCCTGTCACCGCTTCGTATTCTCTTAGTGTAGTGCCGATCGCCTCGATGTGTTTGGCGTTCGACACCACTACGGTGACATCGTCCGCATATGCTGACACGGATCTTCCGCATCCTAGTTCGCGCGGGACCCCCCTCAACGTCTCCAGTTTGTGCAGTAATGGCTCGAGAGTCAATACCTACAAGAGGGACGAGAGGGGATATCCTTGGCGGACCGAGCGCATGATGTTGAACGGTTCCGACAGGTGACCGTTCACTCTCACCACAGAGCAGATGTCGCTGTGCATGGCAGCGATCCAGCCTCTGAAGACGGGCCCAAAGCCAGCCGCCCTCAGGACTGCCGCTAGGTAACGATGGTCGACCCTATCGAAAGCTTTCGACTGATCTAAATTGATCAAGGACCCACCCGTGCCAGGTTCCCTAGCTACCCTCTCTACGATGTATCGCATGAGGTGGAGGTTGTCGTGGATGGATCTGTCGGGAATGGCGCATGTCTGCGCCTCTCCAACCAGACCACCAACGACAAGCGCCAACCTCTTTGCTAGCACCTTGGCCAAAATCTTAAACTCTGTGTTTAGCAGAGTTATGGGCCGGAAATTTTCTATGTTATCCACCTTGTTCGGATCCTTTCTCAGCAGTGCCACCGCTCCTCGGCTCACAGAACTGGGAATTCTCCCGTTCTGTTGCCAGTTGCAGTAGACGTCCGCCAAGAGGCCTCCGAACAAGTCTAGCATCTGTACGTAAAGTTCATAGGGCAGACCATCCAAACCAGGCGATTTACCCCTTGTGCAGCCAGTCATTGCCTCCCTTACTTCAGCGGCTGTTATCGGCTTTTCGCAACACTTCGCCTCAGTGGCCGAGAGCCGCGGCAGTCCGTCGAGGTAGACACTAAAGTCCATCCCTCTACCCGGCCCACCGCTGCCCCCGAACAGCTGAGCGAAGTGTCGCTGAAAAGCTTCACACATTTGCCCGGGATCGAGTAGCATGCGCCCGTCGTGGTCCACCAAAGACCGGATCGTGGCTTTGTTGCCACGACGCGCCTCCGCCACTCGGGCCCATTGAACGGCTTTCGTCCCCTCGTGTCTGAGAGCACGCACCCTTGCTCTGACAACGCAGCCTTCGTGCTTTGCATTGAAGAATTGGTCAAGGGCCAATTTCGCCGCAAGCACGTCGGTCGCAATGCCTTTGCTAAGCGCCTCGTCTAATTTTCTAACTAGTTCTCCCTCTGCTCTATTTTTCTCTATTGCTAAAGCCTTACTAAACCTAATCGATTCTATTCTAATCGCTCTTTTCAGAGCAAACCACCACTTGTTGTTGACGATGGCCCCCGTCAACGCCCGCTTAACTAGTTCGCTAATCCGGTCTCTGTAGGCCTTGCGCGCGGGTAAGGACGCGTTTAGCTTCCAGTAGCCGGGTCCTCGTCTATGAAGCCTATCTAAGTGAAGCACACAGATCACGAATTTGTGGTCCGTGTAGCTGACTATCTTGAATTGTGGACAGCCTATGCTAGACCTATCTATTTCCCTACAAAATACTCTATCTAGATATGATCTGGATGACCCTATGCGGTTTGTCCAAGTCCACATTGGCACATTCGGGAAATCCAATCGGTACCTGTCAGACAGTTCAAAACGCCTGAGCAGGTTGGTGAGGCTCTTGCACCCTCCACCCCTATCCGCTAATCCCACACAGTCCCAGCGTGCATCTAAGATCCCGTTCCAGTCGCCCACTAACACTAAAGAGCGGGACGTTCCAAGAAAGGTCTCCAGACGCCGGAAGAAATCAGGCCGCCCTGCTCCTGTCGGGGCATAGACGGCCACTAGCCTGAAAGCTTGCCCGTCTCCGCTGGTCACGTCCAGCACCACCAGCTTACCCTCTGGGTCCAGGAAGATGGCCCGTATGGCGAGATCCAAACCTCTCCGAAAAAGCACAGCAACTCCTCCACCCGATCCAGGACGGCTGGGAGATGCGTACACATCGTAGCCGCCGAAGATCGGTGCGAAGGCCCGTGCTTCGGAGATTCTGGTCTCGCTGATGGCCACTACATCTATGTTTAGTGACCTGAGGTCGTTGAGCAGGTGACCCTGCTTCCATGACGACCCCAAGCCACGCGCATTTATGCTGCCTATTCTGAGTGAGGTCATGTTTAAAATAGAGTGGAAAAGATGGGAAAGACCACTTACCGTACTTTTGGTAGAGGAGGGATGGTTTTTACATCCCTTTTCACTTGATCGTCTGGTGAAGGGACCGTTGAATCGTCCCTTCGGCTGGTCGTCGACTCTTCTAAGAGAATGTCTGAGTATACTCTTCGATTGATGGTTCCTCCTAGGTCCCTGAAATCACCAACTGTGTTGGGGAATTTCGTTTTAATGTTTGTGTATTGTTTCTGTGCTATTTTTAGCAGTCTTATGTTAGTTGGCGTTTTGATTGGTGCTGGTATTATGTAATCCTGTTGTGAAATGTCTGTGTGTTCAATTAAGTATGTCATTAGTTTCTTGTGTGTATTTATTGCCGTGCATTTGTTTTTCTGGGGGTGGGGTGTGGTTCTGCTATTTTCTTGTCGTTGTTGCTGGGTGTGTGTGTTTTGTTGTTGTGTTTGCGATGTTGGTGCTTGTGGTGGTGGTGTTGAAGGTGTTGTTGGCGGTGGGGTTGTCGCCGGTGGTGATGGTGGTGCTAGTGTGGGTGGTGATGGTGTTGGTGTTGTTGCTGCTGTGGGTCTCTTTGCAGTAGACTTTACCCTTTTCTCATTTCTTTCCTCCCTTTTCAAAGGCGACGATGCGCTGCTTCGGCGTTTGTGCCTTCTTACGACCTTTTGCCATCCCTCTCCCACCTCACACTCCATGTCTGATTCTGTGAGGTCGGGGAGGGGTACCAGCTCCACTCTTTCACTTGTTGTTGTTGGTGATGTTTGCACTGGAGTCTCTGTTGCAGCTGCATTTGGTATTGCTGTTGTTGTTGTTAATATTTCCACTGCTGCTGCTGTTTTTGATTTCCGTGGAGTGGGTATGGGTGCCACGGGCCTATCGTTCCTGGTTGCCGCTTGTCCTGTTACTGGTAGCCGTGGAGCCGGATTCGGAAGGAGGGGGGTTTTCTCCTTTCTCAGGGTCTTCTCGTTGCAGAAGGCCCTGAGGTGAGTCTTCGATCCACAGCGAAAGCATTTCGGGCGTTTGCCCTCAACACTTATGGGCAGTTGAGTGCCGTTATCGAAGTCTATCACATCCGGGATAGCTTCGATGCACTCCTGGTTGGTTTTGATTAGCATCTCAATGGAGGAGCCGACCCAATCTTCTCTTACTTTTTTCTGTACTTGCAGTACAGTTGTTTTGTCCTCGATTCCGACGAAGACAGACGCGGCCAGCCAAGAAAGGGTCATTCCGGGGAGGACGTCGGTCAGTTTGACCCTCACAATTTTTTGCCCGCAGTAGGAGGGCACCAACACCATTTCCTCGCTCCTGAGGGTCACTACTGATTGGGCCTTTGCCTCCTGGGGTGTGGCAAAAAGTACGTCTACGGTGGCATATTTTTTGCCTCGGGTGATGTGCGTTTTCCGCTGCCACACAGACCCCAAGGCTTTTTGTATTTGGGCCTCTGTGGCTCTTTCCATCCTACGGGATTTTGTACTTACTGTACGGTACGTGACCGTACAGTGCTCTTGGGTTTCGAAAAATGTTTCCGCTGCCTTGCAGATTGCTCTGTGTCCTTTCTTTGTCACCATCTTCTTCGCTTCCTCTAATTCCTCATTTGTTATGAGGATTGTTTCCAAGTTTTTCGCAATACCTGCAAATGAGATTGGTTTTTCTCTGCTGTTGTTGTTGTCGTCAGAGCTGCTGGTACTTTTGTTGTTGCTGCAGGTACTACGACTACTGCCTCCGCCGTTGTTGCTGTGGTTGTTGTTGGTGTTGCTGCTGCTAATGCTGTTGTTGGTTATGCTGCTGGTGATGCTGTTGCGGCTGCTACTGTTGTTTTCATTGTCACTGTTGCTGTTGTTATTACGGCTGCTACTGCTATTATTCCTGACCGCAGACGAACGAACTGGGTTTCGTATTTCCCGCACACCTGTTTCGTCGCTGTCGTCGTCGTCGTGGAGAAACCTTGCACGCTTTGCACGAGACTTTTCTTTTCTTTCGTCACTTGCGAAAGAGAAGGGAGGGAGAGAGACACATTTAAAGAAGGGAGGGAGAGAGACAATCTTCTCTCTGTTGTAGTGATGATTGAGGAAGAAGACGGAATGAGTGGGAGTGACGTATGAAATTTCTTTTTCGTAGCCATGTTGTTTTTTGTTTAAAATGAAATTTTGGGTACAAAACCCCAATAACTGGTTATTTAACCCCGAAGGGCCAAATAACGGACAGAAAGACCCCTCTCACGAGGAGGAGGGTGTCTTTATCAACAATTTGGTTCAAGTTTTAAACAATTTACAATTGTTTTAACGGTTAAAAATTACTATACCTTACAGAGCCGAGCCTCCGTCAACCATGGCATTCAATAATAATAATAATGTTTTCTTTATTAACCACAAGGGTTTACATAAAATAGACATTAAGGACAGTACAGGACAATACAGGACGGTACAAATGGGCATTTCTGCGTGTAAAAAAAACAGGTTGAAATAAAATAACAAAGAAAAATTCCCCAATAGGGGGGAGACTTCCGAGGGACATTTGTGGAGAAAGCCCATTAAAAGACCACAGTGGCCCTGACCACCAGGGCAAGTGCCCTCTCCCAGTTTTCCACCTTTAATTTACAGACACATACTCAGAGAAGGCCCATAATAATGATAATAATAATATTCGAAAATCTAACATAACGATCGTGGAAATCAACGGAAGTCCATGAATTGATGCGATATACACCATTCGCCACACAGATATTAATGAAATATAACGTCAGTAATATATAAAAATGAAAATATATAAATGACTATAACCACATAACCTACTCAAATACAATTCAATTCTATTTGAAAGTCATTTAACTTTAATAAATACAATAGATTTTAGTCAAATTCCTCGTTCAGCTCCCAGTAATAATAAGATGAATTACCATAATTGGATTTTGGCATGCTGCAATATATACAAAAATTATTTAGTAACAAAAGACATGTTATGTCAGCAAAGAGCGTACAATTCTTTACACAGATTCCAGCACTGTTTCGTATTCATGAATTCTTTTTCCCAATAATTTAGCTATTTTTCTCAAAATAGGAATTTCGGTATTATATATTTTTTTAGATAAATATATTACCAATTTAAATTGATATATTTGCAAATTGCATTTAAATGCATACCGACATATGATTATGCACGTATTCAAATATATACACTGGCATACATATGCGCAAACTCACACGCGTACACACACACACACACACATATATATATATATATATATATATATATATATATATATATATATAAATATACATACACACGCACACACATATATAAATATATATATATATATATATATATATATATGTATATACACAGTATATATATATATATTTATAGACATATATATATTTATATATATATATACACAGTATATATATATATATATATATATATATATATATATATATTTATAGACATATATATATTTATATATATATTTATAGACATATATATATTTATATATATATTTATAGACATATATATATTTATATATATATTTATAGACATATATATATTTATATATATATGTATATGTAAGCATATATATATATGTCATTATTTCTGTATATATGATTGTACGCTAGCTAAATATTGTTGTATTCATAGATAATATAGCTAATACACCGAAATTGCATGATTTTATCGCAATGCAATAGAATATACAATAAACATATTAAACTAAGCCTCCCATATCCACGTTATATCATGTATGCGAAATATGTAGTTGTGTTGATGTTGGATTTCAGTTTATTATTGAGTAGGGAATAAGTGCAAAATATGCAAATATGTAAGCAACGAGATAGGGAGCATCTACATGACAACTGAACCTTTCAGAGATAGTAGCTAAAAATTCCTAGTATAAAAAGAATAAAGGGGTATTATGCCCCCAAAAAAACAAAAGAAGATTACGGAATATTCAAAATCTTGGAGTCTGCAATATATCTAACCACCACCAACAACAACAACAATTCATCCAGAAAAACTGCATCAATATCAACAGGAGCAATAACCACACTAGTAGTAACAACGCCTAAAACAACAATATATACAACTACAACAGCATGAACAGCAGCAACTACTACTGCTATGACATCAACAACTACAACAACAGCAAGAGCAGCATGTCGCAGGAATACACTGTGCAACGAAGTTCCCGTTTAGTGACTACTTTCAAATGATTACATTTTTGTTTTGAATTTGTTGAATTAATTATGATACAGTACACACACATATACACGCGTGCATACAGACAGAGAGAGAGAGAGAGAGAAAGAGAGATAGATAGATAGATAGATAGAGAGAGAGAGAGAGTTACATATACACGCATGTATATGTATATATATCTTATAAATGTATCTGCTGCTTTTAGAATCTACGACCTTTGGAAATGTTACAAGTCTCTCTCTCTCTCTCTCTCTCTCTCTCTCTCTCTCTCTCTCTCTCTCTCTCTCTCTCTTACTCTCCCCCTCTCTCTCTCTCTCTCTATATATATATATATATATATATTTATATAAGATCCCGTTAACGGTGAAAGCAGCGATTCTTTGCTTAAAATTTAATCTGTTATTTTAATAAATATTTGCTCTATCGTTCTTATATATTTGATATATATTTATCCTTATCGAGCCCTCTTTGGATTTTAGTCTTCACATTTATTATTATTACTATATATATATATATATATATATATATATATATATATATATATATATATATATATATACATATATATATATATATAGATATATATGTATAGGAAAAGAGTCAGCTGTTGAAACGGCCCGAGCTCAGCCGTCGGGGTCCTGACTCTTTTCCTATTACCCACTCTACTACCCATAGTATCGAGTATTCTGGTGCGTTATGGTCCACCTGGTTCCTTACTACACTTCCTTCGTTTTTTATATATATATATATACGATATTAACAAATGGAAACTATATTTATAAAACCATATTTATTTCATTATACATATTTCAAGGACACCAAGTTAAATTATGGTGGGCTTTCATCAGATAAAATATAATATAGAGCAGTTTTATAAATAAATATTGATATACCCTTAAATAATGCAACCATAACTGTTGGGAGCTTCCAACAGTAATGGTTGCATTCTTTAAGGGTATGTCAATATTTATTTATAAAACTGCTCTATATTATATTTTATCTGATGAAAGCCCACCATAATTTAACTTGGTGTCCTTGAAATATGTATAATGAAATAAATATGGTTTTATAAATATAGTTTCCATTTGTTAATATCGTATATATATATATATATACATATATGATGGCTGCAACTCGATTTCGAGTAATGCCATCGCTTGCTACTTAAGCATGAACATCAACGAACGGCTTTTTAGTCCTGTTAGGCACTCACCTATGGCCAGCCAGGCAATGCATCTCTAGAAATGTCACATATTAAACGATGCCTCTGCTTGAAACTTTTTTAAGTGAGGAAAACCTTTGCAACGGGCCAATCCACCTCTCTGAACATCGAATGCATTTACCAAAAAAGTAGAACTGGTGTACATCATTGGATGCAAACAAAGTTGCAGGTTTTATATCAGAGTGACCTTCTCCTTGATAGATGTCTTAATGAAGACTAGGAGATTCTCACTCCACAAGAAAATATATCTTTATTAGATGACCGTTGACTCTCCCGAGTTCCTCCGCCTTTAGACGGGTCTGGATTTTCATCGTGCAGGATGTCCAAACTCACCCTCCTCATCAAGCAAGCTTGATGGGGGTTGCCGGTTTAGTCACCGACCCTCGACCATACACTGGTTTTACTGGGTTACATATTACCAGCAGCCCTGAAGAGCGACGTGGCATATACATTCATACATCCATACATAAATACATACATACATACATACATATAAATATATATATATATATATATATATATAGGTGCCTAAAATTTTCTCTAGAGAGCGCCCATTGCATAAATGAATCTTGATGTACAAATATAATTTGTTCAATCGAGCAAGCCTATTAAACGTAAATCTGCTGAATCTTATCTGTCTGAAACCTAATTTATACAGCTGTGAATAACATCAACACATTATTACTGTCTTATACAATAAAATGTATATTCACAACATAAGTAAATATTTATAAACAAAGTATTGGATGGTCACCGCGGGAGAGTCTTTCATGATAGGTCCATTCAATGATCCCCGACTTGGGTTGAACATTAAAGGTATTTTGGCCTTCAGAATAGAATTGTTTACAAAATTTAAATGCATATTTTGCAGTGTAACACATTTAATAGCTTTCAGCATGTCAGTGATTATCTAAATATTCACTTAATTATTAGGCTCTATCAGCCTTCAATAGTTTAGTTTTCAATTATATTGTTGATAAATTTATAAAAGATCGCAAAGTTTAAACATAGTTATCATATCTTTTAACATATTCTCACCTTTGAGCCATAGCAGCGATTTAAGTTAAATTTTTTTGTCATGCAATCTCCTTGAAATTTTACTTCTAATTAGTGACAAATAGCCTCAAGTGAACTTCAAAACAGTTTAAATGCAGTATAATTTGCATTATAGAGCTTTGCATGACATTACAACGCTAAAAATGTAAATATGATTATTTACATACACACGCGCATAAAGCAAATGTATAATGAGAGGAAAAAATGTCCCAATGAAAGCATAACACGAAGTGTTAATACATATGTTGTCGCAGTAGCATATTCACACAGACACTCAGATAGATAAACATACGCACATTCATAATAATGTTTTAAAATCAGAAATGTGAAAATTTCTCATTATTTTAAATTTACATTTTTGCCTGTTGGTGGCAATTACACAAATGTGTTGGTTGATGCATTGATATTGTTTTAATATTAATTAGAGTGTTTGTTAAATTCACTAAACTTAATGCTAAACGCAAAATATTAAGTGATTGATAAACAATAATTATCGAAACACCCTTAACCTTTTTGAGAAGAAACTGCTTGAAACAAACTTTGTTTCAAAATGCTAGGTTGAATTTAAAAGAAAACAAACTATCAACATTGTATGTAGAAACCTTTGTGAATGTATGCCATAAAAACCAAATAAATAATGAAAAGGATAATTATATTTTTTATTTCTTTAAATTCTTGACGATTTTCGAAATTATTTGAAAAGAGGCAGTCTTTCATTATAAATATGATAAGGAAAGAGTTGAAATATTTGCATTCGTGTCTTTGGGAACAAAAGCCTGAAATTACAAACCAAGCACATAGTTTAGCCAGTCGTGGCTGTTTCTATCTAAACCTACGGTTGGGAAACGTCGAACTTGTACTGTCAACATACGTGAAATCTAGAACGATTTCACCATCAGAAATTTCGATCGCTTATGAGCATCAAATGGGATGACTATGTCAGCAAACTTGCACTAATTGAACGAGCAAATGCCAACAGCACACAGTCCATCCCCATTAAACATCGCCTTAGAGGGCTAGATTACTACCAGTTACAAACGGCTACATCAAATCCTCTACAGCAAGCACAGCATAGGCAAGAAATCACGTAGTCGTCTAATGCAACGCTACATAAACCAATTGAATCAGACAATGAAGAGAACAAACATCTTGCGAACAACATACAGACGACAGAACAGCATGGTGTCACGTTATTAATATTGGTGCAGAATGCTTTGAAGAAAAATGTAAGAGAACTGAGGGGGACAAATGCCTGCGATTAAAAATAGCCACCTACAATGAGCTGTGACGACATGTGTGTTCAATTTTTACGTTGAAAAGTCGGCCTTGCAGAGGCACCATCATGGATGAAAAGTTTGAAATGGAGAAACAATTTATTCGGAAACGAGGAAAAGCGGATATTAAATCATTATTGAGTCATATGCGGTATATATACGACGTATTCTGGGCAGTTGAACCTGGCAATGTCAATCGAAAGAAGAAGAAAGATAAATACAGATAGAGATAGATAGAGAGAATGAGAGACACAACGACAGAGATATAGAGAGGGGAAGAGATAATACTGAACATTTATCTACCTGATTAGCTTAGATTTCAAATTTGATGCGTACGCTAAATCATATACAATAAGTTTATGTAGAATAAACAAACACAAGTCTCACTACGGGTAATTTAAGCTGTTATCATGTCATGCTATCCCAGTAGACGTGTGAGAACGTGTGGAATTAGTGTTTCAGGACTTTTATCTATCTTCAGTCGCGTTTACTGACTCAGTTCTGAGATAAAATAAGAAGTAAAGAAGCAAAGATGAGAAAGAAAAACATAAGAAATTTAGAGGATGAAAAAAATAAACAAAAGAAATAGTCAACGAATAAGATGATAAATAATAATAATAATAATAATAATAATAATAATAAGAAGAAGAAGAAGAAGAAGAAGAAGAAGAAGAAGCAATATTGGAAGGGAATAATCGTAAGCAGTGAAATACATAACATGGTGAACAATCTGACCAGACAAGAACTTAATTAACTCTAAAGCGATCTCCATAGCGAAACTAATCAATACGAGTTTCGTTTATATATGTATATATATATATATATATATATATATATATATATATATATATATATATGTCTATAACTGTATCTATCTATCAAAACAATTCTTATATGCATACGCATGTATATTTATATATATACATACACACACATCATATATATATATATATATATATATATATATATATATATATATATATATAATATATACACGCACGCACACATACACACGCAAACACGAACACACATATATAGGGATTGCGCAACTATTCGAAATTTGAATCATTCTCAGTTTAGATCTCATCTCGTCAATCTTCCAAGATATCTGGTTGGTTAGATAGAACTTTTCCATATTTTGAATATATTCTGATTACCCAACCAATATCTTTTGAATAACTGCCAGTTATGTTGTACTTAAAATGACCCCGACGATTTCGATGATAAATTTTCCAGATGCTCAAAGCACGATACAGCACGTACAAGTGAATGAGCACTCCAGAGACACGTGCATCCCAAACGTAACTTTTATTGTGATTTAGCGTGACGGTGTTTGTGACAAAGCTGGCATTTGAATTACAGCTTCATTCAAATAGACGAACTTCCAATTTCTGTCTACTAAATATCATACACTGAAAAATGTCTAAATCGTTCTATTCATTGTACTACCATTTCGTATTTTATGATGTGTGGCAAATTGGCCGTATTCTTTCCGGCTCTCTGCGTTCTCAATTCACACCTCACCGAGGTCAACTTTACCTTTCATTCCTTCGAGGTAGATAAAAATGTACCAGTCAAGTACAAGCGTCAACACTTCCTCTATATCGCTTTCTCATTTACTCTATCACACACACTCACGCATTCTCTATCTCATTCACTGGAAGAAATTGGCAGTGTTCAGACCAAGAGAAATGGGCTCCTCCAAGTTAAAAATGTTCACGAAACACCGAATGCCACAGCGGTGCCCTGAGATCGCACCAACAGTTACAGGCACATAGACACATCTTGCATAGAAAATTTATTTTACGAATAAAAACAGGGCCTGTCGTAAACGGCCATGCCCGGCAAAGTGCCTGATGCTTAATGATTGTGAAGCGAATTTCTTAAACATTCGGCCATACGTTTTTCCTAAAGCCCATTGGACAACACTGAAATATGCATATAGTTTTTCAGGTTTGCAACTTGAATTCTATAAAAACAATTGTTTAATATTAGGTACTACTATGAATGTAATGTGTCTGTAAGTGTGCGTGAATTTATGTAATGCATGTATATATGTACTTATATATGTATGTATATATATATATATATATATATATATATATATATATATATATATATATATATATATATATATATATATATATATATACAATATATAGAAACACACAGATACATGCGGACACATACATATACATGAATATATCCACATATATCTTTGAATTAGTGATGCCAACCTCAACCGATGTTGCTCTATGAATAACTGGGACAAAATAATCCGAATGGATTAGATTGATTCAGTATCAGAGTTATATAATACATTATGAAGAGAGAAGAAAGATTAGATATAATTAATAATAAGGTATACCATACCAAGATTCCTTCTTTACTCCTTCAAAGATATATGTGGATATATTCATGTAAATGTATGTGTCCGCATGTATCTGTCTGTTTCTATATATTGTTTATAACTCCCTATGGTAGAGTAACCTTTGAAGTGTAGTGACTGCTGGAAAGCTATCATTACTCATACTTCTCGCCACCTTAGCCACCTCTTCTACGGCTTTGATATAAGTACCCCCTCCGCCTCCGTGGTATTTTTTCATGGTTATAAGAGGCTTAGCTCTGTTTCTTGACCGCTGTATCACGTGATTGACTCCCCCTCCGCCTTTCGGGATTCTATCTCGCGTCCCACGGACGTATTTTGAAACTCTTAATGAGGTATCCTCTTGATAAGTCGGTAGACCTCACAAAAATTCTATATCTCTGTGATGTAGTGGTTTTGCATAATATGCCACGAAACTACGTAGTTGAGGAGTAAAGAAGGAATCTGGGTATGGTATATCTTATTATTAATTATATCTGGTTCTTCTCTCTTCATAATGTATTATATATATATATATATTAGTAGAACACTGGTGGATTATATCCGTAGTAGTAGAGCACTCAGTCCATGGGACGAATTTGGTAGAAGTAGTTCCACAACAGTTAATTCACCATTTCCGAGAACAATTCTTTCCCCTTAGTCGGATCATCAGCACGGTTTAAATGAGGATATACGGAAAAGGAAAAACAATTATATGAATACGCATGTGCAGAGAAGTTACATCCCTAAGGGGAGGCAACTCACGTTAGATCTACCTGGGAGACATCTGTGAAAACTCAGAATATAATAGATTATTCATGTTATTCAGTCTAGTGATTACGTCAGGTAGACTGAGGCTTTGAAATTACATAATAAGTGTTTCGAAACGTATGGACAACGTGTGTAAAATTCACTCCTTGTATTTAAACAAGCGCTCGTTCGCATCTCCTCAGGATATTGATTTCGTTCTTCAATCCACAGCCCGCAAGACAGATTCCCATTTCCGTATGGCTTAGACTTAGTAATAACTTTCCATTGAATGTAGTAATCCATGCTTGCGTCCTTGAGGGACCATATGTTTCTTGCGAGTTTCGTGTACGATCGTTTTTCCGGGTGTCTGAATGTCGACAGATGATTCAGGAAGCGTTCTTTAAACCGACCCTCCACCATACCTACACAGGATGTGACCTCTTGTTTTTGATTTGGTCGGTTAGAAGTGACCACAGCTTCGTAAATTACAGTGGGTGTGTTGCATTGTTGTTGAAGGGAACAAGCTTCAGGCCTTCGGTAAGAGCATCCTGGTGGGGTTTTGCTCTTAGGATTGTTGGTGATGTGGGCCTACATATTCTTAGCACAGGAGTAGCCGAGTTTCACCCTATGCCTGTTAAAGATGGAGCGGTATTTATCTCCTTTGGGGAAGTGCTTATCTAAGAGAGCTAAAAATCATTTACCTACATTAGTTTTAACGTTGAGTGAGAAGGGTGTGCCTGGGGAAGAACCAAAATATTTTTCTATTAGCAGGATTTCTTTTTCTGTTGCTGTTGGCGTTAGGAGGGGAGTAAGCAACTGACTGTGAGAAACCGCTGTTGGCTAACGCCACGTTGTAATATGGTGCCACTATGTCAAAGATTGTTTTATTAGAAGACAGGTTAAAGATTCTATTGCCGATATTTTTCACGAAGTTTCTGAAAATTGTAGGTGGGTGGTATGAGTCCTTGTGTATGTAATTTAGTTTTTCATTTAGTTTATGGAAGGGTTTAAAGGTATGTGTGCGAAGATCTAAATTTATGTCTAAGTAATCTTCGCTAGTAAGGTTAGTAGCTACTGTGATCCTAAGTCTAACTCATTAAATGTTGCAATTAAATATTTTTTAAAACGGTGCAGGTCGTGACTACTTTTATGGCTCGGAGCGTCAGACGCCGTGTTTTCCAGCATATAGTTATGGCCCTTTACGTTCTGAGTTCAAATCCCGCCGAGGTTAACTTTGTCTTTCCCCCTTACGGGGTCGATGAAATAAAGTACCAGTAATGCACAGAGTAATTGCTGACCTTGTGCCCAAAGTAGAAACAATTATTCAAATATAATACAATAAATGAAAAAAAATAAATAAATATAGGAAAACAATTATTTTGCAGAATTAGATATATATATATATATATTTACCTTTGATATTTTCGGGTCCGTTAATTTGTTGAGCTAATTCAAATGTCGAGTAATAAACCTGGCTGCTATTTTTAGTGGTGTGAGTTTGTTAGACACGCTAAGTTCAGATACCATGTGTGTTATTATATATACGCACACTATTCAGTTTTTTTAAAAATTATACTTAGAAGTGACTAGGATACTAATAATTCTTCACCCGCTGATGAGCAAGAATTAGTATTCCTCTTCACAATTAATTTTGCGAAACAGCATTATCAAAGCTGTCCGGGTGATTGGTAGTTATCACAATTCCGGTTTGTATTTACTTTCTTGATTTATTCTTAAATTGAGTCTGGTAAACCCTATTTTTAGTATTCTTTTCACGTTAGCGAATCTGGTCCCTTACGATTTGAACACATATATGTATATGTCTGTGTTCGTCTTTCTTTTATATTCAGTTATATATATAAATTAGCGAGAATCGTATTTCGGCTATTGGAAATTAGCGAAGAACAACTTCCGAGATGTGTGGCAAGCGCTCAATAGAATCTAACGAACATATATATATATTAGAATGCTCTCCAAATGTATATATACAAATATATATATAAAAGCACAATGTTATAATAATTATTATTAACAAGCAGAAAAATCGCCCTTGGGCGGTTTTCTACTAGCATATGTAGTGTGCATATTGGTATTATAAGCAAATATATATGCATATAGATATATGTAAATTGACAAGTAAATTGACAATATCTTCTTCTTCACCAATTTATTTCTGAGAGGGTCGTGGGGCAGCGTCCTTCTCAAACACTCCTTCCAGCGAGTCTGTCAGTAGCAAACATCTCTAACTGATCCAGCTGGATCCCAAAGCGTGACCAGCCAAGCTAATGGATGTTATCCAACTATCTTGCTCAGGGTCTACCTGTGGGTCTCTTGCCGGTTGGTTTTTGCCTGTAAAACGTGTCCAGCGATTCTTTACTGAGACATTCTAACCACATGCTCATAATATCGGAGTTGTGATCTCTCAACGGAGAAGTAGCGGCTCTACCAGGACTGACTCTCTGGTCACTGAGCTATGCACTTTATTGAGTAATGTTACTCCAAAGACCCTTCGGAGCAATCCTATTTCTGTCACTTTTATTTACAATTGTATTCTTTTGGTCATTACTCAAGATTCATGATCCTCGGTAAGAGTTGGCAGGAATACCAGGAAGACAGCCAGTTTTGGCTTTTATACATACCTCCCTTTTTCTGATGGCTAAATGCTGAGACTGGTGCATTACTGCATCAGCTTTTGCAATTCTTGCATTTAATTCAGCCTCCTACATTCCATCACTCATGAACACGGCTACAAGATACTTGAACTTCTCTAACTGCTTCAGTAGAACTCCATTCACATATATATAAATTTGAGGGATTTCTGTCCACCCGTCCATCACGCAATGTGTATGTGTGTTTGTGTGAATGTATCTGTGTGTAAAATGAAGGAAATGGATACACACATATATATGTCTAACTTAAAAACAGTGACACACACACACACGTGTCTCTAATTTAAGAACGCTGACAAACTCACGCGCCCGCACATACACACACTGTCCTATTACCACTCAAGAGCTTTGGCCCGGGCAAACATCCCCTCAATTTTGGAATCGTCTGGGTTGTCCTGAATTGATGGGAAAAGACTTGATGGTCTTACTCTGTGCTCCTGGTTAAGAGACAGCTGCCTTACTTGGAACGTCACAGTTAGTGACTCTTTTGCTTCTTCCCACATTCTGGATGCAGAGGTAAGGACGAGAGCTACAGCATCCACAGCTGAATGAAACAAAATCCTAAAATACCGTATTCTGTCAGCTAACTACATTATCCAGCCTGTGGCATTCGAGACGTTTGGGGGAGTTGGGCTACTGACAGCGAGGTTCTTATCTTAACTGGCGGCTCGCCAAACAGCACCTCAGCACCTCACCCTTACCATCACCCCAGGTAACGCTTCGAGCGTGCTGGCTTGCCTAAAACATTATTAGAGAGGTTTCCCAGTGCTCCTCGCTATATTGCTATATTTTGCTCTGGTAGAGGCTCGTTTTTCCCACTCTTTCGCCTGCATATTGTTCTGTGCCTAAGATGTGTGTATTACCTGCTTGTGTATGTTTTCTCTTTCTTTTTTCCTTTCCCTTTCCTTTGTATAAAGAGTTAATAAATAAATAAAACGTTATACTTGTTTTACCCTCCCATCTCCAATTCACTGAAGGCTTTCATGACTGTATGTGTGTGTGATTGTGTAAATGTATATGTGTGAATGTATGTATGTTTGTGTGAAAGTATGTGTGAATGTATGTGTATTTGTGTGAATTATGTCCGTGAGGGTGTATTTTTATAAGTTTGTATTTGCGCGATTATAGTTATATACTCATAATAGTTATATACTCATACATATAGAAGTATGTACGTGCACACTCATACGCGTCAGCGTGTAGAAAATCATAATCTCTCTATCTCTCTCATCGCACACTCTCTCTTTCTATTTATATGGTAGTTGAAGTGGTGGTGGTGCCGACGATATAGCGGAAGTGCAACTTTGAAATTAAGTCAATTTTAAATTATTTATGTTTACGAAATTTAGTACATACATTATGTAATATTCATCCAACTTATTTTACTAACTGGATTAAAAGAAATAAACCGTACGCAGTCCCGCAGACCTAACTGTATTATAGTTTAGATTTAACTGAATATAGTTATAATATTTAAGCAAATAAATGAACTACAATTTTACCCAGCATCTTGATGAATAGTAGCTTCGTAATTAATTTTATTACTCTTCAATAACATGTTTTTGAAATGTATTTAGCACACGAGGTTTGAAGGCTGAGTTACTACCAAAACAAATTACATTGTGTATTGTTCCTGGGGTATATCGTATTATTACAGCCTGCTAGATACTGTGTAGATTCATTATAGATACATCAGTATATCCCAGCTTCAATATGAAATGTTCAGCCTGTGTAAAATACACACAACAAAAAGATCAGGTTGAGAGCTATCAGAAATCTGTATGGGGAAACAAACGATGAATTCAACAAATAAGCTGTATGGCTACAACAAATGTAACATGTCTACTGCCAGCATGTCCAGCAAAAGTAATGTGAAATAGCTGGTGCAATACTATAAAATGTCCAAGAAGAAATCCCAGGTCCAGACACCATAACAGGTAACTAGTTGAAGAATTTCACCTTTTATCGTTGAGATCTCATACGTTTTTATTGAGAAAGTATCAAGAACACACAAGAACCGTTCCAATGGTGATCAACTGCCACTGCTCTACGCATCCCCCAAAATAGCCAAACCCCACTTGGTAAAAATTACCGCCCAATTGCCTGCCAAAACGTCATGTACAAATTATGCATTGGATGCCTCAATCTTTTCTTGCAGCATCATTGTGCTACCAGCAACATTATAATATTTGAACAGGCTGGGGGAAAGGTGGAGGTATGTGGCTGTATATAGCAGCTACTAATTAACTAAATGATTCAAGAAACAACAACAAACAATCATAGGAATTTGTCTGTAATGTAGCTGGGCTAACAGAATGCTTTTGATAGTATACCACATGGGTGTATTATCAAGAATTTACAGTTAGCCAGATTCCCCGAACCATTAGTAGCTGCGATGGAACGCGTGACCAAGACTTGGTACATTACTTTGCTCCTTTGCGGTGATAAGGAACAAATTGTGTCTGATAGCATTCACTATCAAAAAGGTAACTTTCAGGGTGATAGCATGTCAGGGCTGCTCTTCATCCGTTCATTTAAGCCATTATCCTATCTGTTCATAACACATAGTGAAAGTAGGAATGGATCCAGAAGTATATCCTATCTTTTCTTTGTCGATTAACTGAAATTGCGTGGGGCAAATAATGACATAAAAAGCAATTGGGCACCATTAATAAATTTTCTATAGACATTGGAATGACATTTTGTGAGACCGAATGTACATTTTTGACACTAGAACGTGGAAAAAGTTGTGTCCTCCTCTGAAATCTTAAAAATCAACAACTTGAAGATACAACCTTTAGAGTTAGGTGAGAATTATAGGTACCTTGAGAGAATGAGAATATGAGATATGATGGATCCATAAATAAGGAGAGGACCAGGGAGGAATAAAACAGAAGTGTAAAGAGCGTATGTTGATCAGAACTCACACCGTACAACAAGCACATTGTCGATAATACATTTGCTGTGTCCATACTAACGCCAACTTTGGCCTTCTGAACTGCTCATTGCATGAGCTAACCGAGATAGATATAAGGACTCGCAAAAGCTGCTCAGTGTTACTGGACACATTAACATCAATGGTGATATGGATAGGCTATGTTCCTCATGCAAGGAGGTGTCCGGGGCCTGAAATTCATATTAATATCATCAGACACGGATGATAATACTGAAACAACAGAAGAAAAATGTCAGCGGCCATATTGCTCTGGTTAATCAGCATGAAAATAATAATTGTTTCTACTTTTGGCACAAGGCCAGCAATTACCCAGTCTATAACTGGTACTTTATTTTATCGCCCCCGAAAGGCAAAGTTAACCTCGGCGGGATTTGAACTCAGACCGTAAAGGGACGTAACTCTATGCTTCAAAGCATGCTGTCCGACTGCCAATCCACCGTATGTGAAAGCATGAAAATAATAATATTCTTAAGATGGCCACTGATATAGAAGGAGATACGTCATAAAACCAGATACAAATATCTGCCCCAGGAACATCGTAAGGCTATAATCAATGCTCGGACAAAATAAAAAAAAATGGATCAATTCACTGAGAATGTTGTACATGGGTACTTAAGACGAAAAACACAGACCATAGTGGATCTGAGAAAAATACTAAAAGCGTGACATGGAGTTCAGACAGGTTCATAACATACCACATTGAATAATATCTACAGGCAATCCAGGAACAAAAAATCTCCACCACGCACCTGCTGCACAAACATGAATGTCATCAGTTGAAAATAAATGCAAGTTATGCAAAACAAAGATTGAAGATGTTAGCCACATTATTGCCAACTGTGAAAGCACGTCTTCTCGTTTCTACCTCTACATGAGGCATGATGTAATATCTAGAACGATTTCGAATGCATTATTGGAAATATAGGTTATATACCAACCCAACCGGACCGAACTGCAAATAAACTTGGATTTGTGGAGAAAAAATTCTCTTCTTAATTCATAAGCTACAAATAACCGTGATATTTGGAACATTTAAAATTTGTAAAACATTCTTACGATTCAAAGGATGAATACTTACACAAGAGTCGACGGCAAGGTGGTAATAATAACAAAATTAAGAAAAAGAGAGAATGCACATACATACATGCACAATTGAAAAGTTAATATAACATGTAACATCACTTTTACGGTTGTAAGCATAAAGTCATGCCTGCTAGTTGCCGCAGAAGACCTGCCAAATTCTCAAATTGTTTCATTAGTCTGTATAATAGCTAAGCTCTAGTTCATCGTAATTCCAGGGGCTGATATCTTAGTTTATTTAGTTGACTTCATAGAAGCTAATTCACGACAGACAACTTACTTTCATTTCATGGAAGGCTAACTCATTCTGACCACATTAAAATTAACACGTAGTATAGCAACTATACATTGCCAATATATAGGTTAACTTTGCTTTTCATCCTTACGGGGTCGATAAAATAAAGTACCAGTAATACACTGGGTAATTGCTGGCCTTGTGCCAAAAGTAGAAACAATTATTATATATATATTGTAGAAGTAATAATAATGATAATAATAGTAATGATAACAATCGAGCAGCTAGTTTATCACTATGTGTGACGTAGCATTGAAAGAAAAGTTGTGTAATGAATCTTGTACACTGATACCCTCAATTATTGGCTAGAAATAAGGCCATTAATAACACTCACACACACACACACACACACACACACACACACACACATATATATATATATATATATATATATATATATATATACATAAATATATGTATATATATATTTATACATACATATATATACACACACACACACACACACACACACACACACACACACACACATATATATATATATATATATATATATATATATCGAGAGAGAGAGAGAGAGAGAGAGAAATAGTGGGAGGGTGGTCATTTTTGATTGCTGCCATATTTTCAACGGATGTCACCATCCGTACAGATTGATTACGAAAGCGAGATTTTAATAGGAATATGTTATTAGAGCTCCCACCATCAATTCGCAAGAAGTCAAGCAGTGTCATGTTTTTAACTTTATATATATATATATATATATATATATATATATAGGCGTGTGAGTATGTGTATGTGTGTGTGTATGTATGTATATTTATATCAACGCGCGAGATATATGGATTTTAAAAATCATCGACTCTCATTAATCTTCAGGTATAGAATTAACTGACTGTACACTTACACCGACAATATTTCTACAGTAATATATATATATATATATATATATATATATATATATATATATATATATATATATACTCCGATAAAACATATTTTATTTCTCTTATAAGTATTTGTATTTGATGTAATAAATAATACGTAAAAAATATATCAATAAGGAACGAAGTAAAAAGAAACATATCTCATCTAAAACTTATATTTATTGGGGAAAAATGAGTTAATGTAGGAATCAGCAAGAATTATCGTCTTTAAGTTCTTTTTCTTGTTCGAGCTGGAGTGTGTACCAGCTTTATGGGCGTTAAACTTCTGAGAGAGAACAAGAATACAATGTGTTGAGTTTTATGTTGTATCTCCATCGTTTCCGACGATGAACGTTCCACTTGATTTGATCAACGCAATACCCTACACGGGAATAAACATGCACGTGGTTGAACATTCCATAGGCTCGTGCACCATTAATGTATATCTTATTGAGATTCTGCCTGAAAGAGAGTGTAACAAGGCTGACTCTTTGAATTACTGGTACAAAACATCTTTGGAAGTTGAGTGGACTGGAGCAACGTAAAACAAATAATCTTGGGCAAGGAAACATGATTGAACTCACGACCTTACCATTTTGAGACAATTATTGTAACCATAACACACAAGATAGCAATATATTTTCAGGGAAAAGCATATGCATAAAGGCTAATGTTACGACAACAACAATCTTGCATCTTCATTCCATTAATTTTTACTTTGAATCTTAAGTACGTAGACAATGAAAATATTGAGGAGCATGTAGTATGATTAAAATTTAAGAGAATGTTTTTGACTTTCGAAAAGTTAGTCATCCCAGAAACTGTTAGAAGTTGAAGGAACAGATTATAAGTGTGAGCGTATATTTTCGTTTCTTTCCATGAATGTGGGATTTAGAATGTTAAAGGCAAATACCATATTACAGAATACCTTTTGGTGTTGATTATGGCCTTAGCTGAATCGAACCTTAGATCTTTTCTTTCAAATGTTAGTCACCACCACCACCACCACGTCTTCTTCTTCTTCTTCTTCTTCTTATTATTATTATTATTATTATTATTATTATTATTATTATTATTATTATTATTACAGTTGCATTTATCTTGCTTTATGTTCATACGAGTTATCACCAAGTCACAACCAGTGACCTCAAGAGACAACAAGGTCCGCCATGTTCAAGAAAGAACATAAATACTCACACGTGCATCTTTAGTGTTTAGACTTGTGATGTACTTATATTGACAGAATCTTCATTAGTATATGGGCAGTTCCCATTAATACTATCTTTTGTATTTCTCCTATACGCGGGTTTCCTGGGATTTGCGATAAGTAATCATTAGACCCCTTAGGTATCATTCCCAGAGCGCCTACAACCACTGGTATTGTTTTAGTTCTCAATTTCCACATTTTTCCAATTTCTATCTCCAGGTCCTTATACTTGCTCAATTTTTCAAATGTTTTTATAGAAACATTCTTGTCTATTGGAACGGACATATCAATTAGCAGGTATACCCTCTTTTTAAAGTCCTTCAATATTATATCAGGTCTATTTGCATCTATATTTCGGTCTGTTTGGATGCTAAAGTTCCACAAGATTGAGAGGTGATCTTTTTCAAGTATGGGAGGTGGTTGATGCTCCCACCAATTCTTTTGATGGGGCAGGTCAAAATGCTTACACATTATCCAATGTATGTATTGTGCAGCTCTGTCATGCCTGTTTAGGTATTCGGTTGGAGTTATAGGACTGCACATTGAAATTATATGGTCAATGGTCTCTGGTTGTTTTTTGCATACACGGCATAATGGGCTGCATCCATTTTTTATTATGTTGGCTTGGTAATTTTTTGTTGGCAGACACTGATCTTGTGCTGATATAATCAGTCCTTCAGTCTCCGATTTCAGTCCAGAGGATGCCAACCACTGATGAGTTAAAGTTTTGTCAACATCAGGATTGTTAGCTCGTTCTGGGTATTTTCCATACAGAGGCTTTTCTTGCCATTTCTTAGCCAGTTTCTGTAGCAGTTCTTTCTTTGCAGTTACTTTTACCTGCTTTGCTTTTTCTGTGTTTTCCATTTCAGCAGTAAATGGGACTTCTGAAATTTGTAGTCCATTACTGTATCTTTGTGCATCTTTTGTAATGGAATATGATCTTTTGATGCTTTGGTGTTTCAAAACGAGTTTGATCATCCAATCATGTGATTCCCTTAGATATGTAGATAATCCAATTGTTGTAGTTTTCAACGCAATGTCTAACTGGATTAACCCACGTCCTCCTTCTTTCCTAGGGAGATATATTCTATCTGTATCTGCCTTAGGGTGATGCATTCTGTGCATGGTTAAGAATTTTCGAATTTTTGTATCGAGCCTACGGATCTCTGTGCTTGACCAGTTGATGACATTGTAACTGTA
This sequence comes from Eledone cirrhosa, assembly GCA_964016885.1. Lineage (NCBI taxonomy): Eukaryota > Metazoa > Mollusca > Cephalopoda > Octopoda > Eledonidae > Eledone > Eledone cirrhosa. The sequence continues at coordinate 61,184,818 of OZ024742.1, forward strand.
GGTTTCTACTGGTATGGCAAGCGTGTTTATGGCATCGATCCTATTCCTTGCATTCAATTCCATTCTTAAGATTGCTCTTACTCTGCGGTAACATTCCTTCCTTATTCTTTCCCTCATTGTCGAGTGCTTGATTCCGTCTCCTTCACAAACACCTAGATATTTGTAAGTTTATTATTATTATTATTATTATTATTATTATTATTATTATTATTATTGGCGACCTACGTAGTAAATCGTATCATCGTGAGCTCCGCAAAGGTTTGTTATTTCCGTTTGTTAAAAATTGCCATTTATGGAAATTTTTATTGTTAACTATATATAAGTGCACATACATTGTTTTCCGAAAAGGACACCCAAAAAGATTGGGGCCTTGTGCCCAAAATTTAAACTTTTATGATTATCAAAAAATTTCTTTTAAAAAAAAATGGCTAATTCAACACTGCACCAAGCAGCTGAAAGCCTTTCTCACAAATTAACACCTCACACCGACACCACCATTGTAAATGATACTACGTCTGCCAACACAAACAATTTAAGCAGTAGCAATATTTTTAATTTGTCTCAGGCAGACATTCATTTCCCGCCATTAGCTCTGTATTGAGAGTGAACGGTCACCTTTCGGAACCGTTCAACATAATGCGCTCGGTCCGCCAAGGATGTCCCCTCTCGTCCCTATTGTACGTATTGAAACTGGAGACGTTGAGGGGGGTCCCGCGCGAACTAGGATGCGGAAGATCCGTGTCAGCATATGCGGATGATGTCACCGTAGTGGTGTCGAACGCCAAACACATCGACGCGATCGGCACTACACTAAGAGAATACGAGCGGTAACAGGAGCAATGATCAACCAGGAAAAGTCAGTGGGACTGCAGCTCGGCACCTGGAGAGGCAGGTCCATGCCGTCTAACAGCGTCGTCGGGTGCTGGACGGACGGACCGGTTAAATTGCTAGGGGTCTGGTTCGGTCCGGACCTCCAGACGGACAAAAACTGGGACGAGGTGACGAGCAGGGTGGCTTCTCTCACCCAGAAATGGGCGGAGAGGAAGCTATCCCTGAAAGGTCGAGCAGAGGTGGCTAACGCGTACATCGCGTCTGTCATCTGCTACCGCCTGACCGTCGTACCTTGTCCTAAGCCCCGCCTGGGTGTGCTGGAGCGTTTGCTCTTTCGCTTCTTGTGGAAGGGACGCGCTCCGATGGTCAGGCGGTCCATCTGCTGCTAGCACCCTCTACGCGGAGGGCTGGGAATGCCGTGGCTAATGATGCGCAGACATGCGTTGAGGCTGCGACATCTCCAGATATTCTGCCTCAACGGTGAACAGGCGTGGTCGCCGTTTATCAGACGGGCCTTTCCGCAGCTCATTTCTTTGACTGAGCTGCAGTCCTGGGTCAAGAAGAGACCGAGACTGGGTGACTGGCACCTGGAATGTTGCCAGGCACTCACTGCCCTCTACCAAGCGGGCAATACGATCAGTGGAACTTCCACTCTCGAGTTCTATAGAGGATTAGTGGTTGGCAAGTTCGATGACGCACAGAGAAAAGCTTTGGGCCTCGACGAAGTCAAACTGACCAGTCTGTACCCGAGGACTTTTGAGCCGGGGACGATGGACAATTTCCAGAAATCCCTCGCTTGGCAGTGCTACCGGGGGGCACTGCCGGTTCGGGATAAACTATACAGGCACGGAAGTGCTGTCAGACGGACCTGCTCAAGATGCTCACAAAACGACGAAACCGTTCTGCACGCACTTGTCCAATGTCCGTGCATTACTGACTTGTGGAGTTATGTCGAACAGCTACTGTCGCGTGTGGAACGAATCCGGCTATCGGCCGAGTCCATAGTGAAGATCGATCCACCCCTTCAATAGGTCAGGAAGAGCAGGAAATTTTCCTCTGTCTGGTGGCAGTTGCGAAAGAGATTATATGGTGGACCAGGTTGAAAGGACTAAAGGCAGACACTTTTCTCTTCGGCCAATCCCTCATCAACTTCTTCAAGTTTCACCTGGAAAGGAAGGTGAGGGTGGAGAGAGAAGTGCTGCCCCCCAGTACATTTGCTAAAAGGCGAATGTGGCGAGAATGGCTCGTGTTAATGGGCCTACTCTGACCATGCGCCTATAGGCTGGCTAACTTGAGGAGAGGGGTGCACTCCCTGGGTGCCCTAGAAGCGCAGGGTGGTTCAGGATTGGTGGGGTACCTGAGGCACCCCAGGGTCGTACACCCGCTATCGGGGAATTTATTTTGTTATATTTATGGATAGTTTATTTTATATTTTTATATTTTCATTGTTAAATTAGTCTTGCCATTGTGCACTTTTACTCCACCTTATTGTAAACCCCCACTGTCCCTGTCTTTGTATTGTCCCCTACATGTCGCTACAGGTGGTTAATAAATGAAATTATTATTATTATTATTATTGAATGCCATGGTTGACGGAGGCTCGGCTCTGTAAGGTATAGTAATTTTTAACCGTTAAAACAATTGTAAATTGTTTAAAACTTGAACCAAATTGTTGATAAAGACACCCTCCTCCTCGTGAGAGGGGTCTTTCTGTCCGTTATTTGGCCCTTCGGGGTTAAATAACCAGTTATTGGGGTTTTGTACCCAAAATTTCATTTTAAACAAAAAACAACATGGCTACGAAAAAGAAATTTCATACGTCACTCCCACTCATTCCGTCTTCTTCTTCCTCAATCATCACTACAGCAGAGAGAAGATTGTCTCTCTCCCTCTCTTCTTTAAATGTGTCTCTCTCCCTCCCTTCTCTTTCGCAAGTGACGAAAGAAAAGAAAAGTCTCGTGCAAAGCGTGCAAGGTTTCTCCACGACGACGACGACAGCGACGAAACAGGTGTGCGGGAAATACGAAAACCCAGTTCATTCGTCTGACGTCAGGAATAATAGCAGTAGCAGCCGTAATAACAACAGCAACAGTGACAATGAAAACAACAGTAGCAGCCGCAACAGCATCACCAGCAGCATAAACAACAACAGCATTAGCAGCAGCAACACCAACAACAACCACAGCAACAGCGGCGGAGGCAGTAGTCGTAGTAACTGCAGCAACAACAAAAGTACCAGCAGCTCTGACGACAACAACAACAGCAGAGAAAAACCAATCTCATTTGCAGGTATTGCGAAAAACTTGGAAACAATCCTCATAACAAATGAGGAATTAGAGGAAGCGAAGAAGATGGTGACAAAGAACGGACACCGCGCAATCTGCAGGGCAGCGGAAAAATTTTTCGAAACCCAAGAGCACTGTACGGTCACGTACCGTACAGTAAGTACAAAATCCCGTAGGGTGGAAAGAGCCACAGAGGCCCAAATACAAAAAGCCTTGGGGTCTGTGTGGCAGCGGAAAACGCACATCACCCGAGGCAAAAAATATGCCACCGTAGACGTACTTTTTGCCACACCCCAGGAGGCAAATGCCCAATAAGTAGTGACACTAAGGAGCGAGGAAATGGTGTTGGTGCCCTCCTACTGCGGGCAAAAAATTGTGAGGGTCAAACTGACCCACGTCCCCCCCGGAATGACCCCTTCTTGGCTGGCCGCGTCTGTCCTCGTCGGAATCGAGGACAAAAGAACTGTACTGCAAGTACAGAAAAAAAAGTAAGAGTCGGCTCCTCCATTGAGATGCTAATCCAAACCAACCAGGAGTGCATCGAAGCTATCCCGGATGTGATAGACTTCGATAACGGCACTCAACTGCCCATAAGTGTTGAGGGCAAACGCCCGAAATGCTTTCGCTGTGGATCGAAGACTCACCTCAGGGCCTTCTGCAACGTAAAGACCCTGAGAAAGGAGAAACCCCCCCCTCCTTCCGAATCCGGCTCCACGGCTACCAGCAACAGGACAAGCGGCAACCAGGAACGATAGGTCCGTGGCACCCATACCCACTCCACGGAAATCAAAAACAGCAGCAGCAGTGGAAATATTAACAACAACAACAGCAATACCAAATGCAGCTACAACAGAGACTCCAGTGCAAACATCACCAACAACAACAAGTGAAAGAGTGGAGCTGGTACCCCTCCCCGACCTCACAGAAACAGACATGGAGTGTGAGGTGGGAGAGGGATGGCAAAAGGTCGCAAGAAGGCACAAACGCAGAAGCAACGCATCGTCGCCTTTGAAAAGGGAGGAAAGAAATGAGAAAAGGGTAAAGTCTACTGCAAAGAGACCCACAGCAGCAACACCACCAACACCATCACCACCCACACTAGCACCACCATCACCACCGGCGACAACCCCACCGCCAACAACACCTTCAACGCCACCACCACAAGCACCAACATCGCAAACACAACAACAAAACACACACACCCAGCAACAACGACAAGAAAATAGCAGAACCACACCCCACCCCCAGAAAAACAAATGCACGGCAATAAACACACACAACAAGAAACTAATGACTTACATAATTGAACACACAGACATTTCACAACAGGACTACATAATACCAGCACCAATCAAAACGCCAACTAACATAAGACTGCTAAAAATAGCACAGAAACAATACACAAACATTAAAACGAAATTCCCCAACGCAGTTGGTGATTTCAGGGACCTAGGAGGAACCATCAATCGAAGAGTATATTCAGACATTCTCTTAGAAGAGCCGACGACCAGCCGAAGGGACGATTCAACGGTCCCTTCACCAGACGATCAAGTGAAAAGGGATGTAAAAACCATCCCTCCTCTACCAAAATTACGGTAAGTGGTCTTTCCCATCTTTTCCACTCTATTTTAAACATGACCTCACTCAGAATAGGCAGCATAAATGCGCGTGGCTTGGGGTCGTCATGAAAGCAGGGTCACCTGCTCAACGACCTCAGGCCAATCAGCGAGACCAGAATCTCCGAAGCACGGGCCTTCGCACCGATCTTCGGCGGCTACGATGTGTACGCATCTCCCAGCCGTCCTGGATCGGGTGGAGGAGTTGCTGTGCTTTTTCGGAGAGGTTTGGATCTCGCCATACGGGCCATCTTCCTGGACCCAGAGGGTAAGCTGGTGGTGCTGGACGTGACCAGCGGAGACGGGCAAGCTTTCAGGCTAGTGGCCGTCTATGCCCCGACAGGAGCAGGGCGGCCTGATTTCTTCCGGCGTCTGGAGACCTTTCTTGGAACGTCCCGCTCTTTAGTGTTAGTGGGCGACTGGAACGGGATCTTAGATGCACGCTGGGACTGTGTGGAATTAGCGGATAGGGGTGGAGGGTGCAAGAGCCTCACCAACCTGCTCAGGCGTTTTGAACTGTCTGACAGGTACCGATTGGATTTCCCGAATGTGCCAATGTGGACTTGGACAAACCGCATAGGGTCATCCAGATCATATCTAGATAGAATATTTTGTAGGGAAATAGATAGGTCTAGCATAGGCTGTCCACGATTCAAGATAGTCAGCTACACGGACCACAAATTCGTGACCTGTGTGCTTGACTTAGATTGGCTTCATAGACGAGGACCCGGCTACTGGAAGCTAAACGCGTCCTTACCAGCGCGCAAGGCCTACAGAGACCGGATTAGAGAACTAGTTAAGCGGGCGTTGACGGGGGCCATCGTCAACAACAAGTGGTGGTTTGCTCTGAAAAGAGCGATTAGAATAGAATCGATTAGGTTTAGTAAGGCTTTAGCAATAGAGAAAAATAGAGCAGAGGGAGAACTAGTTAGAAAATTAGACGAGGCGCTTAGCAAAGGCATTGCGACCGACGTGCTTGCGGCGAAATTGGCCCTTGACCAATTCTTCAATGCAAAGCACGAAGGCTGCGTTGTCAGAGCTAGGGTGCGTGCTCTCAGATACGAGGGGACGAAAGCCGTTCAATGGGCCCGAGTGGCGGAGGCGCGTCGTGGCAACAAAGCCACGGTCCGGTCTTTGGTGGACCACGACGGGCGCATGCTACTCGATCCCGGGCAAATGTGTGAAGCTTTTCAGCGACACTTCGCTCAGCTGTTCGGGGGCAGCGGGGGGCCGGGTAGAGGGATGGACTTTAGTGTCTACCTCGACGGACTGCCGCGGCTCTCGGCCACTGAGGCGAAGTGTTGCGAAAAGCCGATAACAGCCGCTGAAGTAAGGGAGGCAATGACTGGCTGCACAAGGGGTAAATCGCCTGGTTTGGATGGTCTGCCCTATGAACTTTACGTACAGATGCCAGACTTGTTCGGAGGCCTCTTGGCGGACGTCTACTGCAACTGGCAACAGAACGGGAGAATTCCCAGTTCTGTGAGCCGAGGAGCGGTGGCACTGCTGAGAAAGGATCCGAACAAGGGGGATAACATAGACAATTTCCGGCCCATAACTCTGCTAAACACAGAGTTCAAGATTTTGGCCAAGGTGCTAGCAAAGAGGTTGGCGCTTGTCGTTGGTGGTCTGGTGGGAGAGGCGCAGACATGCGCCATTCCCGACAGATCCATCCACGACAACCTCCACCTCATGCGATACATCATAGAGAGGGTAGCTAAGGAACCTGGCACGGGTGGGTCTTTGATCAATTTAGATCAGCCGAAAGCTTTCGATAGGGTCGACCATCGTTACCTAGCGGCCGTCCTGAGGGCGGCTGGCTTTGGGCCCGTCTTCAGAGGCTGGATCGCTGCCATGCACAGCGACATCTGCTCTGTGGTGAGAGTGAACGGTCACCTGTCGGAACCGTTCAACATCATGCGCTCGGTCCGCCAAGGATGTCCCCTCTCGTCCCTCTTGTACGTATTGACTCTCGAGCCATTACTGCACAAACTGGAGACGTTGAGGGGAGTCCCGCGCGAACTAGGATGCGGAAGATCCGTGTCAGCATATGCGGACGATGTCACCGTAGTGGTGTCGAACGCCAAACACATCGAGGCGATCGGCACTACACTAAGAGAATACGAAGCGGTGACAGGAGCAATGATCAACCAGGAAAAGTCAGTGGACCTGCAGCTCGGCACCTGGAGAGGCAGGTCCATGCCGTCCAACAGCGTCGTCGGGCGCTGGACGGACGGACCGGTTAAATTGCTAGGGGTCTGGTTCGGTCCGGACCTCCAGACGGACAAAAACTGGGACGAGGTGACGAGCAGGGTGGCTTCTCTCACCCAGAAATGGGCGGAGAGGAAGCTATCCCTGAAAGGTCGAGCGGAGGTGGCTAACGCGTACATCGCGTCTGTCATCTGCTACCGCCTGACCGTCGTACCTTGTCCTAAGCCTCGCCTGACTGCGCTTGAGCGTTTGCTCTTTCGCTTTTTGTGGAAGGGACGTGCTCCGATGGTCAGGCGGTCCATCTGTTGTCAACACCCGCTACGTGGAGGGCTGGGCATGCCGTGGCTGATGATGCGCAGGCACGCGCTCAGGTTACGACATCTCCACCTCTTCCTCGACGGTGATCAGGTGTGGTCGCCGTTTGCTAGGCGCGTATTTCCCCAGCTCGTTTCTTTGACGGAGCTGCAGTCCTGGGTCAAGCGAAGACCGAGAGGGAGCGCCTGTAGACTGGAATGTCTTCAGGCGCTCACAGCCCTCGACCAATCGGGCAATGTGATCGGTGGAAACTCCACCTCGGCGTTCTATAGAGGATTAGTGGAGGGGAAGAGCGACGACGTACTTGGGGAAACTCTAGGCGTCGACGAAAATCAACTAGCCAATCTCTTCGGAAGAACTTTCGGGCCGGGGCCTATGGACAACTTCCAGAAATCTCTGGCCTGGCAGTGCTACCGAGGAGCCTTGCCAGTTCGGGATAAACTCTACAGGCATGGAGGTGCCGTCAGCCGGGCATGTCCGAGATGCGCGCAGGGCGACGAAACCGTCCTGCACGCACTCATCCAGTGTCCGAAAATTGCTGACTTGTGGGTTTATGTCGAACACCTGCTGTCGCGTTTAGGACCGATCCAGCTATCATCTGAGTCCATCGTGAGGATTGCCCCGCCCTCCTCCTTTAGCCGGGAAGGGCAGGCAGTTTTTATCTGTCTGGTGGCCATGGCGAAAGAGATAGTATGGTGGACACGTTTGAAAGGGCTGAAGACGAGCACTTACCTCTTCGGTGATGCTCTGATTGACTTTTTCAAATTTCATTTGAAAAGGAAAATCAGAGTAGAGAGGGAAGTGCTCTCTTCCCAGCATTTTGTTGAAAGATGGGTGAGAGAAGCAAGAATGGCCCGAGTGAATGGGCCTACTCTGAGTATATATCTGTAAATTAAAGGTGGAAAACTGGGAGAGGGCACTTGCCTTGGTGGTCAGGGTCATTGTGGCTTTTTACTGGGCTTTCTCCACAAATGTCCCTCCGAAGTCTCCCCCCTATTGGGGAATTTTTCATTGTTATTTTCATTGTTATTTTTGTTACATCCTCTGTTTTTGTTTTTTACACGCAGAAATGCCCATTTGTACCGTCCTGCATTGTCCTGCACTGTCCTTAATGTCTACTTTATGTAAACCCTTGTGGTTAATAAAGAAATCATTATTATTATTATTAGTAGTAGTAGTAGTAGTAGTAGTAGTAGTAGTAGTAGTAGTAGTAGTAATAGTAATAGTAGTAGCAGCAGCATTGATTATTGGTCGGACGCCTTTTTGCTCGCTCCTGTAAGTTTTTTTATTACTTGTTATAAACCATATATTGTTATTCTTTCGTTGTCGTGAAAGTGACATAAGCCCTTGGACTTTGCCCTCTAGAGGGGAGACTCCAATATATTTTGGTCTTTGGCCCACATATTTCTATTATCCCTTGTTTTATTTTACATCGTTAGTACATTTTTATTTTAAATGGAGGCACAGCCCCTTCCAAACCCAGTACGAGTGACCTCACGTGTGGTCCAAAGGCCGTCACTACCATATCACCAGGATCACCGTCACCGTGGCTGCCTTTGCCAACAACACAGAAAGAGTACACAGCTGCTGACAAGGAAGTGAAGAGAAACCCAAAGAAGGGCAAGGGAGACTACATCGACAACATGGTCAGTCAAGCAGAGAAAGCAGCAGGACAGGGGAACCTGAAAGATCGTATTAAGTGGCCAAAACTCTACCAGGCAGATTCCTGCTGACTGCGAAACCAGTGAAGGACAAGAATGGAAACCCGTTGAGAACTGAGAAACAACTGAAAGGATGGTAGAGCACTACAGGGAGCTGCTAAACCATCCCACCCCTAAATTACCACCAGATATTCCACTAGCAATGACTCAATTACCCATCAATTGTGCGAAACCGTCAAAAATAGAAATCCTAAAAGCCATCCTGACACTGAAATTTGGGAAAGCTGCAGTGGCGGATGAAATACCAGCAGAAGCCATCAACGCAGACATAGAGACAGCTGTCTAGATGTTACACAGCCTCCTCAGTAAGTTCTAGGAAAAGGAAATGTCCCGATATAGTGGAAGGAAGGGATCATCATGAAACTGCCGAATAAATGTGACCTCAGGAATCGCAGCAACTACCGAGGGATCATGCTTCTGTCAGTGCCGGGCAAGGTTTCTCATCAGGAGACGGAAAACAATCGACCCTAAGCTCAGGCGGGATTCCACAGGAACAGATCCTGTGCTGATCAGATGACCAGCCCACGCATCATCGTGGAGCAGTCACTGAAGTGGAATTCCCCACTCTACATCAACTTCATAACCTATGAGAAACGTTCGACAGAGATACATTGTCGGAGCTGCTAATGCACTATGCCTGGGAAGATTATCCCCCTCATCCTGTGCACTTACCAAGGACATGACCTGTAAGATCGCCCACACCGGCCAACTGTCAGGGAGACTCTCATCACTTGACATGGGAATGGGTGTTTGGAAAGAACAGTGACCACGATCTAAATGGAAACGGATGGATCTTATCAAACTACTTTTCTAGTAATGGGCTCTCTATTTTGAACAATTTCTCCAAGCACATAGATATCGATACGTATACATGGTTTAAGAGGAGTCGCGAATAGATCTCATAATGTGATTTGTTTTTATTGTCTCTGATCTATTCGATTTTGTCCTGGGTAGTTGAATTAAGAGAGGGGGTGAGCTCTTAACTGATTAGCAGTTAGTTATAGGCAGCGTGATACTTTGCTGATTTTCTATATCCATTCAAAACATCTTCTCATGTACATGAGATATATGTGCACGCGTCTCTGTACATTTTACGCCACCAGGTGCATTAACCCGATTTATTCCAATATTACGTATAACTATGAAATATATTTATAATTACTTGAATTGTTGTGGCTATATTATCAAATATTCAAACACACACACACACACACACACACACACACACACACACACACACACACACACACACACACACACGTATGTATATATATATATATCATACTATATTACTTTACCGTTATTTATTTCCAAGTTTCACCTGTTGACTCGGAGAGGCTGTCTTTAGACAGTGGCTTGAAAATATTTATGTCACCTTTTCTAATTTACATATATATTTGACTTAAATCATATTATAATTATAATCGAACATCAAACAGCTGTTTATTATGATATACGTGAGCATGTATGTAAGTATATATTATGTATGTATGTGTGTATCCATGTATATAAATATATATACATAAACCTATATATATGATATATATATATATATATATATATATATATATATATATATATATATATATATATATTTATATATATATATATATAGTTATGTAATAAACAACATAAGGCAATTATTCCATTTACCAGTGGTTTCTTAAAAGCAAAAAATTTTGCTTTCAATCATCAGAATGAAAACATCCTGGTCTGTTTATTGAATTGATATATATATATATATCATACATCATATATTTATATGTATATATATATAAATATATATATATATATATATATGTGTGTGGGGGGGGTGTATGTGTGTGTGTGTGTGTGTGTGTGTGTGTGTGTGTGTGTGTGTGTGTGTGTGTGTGTGTGTGTGTGTGTGTGTGTGTGTGTGTGTGTGTGTGTGCGCGTGTGTGTATATCATATATTTATATGTATATATTTATATATGATATATATATGTATATATATATAGTGAGAGAGAGCTATGAGTATGTTAGCGTGTGTATGTATGTGCTTTTATGTGTTATTGCGCATGTCTTTTGGTTTTTCATAACGAAACACATGTGTTGCACTTTGTGGGAAAGTAGATTCACCTGTCAAGCTTTTCAAAACTAATTACAGCGAAAACCTCGAAAGAAGCTATGGCACACCAATCACTAATCATGATGTTATAACATAAGTAAATAAGTAACACAAATATATTTTGTGAAATGATATTTAGTACAGGTTTGGGGTGCACTTTTCTAATATATATGTACATAGGAAGTGCATGTATGTGTATGCATATATCGAATAGTTTGGCACGGCTTTCATGTCTGTGCATAACCGACCCCACCCTTTAAAAGGGGGGTCGTCTATCATAACCAGTCAAACACAGACAGTGACAGCAAGGCCTTCAGCTCATAGGATTTACTTTGGAATATCTTTCTACTAGGCAGTTACCACCTAAGGCTGAGAACACTGCTTCTCCCGTGAGATTTCATTCTCCTAGGTAGGCTGGGTTCTGATTGTTAGGCGCCAGAGACTAAACTTTCACACCTCTGACATACGTTTTAAACATAGGTTGGCGCGGGAATCCAAACATTAGAATTTGGGTTAGGAGAGGCTGTTGGAGACGCTGTTTATAAGGCACATTAGGGGGTGTGATGTGGATCAACACCTCTCACCAACTTTTTCATTCTATTTTTTTAGACCCGTACACACACATATATGTATGTATATATATTTATATCTATCTACTCATCTCTCTCTCTCTCTCTCTCTCTCTCTCTATATATATATATATATATATATATATATATATATATATATATATATATATATATATATATATATATATATATATAGTAATATTTATATTTATATTTATATATGTTTGATATAACTATAAATATGGAGGGTAGTACTAAGTACTAGCCGGTTACCGGTATGACAAAAGGCTCAATGCAAATTTTGAAGTGTTTTACAGAGCCGAGATACAAAGTGTTAAAACGATCAAATTTTAATTTAGAACATTTGTTTCTTCCAGAGGGAAGTCTGGATCATCGGAGCATAAGGAAAGTCGAAAACGTGTAACTAGAATCCTAGTCATTTAGAACATTTAGGGTACATAGTTGTTATTAGTGTCAACGACATGTGGAGATTCAGGAGTTAAAAAGATGTTCCACTTGAAATAACACAATTACAGGCAGCACTGGTTGGAAGTGTAATAGGTATAAGTAAAAGCAAAAAGCACAAGCAAAAAAAATGACAAGCAAAACACACAGGGAGAGAAGTTATAAGCAAGGACAATTGGTCAATAATGCATGTATGAGGAAAGAGTTATGGTTCCGTGAAGGAGGCAAATGGTGGACTGGTAGATGGATATGCGAAAGTCCACCATTTGCCTCCTTCATGGAACCATGGTTCAACTAAGCACTCTTGCGATATTAACACATTTTGAACTGCTTAACTTCAATGACTGTGCTTGTAAATAACATTATTTTTTCTTCCACATTGACTTTTTACGTTCCACATTATGCACGTTTTTTTTTCCCTTTTTCTTTTTTCTTTTCACTTCTTAAACCTTGTTTGTATATAACATTATTCTTTCTGCACCTTCTGTTTAACATGTGCGACACCACACTAATACATTTCACTATCATTTGATGCTGAAACCGGTAATAGACAATAATTAAATATATAAATAGATAAATAAATGCCGTTGTTAAATAATAAATAAATCAACTAATACCTTAACACTTCACACAAAGTAAAACATTTCGTTTTAATCATTTTCTAACCCAGAAAAAAGAGAGAGAGAAACAGAAAAAGAAAAAAATATATTTTCCTTCCTCATAATCGTCTCTTTCTCCCTGTTTTCATATATATATATATATATATATATATATATATTCTTTGCGCAAACTTTAATCTGTTATTTTAATAAATATTTGCTCGACGTTTCTTAGATATTTGATATATATTTATCCTTATCGAGCCCTCTTTGGATTTTATTCTTCAAATTTATTATTATTACTATATATATATATATATATAAATATGTATATATATACATATGTATATATATATGTATATGTATATATATATATATATATATATATATATATATATATATATATATATATATATGTATATCTGTGTATATATATATATATATATATATATATATATATATATATATTACATTTTAATTACAGCATTTTCGTTATTGTCTTTCGCATATCCATCTACTACGAGAGGGTAACATTGAGTACATTTAAACGTCCAGTAGTCTTCCTCAATGACATATCTCTCTTTATAACTCTTATCAGTGTTGATAACTTTAGCACTGCTATTTGGCTAATTAACAGCTCTATCTCTTCTATTATTAGTTACAGCGATTAACTATTGATACTAATACCTTAGAATCTCATGAAAAGATTCTTTCTATTTGGAGTTTCTCATCACGAAATACACACAGCTCCAGGTGGATCGTTACTGAATCACTGACTCACAATATTGAGTGCAGTGTGTCATGTGCCTTTACGTGTGTTTGTTTGTAAGTGTGTGTGTGCTGCTTCGTGTGTTGTGTCTTCTGTCATGTGTAGCATGTTGTGTGTGGCGTGGTATGGTTTTATGTGTCGTGTGTGTATGTTTGAGCTTAGTTGTGCGTTTTATGGTGTATGATGTATGATGGGTTGTGCGTTGTGTGAGGTATGTTGAGTGTAATTTCATGTGTTGTGGTCTCAGGCTTTTATTCCGACTTGGCTAATAATTATTGTGGCAGTCGCTCATTAAAACTCCCTTGATATGTGTTTATATATGTATTTATATATATGTACGTACACATACACATACACACAAATAAACACATATATTTATATATATATATATATATATATATATATATATATTTTATAGAAGGAGCTTCTACAGGACTAGTACTGTTTCATTCAGATGAAATCTTCAGGAAGCTCATGAGCTTCCTGAAGATTTCATCTGAATGAAACAGTACTAGTCCTGTAGAAGTTCCTTCTATAAAATAAAAACAATTTACTCTGCATGTATTGAGTACCTTACTTACTGTGGTTATCGCCGACTCAACCCGGGACCTACGTATATATATATATATATATATATATATATATATATACACACACATATATATATATATATATATATATATATATATATATATATACATGAGTGTGTGCGTGTGTTTCCATGTGTATGTATGTATTTATGTGTGTTTGTGTGTATGTGTGCGTGTGTAAACATTTAGAAAAAAGTAATTCGCACAGTGTTCCCTACTTGATTGACAAAACAACAAGGAAGAGGTGTCGTTCTATGGGGTATCATGAATTAATTGTTGTAATGTTATATCAAGAACAAAAAGAATTGGAAGCTAAATGGCATTGATGATCGAGCGCGTGATCACGAGTGCTTTCAAAAGTCGATCTTGAGGAAAACCAACGTTCGCTGTGATAATATGTATGTATGTTCTTCTGGTTTTATAATTTCACAAATTTTTACCAATAAAGAGAGAGTCGGTTTCTAACATAGACACAAGACTCTCTCATTGGAATTTACACAACGTCAACTAGGTAGATTATGCATGCATGTGTAGATATGGATGTTATTGTATGTGTGGATGTGGATGTTTTGAGTTGTATGTGTGCATGTGCATATACTTTGCATCTGTACATGTGTATATGCAGTTATTAGATGCAACATTTTTGGAATGTTTTACATATTTTTACTGTTCCATTAATGTATTGTACTTGTAATTTCCTAACTAGTCGTGTTCTCTCTGTTCCTGTGAAGCCTAGCTTCTCAAGATTTCGTACTGAGGCAGTTACTAACATACCCCAGTGCCCCAATAATCACAGGCATAAATCTGAAGGTGTAATCAGGGTGGAGTTTCTGCAGATTTCTCATCAGTTCTGCATAAATATTCTCCTTTTCGCTAATCTTTGATATTATATTGGCATCTGCTGGGCAGCTAATTTCCACTACTGTGCATGCTTTCTTCTCCCTGTCCCATATCATAATATCTGGTCTGTTATGCCTGCATTTTATTGGGGTTTTACTAGAACATTCCACCAGTACTTTTTCATATTATGTACATGGATGTCTTCCATATTGCTGTAGCTTTTAATGTGTTTATTATCGGGGCTATCTTTTTTACGAACTGCATTGTACAGTGTTTTGGCCTCTACATCATCCCTCATAGGTAGATAGTACCGCGATGATATCTTTGGACAGCTGCTGATGACATGGGTGATATCCTCGATGTTAGTTCTGCAGAGCCTGCACTTGTTATCACATCTAGGTGTTTTGCCTGCATCCCTATCTCTTTGTGAATCAGGTATTTCGTGTTAATCTCATGTTCTTGGATTGCAAAAGGGTATCCTTCAAAGTGGGAGCCAATATAGCGGTTGTTGGTCCAAGATAGACTACTTTCCTTATCTATATTACTCTCACTCTGGAGCTTCCTGGCAACATATCCATGCATGATTTTTTGCTGATAAGCATGCAGTTTTTCATCCATGGATTCACTGCCATACTGCTGAGTGACTTCCCTGGGTGTGAGTTTTTGATTATCACACAGGGAATATCTCTCGAGGAGTTCTTTCCCAACCCTCATGATCTTATCTGCAGATAGACTTGCTCGAGAAACGGGCTCCTACGCTTTGAGGTTCGTAGATGTTCTCGGAGAGATATGATGCGACATTCAAATGTTGTCTGGACTGATGTTAGACCTCTGCCTCCCTGCTTACGTTTCAAGTAAAGGCGGTCTATGTCACTGTTGATGTGGAAGTTTCCGGTGTTGTTTAGTATTTTTCGAGTTCCAACATACCTGCTCGGATTTCGTCTATCGTCCAATTGATTATTCAAAACGTTGGTGTTAGGACAGGCACAGCAAACACATTGTGAGCCACTTTTTTGTT
The DNA here is from genome assembly GCA_964016885.1 of Eledone cirrhosa. Classification (NCBI taxonomy): domain Eukaryota; kingdom Metazoa; phylum Mollusca; class Cephalopoda; order Octopoda; family Eledonidae; genus Eledone; species Eledone cirrhosa. The sequence goes on from OZ024742.1 coordinate 61,200,738, forward strand.
TTGCGCAAAGAGTTCCGATGACCAGATCTTTCTTAATCGGGTGTAGTATTCCCTGGTTACGCGTTCTTTATTACAGATACCATTATAGGATATGTTCTCATCTATCCCCAGCTATCTGTAGTACTCCTCATCAGATATCGGTGAAACAGTTAGGCCATTGATGACAATGTTGCTAGATTGGGTTGTTGTTTTTCCCCGCTTTACAGTCATGTATGAGCATTTATCTTGGCCAAACTCCATTCCTATATCCTTTGAGAACGTTGTAACCAGGTCAAGATTTTTCTTCATCTCATCCATGTTCTTGGCATAGAGTTTCAGATCGTCTACAAGGAAATTATGGGTTAGGTTCGTATTTCTGTCCTCCCGTGAGCCAATGATGTATCCCTCACATTTCTTGAGCAGAAAGGACAAGGGATTTAATGACAAGATAAATAATATCACAGAGAGACTGTCCCCCTGAAATATACCCCTGCAATATTTTATTTTATCAGTGAAAATAGAGTCCTCCCTCTCCGTCTTTAACCTTAGGATTGAAGCCCAAGAAGAGGACAGCCTCTCTATGGCTCTGACAATAATGTCTGGGACTTTAGCAAGTTGGAGGGCCTGTATTATCCAAGAGTGGGGAACAGAATCGAAAGCTTTCCTGTAGTCCAGCCAGACTGTAGCCATATTCCTCCTAAGTTGTGGCATGCAATGGGTCGGTAGGTTTTGCCAAGTGGGTGTCTTTGGTCTTGGAGACCAGTAATGTTTGTGCTAATGTCAACCAATCTGGTATAAGTGTATCTCCCTTAAGAACTTGTTGGTAGAGGTCAGTAAGATAACTCCGATAGAATATCAGTTTTTTATACCAGTAGCCGAAAATCATGTCTCTGCCTAGTGTTTTTTTTATCTTGGAGTTTTCCTATCATAGTCTCAAGGGTACCCTCACTGATTTCGTATGTTTTTGTTGTAGCGTAGGAGCAATAGTTCTTTCGGATTTCTCTTAGCCACACTGCATCTTGGTTGAAATTCTTGTTTGAGGGTGATCAGTTTATATTGAAGAATTCTGGTTCTACTGTTACCAAACATCGTCTCTATTTTATTTTTCACTCTTTGTTGGTGAGGAGTGAGGTTTTTTGTGTTTGTTTGCATGTAAGGAGCATTGTCACATATCCTATGGTTTTTCGTAGGTGAGCAATCTTTTTTTCTATTTTAGTTAGATATGATGGTATTTTTGGAGGTGTTCTGTTCTTGTTAATATCTCTGCTATCACCAAGATAATGCTTCACTGTCGTTGCTAAGGCATATAAACAGGCGTTGATTTGCCAAAATATTGAGGTTTTTATCTGTCGTAAATATTCATCCCCTATTTCGTCAATAACACGTAATATTTCATTATTTGGTTTTTATTAAATATTGTCGTTTTAATACGTTCAGCAAGAGAGAATTTCTCTCTGGAAGATTTCGTTGAGGGAAATTTTCAATTGTTTATACTTTTGATTATTATCATTATCGATAGTATTTTCCAGAACAGTCGAGGTAGACTCGGATGGTACACGTGGTGTCACATTTCATCGATTATTATTATTATTTCTTCGATTTTTATTATTATCGATAGTGTTTTCCCCAGCATTCGAGATAGACTTAGATGGTACAGGTTGTGTCAAGTTTCTTACAGGCATAGTTGTTTCAAGGCGCTGTTCGACCTGGCTGCTGGGAAGTCTAGTAGCATGGCGACCTGTAGCACGTGTTGTTGATAACATGTTTGTTGTGGGGGACTTACAATTAATACTATTTATCTTATTTTTACGTTCAACAAACGTCGCTTGTTGGCGTAATTGTTTCGCTGTGAAATAATTTAGCTCTGGGTGCATTTCGTCCCAGTGTAGCTTCATTTTGTTCATATAGCCAATGGAGTGATTGTTTTTTGCCATTTTATAACAATTAAATAAATCATTAAGTTCGCAACTCCAAGAGAAATGCGATTTATAATTTCGGTTTCTTCTGTAGCTACACCTGAATAAAGTTTGTTTACCTTTCTTGTTTGTAGTCTTCGATACTTCCTTAATTTTGTTGTTGATGTTGTGTTCAGCCATGCTGTTTGTAGCAGATCCTTGTAAAATGAATTATGTATTTAGCCGGATATCTCTACGAATTCGAATAAAAGGTGTCTTCAGAAGATATAGTTAGAAGAATAACCAGTTATTCAACCTGACTGTAGTTGTGGCATTACTGTCGGAGATATGTATGTGTGCATGTATGTATGTATGTATGTATGTATGTATGTATATATGTATGTCAGGTCACCAGTTGGTGCTACTGGTAACATGTATCCCAGTACAACCTGTCTCATAGTCGGGTCGTTGGCGACTAAACTGGCAACCCCACCAAGGTTTATTGGTGAGGAGGGTGACTTTGGACATCCTGCAGGACTAAAAACAAAACCTGTCAAAGGAGCTCTTAAGAGTCAATGGCCAACCAAAGTCACCGGGAGAGATGACGCCTTAGCCTTTTTCAAGGCAGAATTCTAGGAGAAGGAAAACTCTGATATAAGACCTGCAACCCTGATGGTATCCAATGATGTTGACTTGTTCTTCTTTTTGGTAAATATCAACTTGTTTAAGAGAGTGGGACTGGCGTTGTGCAGTGCCTTTGCTCACTATAAAAGCTTCACGACACAGGCATTGCTTTATATCTGGAGATCTCTCTGCAATAGTCGTCACATGGTACCATGGGCCCAGCACTATGTTTCAATAATTGTCACAAGTGTAGTGTTTGTACCAGAGTTTTCAAGTCGCTGGCTGGACTAAAAAGTCACACTCGTTCAGCGCATTGGTAGGGGTTCTCCTACATGGATATAAAGTAGTGTCCGTATTCGAAAACGAGTTGGCAGTCACCATATATGTATATATATATATATATATATATATATATATATATATATATATGTGTGTGTGTGTGTGTGTGTGTATATATATATATATATATATATATATATATATATATATATATATATGTGTGTGTGTGTGTGTGTGTGTGTGTGTGTGTGTGTGTGTGTGTGTGTGTGTGTGTGTGTGTGTGTGTGTATATATATATATATATATATATATATATATGTGTGTGTATGTGTGTAAAACGTAAACAGAAATAACAACAAATCGGTACAGTATACACACATATTCATCTGTATATATATAAAATCAAGTATGACTGTGTGTGTGAATGTGTGTGTATGTGTGTCTGTGTATTACGTATAGGGACCTACATCTTACGACCGATTTTCATGAAACTTTACAGGCTCATAGATTAGTCATCGTGGAGTGTTTTCTATATATCAGCCTATCGTTTTATTATTCCGGGGTCATTCTGCAGATAAAAATCGATAGGTGGGTCACCTATTTTTAGGTATCGAAAAATAAGATGTTTGGCTCTAGCTCCCATATTTTGCTACCGATTTCGTTCGGGTACTGATGCTAGTATATATATATATATATATATATATATATATATATATATATATATATATATATATATATATATATATATATATATATATAAATGGAATAGAATGAAACGAAATTTCATTTCTCACTCTTAGTACGGCACTTACTTAATTGTAAGTATGTATGTATACGTACATACATATATGTATACAGACGTACAGTAGTATGTATATATATACATACATGCACACACATATATATATATATATATGCTCGTATCGGTTTGCCGAACATTTATTATAATGCTCGTTTTGTTTGTTTGTAAACAAACAAACAGCCCGAATTACGCCGTACAGTGTTTAGGCAACCACGTCACCTTTTTGTTCAACACTGACACAGTGTATATATACATATATATATGAGTTCGCAGAAAATGACTCTTGCTAACTGCGTTGGGTAAAAGCGCCTCATAGGAAAGGGATCAAGGGCCTGTGGTCGGTAGAGAGACAATCCACGATTTGGGTGGAAGACAGATGAAATATAGAAATGGCTGAGAGAGGAGGGGAACAAGGAGAAGTGTGTTGGCGCACAGACGTGACTAGAAGAAGTAAATAAAGAAAGACGAATTACAGCTTTACACACACACGTCTTCAGCCTCCTCACATCTCAAACCAGCAAATATTTTTTCGCACGATTTAACTGAGAGTACCATCTTAAAATGGCGGTATCAAGCAACAGAAAAAATAAATCTTTCTGCTGGTATATGTGTGATAAAACAATGAGAACAGATAGATAAACAAACAGATCAGAGAGGGAGGTAAGGTGTATTAAGCCGCCGCAAGGAAGGACAATAAAACGAACAAAACAAGACAGATAGACAGACAGATCCATAAATACACCCCTGGTGAGAAACATTTGAAGCAATTTAAATCGGATTTATTTCTCCTTTGCTATTAAAACCTTCAAAGCTTACCCCTGACAGTATTTCTCTTGTTGGGATGTTACAATCATTTCATGGGTTATGGGACATCATAATGAAACCAATTATAATTTTTCTATTATTAAAAATGTATTGGATCCTGAGAAAACATTTTTCAGAAATACTACTCTAATACAATTTATTTAATGTTTTGTTTAGATGACGTGGAACGAATTCTCAAATAAATATGTTATATTTTGAAAAGTCATGTCAGTGTTCCTCGACGCAATATGTTTGGGTACCCACTCTCATCTGTTTTCGTTCCGGCTCCCATCCAATAGTTATGCTTGGATATATGTTAAACCCTTTTGGTTAACACCTACTTGGCTGAACATTTACTGTCGCCGTGTCGGTGTTTCCATGAGGATCCTCCTCCGGATCTGCAGGCAGCCCAAATGCCATTGAGGTGTCCATGGTAAATGTTTCAGCCTTCCACCGATGTTATGCCGCTTTAGTCAGGACGACTTCATACACCATGTTTCTCTCAACTTGATTAAGCATGGCCTGTCTATTGCTGGCTTCACAATACACCTTGCACCATTCCGAGGGAACGGCAAAATACCAGATGGTATCACAGTATTACCGTTCCACGATGGTGAGCCCTTTGGTGTATTGTTGAACATAAAGTGGTAAAAACTAGGTGCTGCTATCAGAACGCCATTGGCCGCGAGCTGCAATGGCTCTTTCAGCCCACATCCTGTTGGATAAGGGTGTTTTCAACTTTATCCGCAGCAACCATGAGACTGTACACACTTGGGGATTCTATACCTTGAAGAGACAAAACAACCGAACAGCGGTCTTTAAAATAGTTAATGTCGCTACAGTTGGCCACTACGCACATATATGCATACACACATACATACATTAATACATTCAAACAATGATTTCATTTTTGGACACTAGGCCAACAGGTTTGAAAAGGGAAGTTGATTAAATCGAATCCACTGCATGAATGGTACTTTGTTTTATCAATTCCAAAAGAATGAAATGCAATGTTGACCTTGGTAGAATGTGAACTCAGAACATAAATAACCATTCGTAGACACAGAACATAAATGACCTCGCATGGACGCAGACTAATTACTGAAGGAAGTAAAAATGTAAAGGAATACATAACTTATGGTATATAACGATATATATATATCGTTGTATATATATATATATATATATATATATATATATATATATATATATATATATATATATATATATATATATATATATATATATATATATATATATATATATATATATATAAGTTCTTCTATGAACCTTCTTCGCGCTGACGTATTTAACCATAATTTTTTTAGTTTTCATCAATTCCATTCATTATTAATTATTCTCTATCAAAATGTTGAAATCCTTATTTGGAAGCAACTGTAAATCATGTAAATTTTATGTAATATGTACAATCAAATGTTTGAATTTCAATGAATATTTATACGTTGTTTATATTTAACTGATCCACATATAGATGGCAATATTGGAAAAGGGTTGAACGAGAAGCTTTGTTACATATGTCATACTTCTGCAATCTGAGTTCAAATCCATCTATAACCCACTTTGTGAGTGGGCTGCTAGAATGAATCCGTTACTCATAATTACTTGATCCAGTATATTACATACATGTGGTCGAGTTTTCCTGTTTCGGGGATACATAGCTCCCTTTGTTTCTTTTTCCCGCCAGTCAGTGAATCTCTGAAAAGGTTATGGGTGTTGACTAAAAGGTTATGCTCTGACTAAAAAGTAAAATAAAAAACAGTTCTTCTTACAACTAGATCTTAAGTGGGATTTAGTGTCGTTGTTCTTCTTCGTGTTGATCTTCTTCGTCTTCTTCCTCTTCTCTGCCCACATATTCCGGGGAGGGTTGTGGGGGCTGATTCCCCAAAGTCACTTTCCAGTGGGTCTTGTCAGAAGCAACTATCTCCAATTGATACGGCTGAGTTCCCGAGTGACACTACCAGAGCTCATGGATTCTCCAACCATCTTGCTCGAGATCTTCCTCAGGGTCTCCTGTCGGTTGGTGGTGTCTTTACAGAAAATGCAACACAAAAATTAATTCAAAATCGTTCGATATGCAATCATTAGAAAGTAAGTATAGTCCTCTTAAAGTCACGTAACTGACACATCCCCACCCCCGCCAAAGAAAAACGCTCAACAAATTCTTTCTAAAATTAAAGTTTATGACCACTGTCTGTCTCTCCATCATTAACAAGTGTCCGAAGCACTGGATTTTAGCACATTTCATATCAAAGCACTTGAAAGCATCTCTGATTTTAATATACAAAGCTGTTTATTTTAAACTGTTTATGTGTTCGAAAAACCTTCCATCATAATTTTATGCAAAGACTTTATTTTATACTAATGAGAATGTTAAATATTTTAATAAAGCCCTTCGAATTCACTTAGACATTATTTTGGTAACGAAAATGTTAAACTCATCACAATACATTAACTCAGTTAATTATGTTATCTTCTATTTCTTCTGAATTATCTTTCGCCTACGTAGACTACCACAAGTTTCCTTAGATTCCGGATCTTATATGTATACGAATTAGATATTTTTTCAAATATTTAAACATGTATGAAATGAATTGCAAATATCATTAAAAGTTTTAAGATTTCTTTAGAAATTATTTGCTGGGAATACTAGGATTTTGAAGAATTGCTCATCAAATATAATATTATCAATTGCATATAATTATGTTTCTAGATTATGTATCTTTGTGATTATATTTTATAGCTAAATTAATAGAAATATAATAACATTTATTTCAAACCGTTTTATAGTCAACAAAATTGGTTTAAACTACTTATATTTACATAAAATATATATGAGTATGTATATAATTGTTTGAAAATATTCACATAACTTGTTTTTTATTTCATAAATCTATCAAATGATCATCATACATAAATGTTGAAAAATATTTGCGACGATAATTCAATAATCAATGTAAATAACATTATTGATTTTTTTTAAAGCTTGAGTGAAGTTCTTTTAAACTAGATTAAACGTCTTAGCATGGGTAATGGAATATATGGCAGCAATATTATGTGGGAAATTGCCTAAGCAAAATACATAGACACACACGTACACAGAAACAAACACACACACATATATATATATATATATATATATATATATATATATATATATATATAGAGAGAGAGAGAGAGAGAGAGAGAGAGAGAGAGAGATGTATATATATACAGAGAGAGAGAGATAGTTATATATATATATATACATGTATATACATGTGTATACATACATATTTGAACAGATGTATGTACGTATGTATGTACATATATATACATATATATATATATGTGTGTGTATGTATGTGTATATATATATATATATATATATATATATGAACACATATGTATATGAAGGTTTCGCATATGATTTAATATACAACCCCAGTCATGTATATGTGGAAAAATGTGTGTAACTATAGTTATCGACGATTCGTTGGTTAAAGCACTCAACGCTACTGCGTGGTTCTGTCTCGTGGGGTGTTTTAACTTCAGTGTACTCCAGGGTTAAGGCGACTGTAATGTGAAGAGTGAGTCTAAATACAAATAAGCATGAATGTGTTCTATGCCTACGAACGCATATCTGATGAGATGTCGGTGCTAAGTCGGGTGCGAACAATTATGAGGAACCTTGCGCATGTTCGACATTGAGACAATTGTCATATGCAATAAATTCAATTTTCATTTCATCCCTGCTGACATATATATATATATATTTTTTTTTTTTTTTTTTTAGTATATGTTGGTTGTATACCAACATCTCAGTATGCAGATTGGAGCACTCGACGAAGTGCGCAGGTTGGTTTGGTTACTCCGGAGTAATGTAAAATAAAATAAAATTAAATAAATAAGTCAAATGTTTAAAATTTGTCTTTGTTTATTACTGCTATATATATTTCGGTGACAGCCCTCTTTGGCTGTGACCTCTTCAGGCAGTCCGAATTAGTGTGGTAGAGACGAGTACACATGTTGTTGAGGTGTTTAACTTTGTCAATACTCTGATATGCCCAGTTCCTGGTTGGGTTGTTATTTCACTGACGAACTGGAATCATATGAATTTAAACAAACGAATTTCAGCATCAAAGGGCCTCTTCTCCTCTCATTGGTCAGTTGTTAGAACATTCCTCATTCAAAAGTCTATAGAAATTCGTTCTGAGGCAAGCCAATCTGTAATGGTTGTTCTTGTTATTGTTAGGTACATCTGACTTCTATTCTTAGGTTGGTAGTGGTGTTGTTGTTGGAGTCAGCTAAAAAATGATAAGGTGGTAGAAGGAATAAGATGGTAAAGGAACAAAGTAAAATAAAAGAATCGAATAAAATGTGTGTGTGTTATACCCATCTCAATGTTATAAAGATTTGTAAGGTCACTCTTCCCATTGGTCAGTTTTGAAAGCATTCCTCAGTCAAAATTATTTTATTTTATTTTATATATATATATATATATATATATATATATATATATATATATATATATATATATACATATATATATATATATATATACATATATATATTATATATATATACATATATATATTATGTATATATATATATATATATATATATATAAGCAAAAGGGAAATTTAATTTGTTGGTAATTCAACAAATATATATGTTTGTAAATATATATGTTTATAACTGATGCGAAGCACTCAACAGATTTTCTGGAGTATAATATTCAATGATATATATTTATAAAATCATATTTATTCTGTTATATATATCTCAAGGATACCAACACTTTCGTACGCTCTTATTAGATAAAATACAAAGTTTGTTTTATAAATATTGACATATCCAGGAAGAAGATCTTAACGGTTCAAGTTATTCCTGGAATAACTATCCAGGAATAACTTGAACCGTTGTATTTTATCTGATGAGAGCGTACCAAAGTTTTGGTACACTTGAAATATATATAATAGAATAAATATGGTTTTATAAATATAGATTCCATGTATTTTATATCATTGTAAGGGCGGTAGATTGGTAGTATCGGTAGGGATTGGACGCCATGCTTTCTAGCATAGTTACGTCCCTTTACAGTCTGAGTTCAAATCCCGCCGAGGTTAACTTTGCCTTTCATCCTTACGGGGTCGATAAAATAAAGTACCAGTAATGTACTGGGTATTTGCTGTCCTTGTGCCTAAAATAGAAACAATCATTGTGTATATATATATATATATATATATATTGTCAGTATACTTCATTCGATAAAATAAAGGATCACTTTATAGTGATGGATAGGTTGAACTGAAAAATCATCGGGCGGCGTGCCTTGTGCTATGTAGTTTGACGTTTTGGAATCTGATTCCGAATTTTACTTAAGATTATCTGGGAGTGGGGGTATTTTGTGATCAACCTTTAACTTCCTGTTAAAACACTGAAGACGTTTGAGCCTTGACAATCTCATGTTTTCATTTCAGATATTCTGTATCAAGTACTAAGGCGTTTGTCTAACATAATCTTTTGAGTGTCAAATAGAAAGTGTTGGATATTTCTCCCGTTTTATTTAATTGAAAACCCACTGATTTAAACTTTGCCATTCAACCTTTCTTTTTGACTTGGTAATGCAACGCTCCCTTCCCTCGAAATGTTTCGCTGGATCAAGGATGAGGGCGCCAACATGTTGCTGGCGATGTTCGCGACTACATGGCAACATAGTTACCTTAAAATATTAACGGATGCATAATACCAATTACCATGTTATATTCGATTGCGAATGACAGTCGCTATTAATTTTCCTCTCTCGGATTACATTAAAAAAATCTGTACATCCTTTTTATACGTCGCTAATGTGTAATATACGGGAGACTTAGCTGCTATTTCTATTAGGTTTAACAACTGAGAGGAATGAACCACCGTTCGTTTTGCCGATGTTTGGACCAATGGAACAACCCCCTCCTCGAGAAATTAACATGCCAGTGACTGAACATTGATCAGGTACGGGTACCTTTTCCTCAAAACTAAACACATAAACAGACACACACTCAAACATATATATATAAAAACAAATAACGAAACGAAATTAAATTTCGTTTCGTTTGTAACTCACTTTTGTATGACTGACGCTTAAACAATTAAGTTAAAAATGTACATCTACATATGCATACTGAAATACTAGTGTGTATATGAATACACACACGTATACATATGTAGGTGTACCAAGTCTTTCACTGGTCGCTTTACAGTGAGCGGCCCAGCTATTCTGTATGTAAACACACAGACAAACCGGTTTTTAGAGTCATACTGGTTTTTCGGGGGAACACCTTCCCCCTATTCTCTAGAAAGCCAGACAAGGAATATTGAACTAGTTTCGTTGTTGTTACAACTCATCAGCAATATTTACCTATCTACCGGCCTTTCTGGAGAATTGTAAAAGCACATATCGTTATATGCTTTTTCTATGAAAATTAGTAGTGGGCAGACTAATTTGCATAGAGTGTGAGTACGCACCGGTTCAGCGGAGACGATAAAAACAAATAACGAAACGAAATTAAATTTCGTTTCGTTTGTAACTCACTTTTGTATGACTGACGCTTAAACAATTAAGTTAAAAATGTACATCTACATATGCATACTGAAATACTAGTGTGTATATGAATACACACACGTATACATATGTAGGTGTACCAAGTCTTTCACTGGTCGCTTTACAGTGAGCGGCCCAGCTATTCTGTATGTAAACACACAGACAAACCGGTTTTTAGAGTCATACTGGTTTTTCGGGGGAACACCTTCCCCCTATTCTCTAGAAAGCCAGACAAGGAATATTGACGTAGTTTCGTTGTTGTTACAACTCATCAGCAATATTTTTTTACTTAAACTTAATTGCTTATATATATATATATATATATATATATATATATATATATATATATATATATATATTGGTAAACGGAAAAGAAAATGATGACAAATTGTTCACAGTGAAAAATAGTTTAATTAGGAATAAGTGAAAATTAGTAATAGTATTGGTTAGTATTCAGTTTTGGTTTTAAGTTTTACCGGTTGCGCATTTCTAATGCTTTTCAAAAATAATTTTGAGATAGAGCGCCCGTGATGTTTGCTCTAATCTGATTAGTTTTGGAAATTCTACCTGTTTTATGTAAAAACAGTGGCTCCAGATGTATTAAAATAAGTTTCGCGCCAATTCGTGTTGCAAAAATTCTTGTGGTCAAAACAATTTTGATTGGTCGGTAGAGGTCATGTGAATGTTAAAAATTGATTTTGCGCCAAATGTAGGTTTGTGTCGGCTGATTGAGAAGTCACTGAAAAATAAGTCTTTCAAAACAAATATGTGTGTGTAGTAGTAGTAGTAGTAAAGAGGTTTGTTGTTGTGATAATGGTCAGCAGGGATGTGTGTGCGACCGCAGCCTGTTGACAGTTAAAATGCCTATTAAGACAAGTGTGTGCGCGCGCGCGCGCGTGTGTGTGTGTGTGTGTGTGTGTGTGTGTGTATGTGTGTGTGTGTGTGTGTGCGTGTGTGTGTTGAGCAGAGTAATTCGTGGTAGAGGGATGGTCAGTATGAATGTGTCTGTAAGTGTGTGGGGGATATTTTAACATGTTAAAAGATATTTTTCAGCACTTGTCTTATACGGAGAAGTGTGTGTGTGTGTGTGTATGTCTCTTTGTATGTTAATGTACGCGTGTGTATGTGTGTGTGTGTATATATGTGTGTGTGTGTATATATATATATGGGTGTGTGTGAGAATGCGTGTGTGTGTGTGTGTAGGTGGACCAGTATTTTTGTGATACTGGTAAAATGGTGTACATTATTCGATATTTTCAGTAAAAACGATTCCCTCAATAGAACATCAAAAACCTTAATAATAAAATTTGTGAAATGATATATAGTATTGGCATAATACCAAGGTGTGTGTGAGTGACCAGATTGTACGTACTGCAAGGGGAATTCACTAGGCCTTGCCGTATTGGAATACTTGTGTACAAATATGTATGTGCCCATCAGTGTTTAATGCATGTGTGCGTTTATGTATGCGTGTGTGTCGGCACGTTTATATCTATAGACATCAAAAGGTATGCAAATTTGTGTATATTTATGTTGCACCATAGAACATGTGTGTTTACGTGTGTCATTGTGTTTATATGTGGATAGAGATGTATGCTGATGCAGGTATTATGTTGACGTGTGTATGTTGTGGGTTCGTCTTAGGGAGAAGTGTTTAGACGGGGTCCGTTTTTGTTAATAAAGTGAGATTCCTTGCTGATGCGCTGGGTGTGGGTGGCATTATCTTTAAATTTGTAGAGGGGAAAGATTCTGAAGTTGGAATGATTTGGGGCCGCACAGGTATCAATGTGTTCACTCAGTTGTATTTTCCTGAATTCCCGTATTTTAATTTGGTATCTATGCGTTGGCGGAGGCTGTTTTGGTCTGGCCTATGTATTGTTCTCGACAACCTGAGCAAGTTAATAGATATATTAGATTTTCTGATGCGCATGTGAAATTGTGTTTTACTATAAAACGTTGTCCTTCTTTGAAATAGAATTCCGAACCCTCTATTAGGTTGATGCATATGGCACAGTTGGGTCTATCGCATTTTTTTACTGTGGGTTTCGTTGTTGTGGTTGGCAGTACTTTGGCATGTGTTAGGATGTTTTTCATTGACTTAGATTGTCTTTTGCTCTTTATGATATCGTGTGTTCGTAGGATCTGGTTCATTCTATGGTCCTTTTTCAACACAGGGATGTTCTGGAGGATGGTGTCAAAGGCCTCATTGTTGAGAGGGTTGTGTGTGGAAATGTATGGAAGAGCTTTAGTTTCGGTTGATTTACTTTAGGGTATCTAACGTCCTGGGTAGTGAGTTTTAGGGCACGTTGGATTCCATTGTCAATTAGTGATGCAGGGTTTCCCTGCCTATGAGTGTGTCCTTTAGTTCTTGTAGCCGAAAGTAGCAGGTGTTTTTATTGGAGACTATAGTACAGATTCTCTTGGCTAAGTTGTAGGGAATATTAATTTTAACGTGTCTAGGGTGGCAAGAGTTGAAAGGAAGATATTGCTTGGAGTCTGTGGGCTTGTAGTATATGTCTGTTTCTATTTTTTTGTTATGGATCTTAATGAGGATGTCGAGGAAGAGGAGTTGTTGATGGCTGTATTCCATCGTGAATTTAATATTCGTGTTGAGCCCATTTATAAGGGTGTGAAATCTTTTAAGTTTCTCGATGTTTTCGTGCCAAAGGATGAAGGAGTCATCTAGATATCGCTTCCAGTTCCTTTCTATGTGTAAGTGGAGAGTGTTTCCAAATATGTTTAGGACTTTAGTGTAGAGGGTGATTTCCAGGTATCCCATGACTAGGTTGGCATAAGTGGGGGCTGCTTTCGTTCCCATAGCGGTCCCAGATTTCTGCCTGTAGGGTTTGTTATTGAAAACGAACTAATTGTTCTCCAAGATAAATTTGAGTCCCTCTATCACGAATTCTTTTTTGATGCGTTGTGGGAGTTCATTGGGGTAATTATCCAGCCAGATTTGGATAGCTTCTATTCCTAGGTTGTGGGGGGATGTTGGAGTATAGGTTGACTACATCGAACGTCACTAGTAGGGTTTGTTCAGAAAGGGGCATATTAGGGAGGTGATTGAGCATATCTAGGTCGTCCCTTAAATAGCTTTTGATGTGTTTGAGAAAAGGCTAGAGAAGGGTATCAATGAAGTTGCTAAGGCGGTGGGTTTCGCAAGCGGGGCCTGCTATTATAGGTCTTAATTTGAGATCATTGGGTGAGGGGACATTGATGACTATATCTGTGCCTTCCTTGCATGCCTTACTTATTAATTCGCTTTTATGTACTTTAGGGATACCGTAGGCTGGATTTACTTGTGAAGTCTGTGATGAAGCTGAATTCCTTGTTAGTGAGTCCTTCTTTGTATTGGTTGATCAGAGTTTTTAGGTTTCTCATAATTTTCTGTTGATTGTAGTGTTCAGCCTTTTCGTAGTATGTTTCGTTTTCCAAAGTGGAGAGCGCTAAGTTGATATAGAATTCTGTCTCCATTAGGACTACTGTACTCCCTTTATCAGCCTCTTTAATTGTAATGGTTCTGTCGGTTTTTAATCTATTTAATTCTTCCCATTCTTTCTTGTTGAGGTTTGGCTTGTGTTTTTGTCTGTGCTAGTGTTGGTAAGGGAAGTTTGTGATGTGTTCACAGAATTCGTCCAGGATTTTATTTCTACCTTTTGATGGGGTGTAATTGCTTCTATTTCTGGCTAATGATTCATCCTCATTGTACTGGTCGAATAGTTCTTCACTGAGTCGTAACTTTCTACAGAAGTCTGTAATGTCTTCCTTCATTTCATAGTAGTTAGGACGTAGTGGGGTCGGTGTGAATTTAAGACCTTTGGATAGTAAGTTGATAAGGTTGGGTGTTGGTTCTGCACTAGTTAGATTGATAATTTTTATTACTCTCGGTTTCTCCTCCCTGTCTTGTGTTATTTTGTTTGCCTGTATCTGTGTGCTGTGTCTAAAAAATGGTTGGGGTAGAGGGGTTGTCTGCTGATGTTAAGTGGTCTCCTGTGTTTGTTATAGTCCTTGTTGTTGTAAAATGTGGTTCGGGTTTGTGGTTGTAGATTGAATGGGGTGTTCCTGTATTGCGAGTATGGATGTGTGTTTCTATGTGCCATGTTGGATTTTGGTGTTATAGGTGGCCTACGTTGTTGGTTGTATCATGTGATGTGGGTTTGTTGTGTATTGTAGAAGCGAGAGTTGAGAAAATGGAAATTACCTTGTTGTCCCCTTGAAGCGGGGAAGTTGTTACATCTATCATGGTGGTGGTATCTTTTCCCTATGTTTGACGATGAGGCATCCGCGTAGTAGTTGAGTGATTTGGTATGGTGTCTCCTTGAAGGGGGAAAGTTGTAAATGTCATTCTGGGGGAGATGATTTCTGGGGTTTTTGTTCCTTCTTATGGTAGCGAGGTTGGGAAGTTCATCTTCGGTGTGGTGCTTCCTTCTTCGTTTGTTAGTGGCTGGGGGGTTTGCGAAGTTGTTGGGCGGTTCGGTTATGGGTTTTCCTATTTTTATGAACGGGTGTAATCCGTTTGAAAAGTCGATTCATAGTGTAGGAACCAAGCGGCACTTTTTTCCCAGCGTTGAAGGGATTTCAGTTCTTCTCTCTTGCAGTCCCCTTTCCATAATTTAGAGATCTTCTCTACCTTGTGGCCTTCAGATTTATTGTTGATTTCCAGGATGATCTCTTCATCGATGGTTTTGATTTTTTCCTCATTTGTCTGGGCCCTCAATTTAAGAAGTTCAATTTCTGTCTTCATTTTTTCCAATGCCATTCTTTCCCTAAGGTGTCTTTGAGGTTCGGGTTCATTTGCAATGGACTTTATTTGTATTTTACGGGGGAGAGTTAGAGGGGTTGAGTTAAGCCATTTTTCATATATCTCCGCTTTGTTGTGATTTTGTATCATCTTCCAGAATGAGAACTTTCTGTCTCTGAGGGATTTGTTCCATTTTGGAATTGTTCGAATTTTCATTTTGTATGAATCAATCTCACATGGTTCTTCGTTGGTTTTTCCTGGGTTGGTAGTAGTGAACATAGTTTGGATAGTATCGCAAAGGTTTTGAAGTTTATCGCCGGTTTCGGAGGGTTTGTATCCGGTGACGGTTTCCTCATTTGTGGAGTCAAGTTTGTCGACCAGCAAAGATAGGTTGGTGTTGATTTTCTTGAGTTCCTGTAGAATCTCTTCATTTGTGTTGATAAGAGTTGTATCTGTTTTTGTTGGCATTTTCTGTATCTCGTGTGAGGATATGATATTCAAAAGAATAGAGGTGTAACACACGCGTTATGATATATTGGTAAACGGAAAAGAAAATTCTGACAAATTGTTCACAGTGAAAAATAGTTAAATTAGGAATAAGTGAAAATTAGTAATAGTATTGGTTAGTATTCAGTTTTGGTTTTAAGTTTTACCGGTTGCGCATTTCTAATGCTTTTCAAAAATAATTTTGAGATAGAGCGCCCGTGATGTTTGCTCTAATCTGATTAGTTTTGGAAATTCTACCTGTTTTATGTAAAAACAGTGGCTCCAGATGTATTAAAATAAGTTTCGCGCCAATTCGTGTTGCAAAAATTCTTGTGGTCAAAACAATTTTGATTGGTCGGTAGAGGTCATGTGAATGTTAAAAATTGATTTTGCGCCATATATATATGTGTGATTTTGCGCCACATATATATGTGTGTGTGTGTGTGTGTTTGTGTGTGTATCTATGTATGTATAATATTTTTGTGTGCGTGTATGTGTATAAAGGCACATATTCGTGTGTATGGATAAATATTATCTCATATATCGTTTTAAAATACTTAACTTTCTCATTTCCTGCAGTTAGTTATTGCACCTTGCGTCTATTTTGTGCGGTTTCCCAGTGAAATTCTCATTCATCATGAACTTAATGGAAAACTGTGATTTCCGAGTACTTTCTAAACCATTAGCGTAGATATAATAAATAAACAGTTCATGTTTAGAATGTATTTAAGAAAATATATGAAGACGTTTTGTTTTCAGACCTTACATGTTTAATTAGCGATAACAAAGCACAATGTGATTTAGAGTATATAAGCATAAATTATCACATTAAATATTACTACCGTACGTAGACAAACGCGAACGAAAGAATTTGAAATGTATCTCAACAATTAAATCTCTGTCACATGAAAAAAAAATTTGAAATGCTCAAAATATGGTAGGAAAAATTGAAAATGTCGTTTATTTGATTTTTTTTAAATATCTGTGCTGCCATGTCTTCTTTCAAACAATGTAAAATTCTTAAAGAAAATATTTTGCCCAGTATATAATTGTCATTAGCTCAGCCATTCTGTACGTAACTTCTTAAAACTGAATTTTAAGTGAGTTTGGTTGTGGGTTTTCGCCTTACGGTAAATACATCAGTATAGCATTTTGAAATATTTGACATGTAGTCACTGAAAAATAAAATCACCATAAAATCTCATAAATGACACACAGGATTAAACCAAATGCCAAGAAAAAGGACAATAGTTTATTTCGAGAATAATCAAACTTGGTAGGAGACTTCCAATTTTATTTTTATAACTATTGTTTTCAGACCTTACATGTTTAATTAGCGATAACAAGGCACAATGTGATTTAGAGTATATAAGCATATGAAGGCTTATATCATTTGTACAAAGGATTAATATGCAACTAGTATTGTTGTGAGTATATTAAGCTGCGATCATATCACAGCTACTTCGGCCTCGGCGCAAGAGGGATGTATATATGTTTTGCAGAATTATTATTCTATAAAAGCAGTTGCTTGCCGACACCAAGATACTGAGGAATGAAAGACTTTAAAATTGATTTTGTAAGCAAACCATTTGTGCTAAATGATTATTAACAATTAGTGCAAACATTACCGGCTAGTTTAATTACCGATAAAATTACCACAACGCACTTGAAAATACAGGCTTATAAATACCATTTACGAATAACGTTTACATATAACAAAATTAAATATATAATATGTAAACTAGATGTATTTAAGGTGCGAAAAAGTCACTGTTAAGTAAGCGTGCTCTATGACTACAACACACAGACACACAAACGCACACAGATAAATAAATATATATATATATATATATATGTGTGTGTGTGTAGGGGGGGGGTGTTAGATAATTCCGAAGGAAAAGCAAAGGCAAAAAGAGTGATCTATGTATGGAACAGAGCTATTTAATTAGAAAGTTAACAACACAAAATATAACTACTCCATTACCAAAGGTTTCTGGATCCCAGACAATAATAATATACGTCTGGATCGGTCGTCAGGCAGAGAAGTTATGGATGAAAAATATTTTTTATCCATAACTTTCTAATTTTATATATATATATATATATATATATATATATATATATATATACATATATATAAAACTAGTAAGCAATTAGAAGTTATTCTCAAGTTAAGAACACAATATTTTATTAAATCTCTAGAATATGTTATATACAGATTTATATTTAGACAAATACATAGACGTGTAAATGCCTATGTATATATATATATAGTGAAAAATTGAACGGGAACAAAACAGAGAGGCAGTATATATATATATATATATTATTATATCATACTAGCAGAAAAACCACCCGTATGGTGGTTTTCTGCTAGCATGTGTAGTGTGTATATTGATATTATACACAAATATATATGCATGTAGATATGATACATCAAATAAAATCGTAATTGACAATATACACAGAAATTGAACGAAGTCTATGTTACACTGTCTTCTGTAATCAGTACCGTAATCCATGATACATTTTAAAAAAGACGATATTATATATAAACTGAATTAGGAGAAAATTAGCGACGGAAATATATGCGATATTTTTATAAGTGTTATAATATAACGGCCGCTAACCGGAAGTGTTGTTATTTGAACATTTTAAAGAAGTGAATTTTATAGGTCTTTAAATAAGCTATAAAATATATTTAATCAAGAGCCCCGAAATTTAGCACATAAATTATGTAATATTCATTCATTATGCGGTGGATTGGCAGTATCGGTAGAGCGTCGGACGCCATGCTTTGAAGCATAGAGTTACCATTCTGTATGATCTGGGTTCAAATCTCGCCGAGGTTAACTTTTCCTTTCATCCTTCCGGGTTTGATAAAATAAAGTACCAGTAATGCAGTGGGCGATTGCTGGCCTTGTGCCAAAAGTAGAAACAATTATTTATTCAAAGTAATCCTATTTTACAAACGGGGTAAAAAAAATATATTCTGGACGCAATCCTGCACTCCTTTCTTTATTATAGTTAAAATTATATTATATTATATTATATGGCATACAGTTGCACTGTTTCCGTATGGAGACATATATACGTCAATATTTTACGCAATATATGTTTATTTGTTTCCATATTTATTCAATAATATTTGCCTGTTACACCACAACATAACGTCAATAGTATCGGGAAATTGATATCCCGCTAATTAAATTTTAACATTGGCAAAATTACGTCTGGAGTGGTGAGAGTGGTAGATAGAGTGATCGAGAGAGTAAAGCAGAGGTAAAGAGGTAGTGTGAAAGGCTGTGTACGGGATAGTGATGGAGAGAGTAGAAAGGAGAGAGTAGAACATTTTGATGAAGGGGAAAGACATAGAGAGGGAAAGAC
The DNA here is from genome assembly GCA_964016885.1 of Eledone cirrhosa. NCBI lineage: Eukaryota > Metazoa > Mollusca > Cephalopoda > Octopoda > Eledonidae > Eledone > Eledone cirrhosa. Next base: position 61,220,321 of record OZ024742.1, read on the forward strand.
ATAGTAGTGGAGAAAGAGAGATTAGGAGAGACCATTGGAAAGAGCAAGGGAAAGAATTTATGTTATGCGAGAAAACAATACCAGCTAGTTAAATATTTCAGTATATTCTTACCTTATCAGCCATTTAGCACGATAAAGTAGATTGAGCTTGAATTGCTGGAAATCTATAAAATGCAAATATAAGATGAGTGATTTCTCATACACACCAACATGCACATGTACATACATACGTACACACGCATGCATACATGCATACAATCTTACATACATACATAATGCATACATACATACATACATACATACATACATACATACATACATACATACATACATACGAACGTAAGCATGTATGTATGTGAATATTAAGAACTAGCTATTAAATAGAAACTACTCAAGAAAGTATTAAATGTCACGAATTAATTTTAGTCATTTATATTATTCATGACATTCAGCTGAATGTCTCACTGTACGTCTATAGAAACATATATATATATGTGTGTATATATATATATATATATATATATATATATATATATATATATATATATATATATATATATATATATATATATATATATATATATATATATGTGTAGAAGATGAGTTTCATTGTAGCACAATAAAGCAATGCAAATATCGGATAAGTAGCACTCAACAGTTTATAAGGACTGGTGTATAAATAATATAAAATCAAAAGATGGTTAAAAGAGTTCCATGTATTTAATTATGCGCATTTCAAAAACAAATATCATCATGAGATGATATTTGCGTTCTCATCAGATAAAATAGGGAGGCATCTAACAATGGGCTCCGCAAAGACCACAAGGCAGTCGACGACCCGACAACAGGACCACGAACAAGAACTGTATGCGGAGAAAATATAGCTAGCCACTACAGGATCTCCTACTTCCTCTCAATGGTTATACGCCCCATAATTAAGATGTCCCTAGATGTATGTGACAGTACAGAGGACCTCCTCAGCAGAATCAGTGAGTGCAACAAAAATAAAAACCTATCCATCTGCATAATAGGCAGTATTGATGTGGTATCACTGTACCCATCCATTAACATTGATTTTTGCCGTGGAAAAATGTGTGGAGATGATCATTGAGAGTGAGGTAGAGTTGTGCGACGTCGACACAGACGAACTGGGCCTCCTACTTAGACTTACCTATGATACTGACTACCTAGACAGCCATGACATTAGACGTTTCTGCCCCAGTAGACCCATAAGAGGTAGACCCCCCACCATAACCTCAATGGCAAAAAAGACTCCCATGGTAAGGTGGATTGGGTGGACCAAAGCTATACGGACCCCAAAACAATGATCAGGTAAGAAAAATGGTCGCACATGCAATAGGGGCTAGTATCAAAACTACCCTAAAGTGCCACATATTCATATTCAATGAGAAGATCTACACCAAAAATGAGAGAGCAGCCATTGGCGTCAACATAGCTGGTGACATTGCCAACCTTTTTATGGTATGGTGGGAAAGGAGACTCAAAGATCTCCTTGATGAGAGCTCCATAGACCTCATCATGTACTCTCGTTACGTAGACGACATCAATATAGTAATAAGGACATCCCCACAAGAGAGTACTAACACGTTTCATTTAGAACGTAGCACAATGGAAAGCATCCAGCAGATAGCTAATTCCATACACCAGAGTATAACTGTAACTATCGACTACCCTTCCAAACACCCTAACAATAGACTACCTGTATTAGGCACGGAACTCTGGATTATCACTATAGACGAGAGAGCCCAAATTCTCCACTCACACTATGCTAAACCCATGGCCTCCAAATACCTGATACTTAAAAACTCAGCAAGTTTAATATTCTGATCGCAGACTTGGTACGAGTGCTGAAGAACGTGTCCCGCATGTGCGACCTAACAGAAATGGAAAGACACATCAAACACTTCATCAACCGCATGCAGTTCTCTGGCTACAACCAAAGAGACAGAGTCAGAGTATACGAAGGAGCCATGGAGAAGTATAAGACCCTCATAGAACTGGACATGAAAGGAATTTGCCCATTATACAGGAGCAAATCATGGAATAGCTTAGATAGGACTAGACATAAGATAGGGAAAGCCACCTCATGGTACGACAACCAGAGATACCAGGGTGTCATGTTTGTGGCCGCTACCCCTGGAGCGAAATTAGCTAACCAGTGTAGAAAGGCCCTGAGAAAGACCCACTTAAAGATTAAGGTGGTGGAAAAGCCAGGAACCACCATAAAATCCCTGATCAACAAAACCTACCCTTTTAAGAAAACCCACTGTACTAATAGGAAATGTATTATATGTAAAGTAAACCCCCGGATAAACTGTAAAACTAGAAACGTAGTCTATAGCATAAGATGTACAGAGGGTACTTGCAGAAACATGACAACTACATTCATAGGTGAGACAGCTCGTAGCATAGGTGAAAGGATAGACCAACACTGGGGGGAACTAAAAGGACGAAAAAACGGTTCTGTACTATACGACCATGTCAGACAACACGACGGTAACATAGACAACATAGAAATTAGAATAATATCTAAACATAAAAATGACCGAGCAGATAGGCAAATCAGAGAGGCCAGCGAAATAAAATTTAGAAGGCCAAGGCTAAACAGAAAAAAATGAATGGAATAACAACAGCACCCAAAGAAACAATACTAACCTAAGAGAAGTATAAATAAATATACACAAGCACAATAACAACAAACACACACTAGTAAACACACACTAGTAAACTAAGATAGAATACAATAACCAATACCCAGTGACCCAAACACGAACGCACATCAAACACTATACACACACGCAAACGCATATATATATGTGTATATATATATATATATATATATATATATATATATATATATAGTATAAAAGAGATAACACAGGTAAGCATTAAGAGAAGCATTTTATCCAGGTATTTACGGCCGTTTCTAGACGCGACGCTTAACCTAAATACGGGACTTATAAGACCTTTTCACAAGATTAATGAAAACTTACCATACATCAACTGTTACTCAAACCACCCACTATCCATAATTAAATCCATTCCACGCAGCATATCTCTTAGGATCTCGCGCCTCTCGTCTAACCGACAAATCTTCGAAGACCATGCAGAATACTACAATACCACATTAGACGAGGCAGGCCACTTAGATAGAGTAGAATATATAGATGAAAGCCTCCGTAAAGAGAACACGAACACTCATAACACAAACTCACTCCGGAAACACACGCACACACGCACTTACGCATAGAACTACAAAGTATACGGTAAATAAAAATACAACATCGAAATCAAACAAGTCACGCAGTAGAATATATATTTGGTATAACCCCATATTTAACACCTCTATTAGTACTAACCTATCCTCTACCTTCTTTAGAATAATAAATAAGCACTTTCCAGATTCACATAGATACAGCAAAATCCTTAACACTAAGTCTATTAGACTATCTTACTCCACGGCACCAAATATAGAGGCACACATTAAGATGCTTAACGCTAAAAAGATACATAACAACACCAGAACACAAATTTACAACAATAACAATACAATCACCATTGAACACAACAGAATATCTAATACACAACCGTCCATTAATAGGCAAACAAAACGTAACACACTTGTACAGGCATCGCAGCCCACCAATAATGCCAAAGTTGCCCATGACAAGAATTGTAATTGCCACCTACCTGAAACCTGTCCATTACATAATGAATGTATGCAGTCTAACCTGGTTTACCAATGCACAGTGGAATCAGACAACCAGAAATGGTATTACATCGGAGCGACTGGGAATACATTTAAAGCCCGTTGGTATACACCGTTACGCAATGAAACATTCCCAACATCGTTATGTAACTACCCTTGCAAACAAGACCTGGCAACTGAGGGAAAGTAATCATCAATACACCATGAAGTGGAAAAAATTATCGAACGCGCCCCTATATCCGATCGGAGTGATATGAGAAGCTGTCGATGATGTGACCTTGAGATGTTCCACATCTTGAGTTCGAAGAATAAGTTACTCAACAATAAAATCAAAAGATCAATTTATTGTAACCATAGACTCAAAGAGAAGTTTTCGCACTACAAGTGCAAATCGAACCCTTAAACTCTTACTACCAACTGACAAACTGCATATACCCTCTTGTTGTATCTAAACCCTTTTAATTACCCACAAAAACCAATACCTATATCCCCCGCCCCCCTTCTCCTTCATTCCTCTTCTATTTCTTCGTTTTCTTCCTTCCTTCCCTCCCCTTTTTGGCTATCTTTTCTTTTCTTCTTTCTCCCCCCTTCTTTGCTTTTATTTTTGTCATTATTATCTTTATCTTTATTTTTTATATATATATTTATCTCATTATATCCCCCCTCTCTCTATCCATCCCTCCCACTATGATCAATTTAATTCTCTCTAACTCACAACATTCCACGACATAAAGTCTACTTATCAAAACTGACCAAAGAATCCTTCTACCTCTACCCCTCCCTCCATCTCAGTTTGTCACTCTACTTCCTAACTCTTCCCCCTTCCTCTCTCTCTATACTATTCCGTTTGTTCCCTAACCTTCTGATTCCTCTCTCTCTCTCTATACTAGTAAATACAATTCCAAATAAATGTTTTTCTCTATATATTAAGAATTATTTCAAGAGTAACTTACTCACTATTTTGAAAATTTGGACTGTGAACAACAATTATAATTGAGTGGCTGCTATTTGCAGTATAGCAATATAAGGTTGCACTTACCAATGAAACGGTCGTAAATACCTGGATAAAATCCTTCTCTTAATGCTTACCTATGTTTTCTCTTTTATACTTTATACTCCAAGATTGAACTGAATTCTTACAAACTTGTGGAGTTACCCCTAACCGTACGTTGAAACCATCCATGAAACTGGCTTTCTTAACCACGAACTGGATCACAAAAAGCAATTTTCTGCTTCCCTACCTATATATATATATATATATAACCATAACCCACAAACACAATCAGCCCAACGCCATAAACACTGTTATGTTTCATCTTTATCACAAACAACTACACCAAACACACACCACACACACAAATCAGCCACATATACATGCCAACCTGTCTACCGACAGCCAGCACCCCCGCACCACCGCCTACTTCAACCTAAGATCGACACCACAAAATGTCCACCACCCCCACACCCACATAAACTACGGGCAAAAACATCCCTATGAACTAATGCAACAATCAAAAGAAACTTTACTGACCACCATTGGAACTTCTGACTTTAGCATACAGCATGTATTCATTCTTCCATTAACATTACAAGGGTTATTACGGGCCGCGGGTTACAGAGTGAGGTCAGACCGATACACATCGAGCCTTCATCTGATCAGTGGGGAAACGAGCGTCATCAGCCAATAAACGTAATGAAGGAGTAACCAATCGTCATTGTTATCTTATATATATATTTATATATATATATATATATATAGAGAGAGAGAGAGATAGATAAATATACACGCGTTTGTATAATTGTGTATAGAAGATTATATTAATGAGAGGAATTCCAATTTGTCTGATTTACTCATTTTATTTACAAGCCTTTAAAATGTATAATGGTATTAGAATGAAATAGTATGGTCGAATATATATATATATATGTATATATATGTATATATATATATGTAATATATATATATATATATACATATATATATATATATATATATATATATAGTTTTAATATAGATGAGATTCTACAGGACTAGAACTGTTTCATTCATTAGAAATCATCAGGAATCTGGGTATCAAAAAATAAATATGGTATTTATAGGTCTCTACAAGTGGTAGGAGAGGGTGGGGAGTGGGATGGGTGCAGGTCATTGGTTGATAGAGAAGGGAATTCATTAAAAGCTAATTCTACATAGCTATAGTTAATTTATATTTATTTATGTTTTTAGAGTAACAAAGGCAGACAGAGTTCTATAAACAGGTTCCGGATGGCATACCATTCCTTGTCAATAAGTTTCTCTTAAGCTAGCAGATGTCTATAAAATCAGTGGGGGGTCATTCATGCTCGATAGAATTAAAGAAAAGGGAGATTCTTTAAAGGCTAAAGTCATTAAGTTCTGCTAAGTGACAAAGGTCTAGGGAATTCTGCAGACAGATTCAAAATACTGAGTGCATATCTTACTATTATCTTCGAACTTCTCTTAAACTAATCAACAATATGCCAAATCAACAGACACATTCACAAAAAAACAAAAAAAAACAAAAAAACAAAAAAAACAGAAAAACAAAAAAAAAAAAAACCACACCTAAAAAAACAAACCTACAATAAGCTGGCAAAAAATACCATCACGACCACC
>OZ024742.1:61231685-61244185 GCA_964016885.1 Eledone cirrhosa
ATGCTTTGTGATATTTTATCTTGCTCGGCGTAATTTGAGTTCAAATGTTCGAATCGGACTTCCTTCTACCAGAATTTGCGACAAGTAATTAGTATCAACTATGCAAAGATCAATGGAAACCTTGTTTCTTTGATCCGATGTGTACGATCAGCTCCTTTTCTTTCCTTTTTCATATCGGACCCATAATGATTAATATAATAACTAATATAGTCCGGATTGTTTGAAAAGTGGACGGGACACCTAGAATATACCCTGAATATTGAATTCTTCTATACGAAAATTTGCCATACCTGTTTATTCCTGTTTAACACTTTCAAAAAATTTCGAAAATAAACAAGAATTTGGAAATGTTTAGTAAAATAACTAATTTTTTCAATATCAAACTAGAATTTGGAACATGATTTAACAGTGTTTCTGACAAAATTATGAAATTTGATGGACGGTTTGCTTTAGATATATATAAATCTTCATAACAGTTGTCTGTTGTAGAATCGATGGTGGTCTCAGGCAGCTTGTTATATAGACAGTTTGGTACAGAGGCTAAATTTGTAATTCAGATAACTACTCATTTAATTCTGTTTATAATCTAAAGTCCTTCACAGTAAAAACTTCACATAAATATTCTAACACATACTTCGTACACAGAAAAGACCGTTGTTCTCCGATTCCAATCTACCTACTGATTAATCCAATATATAATACACATTGTTTTATTTTTTAAACCAGATTTCATAGTTGTAGAAATGTTTTATATATGCAAAACTACCGTCTTTCTTTATGGTAGACTAAGTCAAACACGTAATTTACCCAAAGGAAAACTTTTGATTTCGTTACCAATAATTCAATACATATTTCGAAGCCACGTTTTCGTATCTAAAGACATTACGTTCAACTCTAACACGTCGACGAATATGCATTAGCATCTGATATGAGATATTGGTTTTAGGAAAATGAGAAAATATAATTTGTATTCAGCTTTGAATATAAACATTAAAAATTATCAATCGTATAAAGTTCCAAACAATAGCCTCAACCGGAATTTGAATAAAACCTTCATTTCTGTCATAGAATTTTTTTCCATATTGTGTTTTTGTTCCAAATAAAAAAAAATCGATTATTATTATTGGTTTTTTTAAAATCAATTTACAATCAATGATGCCGAAAACAATCAGAGCGACGCGATAAGAAATATGGACAAAAATTGTGTGAGTAGAAGAAAAACAAAAAAAGATGGGAAGAAAAGTGTTAAGCTTCTGATGAAGAAAAGAAGGGGGTGGGAAGTGACTATAAAATATTGATTTGTTGTTTATGCACAAGGCCAGAAAATGTTGTAGGGTGGAGGCAAAGCTGATTAAATCAACCCAAGTACTTGACTCTTATCTGATATTATCGACCGGCAAAGCTGGCCTCAACTGCATTTGAACTCAGAATGTAAAGAGTCAAAGCAAATGGTATTCTATCCAATTCTGCCAATCCATTACCCTGTCTTTATAAAATTATAAGAAGTTCACTTTAAGGGAACTGAATTGCGTATTTTTTGTTTATTTGCGTTTTCTGGTCATGTTTTCTTTTTTAATTTAAGCAAAACGCCAGACAGTGCCTTGTCGCATTTATTCTGGCTATCTACATGCTGAGTTCAAAGCCCACCAAGGTTTCGTGATTTCAACCATTGTAAAATTAAGAGAGAAATATAGGAATATAAGGCTTGCAGTACTTGGTGTGTTGGTGAGGGAGATGAATTCAAATGTGTAGCAATAAAATGCAAATAAATATTTACAATACAAAATGCAAATAAATACAATAAAAAACCTTTGAGTATACTGATCTATAAACCGTACGCGATTTCGAACCTTGTATTAACATTGAGAGCTTTAGCCGACGAACCGCCTGTAACTATCCTTGAACACATATTTATTATATATATGTGTGTGGGTATTGCGGCTGCATTTCGATTTCAAGAATTACCACCACATGATCCCCTTAACACATGGGTGGCACGGCACCAACATGTCATTCTAACTCTGCCAAGGATTTACATTGCTTTCTGTAAAGGCTAAAGTGATGAACATTACTCCACTGTGGTTCCCTGCTTTGTTTTGATGAGTTTTCAAATGAAAGTGTATCCACCGACCGAGCCACATTGTTTTCCAACTTCCTACTGGAAGAAATGTTAAAGATTCCATAATCAGCAACATCTTTACATGACTTCTATGTTAACATCTAAGACCAGCTTTACGGAGGCAAAACCGGCCAAATTCATTGCACATAAAGTCATTTTGACCAATTGAAAAGTGAAGTAGTGTCATATAGACCCTTACGCAGGCTCCTTTTTAATGATTCAGGCTAACCTTTTCAAATTCTTGTTTCCCTCTATGATAATCGTCCTAAGGCAAAATCTTCCCAGTTATCTTCTCCGGTTTTTGATTTTATTAATGCTCTGTTGATACAGTCTCTATAACTGAGTTTTGGGTTTTACCTCGACCGTTTGCCTTTGACTAACTAGTGTACAGTAACTGCTCATGAATACGATGATCAGGCATTTTATAAATATGTCCGATCCAGTGCAATCTATATGAATTATGAGAGATTCATTACTTTCAAAACGAGTTCGTTCCATCACTTCAACATAATTCGTATATGATTGCCAATGGATACCAAGTAATCGACGAAAACACTGTTGATGAAAATATCCATGCATATTTATATTTCGTTGGTAACATGCAAACAACAAAAACATGCATCAAGCGCTGCATGTCACGCTCAGAGTGAACAACAAGATCACAATCATCAACATTTTGTATAGTAAAGAAGTGAACATATATATATATATACATATATAGTGGGTTGTGTATAAGTTACGCGCAGTTCTGGGCAGTGTTCCGTAAGTGAGGAATTAGAACAGATAGACGTGAGGTAAGAGGAGTGAAATATAGGGAGCTGAAAGGGAGAAATTAAAACAAATATACGAGTTAAAACTTGTTTATAACAGTGTTGTATTTTATTGGACATTTGAGGGAAATTGATGTGTCGATAGTGCGTGAGATTTAGGATTAGAAGTAAAATAAAATTAAGATTATAATTTGGATTAGGATATGTTTGTGTACCGTGAACGGGTACTCGGCTGTCTACGAGGCTTGTTATTCAGTTCGTATGGGTTAGTTTATAGTGAGCACTTTTGGATCGCAAATCCTACTTGAGACACGTTCATTCTTGTCTGGCAAATCCATTACCTGTCGGAGAATCTGCACTGGTATTTCCATATGTCTAAATCACGTCTATGTTTCGTTATGTTTCGTTATGTTTCCATCAACTTATCGGGTCTCTTTGATTAGCATGTATTCTCGCCGTAGTATTTCTATCACATTATTATATGTGCTAAAACACTGCACTCGGAAATATTGCCTTTGGAAGTTTTCTTGCACTTTGTAGTGTAACTGGCGTTTCGTAAAACTAATGTAGTTCAGCTCGGATGTGCAGGTCAGCTCATAAGCTACATGATTCTTCAGGCAGATCGGCTTTGTGTTGTTTACTACTGCAGGTAGTAGTGCTAACTATGACAGGGCATCGCTGAAGTGGACAGGCGCTCTATTTGTGGCACTGCAAGGGGTATTGTCTCAACGTCCACCTACGACATATTACTTGCACTGAGAGACCTGATTGTTTGATATAATTTCGGTTTATTCAACTTCCTATCATATTTTCTCTTTGTTCTCTTGTTTTTTTCTTTCTCACCTATTTTCTCGCTCCCTAACATTTTCTTTCTCTATTTCTACTTGTCGTTATTTGGACTGCTGTTAATGTGTCTTTTTGTTGGTGGCTTTGTGTCTTTTGTCGTTGTGGTTGGCCTGTGAGTTGTTTTGGATGCTGTTTGAGCTACGGTTGTTTGTTCGTGCTGGCTTATGTTGTCTGAGGCTCGGTTCACTCTCTTCTTTCCTCTCATGCATATAAATTCCTGAAATATTAGCCTTACAACGCAATTTCCTTTCTACAACATGCAATCATGTAAAAAAGAACGAACATTTTGGATAAATATAGGTAAATTTTAAAACTGACTATTCATTGCTGGAATAATTTTCTCAGATATAATTGTACATGGAGAAGGTGGGCTAAAGAACAATGATAACAAAGACAATTAGAAATGGGTATCCTAAATATTGTAACAATGGATAAACAGTAATTTATATTTTCAGAAGCTAATAACAAGAGGAAGGCCAAATTATTTTATCTCTAATCTTCGCTCAACAATTGGTGTGATTGCAATCAGATCAAGCTGAAGATTATGAACATTTTCTGCGTTGATGTGTCTGTAGTTTAGTTCGTCTAATTCTAGAACAGAATTAGTAAGACCACACATGTTAATGGCTCTCTTCAATAATATTTTATCTGTTCTTTGACAGAGAAATAACTGTACAATTATGAATTTCTCACGTACGCAGCTAGGCAATAATGTCTTCAACTATGGAACATCCTGAAGTCAATGATACAGGTTTTGAAATTATATTGAATGTACTAAACCGATTGATTACTAAAATTCGTTAATGATTTCATTTTCTGATGATTAGTAAATATCACGCGTTAATCACGGCTTGCAGCTTATACAACTTATATAGATATTCATGGTTTTCTTCTTTTTTTTTCTACAATTACACTTTTAAAACAGCGATTCAAAATGTTGACGTTAATGCTCATTTGGTGGGGCTGAAAGTCTCACAAGAAGTAATGGAATGCACAAGGTGAGGGCAGAAGTGTCGTTGGAAGGAAGTGATTGCTGGGGGTAATGACAAGGAATACAATTTAGTTTTTGCTAATAAAACTGCTACTTTGTTTATTCAAAATGAGCTGAAATAAAATTTATTTCAAAGATTAATAAAATATACTCCATAATGTGCAATTTGGGGTCCAACTTTATAGGGAGCTGATGAAATATGTTCTCTATAAATTTAATTTTCAATGAATAATTTTACATTACTTTACAATGCGTAAAGTGGGAGCGCTGTTGGAATATATTCTCAGAAAGGGTTGTATTTTATCTAAACTCGTATAGAAAACCATGCTTTAAATAACCACCTGTTTTTATTTTTGCTGGTAGTTTATTATTTCATTCGTAAAAATATTATAGTAATGAAGCATGCTTAAAAAAATAATTCAAACGAAATTATTGCCTTTCTAAATATGTTCGACATTGCATTTATTTAGATGTCCAGTCCAGTAAAATGTGTGATAGCGTCGCGAGGAAGACTACGCTGTAAGTGTTATTGAAACCACAAAGGTAATTTATTCCGCATTTATTCATCTACAAAGATTAAATGTAATACGTAGGATCTTATTTTATTTCCCACTAATTCTCATTTGGAGCAGCAATACCAATAATTTTCTCTCTATGTTGTTCCAAAATATCGCCAACTCTATTTGTATTTCGTCTATGTAATAGCGTTCTAAAATCAACATTAGAATTACACAGACTAAGCACATATATCTCTCTCACTCTCTTGCTCAACGACGTGTGCCATTTTATTTTCTAGATGCTTTTGTTGAAATTTTGCTTAATGTTATTTTTTATATTATATTTGTTACCTAAATCTGGTGGTATTTGACACGATGTTCCGAGGATTAGGACCTACATTAAAATCTTACAGCTATTGATCATTCAATATAAGCATAAAGACTGTCTGTTTCATGGAAAACTATTGGATTCAACTGTCTTTTATACATTTTTGTAATTGAAGTACGTAATGTATTTCCACCAAAGTAATTATAAGAGATAAGCAATCATAGTATAATTACTATTGGAAAATAATAAAATGGTGTGTTTAGTAAACAGAAATTAAGTGCAGTGCAACAATATGTAATCCTGCAAAGTTCTGAGAGGCGAGGAATAAATGATAAAATGAAAGAATCAGGAATGGAGTGATTGTAGACACAGTGTCCATACAGATAACTGTATCAAAACATTATCATTATTGAAGTATTATAAAGGCAGTTACTTGGTAATACCGGTAGACCGTCGAACAACATGCTCTGCGGCCTATAATAACATCCCTTTAAATTCTGAGTTCAAATCCTGCTGATGTCAACTTTGCCTTTCATCCTTCTGGGGAGGGAATCGATAAAAACGTGCCAATAACGCACTGGGGTTGACTTATTCGACTTTCCACTTCTCGCCAAATTGCTGGCCCAGTACCAAAATTGCAAAGAATTATTAAAGTATTAAAAGTGGTGTACGGTATCGGTAGAACGTCGGACAACATGCTTTGCGGTATATAGTTTCATTTGGTTTCGTTCTGAATTGAAAACCCACCGAGGCTAAATTTGCACTTCATCATTCCGGGGTCGATAAAATAAAATACCAGCAACGCACTAGGATCGGTTTAATCGACTTACACCTTCACATGAAATTGCAGACTTTGTGCCAAATAATTATCCCCACATAAGCTAACAGTTAATGAAAACATGTTATTAGTTTAAGGCTCCGTGTATTTCTACTCTCGGGGCAGTTAGTATGGTTTGGCATTCTGGTAACAGGCCGGGTACATGTATATAGTTTTGGGAGAAATTCACTGAAGTTGTTCATTTGTTAACAACCTTTATTGTACTGAAAAATGGCGCATTATGTATTCTGAGTGAAGGCGCCTGGCTTAGTGGTTAGAGAGTTGGGCTGGCAATTGAGAGGTTGTGAGTTCAATTCTCGGCCCGGGTGAAACGTTGTGTCCTTGAGCAAGACATTTTATTTCAGGTTACTCCAGTTCACTCAGCTATAGAAATGAGTTACGACGTCATTGATGCCAAGCTGTATCAGCCATTGCCTTTCTGTTAGACAACATTGGTGGTGTGGAGAGGGAGACTGGTTTTCATGGGTGAGTGCTGGTCTTCCACAAACAAATATTACCCACATTTGTGTCCCGGATAGAAACATTCTAGGTGCAAAATTGTGACCTTTAGTGACCGATGGGGGCCCTTAAATTTATTCTGAACGTCGTTGGTGTATACATAGGTTTCTTAAACATTTGGTTTCGTTCCTACTGCGCAGCACATTGATCAAATGTCTTCTACAATAAGTAGTTAAATTGATATTTAATTATGAGGAAGCGGGTCTAAGAACGTAGATACACAATATATATATATATATATATATATATATATATATATATATATAACGAAGGAGTTGTGTTAAAGAACCAGATGGACCATAACGCACCAGAGTACTCAATACTAATTTACTAATTTAGTCCAGAAACAACCGCCGAAACGGCTTGAGCTCTGCCGTCGGGGTCGTACTTTTTGATATATATATATATATATATATATATATATATATATATATATTCGACCTTGTATTGTGTACATTATCACTTTGGTGTTATACACGGACATTACTGTAATTTACTATATATATATATATATATATATATATATATATATATATATATATATATAATTAACGGAGCCGAATATATCAAAGGTATATATTGAGTTAGAAACTCAAAACAGTCTCTTACAATAAATTAGTAAATTAACTCCAGGAAAGAGATTTTTTCGAGCCGTATAATATTCCGAGCCGTATAATATACTTTCTTGATTTATTCTTAAATTGAGTCTGGCAAACCCTATTGTGTATAGTTAGTATTCTTTTCACCTTAGCGAATCTGGTCCCTTGCGGTTTGAACACATATATGTATATGTCTGTGTTCGTTTTTCTTTTATATATATATATATATATATAACTGAACAAAAAAGAAAAACGAATATATATATATATATATATATATATATATATAACTGAACAAAAAAGAAAAACGAATATATATATATATATATATATATATATATATAGAGAGAGAGAGAGAGAGAGAGAGAGAGAGAGGGGGGTAGTGTATATATATAGCCGAGGTAGGTATTCGATTACTATAGCTTCATGATAGTATACACACTTTTGGTGACAACGATCTTCACTAGTCTTTGTCATAGTTGACAGTTAATGTATGACATGATATTAAGCGGCACCACTACATTATTTATTTCACGTGAAAATTCTCAGTTTTGTTTGTAATTCAATAGTAGCGCTGTCTTTCTGTTCATTGTAAATGTGCTGTAGCTTATGATGTAATATTCCTCTCAAATACATTCTACCTGTTTAGTAGTTGCAGGCAATTTTTCATTTGACGCAATCATAAGCCAATTCCGATTCAAATGAAATAAGTATATACGTTTTCTTTTTTTATTTCATCCAGAATAATATTTTAAAGAGCAATCAATATGTTTTCTAATTTAGAGATAAGGCCAACAATTTTATTGTTAAGAGGACTTTATTTTATCGGCCCTGTAGAAATGCAAATCTAACATCGGTGGCCTTTGAACGCAGAACGTAAACAGCTGTAACTATATGTCGCAAAAACATGTTTTCGATGCTCTTCCGCTACTAACAATCCACGGTCCTTGGAGAACAATTAATAAACTACCAGTACCCGAGTGAGGAAGAGTCATTCTTGCTTAGACTTTGGTCAGATCTGTTCTAACAGACACGGATATTTACCACATCCTGTGGCCTTTGTGTTAGTACGTCTGGATACTTGTCCAATATATCCTAGGACGGTGGTGTGTAATTTGGTGTGGTATTTCTGACACCGATATCCATTATTTGGAGGCTATTGCAAAACTATTAGATTAAAACAAACATTAATATACCACCGGTAATCAAGTAAACTATTACATTTTCATAGTCCGGCTGTCAGTCACTTAACAAGCAATGACATATTAATCTTAGTGTATGAAGAGTGAATGAACAAAAAACAATGTCTGTTAACTCGAACGAATAACTTTCATGTCACCAGCTATCCGTCAATCCTACAAATGGTAGTATAGTGTTGTTTTTCCTCTGATATAAATGATGAAGGTAGAATCCCTTGATCACCTAAGATGGTTCAATCAGTCTTTGTTAATATTATCATCATCTCTTTTAAACCCTTACTTTTATTGTGACCATAGAGACCGGGCGAGAGAAATTCCTTGATAAGTACGAGGACTAAGGTTATCATTATCTCATCTTCACTTTGTCAGAATCGACTGACGCCTGTCGTTTATTTATGTGGGTAATATGTTGATATTTCCGTAAATACATTGTCCTCCCACGTTAGAAACCATTTAGATACTTGTTCAGTGTTATTCAAAAGTTGGTAGAGTTCATATTAACCTGTTTATATAATGTGTATGTAATAACAGTCACCGATAACGATGGATATATTACTAGCGTATCATGTAATATTAATAAAAGCTTATTTATTTTTCATTCATTCTATAGATAATTTGTCTTCGAGACAGATTTCTTAAGATAATTTTTTAACAAAGATCATGTTATTAAATTATCACTCATGAACTGCAGGCGAAGTTATATATACACCGACATTATTCTATGAAATATGAAACAAAACATGATTTACATAATCTACATACTTCTGTCTTTACCACGTTACTTTGTATTTTTTTCTAATTTAAAATGTTGATTTCATTTTACATCTTTTATCTTTTCTCCTGGTTCATTTTCTTGTTCTTCGTCATCAACATATGCTACTACTACTACTGCAGCTACTACTACTACTACTACTACTATTATTGTTACTACTACTACTGCTGCTGCTGTTACTACTACTACTACTACTACTACTACAACTACTACAACTACTACTACTACTATAATATTATTATTCCTAATTTAGGCTCAAAGCCATTAAATTTTGGGGAAAGTCAAAGTTGGATAAATCAGTCCCAATACTTGAAAGGTAGTTTATTTTATCGACCCTTAATCCCATTTTCAATTACGATTATCCATAGTTCCTTTCCAGACCATATAAATTGCTGGCATTTTGCCTATATCAGAACCATTATTATTATTAGCATTATTATTATGAGGGTGGTAGATTAGCAGTATCGGTAGAGCATCGGACAGCATGTTTTATGGCATTGAGTTACGTTCGTTTACGTTCTGAGTTCAAATCCCGCCGTGGTGCACTTTGCCTTTTATCCTTATGAGGTCGATAAAATAAGGTCTCAGCAACGCACTTGGGTTGATTTAATCGACTTTCCCCTCCCCCAAATTGCTGGCCTTGTGCCTAAATCAGAAAACATTATTATGGGGGCAGTAGATTGGCAGTATTGGCCGAGCGTCGGACATGTTTTGAAACATATGGTTACGGCCCTTTACGGCTCTCTGCACTCTGATTTCAAATCCCACCAATGCCAAATTTGCCTTTCATACTTACTTCAATGTCAAATTTGCCTTTCATTCTCGTGGGTGGAACATCTATGATCATAAACTTGTTCAATCAGTATTGACATAAGACTAAAGAGCACCACCTTTAACATCACCAACAACAGCATGAAAGTGTCGATAAAAATAAAGTACCAGTAACGCAATGGAGTCGATTCAATCGACATTTCCTTTTCCTTTCAATAGCTGACTTTGTGTCAAATGTAGAAGCAATTATCATGGTTAATATCGATGTTGTTGCTATAATTAATTATTATGGTTAATATTGATGTTGTTGCAATAATTCATGATACAGGCTGCTCGGTAAATGAAACTAACAGTCATGGCCTCAGGTCGTTATTATCAACTTTCACCTCCCACCAAAAGAAAAAATTGGTAGCGTTGTGGCAATGTTGAAAACCATTATTATTATTATCACGGAGGGGGGTGGATTGGCAGTATCGGTAGAAGGCCAGACGCCATGCTTTGCAGCATAGAGTTCCGGTCCTTTACGGTCTAAGTTCAAATCCCGCCGTGGTTAACTTTTCCTTTCATCCTTACGGGGTCGATAAAATAAAGCACCAGTAACGTACAGGGGGTCAATTTAATCGACTCCCCCCTCCCTTGTGCCTATACTAGAAACCATTTTTATTATTATTTCTGTTCGGGGTGTTAGATTGGCAGAATCGGGGAAATGCTTGAAGTAATTTGATCCGGTAGTTTACGATCAGAGTTCAAATCTCACCGAGGTCAACGGTGCTATTCATCCTTCTTGGATCAATAAAGTAAAGTGCCAGTTAAGTAGTGATGCCAATATAATCGACTTTCTTCTTCCTACCCTCATATTGCTTACCTTGTGCCTAAATTAGATACTATTACTATTACAGCTAATGTTGATAGTCTTGCATTAATTTTTATTTGTTCGTTTGTAGCAATTGACTTTAACAAGTCAGAAACTTTTGCTAAATATCCTTCTGGGATTTCTATGTATTATTTGACAAATCCATAAATCATTTCAATATAATATCCCAAAACAAACTTAATTTTGACAAGCAAATAATTCAATTTAATTAGGCAGAAATTAAAGAGAAAACGATAACTCTAATATATAGATAACGATGTTTACAATGAACTGTCAATATATCTCTTAAGATCGATCATCTGATCGTCAGACAGAAAACCGTTAGAAAATTTTATTCAGAGAGGTTTTTCTTCTTATTTTCTTATTTTACTTTCTGTCTTCGCTGAAATAAGCGAGGTGGCGACCTGGCAGAGTCAATAAAACGATATTTATTCTGGCTCTCTGTTCTCAGATTTCAAATCCAGCTGACCTCACCTTTGCTTCATATTCTTATATTCTTTCAGGGATTACTAAACAGAAATACCATACGATGTGCGCTTTGTTTCTTAGCGTTCTGCGTTCAAATCCCACTGTGGCCTATTTTGGTTAGATTTACTTTGTCGTCCCCGATTTATCTTGGGTGACTTTAGCGGAGTCCACTCTATTATAAACATTAAAACGGGATATCTGAAATAAGAATACTTTCCTTCCATCCATCTCTAACTAATCGTTGATCATACGTGTTTTCTATCGCTGACTACCTGAGCCTAAACAACAAATAATTGAGTCATTGAGAGGGCATCTGCCCGTATATTGTAACAGTGACATCTTCCAGCGAAATTATTGATTTTGAAAATGAAAGTTATATTCGGAAATGTAGTTATTGATGAAAATTAAATAAGTACACGACTCGAACGTCTAGCATAAATTGTCTCTATCAAGGTTGGGAAGAAGCCTATGAGTTGTTGCTTAAACTGCTAGCGCAGCAATCAATTCTCGCATATCACTCCCTGGTTGTCTTGGAAAGGGAAGGAACGCATTGGATAATGTATTTATAGATTTTTACTATTTAGTCAGTGAGAAGCTGTCTCCATGACTCTTTTCAGTCCCTCCGAGTGTGGTGAGGAATGTAATCTTCAACCCGGTGAGAGAGGGGACTTTGCTAAATACCAGTTCGGTAAACAATGTCCAGTTGTATTCTAACTCAAGTGGAAGAAGAACCGGAACAAATACTGCAAGTTATGAAGTTCTAGCTGTTCCTGCCAATGTATTTTACAAATAATGGCAACCTGACAGCCGAAATGTTGAAAAGCATTGGTTCTCTCTACGGCATTTGAACTCGGAGTGCAAAGATCAGAAACAATTGCCACAACGCATCCTAACATAAGCTCTACAGACTGCTAATTTTCCGCCTAAACT
>OZ024742.1:61256685-61266685 GCA_964016885.1 Eledone cirrhosa
AGTGACTTTTTAGTCCAGCCAGCGACTTGGAAACTCTGGTACAAACACTACACTTGTCACAATTATTGACACATAGTGCTGGACCCATGGTACCATGTGATGACAAGTGCAGAGAGATCTCCAGATATAAAGCAATGCCTGTGCCGTGAAGCTTTTATAGTGAGCAAAGGCACTGCACAAAGCCAGTACCACTCTCTTAACCACTCTCTTTACCAAAAAGAAGAACACGTCAACATCATTGGATACCATCAGGATTGCAGGTGTTATATCAGAGTTTTCCTTCTCCTAGAATTCTGCCTTGACAAAGGCTAATGGGTCATCTCTCCCGGTGATTTTGGATGGCCATTGACTCTTAAGAGCTCCTTTGCCCTTTGTCGGGTTTTGTTTTTAATCCTGCAGGATGTCCAAAGTCACCCTTCTCACCAAGAAACCTTGGTGGGGTTGCCAGTTTAGTCGCCAACGACCCGACCATGAGACAGGTTGTACTGGGATATGTTACCAGTAGCACCAACTGGTGACCTGACCATAGCGGAGGTTCGTTTTCTCGGTGGGACGCCGCTCTGCGACCTGCGGACCGCGCGCCATCCAGCCTGACGGGAACGGGTCGCGACGACGGATCGAAGGGGAAGTGCGTCCGATGCCGTCACCCCGCGAATCGTAACGCCGGCTAGGCGGTCGGCGGTCGACCCGTAGAAACGAGAGACCGCCGCCGACGAGATCGCCGACGACGACGGCGCCTTCAAACAGCAGCGGACTGAGTCCCCTCGCGATCGCGGTGAACGGTCCTACCCTATATGACAAGATATCACACTTTGTAATATGTTGAGTGCTAAAGCCTGCGACCACAGTTGATTAATAAGTACAATTGAAAAACAATTAACGATTATCGAACACGAACGGACCAAATATATGTATGATTATCTCTCTCTCCCTCTCTCTCTCCCTCGCTCTCTCCCTCTCTCTCTCTCTCTCTCGCTGTATATATATATATATACATATATATATATATATATATATATATATATATATATGTATATATACAGAGAGAGAGTGAGAGAAACAGGCAGACAGACAGACAGGTGTAGATGTATACAGACTTACATCAGCTGTCGGGGTCCTGAATCTTTTCATATATATATATATATATATATATATATATATATATATATATATATATATATATATATGAAAAGATTCAAGACCCCGACGACTGAGCTCCGACCGTTTTGACAGCTAGATCATAAGTGTGTATATGAAAGCATATAAGATAATCAGGGAATGTCATAAAAAGCAGGTCAGATGCATATCAGCGAATACTCTTAAGCATCTGTTCCCTTAAACTTCATAATATACTCAAATATCTTTCCATGCATGTGTATGAGTGTGTCTGTGCGTGAGTAAACTTACGTATTTGGGTGGATTTCAGTTTATATATATGTGTGTGTGTGTGTCTATTTTTTTAAATAATCTTTTAAGGTTTGCTCTTAAAGAATTGTTTTTCGTTTTGCCTTGTTTTCCGTTCGTTGTCTTTTACTCTCTTTGCTATTCTTTTTAAGTTTACCAATACTAATGTGACATATGTGTTATCTCTTCTTCCCCATTGATTGCAATGGCTTAATTTTCTTTAACACGATAACTTACTCTTTCTTCTTGCTTTTTTACTTCCTTTCTTTTTTTTTGTGTTTTTCTTTTGTTTCGTTTAAGAGCTCTGTGCTATAAGCGAAAACCCACTTTTTCCTTGACGTCAAGAAAAGTTCTGTGTAGCTGTGGCTTAATTGTTACAAAAATTAATGTTTTCACTCTCGTCTCTTACTCTACTGGACAGCATTTGGCTTATGGCAGACGAGGTAACCCCGGATCAACCAGCAGCTCCGTTTGTAGCGGGTCAAAACTGCCAAATTCCATCTCAACAGCCAATGAGCCTGGAATTCTGTGTCCTTCATTTGTATGTTTATTTAAAAAAAATAATTTTCCAAGGTTTCACGTTAAACAAATTGGTTTGGTTTTACGTTGTTTCCGTTCGTTGTCTTGTCCTCTCTCTGTTAATTTTTTCAAACTTTATGTATATATATATATATATATAAACTTTTTTCTGGGACAGCCTGCTAATTTGGTATTACATCGATAGTAGGTCCCCTGAATGATACTTGATGCCAGCTTTGTGGGTTGGTAGGCATGATTATATCACACTCTGTAATATGTTGAGTGCTAAAGTCTGCGTACACAGTTGATTGATAAGTACAATTGAAAAACAATTACCGATTAACGAACACGAACGGACCAAATATATGTATGATTATCTCGCTCTCCCTATCTCTCTCTCTCTCTCCCTCTCCCTCGCTCTCTCTCTGTATATATATATATATATATGTGTGTATATATACAGAGAGAGAGAGATAGAGAGAGAGAAACAGGCAGACAGACATACAGATGTAGATATATACAGACTTACATACTGACATTGAAGCTGGTATACAGTAAAATATAGAGGGAGAAACACATACCTATATTGACAGAGAGATGAAATGAAATGAAAGGCATTACCGAATTGCATAGTGAGCTAAAGCCAGGACCAGCGTCGAAATCGTTTCTGGGCTTGTTTGTTCGAATCTCTAGAGTTGGCGACTGTCAGAAAACTTACTAATGTCTTTTGTAGTTAATCAATAGCACTTACCGAAGTAAATATCATTCTTGTCACCAATATCTCTGGCAATTAGCATCCCATAACGATTCTTTGCAGCCAGATTCCCATCTCTTAGCACTACAGAGCATTACATATATCAATTCATATCGAGCTACGACGAATGATGCATCTTTTAGATGTCTGAATAATGATGGACACTGAGAGGTTGCAATGGAAATAGAAATAGAAAGCAATTGATGGATTGCATCTCATATATAAACACACACATATACACAAATGAAAGTGTTTGTATGTATGTAGGTAGGTAGGTATATATGTATGAGTTCATGTGTATGTTTGTATGTATATATATATATATATATATATATATATATAGAGAGAGAGAGAGAGAGAGAGAGAGAGAGAGAGAGAGAGAGAGAGAGAGAGAGATATGCATATTTTAAAGAAAAGTAATTAGAGAAATGCACATATAAATGTCCATATATAGTTATACATACGTTATATTCATATTTACAAGTATATGTATTTGCCAAGCGTCTGTGTGTGTTACTTCCGAAATAGCTTGTTAGTAAATGTTATCTACAATCTTTATTTATATATATATATATATATATATATAACGTTTTCACTTGATATATTTAGATATATCAAATATCTTAATAATCGCGCCTTCCACTTATTTTCGGAACGTAAGATATATTAGTTATAGTTAGTAAATCTTATTATCTTTAGATTAATTCCAAACTAATAAACTTCTTTCTTCATCTGCCCTCAGAGATATATTCTCACTACAGGCAGACGCTGCAGGTGGCTCGGCATTTTTCATCCTAAGAAAATTATTATCAACCTCAATGTCAGATGAATGAACATGGAATTTTTTTTCTATTCCCCCTCCTGCATTCAGCTGTCATATTTTCTATATGTTTTATATGTTATCTATGTATGACTATGTCTGTGTGGTCAGATATCTTATAAGTTTTTTGGGGGTGGGGTTCAGTATGTTTGTAGATTGTTGAGCTATCTCGGGAGATACATCCAAATATATGTATATACAAATAAATTTACTTAGAGAGGCTTGAGCGTGTTGTATGTTTGTAAGTGTACATGCATATAGAATATCTCTTTGTAGACACATGATTTTGTGTTCACTTCCACTGCGTTGCAGCTTAGGCAAAAGTATTTTTGTTATCGCCATGGGTTGGTCAGAGGCTTATGGGAGAAGTTTTGTGAGTGTTATAGATATATATTTGTTAACTTTGATACTTTTCGGCCAGAAAAGTCCCAAGGCATTTCTAAAATAATAGCACTTAAGCACACACCTATGCAACAAAATTAGGGCCGTCACCTCAGACATATCTGTCGAACAGACCGTTGCTGGAGCCGGGTCCATATCTTCCATGGATGACCCTGAGCCAATCATCTATGAAACGTACGTAACAGATCGATAATCAATAAATTCGTGTAACAGTAACTTTATCGTTCTTTCTCAATATATATATATATATTTGTGTGTGGGTGTGTGTATGTGTGGGTGTGTGTGTGGGTGTGTGTGCGTGGATGTGTGTGTGTGTGTGTGTGTATGAAAATAAAACAATACTGGAAGATAGGTTCTTAAATACTTCATTGATTTACGATATATTCAGAGGGTTGATTGATCATGGTGATTATGTCACTACCCATTTCTAGTCTCGAAAGCCATGACCCATCACACGGTCTTCCTCAGAAACAATGAACTATGATTATATTTGTGATACCCTCATCGGGTAAAAAATAAATAAATGGATGCAGAAATATCAGACAAAGAAATAAGTATGTGTGGTTTGCGCACGTTCTTTCACCCAGTTTCCAAGTTTAATTATAGTTTGATCCAGGCGGGTTGGTATATATCTTGATTCATACCTGCTATATTAGATTGATTAGAGATATTAATACTACTTTGGCAATACACATTTCTTTACCTTGCTTTATCTTAGAAAAGCGTCAGTATTAGTTAACATTAAATGTTAAATTTCTATGGTTCTGTCCAGCAAAGAAGGAGCAACAGCTGTTACTAGAAATGATAATGCTATAGAAATTTCCTATGTTGATGTAACTGTAAAAGTTATGAGAATAATTTGCTTGCGGGTTTCTTTAGTTACAATAAGAATGATCAGATATTAAGCAAATGAATAACTTTTATCTTTGATGGGAGACAAAGCAACATAGCAAATATATTAATATGATCGGGAAAGAGGGTATTTATATTAACAGCAACATTGTTCATAAGTGAATGAATTAATATATATATATTTCTCAAGTGTTGCTTCAGAAAATATTTTGATATTTCATGAAAGGTTGTTTGTTTTGTAAGGATTAATGGAATGAGATCATCTTATTTTCATTGGAATTGAAACCATGTTTAGATTTCAAGTTTCTGTGTGTGAGGTACATCTTGATCTACAGTACCCTGTGTATTTGACCATAGTTTCCCTCTTAAAGATACGTTGCCTAATGGTTAGGGTGTTAGACTTACCATCATAACCTCATTTCACGTTGATCCAGCGCAATAAGATGAAAATGAATGCAAGAAATTACCTGGAGTTTTAACCTTGCAATGGACTAGAGTTCAGTTTAAGGGTGGGGGAGTATTGTACTTTCAGTTGCTTAACACCATGTAAACTGGGATACGACCAGTCTAATGAACCAGCAGGTTTGGGACAAATTTCAGTTTGTTTCCCTGATTAATAAAACTTTTAATGTATAGGAATGAATTGATCAATCTTTTTGAAGTATTTCAAAGAATTAATATTATCTTTCAATTATAAAATGATATTTGCAACATATCTTAACAAATTGTTGCATTACAATTTAAGTAGTTTCCGTTTACTATGGACTTGTTTCTTCATAGAAACAGTGAAGGCTTTGGGCGGATTAGTATTAAAAGGAGTAAGGACAAAATATTGCAATAGCTTGGGTTACAAAACATGGGATATATAACAGGGATGGATGTTGATGTTTTTAAGAAGCATCTCGATATTGAGGTGTCTAAGATTTTAGATAAGTCGAAAGCAGAACAAGCAACACAAATGCGGGTGACAGTCTCAATGGTCTTCATGCATCAATGGGCAGCCCAGGAAGGACAGAAAATATAACAAAATTAGCGTAACAAAGCATGGTCTAAGTTCATCGGAGGAAAAAGGCAAAACTTAAATATATATATATATACTTGACTTATTGTCCCCTACTTTTGCTCTTTACTCTCTTACTCTTTGTTCTTGAATGTTTGGTTGGTAGAGTCCATAACACCAATCAAACCCCTGTTATAGCTCTGAAGAATCCTACGGTTACGTAAGGAAGAAACATTGTAAGCCAATAAAAAATGTTTGATGTTGTAGACGCTCTTGTGTTCTTTATCATATATATATATATGTGTGTGTGTGTGTGTGTGTGTGTGTGTGTCTCTCTCTCTCTCTCTCTCTCTCTCTCTCTTTCTTTCTTTCTTTCTTTCTTTCTCTCTCTCTCTCTCTCTCTCTCTCTCTGTGTATCCCGGGTTCAATCGGGAGTAACTACAGTAAGTAAATTACTCAATACATAGATTATATACAAGATTTAATATACAAATGGCTTCTACAGGAATATAACTGTTTCATTCGAAGGGCTTTACTGATCATTTCCTTCGAATGAAACAGTTCTAGTCGTGTAGAAGCCATTTATATATATATATATTTATTTTTCACTGTGAACAATTTGTCAGCATTTTCTTTTCCGTTTACCAATATATCATAACTCGTGTGTTACACCTCTATTCTTTTAGATATATATATATATATATATATATATATATATATATATATATATATATATATATATATATATAAGCGATAGCAAAATATCGTTATAGGTAATCCAGTTAGAGGTTGTGACTACTTCTTATTATGTGTATGGCGTTGTTTGACTCAACAAGAGGTTTACGTAGATGACGAGTTTCACTTGTATTCCTATGTAAGTTTATCTTGGAGTAATAAGATTGAAAACGTAGAGAATAACATGGTCAACAGTACAAAAAAGGGGATTTATTTACAGTCTAACAATTGTTTCACTGATAAAGATGTCTAAAAATTGCTGAACACTAGAAGCAGTGCCACTCAATTTTAAATACGATGTTAGCTCGATCAGATCATCGGAAACTGTTATACAAAATACAAAATATATGTAACCTGAAAATTTACAAATTCAAATTACATAATCAATAATAATATTAATAATAAAGATAGAGAGAGAAAAAATAAGTAGGAAGAAAGGGACATAGATACAGTAAAGAAAGAAAGGAAAAAGAAGAAGAAGAAGAAGAAGAAGAAGAAGAAGTGATTACAGAGAAAAATATAAAGAGAAAAAAATATATGGAAATGATTGTAGACAGAGGAGAGATAGGCATAAGGATAAGCAACGTAGGATAGAAAGAAAAATAAATGGAAAAGTAATATCAGCAATAAATGAACAAACGTCAATATATGAATAAATGTAAATAAAATTAAAATAAATATATATAAAAAATATATAAGAAAATAGATAACTAAATAAATAAATAACTAAATAAATAAATAAATTTCATCTAATGTGATATAAAATGGTATGGTATAAAATGTGAAAAATGAAGAATGAAAATAAATACGTAAAAGAAGTAAAAATTTACGAAGAATATTTAAACATATTAAAATTATTGAGAGTGGTTTTTGAGAATTGTTAAAATATAAGAGAGATATGAAGGTACAAATATGATAATGTTAAATATATTTATGTGAGTATTGGTTATTTTAATAAATAAATTAATTAATTAGTTTTAAGTTATATTATATGATAAAATAAATGTCAGAGATGAAATAAATTTAGGGAGAGAAATATAAAGATAGAGAGTGAAAGATAGATATATATAAAATACGAGTGTAAATATAAGAGGTTTTGATCTTGTTCTTTGATAGATGATGACAATTATAATTATAATCATAATCATAATGAAGTGCCTATAATGCATATAAATGTAAAAAAAACCATGAATATACCACCAACACATCAAACTAACCATAATACTAAAATAAACCACAGCAAACCACCATCTCATTCACATACAACAAGTCTTAAAAATTCCACACCTAATTTGACTATCTCCTCTGATACAGCATTCACGAAAGGTTGTAACTGTAGAAACAAAGCAAATTGCCCATTAAAAGGAAATTGCCTTATTAATAACATAGTATATAAATGTAAAGTTAACACTAAAGACTCAACTTATTCATATATAGGAGCTACTTCTAACCAATTTAAAGTAAGATTTAATACCCACAAACACAGTTTTAAAAATGCCGCATTAGCTAATACAACATCTTTAGCTGAAATAATTAATAATTATTGAAAGAGGAATAAAGATTATAACCTGACCTGGAGTGTGCTCAAAAGGGCCACCCCTTATCAAAATAATAGATATGAATGTAGATTATGTTCCCAGGAACTTTTTGAAATAATGAAATCTAAGGATATCCTATTAAATAAACGACAGGAATTAATTATATCATGTAATCATAAACTGAGAAGAACTTTTAAATATTAATTAACCTAATTAATATACACTTTAGAAATTATTATAATAACACTTTCTTTAAATTAGTTAACCTATAATTAATATTCTACTACTAATGAACTGCATAATTTTATTTCCCTTTTACAGCTATCTTTTCCTCAAATGTATACCAATAAGTATACATATAAACTATTTTAATTTCAGGTTATGATTCTATGTTCCTTATAATCTATATAAATTTGTTATTTCTCACTAATAAATTTACCCCCCCCCCCCCCCAATAAATATTATTATTATTATTTTTTTATTTTCCCTTCGTTTTTAACAGCACTCTTCAATTACATCTAACTCTTATTTATCATATCTATATGAATTAATATAAATTTATCAATATAAATATACCTATCAATTTAATTCATTTATTTTCTTTTTGTAGATGTAAATTCCCTATATTTTGAATAAGATTGATATTTTTCACTAACACATTTATCGTAAAATGTTATTCTCCTTAGATATTTACATTAGCATTATTCTTTTATAACATCAATTCTTCGTGTACCTTTTACCGACTTGACCTATTTCATCCCTAAAATAATCTTTTCATTCATCATACTCTTTCCATTCAAAACTGAAATCTGCCTTCCTCTACCCCTAAATTAAAGTTCTATTATTATATATTCCCTCTGATAGTTTATAAAAAGTTTACATAGATCTATATGATATACATACCAACACAAACATATATATCCTAGAAACGATCGTAAAATGATGAATTTTTTAATATAAGGAACTGTTTCTTTGTTTTTATTCATTATTTTTATTAATTTATCTTGACTCTGTTTTCCTGTATTTTTCATCGGAAAAAAATTTTTTGAATACATCTTCTCTTTTCATGATATTCGGATTACATTGAGTTCTTCATACGGATTGGACACTACCGTACATTTTGGTAGATTTATCTACATATATTTATATATATATATATATATATGTGTGTGTGTGTTTGTTTGTATGTGTGTGTGTATATATATACCTGTGTGTTTTGTATGTATGAGTGCAAGCATGGTTGTGCATGGATCTGTATGTGCACGCACGCTTTTGGCGATATAGGATGATATGATATCTTATGGAAATGAAATGAACTTGAAGTCACGAAACATTTGTACATTAAATAGATATCACGTCATTCGATCAACACTTGTGCATTGAATTCAATCTCAGTATTTCACAAAATACAAACACATTACATATATGAAGATGTTATAAAAACGTTATATAACTATAGTTATAGTTATTTTAAAAGGTATTATTTATATATGGAATACATGGAACGATCAGTTTCAAATTTTAAACAATAGACATCAGCAAAATATTTAACCAATTCCATCTTAAATGTAGATATTGCTATTGTAACATTTGAACATATAAATGTATTTATAGATGAAGATATGACATATATATTAATCTATGTATGACAATACATATATATATATGTATATATATATATATATATATATATATATATATATATATATATATATATATATATATATATATATATATATGCAAAAGTTCTATTTAAAATTGTTGGGATACAACAAGTAAATATTTTATAACTGATATAAAGCACTCGACAAGTTTTTGGAGTAGATATACGATATTAATAAATGGAAACTATATTTATAACCCATTATATATTTATAAAACCATTATATATTTACAAGTTATAATCCTTTAGTAATATATTGATATTTGATTATCTCTATACAAATGCATATGTGTGTATTAACATGCATATAAAG
>OZ024742.1:61276685-61279185 GCA_964016885.1 Eledone cirrhosa
TCGGTACGACATTTCAAATGTGATGTGTACATAAGGAACCATATAATTATAAATACATGTATGTGTGTCCATGTGTATACTCTTTCACCCTTTTACCTGTTCCAGCCACCCGGCTGTGGCTATGTTGGGGCACCGCCCTTGAAATAATCAGTGTTTCGAGCTT
Source organism: Eledone cirrhosa (assembly GCA_964016885.1). Classification (NCBI taxonomy): domain Eukaryota; kingdom Metazoa; phylum Mollusca; class Cephalopoda; order Octopoda; family Eledonidae; genus Eledone; species Eledone cirrhosa. The sequence continues at coordinate 61,276,849 of OZ024742.1, forward strand.
GCCAGGAGTCGAACCTGGAATCTCCTGATCCGTAGTCAGGCGCGTTATTCATTGCTCCACACGCCCAGGTACATATGGATTACATTGAGTTCTTCATGCAGGCTAGACCCCACAACTTACGGTGGATATCTCTGTGTATATATATATATATACATATACACACACACACACACACACATATATATATATATATATATAGTGACGAAACATAAGTCAATTGCATGAACTCATAATCCTTTATTTACTGCTATATATATTTCGATGATAGCCATTGAATGGCTATGACCTCATCAGGCAGTTAGTCTGTTCCTAGATATGCCAGCTCTGTGTTTATGGTGTTGATGGTATCAGAGCCTTGGGACATAAGAGCTTGTTAGGAATAATTTAATGTTGTCAGCAGGAGTAATTTTAATTCTCATTGGTCATATATATACATATATATATGTGTGTGTGTGTGTGTGTGTGTGTGTGTGTGTGTGATGGTACCTAAGATGCTTCCATATGCGGTATGCCGGTTGAGCACTCTATGCTCTTACAGAGCAGAGTATGATAGAATAGAAAACGAAAAATAAAAAAATTCTGTGAGAGAATATGCTCCGAAATCATTAGACGTATCCGTCGAACCTACGGGTCCAGAATCAGACAGATCCACACAAGATCGCGACTCGAGCTGTTCGCCGAGGAAACAATTGTAACACACAATAAATTGAGGTCAGAAGCATCAGAATACAATAACCAAAATACAGTCACCCAAACGCGAACACACACCAAACAATATACACACACGCAAACGCACGTACAGAGAAAATAACGAAAATAAATAAATACATAAACAGATTAAATAAAGATGGCGTAAATATACAATACAACAGGAGGAACATAATAGCACCACTGACGATGTTGCAGATGTGCAACGAAAGAACTTTGTTAGACTATATATATATGTGTTTATATCTATATTATATCTGTATTTTTGACCGCTAGTCAGTCAATGGTAAACATTGAGAACCGAATGAATTAACTGATATGTTCTGTTATTAATTCTGGCAATATTATTACAACAATATGACCCTCCCCAAGTATAATAATATATATATATATATATATATATATATATATATATATATATATATATATATATATATATATATATATATATATACATACACACATATATATATATATATATATATATATATATAGTGCAAATTTAGACGGGAACAAAACAGAGAGGCAGACAAATAAAGGTTTATTAGGTTCACGCTCTTGAGAGTGGGGGGGGATGACGTTTCGGGCATAAGCCCTTCTTCAGGAGTAAATAGATTAGGAAGAGAGTTCCGAGGGTGTGTGGAAATACATTTAGAAAAAAGGGGGAAGGAGAACAAATAAAAATAAAAATAAACATAAGAATGAACAAGTGGTGGAAGTATGTGAGGCGTGTAAGGGTGGTGGCGGGAGGAGTTGGGAGAGGGAGGCGGGGGGTCGAAGCGGGGAAGGCTGAAGGTGGGGTTTGTGTATGTGTTAGGTGTACGTGAGTGTGTGTGCATGTGTATGTGAGAGTTGGAGGAAGAACGAGGTCCATGTTCAGGAAAAGGTGTGGCGTGGGGTGGGTTGTAAGTCGGTGTGTGCGTGCGTGTGGAAGGAGAGGGGTAGGGGGTGGAGGAGAGGGCGTGTGGCTTCCAGAGGTTGAGTGTATCTTTGTGGGGGTACGCACGTGTGTGTTTGTGTTTATACGTGGTGTGGATGTGGGTGGCGTGATGCGAAAATAAATGTGAGTGTATGTTCGTGGGTAAGTTCCTGAGGTAGTTCCGTTGGGTGTGTGAAGAGAGCTGGATAGTTTTCATGTTATGGAGTGGATGTCTGGAGAGATGCCCGGTGGTGTAGAATCCAATGTTGGTGGTGGTCGGAAGTGGAGGGAAGTGGGCTGCTCGCGCAACAGGAAGTGGTCAGAGGGTCAAGGCAGGGTAAAGAGATAGCAGTAGAGCAGGATGAAGAGATAGCAGTAGAGGTGGATGACAGGTGGAGTAAGGTCAGTGTGGTGAAGACTGTGTGTGTGTCTGTGTGTGCGGAGGTACGGTGGGCAGGGGAGATGATGGGGAGGTGTGAAGGGTGAAGGGGGAAGGGGGCGAAGTGGGGCAAGGGGTATATATTAGTAGAGGTGTTAGTGGGATGTGTGTGTGAGAAAGGGTGTAGGTGGAGCGTGGAGAGGAAGAGAAAGGGAGAGAGAGAGGGAGAGAAGAGGTGTTGGGACAGAGGAGGGAATGTAGTGTACTGTTGTGTGTGGAAGAGTGTGTGTGTGGCAGAGGGGGTGTTAGTGTGTGTTAGTATTACATGTGG
>OZ024742.1:61284185-61286685 GCA_964016885.1 Eledone cirrhosa
ACACATACAATCATAGATACATTCATATATACATACATATATACATACATATATACACACACTATATATACATATATAGTGTGTCTATATATATATAGTGTGTAACGTTTTTCGAAATATTCACTTCTGCGTTCACAGATTTATTATTTTGGTTTCAGAAGATCCCGTGAAGGGTGAAAGCAGCGATTCTTTGCCTAAACTTTAATCTGTTATTTTTATATATATATATATATATATATATATATATATATATATATATATATATAATTATATATTCGTGTACAGATTCTTTTGCATACACATATAAACAAAAGTATTTATTTCGCGATAAAGTATTGATTTTCCTCGAATGGAAAAAGACCCTGGTAATGTACGACGAACGTTTTTTAAAAGCATAAAATGTAGACACCAACCCGAGGACGAGATATTCCGTAGTTCTCTGTACTGTTATTTATATATTCGTGTACATATATTTTTACATACACAACAACAAAATATAAGCAAACGTATTTACTTCACGAGGCTCGAGAAGGATAAATATATATCAAATATATAAGAACCCTAGAGCAAATCCCGAGCAACACGGGGCCATTCTGCTAGTATATATATATATATATATATATAATATGTGTGTGTGTATGTATACATGTTTGTATTTGCATACATAAACATACACATACACACCCGAAAACACACACACACACACACACACACACACACACACACACACACACACACACACACATATATACATATATATATATATATATATATATATATATATATATATATATATATATATATATATATATATATATATGAATAAAATTAGTCCTTCATCAGTGATCTTCCAACCATCATTGGTATTTCATCGCTTTAAAGACCATATACCTCCGGTTGGTGCGAGCAACGGCTAAAAAAAGTCGTTGGGACACGTAAATAAAGGGGACACGTCCTCACTTTTCGTTGCTTCACCATTTTTGTTTGTTTACACTCGTGTCCCCTTTATTTACGTGTCCCAACGACTTTTTTTAGCCTTTGCTCGCACCAACCAGAGGTATATGGTATTTATAGCGATGAAATACCAATGATGGTTGGAAGATCACTGATGAAGGACTAACTTTATTCATATGTAACCCATTAGCAACCCCGCAGCACGTTTATTTCATATTTACACATATTTTTACCCCTGCTGTTACCCGTCTATTTCGTTCTTACTGCTTCCTCTTTCTCTGTATCTTTACCCTCTCTAGCAGTCACTCTCTCTGTTAGCCTCTTCCTCACCCTTCACTCACTCATTCTCCGTTACTACCTCTCCCCCTCCTCCTTCTTCCCATTTGACCTGTGCGTAATTCTTTTCTTTCGCACGCTTGGCCAGGCCGGTCGGCATTTTTCTCTCTCTCGTCTACGATTTCATAGAACTTATGTTTACCGAATTCACAGACTAGACCCCTTCTTCCTCCCGTTAGACCTGTGCGAAATTCCATCCCTGCTCACATTTCAACCAATATATATATTATATATATATATATTATATACCTATATATAAGTGTATATTTGTACTAAATAATAGCAATTCTTTTCTTTCCTACATATTCTATATTGTTTGATTGTGTCGATTTCAGAAGACCAACTGATATGGTTCAATCACACCTATTATAGTTACGTCCCTTTACGGTCTGAGTTCAAATCCCGTCGAGGTTAACTTTGCCTTTCATCCTTACGGGCTCGATAAAATAAAGTACCAGTAATGTACTGGGTTTTGCTGGCCTTGAGCCAACAGTAGAAACAACTAATTATAATTCGATTGATATTTGAAAGCATAACGCGGAGAAAGAATATACATTTTCCAACTCATTCTATCCGATACATTACAGACTGAGCCAAATCGTCCCACTTACTCATAATAACTCATCGGTGCACACACTTACACTTTCACATGTGCACATACAGGGGTATTTTGACTGATGATGTTGCATCATAAACTTTGGTAAAAGAAGAGGAGAGCTGATTAGTAGTTCGTATTATTAGGTGTGACACGTAAGGTTTGCCCTCACGTGCATCAGTTAACATCAAAGTAACTAAACGTCAGCTGAATTAAAATATTTATTTCTTCATATATTGTGTGTTCCTGTATATATATATATATATATATATATATATATATATATATATATATATATATATATATATATATATATGTATATATATATGTATATATATATATATATGTATATATATATATATATATATATATATATATATATATATATATATATGTATATATATGTATATATATATATATATATATATATGTATATATATGTATATATATATATATATATATATATATATATATGTATATATATATATATATATATATATATGTATATGTATATAGATATATATATATATATATATATATATGTATATATATATATATATATATATGTATATATATATATATATATGTATATATATATATATATATATATATGTA
>OZ024742.1:61294185-61299185 GCA_964016885.1 Eledone cirrhosa
AGATAAGGGTGTATACAATGGAGGTTTTATCAACGTTTTACACTGCCAAACCTTCTATCTATTTCTTACAACTCCTCTATAAGAACTAAATAGTTTCTTTGGTTTTAGATGGGAAGTGGTTTTACTCGACAGCAACAATGAATTATCTATATTCTAGAAAAAATACAACGATGTTAGTTGCTTTTAGCACGAATCAAGTGCACTTACTGCACTACACTGCACTGACTCTTCTGCAACTTTCAGGAAACTTTAAATAATTACATTGTGTTAGTTCATAACATCAAGATGAAACGCATATTTTTATCTATTTATCTAATATTTTGCTTAACTTTTTACAAATCAAATTCCTTGAAGCGAATGTTTATTAATATATTTCTATGCATCTTATATATTTGAGTAACAATATGCAATAGAGAAAGGTTTTCGTATGTTAATACAAGGTTAGTTTACTAGTTTTTTCAAGAAATGTTAATAAGATTAGTAGAAAATGCTGCCGTTTGCAAGCAACAACAATGACAATGGGGATGATGATGATGAGGATGATGATGATGACTATGGTTTCTGATTTAGGCAGAAGGCCAACAATTTTGGAGTAGGTGAAAGTCGATTAAATCGACCCCTAGTGCGTTACTGGTATTTTATTTCATCGACTCCGTAAGGATAAAAGACAAAGCTAACCTCGGTGGGATTTGAACTTAGAACGTAAACGGCCATAACTCTATGCTGCAAACCTAGCTGTCTGATGCTCTACCGATATTGCCAATTCACTGCCCAAATAATAATAATAATAATAATAATAATAATAAGATGCTGTTTGGACAGCTTGAGGGGAAAGAAAGAGGAAACGACTTGATCCCTGGGGCGGAACAAACTAAAACATTCTGGAGAGGAATACGGGAGCAGGATGTTAAACATAATGACCAGGCAGTGTGGATTGAGACAGTACAGAAGGAGATCAGTGAACAGGCACACCAACAAACTGATTTGAGTATCACAGTTGAAACTCTTAAGGGGCAGGCCAAAAAACTAACCAACTGGAAATCACCTGGCCCAGATGGTGTGCAGGGGTATTGGATTAAAAACATAACATCCCTCCACGCGAAACTGACAACCATGTTCAATGACTGCTTGATGTCAGGTGAGGTGCCAGAGTGGTTGACAAAAGGTACCACAGTTCTGATAATCAAAGACCGAATCAAGGGTAATGATGTTACCAACTATAGACCTATCACATGTCTGCCCGTAATGTGAAAACTGTTGACAGGCATTATGTCTGAGGAAATCTACCATCACCTCCACACAAACAACTTGTTACCGGACGAACAGAAAGGATGCCGAAAGAAGTCACGTGGTACAAAGGACCAGTTACTTATTGATAAGATGGTAATGAGGAATTGCAGGAGGAGACACACTGGTCTTGCCATGGGATGGATAGACTACAAAAAGGCATTTGACATGGTGCCTCATTCTTGGATAACCAAAAGCCTAGAGATCATCAAGGTGGCAGATAACATCAGACAGTTGTTGGGGAAAAGTATGAAGTCCTGGGAAACAGAGTTAACATCAACTGGAGAATCCTTGGGAAGCGTGAAGATCAAGAGAGGTATCTTCCAGGGAGATAGTCTGTCCCCTCTGTTGTTTGTCCTTGCCCTGATGCCCCTGACCAATGTACTGAGAAAAGTGAGAGCAGGATACGGGTTGGGAAAGGGAGGGCTTACCATCAATCACCTCCTCTTCATGGACGATCTTAAGCTCTTCGGGAAGAGTGAGAAGGAGTTGGATGTGCTTGTTGACACTGTCCGTATTTTCAGCAATTTGGTATTAGTAAGTGTGGAGTTATTGTGATGAGGAGGGGTAAGTTGAGCAGAAGTAACGGAATCCAGATACCAACAGGTGAGATGATAAAGGAAATTGACGCTGAGGAAGGATACAAGTATTTGGGCGTTCTGGAGGCTGATGACATCAAGAACAAAAAAATGAAGGAATTGATAAGAACTGAATATATTCGGAGAGTAAGGAGCGTATTAAAGTCACATCTGAACAGTAGGAATGCCATAAGTGCAGTAAATTCGCGAGCTGTGTCTATTATTAGGTACAGTGCGGGAATTCTGAGATAGAATGTTGCTGAACAAAAAGAAATGGATAGGAAGACTAGGAAGCTATTGACAATCTACAATATGTTCCACAAGAGGAGTGATGTCGAGAGACTCTACTTAAGGAGATCTGAAGGTGGAAGAGGTCTTATCAGCATAGAGGACTTCAGATGGAGAAAAACAACCTACACAAATACGTGACTGATAGTAAGGAGCCAATGCTCAGAACTGTACTGATGAGGGGACAATAGGCCAGGGGATGTCCAAGGAGGAAATATCATCAAGGAGAAAGAGCAGCCTTCAGGAAAAATTCTTTCATAGTACCTTCTTTGAGAAAACTGAATTTAGAGATCCACAGACATAGAACTGATTGAAAAGAGGAGACCTTAAAAAGGCTACAGAAGGAATGTTAATGGCTGCGCAGGAGCAGGCCCTCAAAACGAAGTGGTTGAAACACCACATTTACAAGGAGGAGGCTATCCCACTGTGCAGGATCTGTGGAGAGAGAGAGGAGACTATGGCTCACATTGTATCCGAGTGTAAACACCTAGCCCAGACTCACTATAAGGGCTGGAGACATGATGTGATGGGCAGGGTGATCCACTGGCATCTATGCAAAGTAAACAATTTACCACATTCTGAGAAGTGGTATGAGCATAAGCCAGAGGCGGTGATAGAAAACGATCAGGTGAAGGTGCTGTGGGATTTTAGGATACAGACGGACAAGAAACTGGAACACAATAGACCTGACCTGCTGGTTTTGGACAAAGAAAAAAGATCGTGCCTGATTGTGGATGTGGCCTGCCCATTCGACACGAGAGTGCAAGAGAAGGAGAGGGAGAAAATTAACCGATACCAGGACTTAAAGTGGGAGGTAAAAAGGATTTGGAACTGCCATGAAGTCAAAGTGATCCCGATTGTCATAGGCGCACTAGGGACTATCTCAAAAAGTTTCCAGGGATGGTTAAAGAAAAATGGCCCCTTCACGCTTTTTGGAACGCTTCAAAATGCATGCTTGCTGGGAACAGCAAGAACCCTCCGATACGTCCTGAATATCTGAGGCTGCAGGTAGTGGCTTGATATTCATTTCAACAAACTTTCCAGTTAACTAACATCAATGACTGAGACTCAAAGAGTAATAACAATAATAATAATAATAATAATAATTGTTTCTACTTTTGGCACAAGGCCAGCAATTATTCCAGTACATTACTGGTACTTTATTTTATCGACCCCCGTAAGGATGAAAGGCAAAGTTAACCTCGATGGGATTTGAACTCAGACCATAAAGGGACGTAACGATGCTACAAAGCATGGTGTCCAACCCTCTACTGATACTGCCAATGCACCGCCAATAATAATAATAATAATGCTTTCTTTATTAACCACAAGGGTCTACATAAAGTAGACATTAAGGACAGTACAGGACAATAGAGGGCGGTACAAATGGGCATTTCTGCGTGTAAAAAAACAAGAAACAGAGGATGTAATAATATAACAATGAAAAAATTCCCCAATAGGGGGGATACTTCCGAAGGACATTCGTGGAGAAAGCCCATTAAAAAGCCATAGTGACCCTGACCACCAGGGAATTGTCCTCTCCCAGTTTTCCACCTTCAATTTACAGGCATATACTCGGGCCATTCTTGCCTCTCTCACCCATCTTTCAACAAAATACTGGGAAGAGAGCACTTCCCTTTCTACCCTGATTTTCCTTTTTAAATGAAATTTGAAAAAGTTAATCAGGGCATCACCGAAGAGGTAATTGCTCGTCTTCAGCCCTTTCAGACGCATCCACCATACTATCTCTTTCGCCATGGCCACCAGACATATAAAAACTGCCTGCCCTTCCCGGCTAAAGGAAGGGGGCGGGGCAATCCTCACGATGGACTCAGCTGATAGCTGGATCCGTCCTACACGTGACGGCAGGTGTTCGACATAAACCCACAAGTCAGCAATGCTCGGACACTGGACGAGTGCATGCAGGACGGTTTCGTCGCCCTGCGCGCATCTCGGACATGCCCGGCTGACGGCACCTCCATGCCTGTAGAGTTTATCCCGGACTGGCCAAGCTCTTCGGTAGCACTGCCAGGCCAGGGGTTTCTGGAAGTTGTCCATAGGCCCCGGCCCGAAAGTTCTTCCAAAGAGATTGGCTAGTTGATTTTCGTCGACGCCTAGAGTTTCCCCAAGTACGTCGTCGCTCTTCCCCTCCACTAATCCTCTATAGAACGCCAAGGTGGAGTTTCCACCGATCACATTGCCCGATTGGTTGAGGGCTGTGTGTGCCTGAAGACATTCCAGTCTCCAAGCGCTCCCTCTCGGTCTTCGCTTGACACAGGACTGCAGCTCCGTCAAGGAGATGAGCTGGGGAAAGACGCGTCTAGCAAACGGTGACCACACCTGATCTCCGTCGAGGAAGAGGTTTAGATGTCGTAGCCTGAGCGCGTGTGTGCGCATCATTAGCCACGGCATGCCCAGCCCTCCACGTAGCGGGTGTTGACAGCAGATGGACCGCCTGACCATCGGAGCGCGTCCCTTCCATAAAAAGCGAAAGAGCAAACGCTCCAGCGCAGTCAGGCGAGGCTTAGGACAAGGCCCGACGGTCAGGCGGTAGTAGATGATGGACGCGATGTACGCGTTAGCCACCTCCGCTCGACCTTTCAGGGATAGCTTCCTCTCTGCCCATTTCTGGGTGAGAGAAGCCACCCTGCTCGTCACCTCGTCCCAGTTTTTGTCCGCCTGGAGGTCTGGACCGAACCAGACTCCTAACAATTTAACTGGTCCGTCCGTCCAGCGCCCGACGACGCCGTTGGACGGAAAAGTAGAAAGGTGGATTAATAACAGTATTAGAAATGTATCTATTAAAATCTTACCCTAGGAGGAATTGTATACAGAAGAGAACAGCAA
>OZ024742.1:61309185-61311685 GCA_964016885.1 Eledone cirrhosa
GTGCGAGTTTAGTTTGTCCTATATAATCTTTTTTGCATCCTTTACATTTAATGGCATAAAGTAGAATTTTTTGGATGAGCAAGTGAAGTGATTTTTTACAGCAAAATGTTGTCCTGATTGAAATGTATACAGGTTGCCTTCAATGAGGTGAGTGCAGGTTCCACAATTAGAGCGACCACATTTTTTGACAGTTGGTTGTAGGTTTGTGGTAGGTAATTTTGCATTGGTGAGTAATGTTTTTAGTGATTTCGGTTGTCTTTTGCTTTTGATTAGTTTGTGTTTCAAGGGCTTTTTTCATTCTTGGGTCTTCTTTCAGTAGTGGGATGTTCTTGTGAATAGTGTTGTAAGCTTCCGCATTTCTTGGGTTGTGTGTTGAGATATATGATAGCATTTTGGACGTACCTTGAATTTGTTTCTGTTTTCGTAATTCATCAATGCCTATTGCTTTAGCCCTTTCTATTCCATTATTATTAGTAATGGTGGGTACTGTAGAATTTCCTTTAATTCTTGAAGTCTTTTATTTCGCGTTTCATAATTGGAGACAATTGTGCAAATTCTTCTTGCTAGGTTAAAAGGGATGTTCGTCTTCGTGTGCTTTCGATGGTTGGAGGTGAATAGCAGGTGTTGTTTGGAATCTGTTGGTTTGTAGTGTATGTCAGTTTCAATATTTGTGTCTTTTTTAAAGATTAAGTTGTCCAGAAATGGGAGTTGATCTTGGCTGTATTCCATTGTGAATTGGAAGTGGTTATTGATGCCGTTATTTAAATTTTTGAAATCATTTAGTTGGTGGAGTGTGTGAAACCAAAGAATGAGACAATCATCCAAGTAGCGTTTCCAATTCTCTGATAAATATTTGTGGAAGTTCAATCGGTATTTTGATTTGGACTGTTCATATATCTGGACTTCTAAGTATGCCATGACTTAGTTGGCATAAGTTGGAGCGGCTTTTGTACCCATCGCAGTCCTCGATATTTGCTTGTAAGTACTGCCGTCGACATCCAAAAAGTTGTTCTGTAAAATAAACTTTAATCCCTTGGTGATAAAGCTTTTTTTCTATTCAGTCAGGTATCTCATTGGATATTTCTCTAGCCAGAATCCTATTGCTTCTAATCCGTATTGGTGTGGGATCGTTGTGTAGAGACTCACTACAACGAAAGACACAATAATAGTGTCGTTGTTGACATGTTTGGGGAGGTGGTTTAAGAGGTCCAGATCGTCTATTACAAGGCTTGGTATGTGTTTGAGAATTGGTTTTAGTAGTATGTCTATAAAGTTGCTTAGTCAGTGTGTTTCACATTGTGGGGCCGCTACAATTGGTCATAATTTAAGGTATGTGGGTTATTGTGTGTTCACGCAGGTTGAGATGTTAGAGACTTAAAGTATACTCTCTTGATAATGGGTTTTTAAACCCGAAAATATTTGGGATTATTAAATTTGCTAAGGTAAGATTCTCTTGGTATCTTGACAATTTTAATTTTCCAGTGCATTGTATGATTCTTCAAAATTATATAAATGTGTGTTTCCTATTCTACAATGTTTCAAGCAAACTAGAACACTGTTATATATATTTATATAATCGGGTGAAACCATAGTTAAAGAGGTTAAATGATGTTTGTGTTATCTTATGTTGACCATTTTCTTTCTTTGCTCCTTTCTTCCTATCACTTCTGCGGGCCAACACATTTCTAGCTGCGGATCTCTCATCTTTGAAGTAAATTTTACCTGACGATGTCAAAGATGGCATTTGCTGTTTTAACAGCTCTCTTGCGTTGAGTTCTTCTCCGAGGTTAACTTTGCCTTTCATCCTTACAGGGTCGATAAAATAAAGTACCAGTAATACACTGGTATAATTGGCCTTGTGCCAAAAGTAGAAACAATTATTCTATGAATTCTAATACACTCGCTCTCCAACACGTTCTTCGAGAAAGAGAATACATTGATATATAAGTCTGTGTACATGTGTGTGTGAAGGTGCAAGGCTTAGTGATTAGAGTGGTGAACAAGACACATTATTTCATGGCAGTATCGGTAAAGAGTCGGACGCCATGCTTTGCATCAAAGAGTTACGGCCCTTTATAATCTGAGTTCAAATCCCGCCGAGGTTAACTTTGCCTTTCATCCTTACGGGGTCGATAAAATAAAGTACCAGTAATGCACTGGGTAATTGCTGGCCTTGTGCCAAAAGTAGAAACAATTATTTCATTTGGCAGTATCGGTAGAGGGTTGGATGCCATGCTTTCTAGCATAGTTACGTCCCTTTACAGTCTGAGTTCAAATCCCGCTGAGGTTCACTTTGCCTTTCATCCTTACGGGGTCGATAAAATAAAGTACCAGTAATGTACTGGGTAATTGCTGGTCTTGTGCCAAAAAATATAAACAATTATTTCACTCTGTTCCAGTTCCCTCAGCTGAGTTGCGACGCGACTGGTGTTTAGCTTCACCCTTGGACATCATCGTTGGCATGAAGAAGATGCAACTGACTTGCATAGGCGTCAGTTGC
>OZ024742.1:61316685-61354185 GCA_964016885.1 Eledone cirrhosa
ATTTCCACAATGAACTCCCACAACGCATCAAAAAAGAATTCGTGATAGAGGGACTCAAATTTATCTTGGAGGACGATTACTTCGTTTTCAATAACAAATCCTGCAGGCAGAAACCTGGGACCGCTATGGGAACGAAAACAGCCCCCACTTATGCCAACCTAGTCATGGGATACCTGGAAATCACTCTCTACACTAAAGTCCTAAACAAATTTGGAAACACCCTCCACTTACACATTGAAAGGAACTGGAAGCGATATCTAGATGACTGCTTCATCCTTTGGCACGAAAACATCGAAAAACTTAAAGAATTTCACTCACTCCCTTATAAATGGGCTCAACACAAATATTAACTTCACGATGGAATACAGCTATCAACAACTCCCCTTCCTCGACATCCTCATTAAGATCCATAACAAAAAAATAGAAACAGACATATACTACAAGCCCACAGACTCCAAGCAATATCTCCCTTTCAACTCTTGCCACCCTAGACACGTTAAAATTAATATTCCCTACAACTTAGCCAAGAGAATCTGTACTATAGTCTCCAATAAAAACACCTGCTACTTACGGCTACAAGAACTAAAGAACACACTCATAGGCAGGGACTACCCTGCATCACTAATTGACAATGGAATCCAAGGTGCCCTAAAACTCAGTACCCAGGACCTTAGACAACCTAAAGTAAATCAACCGAAACTAAAAGCTCTTCCATACATCTCCACACACAACCCCCTCAACAATGAGGCCTTTGACACCATCCTCCAGAACATCTCTGTGTTGAAAAAGGACCATAGAATGAACCAAATCCTACGAACACACGATATCATAAAGGGCAAAAGACAATCCAAGTCAATGAAAAACATCCTAACACATGCCAAAGTACTGCCAACCACAACAACGAAACCCACAGTAAAAAAAATGCGATAGACCCAACTGTGGCATTTGCATCAACCTAATAGAGGGTTCTGAATTCTATTTCAAAGAAGGACAACGTTTTATAGTAAAACACAATTTCACATGTGCATCGGAAAATCTAATATATGTATTAACTTGCTCAGGTTTATCGAGAACAATACATAGGCCAGACCAAAAACAGCCTCCACCAACGCATGACTGTCCATAGATCCCAAATTAAAATACGGGAATACAGGAAAATACCACTGAGTGAACACATTGATACATGTGCCGCCCAAAACCATCCCAACTTCAGAATCTTTCCCCTCTACAAATTTAAAGATAATGCCACCCACACCCAGCGCATCAGCAAGGAATCTTACTTCATTAACAAATACGGACCCCGTCTAAACACTTCTCCCTAAGACGAACCTACAACATACACACGTCAACATACATACCTACATCAGCACACATCTCTACCCACATATAAACACAATGACATACGTAAACACACATGCTCTATGGTGCAACACAAAAAGATATATGTGTATATATGTATATATATATATATATATATATATATATATATATAGTGAATATATGTGTATGTATATATATATATATAGTGAATATCATTTCACACCTTTTATTGTTAAGATTTTTGATGTTCTATTAAGAGAACCGATTTTACTGAAAAAATCGAATAATGTACACCATTTTACCAGGGGGGAAAAAAATACTGGTCCACCCACACACACACACACACACATATATATATACACACACACATACATACACACGCGTACATTAACATACAAAGAGACTTATACACACACACACACACACACACTTCTCCGTATAAGACAAAAGCTGAAAAACATATTTTGACATGCTAAAATACCCCCCACTGCTTACAGACACATTCCTACTGACCATCCCTGTTACCACGAATTACTCTGCTATACACACACACACACACACACACACACACGCACGCACGCACGCACGCGCACACACTTATCTTAATAGCCATTTGACACACATCCCTGCTAACCATTATCACAACATCGAACACCTTACTACTACACACACACACACACACATATTTGTTGTGAAAGAGTCACTCCTCTGTCTTGGCGCAAAATCAATTTTTTATTCACATGACCTCTACCGACCAATTAAAATTGTTTTGACCACAAGAATTTTTGCAAACACCAAGTAGCGCTGGAGCCACTTTTTTAACATAAAAACAGTCTTGGTGCAAAATCAATTTTTTACATTCACATGACCTCTACTGACCAATCAAAATTGTTTTGACCACAAGAATTTTTGCAACACCAAAGTAGCGCTGGAGCCACTTTTTTAACATAAAAACAGGTAGAATTCCCAAAACAAATCAGATAAGAGCAAACAACACGGACAAAATTATTTTTGAAAAGCATTTAGAAATGCGCAACCGGTAAAAACTTAAAAATTTAAAACCACAACTGAATACTAACCCATACAATTACTAATACTCTTTTATTCCTAATTAAACCATTTTTCAACTGTGAACAATTTGTCAACATTTTCTATTCTGTTTACCAATATATATATATATATATATATATATATATATATATATATATATTATTTTCAAAGTATAACAATATATATATATATATAATATAATGAAATGACAGGAGGCTGGATTTGTGTAAATCCTTGAAAGGTTTATTATACTATGATCATTTCAATGACCGGGTTCCGTATGAATCCGGTGATATCATCAGGTATTCGAAATATAATACGTGAATGTAATAGGTAAAATCCATGGGGCTGAAAATCGAGACCCGAGGGCGACCGCTATTCTGTTCCTTCAACCTCAGCCGGTCGCCCTGGAGTGACGTGGCTAAATTTTACAGTATGCTACTACCGGTCAGATGAACGAAAACAGAAAGGGGTGGGAGCATAAGTTAACGTCGATCCCATGACACAAGGTAAAAGAAAGGAAGAAAGGAAGGAGAGAGAAGAAGGGGGAAGAAAGAAGAAGAGAAGCCAGGGTTAATGTCAGCTAAAAGAGGAAGGCAACTACTACTGGTCAGATATAGGCAAGCAAGAGGGGGAAGGAAGATAAGTCTGCGGGAGGAAGACAGGAGGAGGGGAGAAGAGAAGGAAGGGAAGAGAGAAGTAGAAAAGTAAGGGTTGATGGCTACAAGAAGGAAGATAGAAAGAAAGAGGAAGAAAGGTCGATATTAATGTCAGACCACAGTCAAGCCAGGAGTGGTGCGAGAAAATTTTCACAGGGACCCGCATCTTAGCAGAGGTGAATATATTGGGAGTCAGTGTGTTACAGTGTTTAGACTTCTAGGATGAAGTTAAAAAAATATAATCAATATTCAATATTAAAGAGGTTAGAAAATTTAAAGTTCAACAGTTTAACTTTTAATTATATAATAGTTCCGATTTGTTCTGTAATTTAAAGGTACTATGTGGCGGTTAAAACACCGGCCGCGCCCCAGGCCCCATGGCGAATTAAGCCACGCCGAGTATTTTCATTTACTGAAAGAAGGGGAAATTTATTTTTCCAAGCACTCCAGGTGAGCTCGTTCGTCAGGGAGCTGGTCGCGCCGCCATTAAGACCCACCCATATATTGGGAGTCAGTGTGTTACAGTGTTTAAACTTCTAGGATGAAGTTAAAAAAATTTATAATCAATATTCAATATTAAAGAGGTCACCTGGAGTGCTTGGAAAAATAAATTTCCCCTTCTTTCAGTAAATGAAAATACTCGGCGTGGCTTAATTCGCCATGGGGCGAATACATACATATATATATATATATACATATATATATATTATATATATATATACATATATATATATTATATATATATATACATATATATATACTATATATATATATATACATATATATATATTATATATATATATATATAGTTAGAGAGATATTTATAGATATAGATAAAGGGGCTGATAAATTTACCTACATATACTTTTATATATGATTATATACACACGTGTATGTGTATGAATGTGTGAGAGAGTATGTATGTGTTCGTGTGTGTGTTTCTGTCTTTTTGTGTGTATGCGTATATGTGGTGTGTGATACGTTATGCATCTAAGTTTTTATGATTGCATGGTTTATATTTCTGTAGTAAAATTAATAAAACGGCAATGACTGATAAGTGTGTAATATCAAGTAACCAGCAACACTGTATCCGGTCGGATATTAACATCTTCATTTTTGACCCCAATTTCGGATAATATATCAAATATACTTCATCATAATTACGTAGTATGACCTATTTGCATATTTCTCTCTTTGTTATCTATCCTTCTGACTATCCATAGGTTTCTCTTTAAATCAATCTTGATGTTTGTTATATATCTATCTATATATATGTGGCCTGGGTCTCTGTATACACGTTCTCAAACGCATATATATATATATATATATATATATATATATATATATATATATATATATATATGTGTGTGTGTGTGTGTGTGTGTGTGTGTGTGTGTGTGTGTATGGGTGTGTGGACGTGTGTGTGCTGCTGTGTACGTGTGTCCTTGTGTGTAGAGATAAAAACTGTAAGGAAGGGCTAGAAATGCGTGTATTTACAAACATCGAGTAATTAAAATAGCGGAATGTCAGAAATTGTATCCAGCCGAACCTTTTCATTCTGTGTTTCTATTTTCCTTGCATCACTCAATAAAGTTTTTTTTCCTAATTATCGCTTGAAATTGATGTAATAAACTATAACACTCCTCTATAAAATTATTACCCTGCTGATGTGTATTACTTACTTGAGCTCTGCAGTTCTGATAAAGCCGTAAGGGGGTCATTGTGACATTTAAACATTTAAAACCAAGTGGAAGCTATTCCTCTTCAGGTCATATCACAAGCGACTTTTTCCAGTGGGAGAGTGAGAGAAAGAAAGAGAGAAAGCGTGTGTGTGTGTGAGAGAGAGAGAGAGAGAGAGAGAGAGAGAGAGAATGACAGAGAGAGAGAAAGTGGGTATGTATGTGAGAGAGTAAGAGGGGCAGTGCGAGGGTAAGAAAAAGAGAGAAATGTGTAGCAAGAGAAGTGGAAATCTTCATCCTTTTAATAAACTAAAACACTTTATCGAGCCCGAAACGATGAAATGTAAAGTTGACCTCAACGGTATTTGAAACCAGATCGTAAAGAACTGAAACGAATACCACTCATTTTACTCAATATCCTATTGGCTTTTCTAATTCGCCGGTTATGACGTGATTATAAAGCATTTAGTTGTTTTCTTTTTCTACACAAACAAATCAATAACAGCATTACGTTGAATTGATTTTATCTATAGGCACCAAAGGTTCTAGTACTTTTCGATCATGTGGTTGCCGATAGTTATCACACAGGGTGAGATTATTACAATTCAGAATGTAATGATATGAGATATCAATATTTAAAATCTTCATGAACAATAAGAGTATCAGTAAAGGTTTGAGTGATATCATGTTATTCGTAACATAACTAATATTAAAATCGAAATATTTGTGTTTCTTTTATAATACTTCAATTTGATTTTCACATTTTATATTGAACATATTTAACAAGAATGTTCTTCTGTGTCGAAGGTCACACGCGTACTCTTAACGCAATTCTATAGAAGATTAAGCGTTAAATTCTTTAAATTAGAGTTACAGTCCATTTTGCATTAGAATGTATGCTCTTGAGTATTTCATATGCATATATGAATTACAAGGAACGGCCTGCCTCAAATATCATGTGGAAAAGCTAACCCTTTTGAATTACAGGTACAGTCTACCTTATATTGTAGTGTGATTGGGTACCTTAGAAACGGGTACTTTTCACGTAATTCTCTTTAAAATTCATCGTAAGACTCTATGTAACACGGCTGATCCTTTTGAATTATATGAAGAGTCAATCCGACAGAGTTTTAAGGTTTCTCTTCCCACTTTCAGTTCAAATCTTCTAGAGGGGAACCCTTATCATCTCTCAGCCACTAGCCGCCTTATGAAGCCGGGATAAACTCTGGTCTGATGAAAGTCTAGGCTCGAGTCAGACTTTAAATAGCTTGAGTTTTCCCAAAGGTTAGCCTAATTGCTACGTGCTAACCCTGCGGTAAACAACAGCAACAGCAATTAACAATTGTTTCTAATTTTAGTACAAGGCCAACAATTTGAAGGGAAGGAGAAAGTCGATTAAATCAATCCCAGACCGTTAGTGGTAATTTATTTATCGACTCCGTAAAGAAGACAGGTAAACCTAACCTCGGTGGATATGAACTCAGAACGTAAACGGTCGTAACTATATGCCATAAAGCACGTTTTTTGACGCTCTTGCAATACTGCCAATCCTCCGCTGTAGCAACAATTAATAATAATTGTTTCTACTTTTGGCACAAGGCCAGCAATTATCCCAGTGTATTACTGGTACTTTATTTAATCGACCCCGTAAGGATGAAAGGCAAAGTTAACCTCGGCTGGATGTGAACTCAGAATGGCAAGGACCGTAACTCTATGCTTGGCGTCCGACCCTCTACCGAGCAACAATTAATAATAATATTGATTAGAGTTTATCTCTACCACGAACTCACATCTCAATATATAAACTCGTCCTGAATCTATCTACAAACAAGATGTTTAATAAATATAGAAAATATACATTAACACGCAATGTTCTCACGCAGTGTTAGAACAATGCAAATTTATTTCAATTGAAGATTAGCAGCTTCCGGTTGGAGTTTACGTTGTAAATTTGATGTCTGATATACAAGATATATGTGACTAGGGAAGCGATGACTCGGGAGCCATGAGTGGACACACCAGGAATGTAGATACATTATTTTGAATTAATTAAAATAATAATTTAGGCCTAGTTATTAGACATGTTAGATCAATTAAAGGCATTCCATTGGTAACATCCCGTCTAAGTTTTTGTATATCAGGGAGTACACTTTCCAAAGTAACCCTTTTTGGGTTAAGGAGATTTGAGGAAAATTTATCCGCTAGTTATAGTAGCGTTACAGACTACATGCAGGGTCTTTCCCTGGGTCGTTTCTGTAAATTTTAAATCTCTAAATATGTTAAAGTGCAACATTTTTAAAATGAATTCTAATCTATAGAAAATCCTGAGGAATATTAGGCTGCTATTTCTAGCATATATACTCATCCGTTTTTTTTTTCTTTTTTTGAAAATCTGTAAAAGTGTGACATTTTTAAAATGGAGTTTAAATTTTGCAAACTTTTATAAGCAACATTGAAGGAGATGTGACTGTTATTTCTAACAAAGACTCTCTCTATTTCTCTTTCACTCTCTCGTTGGTTAGTTGCTTTATTTGTCCATATTATACATAAGTAGAAAATATTTCATTTTAAAAATGAAATCTAATAAGTTACAAAATTTTATACAAAAATAAATCTGAAAAAGATTTAGCTGCTATTTCTAAAATAGCCTCTCTCGTTTGTGCTTGGTTGTATTGTCACATGCAGTCCTACTTCAACAGGATTATCGTACAGAAAAACGAACAAGAAGAGCTTCAAGAAACGGAAACAACACAGTACAATAAAGACATATGCGTATATTTGTTTAACACTTGATATAGTAGGGAAAGACTCTTTTTATCTCGGACATTAGTCTTTCATCGGAAGATAGAATGAGAAATAAAAGGTGAAACAAAATTATAGAGATTGAGAAGAGGAAGGAACGGGAAAATATATTTTGAGAAAAAGCATGTCTGTGAATTCAGTCAGCCATTAAATGTGTATATATAAGCATTTTATAAGAAATACTGTGTAGCGCCGGGCAATTCTGTAAATCAAATATTGGAGGATACAAGCGGAAACAAGCGAACAATTTCCGATCTTCAGACATCCATTCTCAGCGTGAAAATCCAAAGATATAGATATTAAAGGAAATTCGAGCTTTCAGTGTTTTAGACCGTCCAATATATCATTTACATGTGTGTGTGTGTGTGTGTGTGTGTGTGTGTGTGTGTGTGTGTGTGTGTGTGTGTGTGTGTGTGTGTGTGTGTGTGTGTGTGTGTGTGTGTGTGTGTGTGTGCGTGTGTGGATGTATGTATATTTTTTTCTAATTTAGGCTTATTGATCTTTCGTCATTTTCAGAGTTATTACATTTTATTTACATTCGCTATTTATTTATTATAATTTATTATTATATTTATTATCAGTTCTTATAAATAGAAGATAGAAGACTGTTTACTATAGAAGACTATACCAAAGCTAATTGGACAATAGATAACCAAAACAAATATATTGAAATATTACCTTAAATATTTAATTGATGCCTATAGTTAGGAGAAATTCCCCTTTACAATGAGTTGAGAACATACGAGAGAAAGAAAATTATTCTATTTATATTACGTTGGCATTCTGAATTTATTGATAGCTATTGGCGGATTCGTTTGAACGTCGGAGACAATTCGTTATTGTGCTCGTTTTAGCTCTCATTTCAGTACCAATCTAGTAGTACTGCAGGCTCGATTTTCCTACATAACTCTTTCACACTTCGTTTCTCTCTATTTATTCTTTTCTGGTAGAAATCTCTTGTGTTTAGACATAAAAAAGAGATGGGCTTTGCCAGGTTTTACAAAATGCCCAAGAAATGATGTATGTCTCTGCGGCACCCCTACGACACCATCATCAGTTACGGCTCCATACATACAATAATAATACATATATTTTTACTGAGCAGGTTTTGAACATTTTGAAATGTCGTTCAACGTATATACTTATGAATTCTCTCAGTGTATTTTGGAATAACGGTACATATTATAAGTCTATTAATATTAAATTATTTGCTAGTGTCAGTTAAAAATGGCCTAAGGAAGAGGAGTGTAACAAGCACGCAACTTCAAATATATTCGTCAATTATTAGTTAGACAATTGGGATTTGAGTAAATTTAATGGTATCAATGAGTTGATGTTATGAAAGTGTTACAATAGATAATGGAATAAAATAAAATAGATAAGCTACAATAAAACGAATGTCGTGATAATAATTTCAAATATATTCGTAATTTCTTGTGTACTAAAGAAGACGGTTGGCGTGGAATAGGAAATAGACATACGATTAGATTAAACATCATAGACATTTAGAATTTGTTGAAATATAGGCAATAGAAGAAGAAGAAGAAGAAGAAGAAGAAGAAGAAGAAGAAGATATAATTATGCATGTATAAATGTTAGTGTATATGTGTGTACATACATCAAAGAACTATTATATATATATATATATTAGATATCCAGTGATGTTTGTATATATGTGTGTATATATATATATATATATATATATATATATATATATATATATATATATTTATTTATTTATTTATTTATTTATTTAGAAAAACTTATTTTCTACCAAGTTATCAATACGAAGAAGTTACTTAAATCACGATTTATAATAATCTAATAACAATTGAATTCTATGTTTACAGTGTCGTTTGTACGACAACTCTATAAGCATTCAATAACCGTCCAATGGTAGTTAAGTGGCGGCTCTCTTACCCACAATAGTTGTGATATGACTGGCAGTAAACTGTTACGCTTTGTCCAGTGTTACATATTTAAATACACTTAAATTGATGTTGACAGGCTTTTAAGCCGATTTGGTGTTGTGGTCTAAACAATGATGTTATATACAACAGATATGTTTAGATTCAGTGATAACCGACCAGTTTTTCAATCATATTTTCGCACGTATAAATGCATGATTTATTATATCAAAGTTTCCTTAGATACCTATACATATGCATATATATATATACACATATATATATATACATATATATATATATATACATACATATAAATATATATATATATATACATATATATATACATACATATAAATATATATATATATATATATACATACAGTATATTGCCAAATATACTACACATACATTCATATACATTCATATATATATATATATACAAGCAAATTATAAACGTAAACATGTAAGTATGTTTTGAAGCGGTACGCGAGTTTGAAATTAGAAATTAGAAATTATAAGCTTTCACCGTATTTTAGACTAAAGACATTTCTAGCCTGATAGTTGGGTTTATAATTTGCTTGTTTATCATTCACTTGCTAAGTTCATAGCTTCTAATTCGAATGGAAGGAGATGGGATGTGTATTGGTGTAATGGTAGCACAGTGGTCTGGATAACCAAAGATGTGGGTTCGACTCCCATGTACGGCAACACTCATCTTTTTTCATTTCTCCGAGGGTTATAAACCCCACTATCAGGCTAGAAATTTCTTTAATATATATATATATATATATATATATCGTCCTCAGACGACTAAACTATTGCTCTCACCTGTGGTCGCCCCACACTATCAAATTAATTGTAGAAAAGATACTGGCAAAGGAGGAGACGGGTGAGATGAGCAGTGATATACATATGCAAGATCCTAGAAAGATTAACACCAAACTTTGGCATTGAAGGCAGAACCAGCCCGCGAACAGGACGTCACTGTCTGAGGTTTAAGGGGCCCCAGCTTTTTAATAAGCTGCCAAAAGGTCTAAGAGATCTATATGATGTGCATGTAGAACTTTTCAAGAGACATATCGACAATATACCGACCAAGATCTCGGATGAGCCCCCACCACGAAGCGAAGCACAAACAAGAGCAACAGACTCCATTATGCACCAATGGCCACCAACCAGGTAAGGCTGGCTATAGAAAGTGTAACATTGGTGGCGATGCCCCTCGGCTGGAACACAAATAAATAAATAAATACACATACATACATGCATACATATATATATATATATACATATATATATATATATATATGGGGGTGGGCTGTGTGCGCGTTTATACATGAACATCACATAATTTTGTATTGAATATATTGAAAGTAGTTTTATAAGCATGAATTTTCATTAGCGCTTCGTAGCTGTCTCAGTGGACTAGCCTTATGTACACGAGATGTTGGAAACCCTGGTCTTGGGTGCTGGTCCTGGTCGGGGGCACGTGTAGTTTCTTTCAATTTTTATTTTACATTCCATAGAAAAATCTGAAAAGGTTTCGCAGGAACCATACTCCCAACCAGGATCGAAATTCTGACCAGGATCAACACCGTATATGATTCCTCCAACTAAGCTACCGACACAGCTACAAAATTGAATTGAAAATTAATAATTGTAACCTTACTTTCAAAATCAAAGTAGTTTAAAAGATCTGGTGTCGTTCATGGCTTTCCTAGCGCTGTTAATGATATTTAGGGTCGACTTGTCAATCATCTGGCTCATTGGTAACAACCATATTATTCCTATGTCTGTTTAACTGTTGCATTAATTTAATTTGATTATTTTAGCAAATAAATAATATGTATATATATGTGTGTGTGTGTGTGTGTGTGTGTGTGTGTGTGTGTGTGTGTGTGTGTGTATATATACATAAATGCAGGTAAAGAGGCAGGCTGTGTGTTTACTGAAAACGAAGTGTAAGAACGTAATAGGGACGTAAACAAAAGAAGCAAGGTAGTCCTTAGTCAGCTGTTTACTACGGATCATAGATGTTTCGGCGCTTAAAACAGGACATCGATCCGTAGCGCGCCCATGGCCTTTTATCAATTAAAAGGCCACGAGGGAAAGAAGTGACAGTGAAGAGGGAGGAAGAAAGGAAAAAAGGGAAATAGGAAAAAACGAAGTAAACATACCGAATAGGACACAGGACAATGGCACATGTATGTAAGTAACCGAGGAGGGAATAGAATAAGTTTTACTGTACTGCTGGGAATAGGCGCGGTGGCCGTATAACCTCGTAGCAAGGTTTTTCCGTGGGGATCTCAGTAAAGTGAGTGTAGAGAGAGAGAGAAAGACGGAGAAACAGGAAGTGAGAGAGGGTGAGTAAGAGGGATAGAGAGAGAAGAAGGAGAAGGGAAAGGGATTTAATCCAAAAGGGGTTTACAACACGTGTGTGACCAGGGCGAAAACAAGCATATGGATAAGGAGGAAGAGAGAGAGAGAGAGAGAGAGAGAGAGAGAGAATCAAAGAGAGAAAAGGAGAGAGTCATTTCCTATATATATAACGGCTGAGCTCCGGCCGTTTCGACAGCTAGTTCTGAGCTCAGCCGTCGGGTCCTGACTCTTTTCCTATTACCCACTCTATTACCCATAGTATCGAGTACTCTGTTGCGTTATGATCCACCTGGTTCCTTACCACACTTCCTTCGTTATATATATATATATGCAGTGGCAGACTGTCCGGGTTGACAGGTTGCCCAATGATAATTGGGCACCAGGCATCCCACGGTAGCAATACAGGGGCACACAGTAGCATTGCAGGTCCCGCTGCAGTATTTTAGGGGCCAATGCTTTCAAAAAATACCTGAAGTCTAAGAGAAAGAATAAAATTTCTTTTAAAATAAATAAAACAATTAAGCAAAGCATTTGGTCAGCCAATTCCCCAGGGTATTAATAGGAACCAAAATATATGATAGTGCAAATAGCTGGAATCAGTGGTTGTATATTCTACTAAATCTAAAGCTTCGTATATATAAAAATGAAAGTCCAAAGAATCATTAGATAAAATATATACAGTATTTTCTCTCCCAATCAGTATAAATTAATCACACAGAAAATCATTTAAACGAGGCCATAAGTTTAAAATCTATTTATGACGAAATAGTAGACAAATGATACAGATTCTTTTCCGCGATGTACAGCCATATGAGATTTACCTAATATTCCTTATAGCCTGTAAAAATTGGACAAATAGTTAACTACACGGAATTAGATACAAAATCGAAGTTAGAAGAAAATATGCACATGAATTTTACCTGAATTCTCATAGTCTCTAGCAACCGGCAGTTTCGTTCCACTTTCTGGATATATCCGGTCTTGGATAAATCCACGTGGCTCGGAACTCATCAGGAGATACCCCAAACTGGACTAAGATTCTTCCACCATGATCCCCGCCAGATATGAGTTCAAAATGGCTAAGAACCATCACGTGGCCAGTGGTCAAGGCAGAAAGTTTGTGATTGGTGCCTGTCGGCGAGTAGGCTGGTTGCTAGAAAGCGCAGCCGAATACTGCCTAAAGTTTTACTCAACCTTACGGGAGTATATATTAAATTCAAAGGGTATATATATATAAATTAGACAAAGTCATAGATAAATATATGTTTGGCAACCATTCACGGTGTGGCTCAATGAAGAATTAATTAAATAATTATTAGTCAGAGCAATATATAAAAATGTAAATTCAAAGAATCATTAGATAAAATATATACAGTATTTCCTCTCCCAAACAGTATAAATTAACCACACAGCAAACCATTTAAACGAGGCTATAAGTTTAAAATGTACTTATGAAGAAATAGTAGACATATGATACAGATTCTTCATATATATATATATATATGCATATATATATATAGAGAGAGAGAGATATAGATATAGATATATATAGATATAGATATATATATGTATGTATATATTGAGTGAGTGTGAAAGACCAAAGATCATTATTGAAAGAAAGTCTCTGGATTACATAATATTTTTATTGGAGAAGGTAAGATATCTTTCTGCAAAAATTTGATTGCACTGTTTTTGTATTCACTTATGTATTTTTTTAAAACGTTATTTATTCATTATAAAAATTAAATGATACCATTCTATATGTAGGATGGCACCTTTCATCTCCTGACAACCAATATTTTTAGACGCAGTCCGCCACTGTATACATATATGTATATATATATATGTTATATTTGGGGATGGTCATATTGTTATAGTATTGCCAGAAATGATATTAAACACACTCACTGTTTAGTTTGGAATGGTTTTCGCTTCTGCATATTTTATATCCCTATAGTTGATTTAGTTGGCAATCAATGTTAACCAGTGATTGATCAACGGTTAAGAATATATATATATATATATATATATATATATATATATATATATATATATATATATAGAAATTACATGAATCAAAGTTCTGTTTAAACCATTTATTCGCTTACAATTGTTTCTTCCAAACCGAGGTTTGGTGTCTTCGGAGCAATTTTTCAATGATTGTTTACATACTTGACCTCTTTTCCAACACAAGAGACATACAGAAACATATGTATATATTGATGCACAGTGGGTTGACATCCATTATAATATTTAAGCATGGCAATTTACATTCAAAGATTAAAGTCATATTAAAAGAAAACAAAATTTAAGTTAAAATACAACATTGGCAGTTTACGAAGAAAATGCAAGATGATAGTGAGAAGTAGTTAGTGTATGCAATAGTTACACGTGGGGCATGCACGTGTGTCTTATTTATATAAGATTATAGTGCGGCAGGATGTTATATGTAATACAAGCACTTTAAGTGGGCAATTAAGAGTATTATGGGGGTTGTATTGGTAAAGTATTTTTTTATATGTATGATATAGAAGCTTGTGTGCAGATAAATATAAAAAATATTTAAATTGAGAAGCAAAACAATGTTATTTCTATATATATATATTTCTATATATATATATAATTTCTATATATATATATATATATAATATGTATTTTTTATATTTATCTGCACACAAGCTTCTATATCATACATATTAAAAAAATACTTTACAAATACAACCCCCATAATACTCTTGATTGCCCGCTTAAAGTGCTTGTATTACATATAACATCCTGCCGCACTATAATCTTATATAAATAAGACACACGTGCATGCCCCACGTGTAACTATTGCATACACTAACTACTTCTAACTATCATCTTGCATTTTCTTCGTAAACTGCCAATGTTGTATTTTAACTTAAATTTTGTTTTCTTTTAATATGACTTTAATCTTTGAATGTAAATTGCCATGCTTAAATATTATAATGGATGTCAACCCACTGTGCATCAATATATACATATGTTTCTGTAGGTCTCTTGTGATGGAAAGGAGGTCAAGTATGTAAACAATCATTGAAAAATTGCTCCGAAGACACCAAACCTCGGTTTGGAAGAAACAATTGTAAGCGAATAAATGGTTTAAACAGAACTTTGATTCATGTAATTTCTATATAACTGCTCTGTACAACAACTGATGTTATTACATTGAGCTATTTATCTTACTGGTAATAAGGTAGTAA
This sequence comes from Eledone cirrhosa, assembly GCA_964016885.1. NCBI lineage: Eukaryota > Metazoa > Mollusca > Cephalopoda > Octopoda > Eledonidae > Eledone > Eledone cirrhosa. The sequence goes on from OZ024742.1 coordinate 61,331,709, forward strand.
TAAATTACTGTCTTTCACTATTTAGGGTTTAAAATATATATAACTATAACAGGTTTTAGTATATACATAACCATAAATAGTATCCTTAATACTATATATATATATATATATATATATATATATATATATATATATATATATATATATATATATATATATATATATATATATATATATATATCAAAGGCATGTATTGTGTTAGAAACTCAAAATGGTCTCTTAGAATAAATTAGCTCTAGGAAAGAGGTTTTTCCGAGCCGTATAATATAACTGAAAAAAAGGAAAAACGAACACAGACATATACATATATGTGTTCAAATCGTAAGGGACCAGATTCGCTAAGGTGAAAAGAACACTAACTTTACCAGACTCAATTTAAGAATAAATCAAGAAAAATCAAGAAAAATAAATACAAACCAGAATTGTGGTAACTACCAATCACACGGGTGATTGGTAGTTACCACAATTCTGTTATATATATATATATATAGTCCATAAGTTCTTTCAGTACCCACCTGTGATACCATCAGTGGTAATATTATGTTTCCTCCTGTTGTATTGTGATGTCTATTCTATTTTTTTTTTATTTATTTATTTATTTATTTATTTATTTATTTATTTATTTATTTATTTATTTATTTATTTATTCTTGTCTCTGCTTGCGCATGCATTTGTGTGTGTTTTCTGTTTGGTGTGTGATTTTTGTCAGAGTTTGTGTGTGTTTGTATTCTATCTTTGCTCACTAGTGTTGTTGTTGTTATTGTACCTGTGTATATTTATTTATATTGTGTGTTTGTGTATAGTTGTTGTTGTCATTCCATTCATTTTTTGTGTTCAACTTCAGTTTTCTTAGTTCTGTTATATCATCACCATCATCATCATCATCATTTTACGTCCGCTTTTCCCTGCTTGCAAGGGTGGAACGGGAACTGATTCTGGCTTTATATATATATATATATATATATATATATATATATCATTACAATAAAGAAAATCCACACTGGTATTTTGCTTTATTTTGTGAATTGAAACAGCATCAAGTGTCCTTTCGTGAAGCACTTTACAATAAGAAGAAATATATATATGACAAATTCTTGTGAAAGGAAAATGAAACAATGTTCACACTCAATATGTTTGGAGTTAAAATTATAAATAGTAATAGGCGGATGAAATTCCTTACGATAGTCATTTCCCAATCTTTGCGCTCTAAGTTCAAATTCTGTCGAGCTCCACTGTTTTTGAAGTATATGTATAAAGTACCAGCATATATCTATATATATAAAGAGTAGTTCCTGTCTGTTTGTTTTTGTTTGTTTGTTCATGAACTCCTCCTATGGTTTTCTGGAAATAGACGCCCATAACCATATATATTCTGAAACTACATTGACCACCCAGGGAAGTTGGATAAGTATATTTCATTTTAATCAAAGGGTTCGCCGTTGTAAGGGGGTTCCACGAGGGCACAAACCTCTGCTGAAAGTGTTTTCCCTTCGATTTATATGATATTTAAACCATAGGTAAATGACAAGATATTATGTCAATTCATAAAATTTCAGCAAATTTCAATAATATTAAGATACCCTAATAGGAGTTGAATCCCCTATAGTGAAAGCTTTGCCCAATAAATGGAACAAGGTGTTTTGTAACAAGATTGCATGAGAACTTGATTGAAACAACCATTATATTCGGGGCTTACAAAGGTCAAACTCTTCTCATTCCGAGGATTCCACTTATACCAAGTGATAGCGTGTTGCCTTTTACATTTAAGAGTCTGCAGTTCCCGGTGAAACCATGCTTTACCATAAGCACCAATAAGATTTTAGGTCAAACTTTCAAAACTATTGGTATAGATCTGACAAACCCATGTTTCAGTCATGGCATGTTTTATGTGGCTGTTTCAAGGACTGGAACTTCAAAAAACCTCTACATTTTAGCCAATCAAGAAATGTTGTTTACCCTGGAGTTCTTCATTAGGACAAATATATTTTCATATATTTATTATGTTAAAAAATAAATAATTAAACTTTGAATTTCTAATTTGAAAATAATGCTTTACACAAAAATGAAATGATCAAGTTTTGAATTGATATTTTGAAAAAAATAATTTACAAGAAACAAAATAAGAATAAGATTTAATAATGTAATTTTGATTTGATATATGACAAAATATAATGTTTTCCAATTTTTCATGCGCTACATTTTACATTGAGTAATATTGAAATGCAGAGTTTTTCTCCATAAATCATATCACTGATTTAAAATCAATCATCATTTTCTTACAAAAAGAAATGTGTTAAACGCGTCAACGCGCGTGTAACTCGGTTAGTATATATATATATATATATATATATATATATATATATATATATATAGGAACGAGTAGGACCCCGACGGCTGAGCTCAAGCCGTTTCGACGGCTAATTCTGGACTCCAGAATTAGCCGTCGAAATGGCTTGAACTCAGCCGTCGGGGTCCTACTCGTTACTATTACTCACTCTACTACCCAAAGTATTGAGTACTTTGGTGCGTTATGGTCCACCTGGTTCCTTACCACATTTCCTTCGTTATATATAAATATATATATATATACATATATATATATATATAATATATATATATAATATATATTATATATATATATATAATATATATAATAATAATGAGTTAACGGACCCAGCATATTTATCAATGCCAGTAGCGGTTGTATCTCAGCGTACTCCATGGGCAGTGTAAGATACATTCCCAGAGTATACACATAGTTATTTGCTTCAACACAACAGACGTAAAACGAGTGCCTATAATGGTTCCAGGACTCGGGTTTCTGCCGCACCAACCCTCTACCGATACTGCCAATTTACTGCTCTATTATATATATAATAATAAGGAGTTGACTGACCCAGCATATTTTTCAATGCCAGTACCGGTTGTATCTCAGCGTACTCCATGGGCAGTGTAAGATACATTACCAGAGTATACACATAGTTATTTGCTTCAACACAACACACGTAAATCGAGTGCCTACAAGTGATAGCGTGTTGCCTTTTACATCTAAGAGTCTGCAGTTCCCGGTGAAACCATGCTTTACCATAAGCACCAATAAGGTTCTAGGTCAAACTTTCAAAACTATTGGTATAGATCTGACAAACCCATGTTTCAGTCATGGCATGTTTTATGTGGCTGTTTCAAGGACTGGAACATCAAAAAACCTCTACATTTTAGCCAATCAAGAAATGTTGTTTACCCTGGAGTTCTTCATTAGGACAAATATATTTTCATGTATTTATTATGTTAAAAAATAAATAATTAAACTTTGAATTTCTAATTTGAAAATAATGCTTTACACAAAAATGAAATGATCAAGTTTTGAATTGATATTTTGAAAAAAATTATTTACAAGAAACAAAATAAGAATAAGATTTAATAATGTAATTTTGATTTGATATATTACAAAAAATAATGTTTTCCTATTTTTCATGCGCTACATTTTACATTGAGTAATATTGAAATGCAGAGTTTTTCTCCATAAATCATATCACTGATTTAAAATCAATCATCATTTTCTTACAAAAAGAAATGTGTTAAACGCGTCAACGCGGGGGTAACTCGGTTAGTATATATATATATATATATATATATATATATATATATTATACTCTCTTACTCTTTTACCTGTTTCAGCCATCCGGCTGAGGCCATGCTGGGGCACAGCCCTTGAATTATAATAAGATAACTGTTTCTACTTTAGGCACAAGGACAGCAATTACATTACTGGTACTTTATTTTATCGACCCCGTAAGGATGAAAGGCAAAGTTAACCTCGGCGGGATTTGAACTCAGACTGTAAAGGGACGTAACTATGCTAGAAAGCATGGCGTCCAACCCTCTACCGATACTGCCAATTTACTGCTCTATTATATATATAATAATAAGGAGTTGACGGACCCAGCATATTTTTCAATGCCAGTACCGGTTGTATCTCAGCGTACTCCATGGGCAGTGTAAGATACATTACCAGAGTATACACATAGTTATTTGCTTCAACACAACACACGTAAATCGAGTGCCTACAATGGTTACAGGACTCGGGTTTCTACCGCACTAATGCAGCAGTAAGTTGAACTGCACCATCCCTCTGCATATATTATGGAACAATGCACAATCGGCTTATGCAGCTTCATCAGCGGGTATCGCCTAATCAATAACCAATCGATCGAATGAATCCAAACACCAGCCCATGCTAGTCATGACTGTTTGTGACGACTGACACGGTTAAGCGGTTAGCAACTGGCACCCGATACGATTCTATCTCTCGTCTAGCCACCGATTTACAAATTTTACGTGGCTCAAAAAAGACTCAATCTGATATATATATATATATATATATATATATATATATATATATATATATATATATATATATATATATATATATATATATATATATATATATATATTTATTTATTAAAATAACAGATTAAAGTTTAAGCAAAGAATCGCTGCTTTCACCCAAATTTTAGTCTTCAAATTTATTATTATTACTATATATATATATATATATTTATTAAAATAACAGTTTAAAGTTTAAGCAAAGAATCGCAGCTTTCACCCTTAACGGGATCTTCTAAGATCCCGTTAAGGGTGAATGCAGCGATTCTTTGCTTAAACTTTAATCTGTTATTTTAATAAATATTTGCTCTACGGTTCTTATATATTTGATATATATTTATCCTTATCGAGCCCTCTTTGGATTTTAGTCTTCAAATGTATTATTATTACTATATATATATTATAAAAGAATCAATCTTATATTATATATATATATATATATATATATATATATATATATATATATATATATATATATATATATATATATATATATATATATATATATATATATATATATATATATAATATAAGATTGATTCTTTTATAATATATATATATTATAAAAGAATCAATCTTATATTATATATATATATATATAAGGCGGGTAAAATTCCCGAGATTCATGGACGAGTTCTCTCCAGCGGTCTCTGTCCCTCATTATGCCAAAAGTCAGCTCAAAAGTGACACAGAGGAGACTGAGGTTAGCTGGACATGCTCACCGACATCCAGAGTTGACATTGCACTCAGTGCTCCTTTGTAAGCCGCTGCATGGACACACTAGAAGAGGAAGACCAAGGTTAACGTATGTTGATGCCCTAAGGACAGACACTGGTCTGTTGGAAACGCAGGACATGACAGCGATATATATATATATTATATATATATATTATATATATATATTATATATATATATTATATATATATATATATTACATATATATATATTATATATATATATATTATATATATATATACATTATATATATATCTCTTTATATATATAAAAGCGAGGATGTGTCTGTGTCTCTGTACAACTTTGCATACTTAAGGCTTTTACAATTACCAACTGAATTTGACCAAACTTTCTGTGCACGTTGCACAGGTCGCTACGATTGTCACATCACAAACATTTTTCAAATCGACCCACGTTGAGCAATAAAAAATCATATCAAAATTATCGGTGGAAAAATTGATGTATGGGAGATAACAAACTTTATTGACAATCCTTATTAAAAAGGGAGATAACCAACTTTTCAGAAATATAAACATCACATTCATTTGAAGATAAATCACTAATATTATCGTTTGTTTCTTGTTTATTCTTTGTTGCACTTTCAAAGTTAAAAAAAAACACTTGTTTTAACTTGTTTCACTATATTAAGTGTTAATTTTCGCTTTAAGGGTCTATTCTCGCAGCAGTCTCGAATTGACGAGATTTTGATGATGGTTTGTTTATTTTTAGAACAATCGTTATGGGACTTTCCATTTGAAACCATTGGGACCTAGAACTTTTACATTTTGAAAACTTTCATAAGCCATGTTGCACTTTCAAAGTTAACTGTAACGCTTCAATTCATACATTTTGACTTTACAACTTTTCACCAAATATGCCCCGTAAAAGAAAGTATGCACATATTGGATATCGGTCGAAGAAAACAATGCGTGTAAATGACGCTCCGCCGATAACCGAAAATAGACTATCACTAAATGCGGTGAGTACAGTTATTGCAACATATTTGTCCGCCGCTGAGCGTCGGTTAGTGCGGCGAACCAATAATGCTAAAGCAACTGCTGCAGCACGAGCTGCATAGACTACAGAGCAACGTGAAACACGCCTTCTATGGATGCTACAGATACTGCTGCAGCAAGATCTGCAGAGACAGTACAAAAATATGAAAGACGCCGTGCGCGTAATGCTTCAGCTAATGTTGCAGCAAGAGCAATTGAGACTGAGCAAGAACGTCAAAGTCGGCATTTGAGAAATGCTTCAGCTACTGCTACGGCACGAGCTGTAGAGACTGTAACAAGTCGTGCTATTCGGCTGGAGGGTAACGCTTAACGTAGAGCTTTATCGCGGGGTATTTCAAAGGCATCACACTCACGATGATACCTTAAGGCAGTTAATTATGACCCAAATGTAAACTATCAAATCCATCCTGATATTCAAATATATGCCATGAAAAAAATACTTGCCAACATTGTAAAGCTAGAAAGTGGGGGGCAGAATCAGCTGGAATGTGCTGCTCCAACAGTAAGTTTAATTTGCCCACCCTTAGGGAACCACCGCAACCTGTCCAGATGCTTCTAACAGGTAAGCATTCACAATCATGTGAGTTTCTGAAGTATATCCGACAGTACAACATTGCGTTTCAAATGACCTCTTTCGGTGCAAAACGTCTGCTCCCGAGTTGGCAGTCGAGATAATCTCTTTGCGTTTGTTCCGAAGAGAAAAACAAAGAATATCGTCTATCCTGAAATGCTTTAGTGTTAACAAAAAAAACTTATTACAGCTCTGCCTTGACCTCACCTTACTCATTACAAAACATACCAATGTCATGCAGGATATTTTGGATTATAAGTTCAAAATTTAACCATACACAGCAAAGGATGCTCTCAAAGAATAGATTTTCTCTTATTCTACTCTCATTGTTTTTTTTGTTTGTATACAACTCTGCTTTCATTACAAATTTTTGTACTTTAGCAAAACTGCCTGTTTTTTTACAGATTTGCAACGTGTATTGTCTTTAATCATTTGTATAATTACATCCTGTTCAGTGCTTTCCTTCATTATCAGCATAGTTTTATGTGTACAAAGATTGCACTAAATATTCGTTTGCATTAATTATTGAAGACTTCTGCTTATTTTGACAGTTTGGTGACAAATAATGTTCTTCTTTTACTTCCTAGCTGTATATTCCTAGCATAATTTCAAACCCCGAGCAACGCCAGGTAAATCTGCTAGTATTATATATATATATATTATATATATATATATTATATATATATCTATCTAAGGCAGGTAAAATTCCCGAGATCCATGGACGAGTTCTCTCCAGCGGTCTCTGTCCCTCATTATCGCTGCCATATCCTGCATCTCCAACAGACCAGTGTTTGTCCTTAGGGCATCAATATACGTTAACCTTGGTCTTCCTCTTCTAGTGTGTCCATGTAGGGGCTCCCAAAGGAGCACTGAGTGCAATGTCAACTCTGGATGTCGGTGAGCATGTCCAGCCAACCCCAGTCTCCTCTGTGTCACTTTTGAGCTGACTTTTGGGATGCTCCCATACAGCTCTGAGTTTTTCCTCCTCAGTGTATACTGATTAATGTTCAGAGCCATCCTCAGCATTCTCGTGTAGCACCCATCCACCATCTGAGTGAGTTTCTTGGTCAGTGTCCAAGTCTCAGACCCATACAGCAGCACAGACTCCACTACAGCAATGAAGAGGCTGATTTTCAGGTCTCTACGAAGGTCCGACTTCCACACCGATCTCAAGCTGAGGCACGCCGCCCAGGCCTTGCTCTTCCTCTCAACCACATCATCCTCCGTATTCCCAATCCTTGCTCCCAAATACAGGAAGTCCTCAACCAATTCCAGCGACTTCCCGCCTACATTAGTGATCCCCTCTGGCTTCTCAACATTCTCTCCCAGATATTTTGTTTTAGTCTCATTCATTCTCAGCCCCACACTCATCGACACAGTCTCAACCTCCCGCATCAAATCCTCTGCCTCCTTCACTGTATTTGTCACCAAAACTATGTCGTCGGCAAATTCAGCATCCGATACCTTTTTCGCCCTAACTCTCCTGCTCTAAGCCAGTGCTACAGTAAAGCCAGAGTCCTGGAGTTTCTCCAGTGCAAGGCGCATACAATAGTCCACTACGATGACAAAAAGATAGGGAGCCAATGTATCTCCCTGGAGCACTCCAGCCAGTATCTCAAAGAACTCTGTCATCCCATCAGGTGTAATGACTTGGGCTTTGGTGTTGGTGTAGAGCAGTGATATCAGGTCCACTATCTTCTTGGGGATTCCATAAGCCTGTAAGATCTTCATCAGGCAGTAACGGTCCACAGAATCAAAGGCCTTCCTAAAGTCAATGAAAACCATGACCGCAGGAAGCCACTTTGCTCTAGCTCCCTCTAATATCCTCCTCAGCATCAGGATGTGACTGGTGGTTGATCTACCCTCTCTGAAGCCGTTCTGCTTGTCCCTGAGCTTCTTCTCCATCTCAGGATGGATCCTGTTAAGAATCATCCTGTTGAGGGTCTTTGCCACAAGTGACGTCAGTGAGATCCCCCGGTAGTTGTTGGTGTTAGAGAGATCTCCCTTCTTTGGCACTGGGACGATGTTACTGATCCTCCACTGATTCGGGGCAACTCCTTTCTCCAGTGCCCCGTTACAGAACCCCAGGATGATATCATCAAAATCACACCTCTTCATCACCTCTGATGCCACTCCATCTTCTCCATGAGCCTTGCCCTCCTTGATCCTCTTCTTGGCTCTCTGAAGCTCCTATCTGGTGAAGGGCTCTGTCTCAACATCCAGTTCCTCAAACAGCCGCCTGATCTCCCCAGTGCTCTGGGCTGTGGAGGGTGGCTCTCCTAGTAGGGTCCTAAAATGGTCTAGCCATTTCCTCTTCCTATCCTCGGGCCCCGTTCCCTGGATCTGACTCGAACACCTTCTCTTCCTCCCTGTGATCTCGTTGATGATCATCCAGCTCTCCTTACATCCAGATCTGTCAACCGCTCTCTCCACACTTCTGATCTTCTCTATCAGTGCCTCCTCTCTGACCTCAGTGTAAGCGGTACAGAGCTCTTCCCTCATCACCTCCACAGTCTCCATCCTCTCCTCCGTAGGATCAGCATAGAATTGGTCCCTGGCAGCTTTCAGGTGTTCTCTGGCTGCACACACTTTTGGGTTTGCAGAGCTGACGTGCTTCCCTTTATTCTTTTTCCTCGGCACCAGGGCTTCACTTGCTTCCGCCACTGCATTGTTAAAGTGCCCGTACCTCCTCGTCACACTCTCCCCTGTCCATCCAATCTCTCTCTCCGCTGACTCTCCACACAGAGCACTAAACCTGTTTCTCACTTCCACTGTGAACCTCTCCTGTAGCTTATCATCTTCCTTGAAAGCTCCCCAGTCATAGATTGTTCTCCGGGGCTGAGCCTTGCTCTTTCTTAAGCTCACGCGGACCTCACTCATAACAAGCCGGTGGTCACTACCCAGTGTACTGAAATAGCTGTATGGTTCCGTGTTCAGAACACTATTCCGCCACTTTTTCCTCACCAGAATGAAATCAATCTGGGACTTGGACAGGTGCATATCTGAGATGTAGGTCCACATCTTCCCCAGATTCTTCCTAAACCTTAGGTTGGTCGCCATCAAGTTCGCCTCCAGCAGGGTGTCTCTCAGTAGTCTTCCATTTCGGTTGGTGTTGTTATGGAAGTACCAGCAAGGATCTTCACTGCCCTCCTTACTCAGGTGTGCATTGAAGTCCCCCAAAACAAGCAGGATATTGTGTGCCTGAGTGGTGTTGACAGCTCTACAAACCTCCTCATGGAACTCTTCCGCATTCACATCGCTGTCCCCCTCGGTTGGACTATAGGCTGAGATGACTGTCAGTCTTGGGTTTCCATTGAAGGTCACCCTCAACACTCGCGGGGAGATAGGCATTATTTCCCTCACCAACAGATTGGTTTTTGCACTGAACACAAAACCCACTCCTCCTACTGCAGCATTTGTTGTGTTCTTCACTGCCGATGTAGTGAGCTGGCTCTTCTTCCCAATCATGACACTCCTCATGGGTTCATCGTGTAGAATCCTGTGTTCTTGGATCGCAAGTATCTGTATACCACTCTCCTCGAACAGATGTCCCAACTCCTCTCTCTTCTCCAGCGTCCGAATAGTCCTCAAATCAAAGTGCCCATTTTGATGGCTCTTCTGCAGGACAAAACTGCATTCTTTATATTTGTCTCAAAGACAGCTGATCCATCATCCACTGGCCCTCTCTGTGGCTCTAAGCCAGCAGAGTCATAACGACCAGGCTGCTCCTTGACAGTGTTATTAGGGGCTCTAACCCTAGTGCTGTTAGATCGACTCTCCATATTTCTTTTCAATGGCTGACAATACCTTACCGGCGCCACTCGAATAAGGTAGTTATTTATGACATTAAACTACATCCAGTGGCAAGGCTCCAGTTCGGGAGTTCAGGAGATGTGGGGAATGTGGAGTTACCCCTTAGTTGTCATGACTCCCAGGTCTACCCTGGCCCGGGGTGGTAGTACCTGTTAGGGCTCCATTTATGGGTTATATATATATATATTATATATATATATATTATATATATATATATATATTTATATATTTTTTATTGTATAAAAGGAGCTTCTACAGGACTAGTACTGTTTCATTCAGATGAAATCTTCAGGAAGCTGGGTGTCATATTAAGTTCTGGTATTTATACATTTAGGTAGTGGTAAGGGAGGGGTAGTGGCTGGGGGGGGATTTTGGGGGGTAGGATGGTATTTAGATACACAGGACCACAACATGGCACAGGCCGTTTTTTCTTTGGGGAGTGGTCAATTAGCCGGAGTGCTTTTTGAAATAAATAAATAAATAAATAAGTAAATAAATAAATAAATAAATGAATAAATAGATAAATGAATAAATAGAATTACTATTCTTGGGGTTTCTATTTATTTTTTTTTTATTTATTTATTTATTTATTTATTTATTTATTTATTTTTTTATTTTATTTTATTTATTCAATTATCTATTTATTCATTTATTTATTTATTTACTTATTTATTTATTTCAAAAAGCACTATGGCTAATTGACCACTCCCCCAAGAAAAAACGGCCTGTGCCATGTTGTGGTCCTGTGTATCTAAATACCATCCTACCCCAACCCCCCAACCCCCCAGCCACCACCCCTCCCTTACCACTACCTAAATGTATAAATACCAGAACTTAATATGACACCCAGCTTCCTGCAGATTTCATTTGAATGAAACAGTACTAGTCCTGTAGAAGCTCCTTCTATACAATAAAAAATGTTTTACTCTGCCATGTATTGAGTACCTTACTTACTGTGGTTATCCCCGACTTAACCCGGGACCTACGTATATATTTATATATACATATATATATATATATATATATATATATATATATATATATATATATATATATATATATTAGAAAGTGAGGTTTTTTTTACAAAATGAAAAATAACCGAGGTGTCCTACACGAGTGGAAGTATAAAGAAAAAGGGATGAAATCGAAAATGCAACTGAAGTCTTATTTTTTTTTAAAATATATATATTTTTATTTGGTTCCTTTACCGGTTTCGCAGTTCTTCTGCTTTTCAAAAGGTGAGTTGAGATGGAGGGTCTGTGGTTTTTCTCACATCTGTGAGAAAAACCACAGACCCTCCATCTCAACTCACCTTTTGAAAAGCAGAAGAACTGCGAAACCGGTATGTGAGAAAAACCACAGACCCTCCATCTCAACTCACCTTTTGAAAAGCAGAAGAACTGCGAAACCGGTAAAGGAACCAAATAAAAATATATATATTTTTTAAAAAAATAAGACTTCAGTTGCATTTTCGATTTCATCCCTTTTTCTTTGTATATATATATATATATATATATATGTATATATAAATATGTGTGTTTGTGTGTCTGTGTGTGTGTGTGTCTGTCAGTTTGAATCCCTAAAACTCGAGAAGTACCCAACCGATTTTTTTCAAACTGCACATGAGTATTACTTATGTTTCAGGGTGTGTTATCAAGTGTTTGATCCCTTAGAGTCCACATTAGGTGAAAAACTGCGTTTTTTCAAGCTTTTTATGGGTTTTTTTAGGCGTTACGTCAGACCGATTTTCTTGAAATTGTAACTATGTATTAGTCAGTCTCTTCTTCATACCGTGAACAAAGAAAATCCAACTTTTTTATGGTTTACAGCCCGCATTAGGTGAAAAACTTCATTTTTTCAGCTTTTTAGGGCTTGTATGAGGTGTTACGTCTAGCCGATTTTACTAAAATTTCAAGGTATACTATGCACATAAAAAAATTCATTTTCTTGGTCCCTAGGGCCCGCATCACATGAAAACCTACATTTTTCCTGCTTCATCGAGGAAAATCTTAAAGATTATCCAGACATCAGAGTATTTGGTTTATTTTCTTTACATATTATCCAGGCATCCAGTTTTTCCACGATTAGGTTTGTTGGCGGCCCGCGTTCCAAAATACCTTATCCCGTGCAACGCCGAGTACCACTGCTTGTATATTATATATATATATTATATATATATATATATATATATATATATATATATATATATATATATAAATTTTAGTACAGCATAGACGAAGCTCTAGTATACGGCCAAGCTAGCGTGTATGCTTATTCGGTTTGTAGCTTTAGCACTCAGATGAGGTAAGGCCCCAGAGTATAACATTATGTTCAGACAGCTTAGCAAATTAGATATAGCAGTCGGCAGTCCGACTGCATCACTAGAGCAACGAAAATACAGGACCCAGGTAAAGATTTTTTACTGACCCGGACATAACGCTGAGGTTGGGTGTAAAATATATAATCCATATGTTGTTTCCACAATATTGATCTTAAAATCGCACGCAGCGACAGCGCTAAGTTTCTGCAAATCCATGATCGACAAATTCCTATTGCAGGAGTCTGCAATATAATGGTTTTTGACGACAGAACATAGGATTTACTTCTTCAGCAAGTCTTTCGTTCTTAGCCAAAGCGGGTATGCTGTGACTTTAAAGGTCGCCACAGACACATGGTTTTGTCCGAAGGGAGGTAACCCCCGCTTAGGCGGTGTATTCTAATTTCAGATAAAGGGATGAATCCCCTTATTCAAACCGAATAAAGCACTCGACTAGAAGTTATCAAACAAACTTAAACAATTAATTAATCAATAGAATCATCTAATAAAATTAATCAGTTAATCTAGGAGTAAATATAAATTTTAGTACAGCATAGACGAAGCTCTAGTATACGGCCAAGCTAGCGCGTATGCTTATTCGGTTTGTAGCTTTAGCACTCAGATGAGGTAAGACCCCAGAGTATAACATTATGTTCAGACAGCTTAGCAAATTAGAAATAGCAGTCGGCAGTCCGACCGCATCACTAGAGCAACGAAAATACAGGACCCAGGTAAAGATTTTTTTACTGACCTGGACATAACGCTGAGGCTGGGTGTAAAATATATAATCCACATTGTGTTTCCACAATATTGATCGCAATATCGCACGCAACGACAGCGCTAAGCTTCTGCAAATCCATAAGAACTATATATATATATATATAGTTCAAAGAAACAACAAACAGAGTCAAACAAATTCTATATTATTTTGATGCTTTATTTGGAAAAGCGGAAAGAAAGTTTGTCGTCTCGGGCTTTCGCACTTCTTCCTTTCTTCAGGAGTACAAAAATAAAGACAGGATCACTAAAATTAGATACAGAAAACTAAAAGAAAAATGAAAATAAAGAAATTAAACAATAAGAACCGTTTGGTAGTTTTGGTAACGATTTTTGAACGCAAAGTGAAGTGTGTATGTATTAACGAGTTTGTGACATAGGATGAAGGAAGTATGTTTAGTGTGTGTTAGAAAATATAAAACAGAGCAGACAAAAGGAAGATGGGTGGGGGAATTAAGGTTAAGGGATGAAATGTTTGTTAGGAGAAGATAAGTTGTTCTCTCGGCCAGCGCGAGTCAGAGAGTACAGCACATTGTGTGAGCCCGAAGACACTGAGGTAGCGTGAGGAGTGATTCGCGGATCGAAAATGACGAGAAATCGGAGTCGGGTTGCGGCCCCGAATGTCCTGAAGGTTTTCAGCAAATCTGTCGGCCAGTTTGAACAAGGTATATGCACAGAGTACAATAGAGCCCATAGAGAAGGCTGGTGGAGGTGCAGCTGAAGGAGTCCCTAACCCGGAAGGACCGGTTATTGGGACAGAAAAGGGTGGTGGAATTAGAGATATGGCTGCATGTATGGCAGCGGGGTCTGGAACAGGGGTGGGATCCAGGAGATGAGTTGGGGGAGTAAGGGACTTGCGGACAAGGACGTTCCGAATGTTACGAGCGCGCTTGAATGAAAGGATAGGTGGAAGTAGGAAATGGGTGAAGTGGGGGGATCAGACGGTAGGAGGCAGAAAAGATGGAGGATCGTCTTCTGGAGGCGCAACGTAGAAGGATGATAGATGACGGGGAAGGGCTGTCGGTTTGTAAAGGGTGGTGGCGTGGAGGAGTGGCAGTGGTACAATCAAAACCATGGGCATGGATGAGGGCCGCTTGGATTAGGGTAGTGGGGTATCCGCGTCTAGTGAAAAGTTTGGCCATCTAATGAAACTGAATCTCAAAATCTTGGGTTTGACTACGCAGGCGGGGTGGACGGAGGAAATGAGAATAGAAGATAGAGGGTCTGGTGTGAGGAGGGGGTGTTGAGGTATGCGTGTGAGTCCGAGGGCTTGAAGTAGGCAGAAGTGATGAGGGAGCGATTGGAAGGGTCAATGGTAAAAGAAATGTGAGAGAATCCTCCCACAATATATTGTTATAGCACGCTAGAGGTCGTTAAAATCAATGTTAGTTACATACTTCTGATATACGCCCAATCATTCTTATGTTATTTTTAAGAAGCACGTTATCATATGGTATCTAAAATAGCCTAATGTTGCAAATTGGGCGATGCAAAGCTTGTCTCTTGAATGCTATTTGTGTGAATAGTACAGCAAATGTTTATATCCGCTCTGCAGGCATTCACTGTTTGTTGTTGTTTCTAAATTAAGATTGGTCCGACTACAATGTGTAATTCTTTCTAACTATAATTACTATGGCTCTCGATAAGAACTAAAAATTCCGGAAGTTTATGATAAATATGTCGATGTGTAATGTGACTGTCGTATAAGTGGGGTCATTTTGAGGTGAGGAGAAAATGTCTGATTTTCAAGGTTAACGTAAGTTTGATGGTGGGTTACTGTTGATGTTTGACTCAAGGACAGCATGACAAACCTGGTGTCTGGAGGTTGTGGTCACATGTTATGCTTTCGTTTTAAGATAATGGAATAACAGACACCCGTCTTTTCCACAAGGAGAGTTACAATTGTTTGGTTAAATGAATGGCTTAATTGTTATATTAAATGGTTCAGTATTCTACAAACAAATGCAAACTTAACTTAAATCATTGGCATATTCACCATAATGTAGTGTGTGATAAGACTGGCTCCTTGAATTGCAGGTACAGTCAATTTTGTATTATAGTCTACATGAGCGATTATACCTCAACTACGTGTATATTTAACTTAATCGAAAAGAAGATTCCACGTGACACAGTGTGACAAAGCTGGTCATATGAATTACTGGTACAACGGTAATTCAAGTCTGTTCGTTTCATCAGACATGATATAGAATACATCTACATCAAAAACAAAACAAAATGTCCGTGATGTAAAGTGTCAGTATAAGTTCAGTGCTGATTTAAATGGCTAATGGGAGCAAGCATCGTAAACAGGTTACTCTGGAGTGCTACGACCAGCATGTAACCCAGTACAACCTATCACGTAATCGGGTCATTGGCAACCAAATCGGCAAACCCACCAAGCTTGCTTGATGAGGAGGTTAATTTTGGGACAGGGATAAATGGCCGGGAAACTCATGAGAGTCAATACGGGTAGGCTGTGCTCATTGGCCTTCGTTGGCAGTCTGTCTACGAGAAGCATCCCTCTGTTACCAAAATTGAGGTAGATTGGGTTCTTCTTCATCCATGTCATGAACGAGGATCAACTGTAGCTCGGTAACCAGCTGGCGTGTAAACGTTTGACGAGAATTCTAGACGCACTATCGTCATTTCACCGATGAGAATCACGAGCTTACAGCCTCATATAGATAAGAACTGGTGCAAATATTCATGGGAACAAAAAGGGTGCAACTATGACTGTGTTGTTCTGAGTTCATTTCCCCTGTGCGGAAATCCGTTCGGTAATTATTTTGTCTCTTATTTATCTTAAATCTATAAAACAAATTATACAACCCGAACATGATCCGTAGATTTATGAGGACTACTTTACTATAATTATATCTCTTAACGACACATGAGATCTAATATTTGATTTCTAACAAAGGTGTTGTATTAACAATATTTTTAGAGCATCAGACAGGATACGATATGATATTAATATACGGCACTTATGTTCGAAGCTCAAATCCTGCAAAGGTCAAATAAGATTTTACATATAAGAGAGAGGGTGGCTCAAGCACTGGCCTGTTACTTTATCTTATTGATCCACAGAACATGAGAGACAAAATGGTCTTCGGCGGATTTTGAACTTAGACAGCAGAGAGACGGGATGAATATTCAATGTTCAACAGACTGATGAATCGATTACCTTTCTAAATATTTTGAAAGCTATATCAATATTTCTACCATATCAGTTGGAAACGATTAACTTGGTTCCTGGGGAAGTAGATTTTGATCTACAATTTAAGTAGATAGTTGGTTATCTAGAGAGCCATCTATATACACGTCCGTTTCTCACTAATTGAAGATTAATCTTTATGTCACACATCAGTTTATTAGCTTTCTAAGATAGTTGTAACCTTTCAATGTACCACAAAACTGCATGAAGCTATATGTACGTGCTGGATCATATATGTATATGCGTATGTTTGTGGGTGTGTGAGCGCGCATTTGCCTATCAATATATATATATATGTGTGTGTATGTGTGTGTGTGTGTGTGTGTGTGTAAAGTAGCGTAGCTTAGTGACTAAAGAGTTAGTTCAGCAATCGCATGGTTGTGAGTTCGATTCCCGGTCACGGTGATGTGTTCGGTCCTTGAATACACTTAGATCTAAATATGTGTTTGTATTTCCGTTGGATGACATCGGTGGTGCCGAAACTGCTGGTCTTCCACAAAAACATCTTGCCCGGGATTGTGTCCAAAAGGCGATCTTTCTATATGCAAACCCCTTGGTCATTCGTGACTGCAGCCTTCTCTCTTCCTGTCATTCAACTGACAGTGAGCATTCTCTATACGGGGTGTGTCGGGAATCCCTCGATTGGAAATAGCCATGCCTGCTCCCTGCAAATGTAGTTGACAGTTGGCACCTTTTTGTAAGGCTTAGAAGTGTCCTTTCTATTTATTTGACATCCATTTCCTCAGATTTATTCACATCTTTCTCGATTTTTCTTTTTCACTCCTTACTTCCACATAAGAGGGAGAAAAAGATAGAAAAGGTGAGAGCCGTAGAGCTATGCATAGTGTACAAGGTGCCATTACTTCGGAGGAAAAAGCGCAATATCAGTGAAGGGTAAAGATTTTATAATATGCATTAAAAGAACAATGGATTGGCAGTATCGATAGAGCGTCTGACAACGTACTTTGCATTCTGAGTTCAAAAAGCGTCGAGGTTAGCCTTGCTGTTATTCCTTACAGTGTCAATAAAATAAAGTACCAGTAACGCACATTACATCCCTCCCCTAAAATTGTTGAATTTGTGCCTAAATCGGAAACCATTGTAAGCTTCAGAAGTTTCAATGATTGTCATACAACAATGTACGTCAAACCTTGCATAACCTACGTTAAAAACAGTGGACATATGTATGTATATATATATATATATATATATATATATATGTGTGTGTGTGTGTGTGTGTACGCACACATAAAACACTCACACTGACATGATCTTGTCTCTATTTTTGTACTTTTGAAGAAGGGTTAAAGCCCGACTAATAAAAGATGTTGGACCTCTATTGTGCCGTTTCCTTGAATTATATATATATATATATTGTTATACTTGGGGAGGGTCATATTGTTGTAATAATATTGCCAGAAATAATAACAGAACACACTCACTGTTTGGTTGGTTTTCGCTTCTGCATCTTTTATATCTCCATAGTTAATTCATTCGGCAATCAATGTTTACCATTGACTGACCAACGGTCAAAAATACAGATATAAATAATATATATAGTCTAACAAAGTTCTTTCGCTGCACATCTGCAACATCATCAGTGGTACTATTATGTTTCCTCCTGTTGCATTGTATGTCTACGCCATTTTTATTTTATCTGTTTATTTATTTATTTATTTTTGTCTTCTCTACGCATGCGTTTGCGTGTGTGTATGGTGTTTGGCGTGTGTGTATTCGCGTTTGGATAACTGTGTTTTGGTTATTGCATTCTATCTTAGTTTATTAGTGTTTGTTGTTATTGTGCTTGTGTATATATTTATTTATTTATTTATTTATTTATTTATATTTCTCTTAAGTCAGTATTGTTTGTTTGGGTGGTGTTGTTATTCCATTCATTTTTTCTGTTTAGCTTTGGCTTTCTAAGCTCTATTTCGCTTGCTTCTCTGATTTGCCTACCTGCTGGGTCATTTCTATGTTTAGATATTATTTTAATTTCTATGTTGTCTGTGTTACGGTCATGTTGTTGTCTGGCGTGATCGTATAGTACTGAACAGTTTCTCTAGTCAAAGAAGAAATGAAAAACAGTTTATTCTTGCGAACAAGATTACAAGAGTCAAATAAAATATACCTTACATATGTGAACATAACAGTAGGAAATAAATGATGCGCAAATAGACATAGGTAGACAATATCAAGATTTCAATAGTAATAATATGACGTGTTTTTACTTCATAACTAATATATATATGTAATTTCTTTGTATTGTATATATATATATATATTGAGTATTGAATGTTCGACATTATATTACTAGTCAGCTTTTACATGCGTGTATACGTGTGTATCTCCACCCTCTCTCTCTATATATATATATAAACAAACAGAAATAACAACACAATATGTACAGTATATGGAAGGAATATATTAGGTTAACGCTTGAAACAGCATGTTATATATATATATATATATATATATATATATATATATAGGAAAAAGTATTACCCCGACGGCAGAGCTCAAGCCGTTTCGATGGCTATTTCCAGAAATAGCCGTCGAAACGGCTTGAGCTTTGCCGTCGGGGTCATACTTTTTCCTATTTCCCACTCTACTACCCTAAGTATTGAGTACTCTGGTGCGTTGTGGTCCATCTTGTTCCTTACCACAATTCCTTTGTTATATATATATATATATATATATATATATATATATATATATATATATATATATATATATAACATTTGTAACACGAAATAAACTAAGTCCAGATGCATCACTGATTTTTCGTTTTCTTTATAATATCTACACTCTACTCTGATGAATAACGAGTGCTAATTTTCACATACCGCCCATGGAAGCACCATAGCTACCACTATACACAACTATATATATATATATATATATATATATATAAAGAATGAATAATAACAGGTAGACATCATAAAAAGGTAATTTATTCCGTGTGCTTACAAGTGTTTCCACGGTGGTACTGCAGCCTAGTTCCGCTACGTACAAATTCACAAGTATTTGCAGAACTCGAATATCCAATGCTGTGACCACTGTTTCCTCAGAGCAGAATGGTAAATGTACAATGTAAAAACCCTTAAGTGGGGTTGTTGGGGAAGATAGAGTGGAACATGAAGAGAGAAAAGTAGGGAAGAAGGAGAGAGAAGGAAAGATATGCAGGGGTTGGAGAAGTAGGAGAGAGTGGCTTGTAGATATCTTAATCAAAATGTTATGGTAGGGGTTTTATTAGTTACTTTTGGAGAGATGCGTAGATAGTTGAGGTCGGAATTATTTATTGCCCCAGAGGGCAGGTTCATAGATGTTGAGAGGGAAGTAGGTCAAAGGCGAGAGAGAGAGAGTGAAATGGATGTAGAGAGAGATATATAGGTAGAGAGGAGACAGATAAAGTATGTGTGGTGAGTGAACTTTTGGTTTTGTAGTAGTAATCTAGGAATTGTACTGAGTTACCATGTATAGTGATAGCATATATATATACATATGCTATTTCAAGCGTTAACCTAATATATTTATATATATATATATATATATATATATATATGTACGCACCTTACTGGTTGAGTTCTATATTGGAGGTAGCTCTACATTTTGAATACACCTACCATAGCGTGTTTTTACTCATACAACAGTTTCTTCTATATTTTTAGACGTCACGTATCATGGTAGCGTAGAACTGCTAGATTCATTATGGAAACAATACGCGCTAGTATGTACACACTAATGGCCTATGTAGTCAGTGGGGCGTTAACCAGTAAAGGACATGCAATTGCCCAATTATGTAATATCTGTTGATAATACGCAATTTTCTGAACACTTCAGTTTTAATAACTGTTGTTGGGCTGGCTATTGTACAAAAACGGAAACTGTCCAATAGCTAGATATGTAACGTATCTTTACCAAAAACGCAACCACTGCACTCGCGATTTAACTATCATGTGTGCACTCAGAACATCGAGATGCAGTTTCACAACTCCAATCTTATTGATTCATTGGGTGAGATAGTCATGGACAGAGATCGCTGAAATAGCATCAGTGAATTTCGTAAACCCTGTATGTATCTTTATATATATATATATATATATATTATTTATTTATATTTACATTTATATACATCTATATATATATATATATGAGTGTGTTGGTGTGTGTGTGTGTGGACTGGTGATTTTTTCATATAGGCGATGGCTACACAGGGCCACTTGAATTAGAAGTGACTTATTTTCCATCTGAAGGCACTGAAGTAATGTCAAATAATTACAGGTAACGGTGTGTTCAAGGTGTACTTCAGCAAAATAGGTTATTTTACGATGTTCGTCTTGCCAGATGCTGCGACCGGCTTATAGTATCAGCAACGGAAAGACCAAGAGAAACATTGTTTCCATGGGCCGATCTAACGATCGATTTATATATATATATATATTGGAATTTCATATTTCTGAAGAAATGCGGTATTTTTATAAATGAACTTTTAGAAAGCTCTGCAAAGACACCAGAGGCTATCGCCACGTGGTGATGTCCAGCAGTAGCAGGGCGGACAATCGTCGATGCATTTCTAACTTAACTGGTCCTCATCAGGACGATCCCTCCCGCCCTTGCAACTGCTGGACTTGAAAACAGACGAAATATATAGGTGTCTCCTCTGTGTAAATGAGGTGATTAATCTCGTTTGCGTATGAAGCTGTATAAGTTGGCTCAACTAATAATAGCAGAGAATTAGAATTTAGCTTCAAGCATAGCTGTATACAGATATGTATTGAAATTTCGTATTTCTAAAGAAATACGGTATGTTTATAAATAAACATTTAGAAAGCCGTAGCTATGCAAAAACACCAGCGAGCAAAGTAGTTGGAGGAAGACCAGCAGTCGCCTTTGCATAGCAGCCTCCCCTCTCCATGACAGCAATGATGTCCAAAGGAAAGGCTATGGCCAATAGAGCTTGGCACCAGTGGCGTCGCAACTTATTTCTACAGCTTAGTAAACCGGAACAACATCAAATAAAGTGTCTTTCTGAATGACACAACGCATCACCCAGTCCGAGACTCGAACTCAAAACCTTTCGATTGCAAGCCCAATACTCTACCCATTAAGCCATATACCTTCACACCCACACATATATATATGTGTGTGTGTGTGTGTGTGTATGCGTTGTGTGTACGTGTGTGTGTGTATTTATATATATAACAAATTACACACCTGCCTATTGATTTATTTATCTAACCTATATATTAACCTAGGCACCAATTTTTCAATACAAGAATGAATATGTATTTATGTACGTATGTATGTATGTGTATGTATATATATATATATATATATATATATATATATATATATATGATATATATATAAAGAGAGATAGAGAGATATATGTATATATACACACACATATATATATATATGTATGTATGTATGCATATACATATGCATATATGTGTGTATTTATCACAGGATGTACACATAGGTATGTATGTATGTATGGATTAGTTAGGTATGTGTGAATACATGTATGCATATATTTACCAGATTATTTAAACATATCTTTATTTTTATTTCCATACATTCACTGTTGTGAGTTGAATAACGTTGCCGAACTAGTGTTCAGACAACATCTCACTACCATTCAATA
>OZ024742.1:61359185-61369185 GCA_964016885.1 Eledone cirrhosa
GGAATCTATACGATCCCTGGTGTCATCAGTACTCCTCAGGGGTAACTATACCTACGGCGGATATCTCCAGATAACATATGATGGTGGATGTCTCAAGCTGTATATAAAATATTAATAGATGTATGTTTTCGTATATCATATCGCATTAATCATACACAAATCAATGCCATCCAGAGGCTCGATAATCCTGATGAAATTTTAGGGACGCAAAGGTTACACGAGGCGTATGTTGGGTATTTAAAACCTGGCTTAGTCCAACCCTCTCCAGATCTTTCTTCCAAGAACAAACTCAAGTGAGAAAGCAAGAGAGAACTAAGAAAAGGAGTATAGAGGAATAATTGACCCCAGTATATTGAACTGTTAGTTTATTTATCGACCGCGAAAATATGAAAGGCAAAGTGGATCTCGGCGGAATTTGAAAGCTGGTCATATAGAATAGAAACGATTACTGCGAAGCATTCTATCGAACGTTCTAACGGCTCTACTAATTCGCTGCTTCACACACACGTTAACACATACATACGCGTGTATGTATATCTTTGTTTTGAAGAGCATAACTTCATTGTTAGGGTGTTTAGCTTATGATCAAAAGGTCTTGAATTCGATTACCGGTAGCGCATTAAAATAACGTTTTATATTTGTCTCTCAAGACACTGAGCTGGAAAAAAAGGATTGTAACTCTGGTTCAAAGGATCAGCGTTGTCATACTCTGTGTTACCATCAATCACCATGAGAATTGCATTAAGAGTACACATAAGGGTGGAATGTATATATGATTTTATATATATATATATGTGTGTGTGTGTTTGTGTTTGTGTGTGTGTGTATGCATCTATGTATATATATATATATATATGTGTGTGTGTGTGTGTGTGTGTGTGTGTGTGTGTGTGTGTGTGTGTGTGTGTGTGTGTGTGTGTGTGTGTGTGTGTGTGTGTGTGTGTGTGTGTGTGTGTGTGTGTGTGTGTGTAAAAGATAAACAGAAATAACAACACAATCGGTACAGTATATGGTAAGAATCTATTAGGTTAATGCTTGAAATAGCAGGAAGAGGGCCTTAACGTTTCGGACGCTAGTCCTTCATCAGAAGAAAGAATGAGAAATTAGAAAGATAGAAAGGACAGGCTGGGCGGCATCGGAAAAATGTTTTTAGAGAATAATAACAGGTCCATTCCTGTTGCCTTCTCTTGGAAAATTGTTGATGTTGGCGTTTTGTGTATGATTTATTTTTTTAGAAAAGTGGATGATGGACGCGTCTACCTGAAGTGGAAAAAACCGCTTTCTATAAAGAGATGTACTTGTGCACGTGCGTACGCGTGTTTGTGTGTGCGTGTGTTTGTGTATATGTAAGTAAAAGTGTGTGTGTGCTTGTAAGTACGAAGTTATGTGCAAACGTATGTTAATATAAGGGTTTGTGTGTGTTTATACAGAGCTGTGAGGGAAAGTGGAATGTGCGTATTTTGTTGGTCTGTATTAACTGTACTAAAGAAATCATATATGTATGCATGTATATATATATATATATATATATATATATATATGTGTGTGTGTATATATACGTATACATATATATATATATATATATATATATATATATATATATATATATATATATATTAACTGTCCTAATAACTTAATTTAGTTATTATTGCACCGACGTGAGGTATATGATTTTTAATGCAATGAAATATCTATGATCGTCGGCAAATCACTTATGAGGGACTCATTTTATTACTTGTTATCCATGTGCAACCTGCAGTATTCTTCTCCCCATTTTTTTAAATATATTTACCTTAACTGCGATTCTGTTTTTTTCTCTCTCTCTCTCTTACTGCTCCCTCGTTCTCTCTGTTTCTCCTACTTTCTTTCGCCCCCTCTGTCATGTCAGTTAACTCTTCCTCACACTTCCACTCACTCACTCACTGTTTCTCCCCTTCTCACTTCACCCCATTCGCGACGAAAACATTTTCTCTCTTTCTCACATTTGGATTCATCCCGAAAGGTCTTTTTTCTAAGCGCTCATATATTCACCTAGCTTATGCTAACAGAATAACTATGTAGCTTGTTCCCTTCCTCTCTACGGTTAGCTCTCCTCTTTGTTGTTATTTTGTCTCACTCGCTTTACGCGTTTTAATTGTCCTAATAACTTAATTTAGTTATTATTGCACCGACGTGAGGTATATGATTTTTAATGCAATGAAATATCTATGATCGTCGGCAAATCACTGATGAGGGACTCATTTTTTATTACTTGTTATCCATGTGCAACCTGCAGTATTCTTCTCCCCATTTTTTCACATATATTTACCTAAACTGCGATTCTGTTTTTTCTCTCTCTCTTACTGCTCCCTCGTTCTCTCTGTTTCTCCTACTTTCTTTCGCCCCCTCTGTCATGTCATTTAACTCTTCCTCACACTTCCACTCACTCACTCACTGTTTCTCCCCTTCTCACTTCACCCCGTTCGCGACGAAAACATTTTCTCTCTTTCTCACATTTGGATTCATCCCGAAAGGTCTTTTTTCTAAGCGCTCATATATTCACCTAGCTTATGCTAACAGAATAACTATGTAGCTTGTTCCCTTCCTCTCTACGGTTAGCTCTCCTCTTTGTTGTTATTTTGTCTCACTCGCTTTACGCGTTTTAATTGTCCTAATAACTTAATTTAGTTATTATTGCACCGACGTGAGGTATATGATTTTTAATGCAATGAAATATCTATGATCGTCGGCAAATCACTGATGAGGGACTCATTTTTTATTACTTGTTATCCATGTGCAACCTGCAGTATTCTTCTCCCCATTTTTTCATATATATATATATATATATATACAGGATGTTTCAAAATATTTGATATCATTTCGCAATCTAATAACTTTGCCAGTTCCCGTTGAAATGACTTCAAAGTTTAACAGCATGTGTAGAAACGGATCAAGATTTTAGGTTTAATATTTGATATTTTTATCCTTTTAGGTATAGAAATGGCATTCACTCGAAGAGAAAAGGCGTTTTGTGTGTTGGAGTATGCTCGAACACAGTCGAACATGTCTGTGCAGCGTGCATTTGTGAGAGACTTTTCTAAAAAGTCACCAACGGCAATGCAGATTTGGACATGGCACAAAAATTTCAAACAGGAAGGCTGTATGAACAGAGCAAAAGGATCTGGACGGCCACTAACATCGGAAGAGATGGTCGAGCGGGTTCGCCAAAAACGCTTGCGAAGCCCCAAGAAGTCCATAAGAAAACAAGTCTGGAAACCCAGATTCCTCCAACGACAGTTTGTCACATCCTGAAGAAATGCTTGCTACTGAAACCCTACAAGCTGCAGCTCTTTCAGGCCATAATGGTAGATGACAAGCGAAAGCGCAAACAATTCTGTGTTGATATGCAAGAGAAACTTGAAGAAGACGAGTTCAAGGAACGCCTTGTTTTCAGTGATGAGGCCACATTTCATACGAATGGCAAAGTCAATAAGCATAATGTTCGCATTTGGGGCGAAGAAAGTCCCCTTGCCACAGTTGAGCATGAGAGGGACTCACCAAAACTGAATGTGTTCTACGCCATCTCCAATAAGCATCTTCATGGTCCGTTTTTCTTTGGGGGAAATGTGACCGGCGATGTTTATCTGCAAATGCTTCAGAACAGCCTAATGGATGAGCTCATTGCAAATGAACATGAAGACTTCATTTTTCAACAGGACGGGGCTCCACCTAACTGGAAGCTCACTGTGCGGGCTTATCTCAATGACAATCTGCGAGGGAAATGGATCGGGCGTGCTGGTGATGAAGAAAATGTGCTGTTGAAATGGCCATCACGTTCACCTGACCTGACACCTTGCGATTTTTTTCTGTGGGGCTATGTGAAGGGCCTGGTCTATGTCCACACTCTTCCTGCAAACCAAGAGGAACTCAAGCAGCGAATCACTAACGCACTGCAGACTGTTACCCAAGACATGCTGCAGCGTGTTTGGGAGGAGCTGGACTACCGACTTGACTTGTGCCCTGTCTCATGCGATCCACATATTAAATATTTATGAAATTATTCATGGAATAGACATACCTTTGAATTTCTCATTCAAATTTGGAGGAATAAATCTTATGTTGCTCAACATTAAGCCTGTTTAGTTTCATTTGCTTTGACTCTGTGATATTTACATCTCAAATGATATCAAATTTTTGGAAATACCCTGTATATATATACACGCACACACACACACACAACACACACACACACACATATATATATATATATATATATATATATATAAAGAGAGAGAGAGAGAGAGAGAGAGAGAGAGAGATACATACATAAATTATATACATACATACATGATGGCTGCAAACTCTCCTAAGAGTATTGCAATCGCTTGTTAGATTATAGCGTTTGGCGCACTTTTAGGCTACGGCCAGCCACACCAACCTGTAACGGATCGTGAATTATCAATGCCTATACTTTGAAGGTGTTTTTATGTGGGGAAAGGCCTTGCACTCGACCAATCCCACTCTCTGGGCATCGAAAACACTACCCGAAAAGGAGAAGTGGTCAACATCATCGGATGTTTCCGAAGCCGCAGGGTTGTTTATTTTTTCAGAGTTTCGCTCTCCTAGAAGAATGTTGTGACAACAGCTGGGGGCATTTCACTCCCAGGAAAAAAAAATACTATTTGGATGGCCGTTGACACTGCTGAGTTCCTCCGTCTTTTGGCGGCTATTGTATTTCCTCCCACAGGCTGTCCAAATATCACCTCCCTCACGAAGCAAGCTTGGTGGGGTTGCTCGTTTAGTCACCAACAACCCGACCATGAGACAGATTGTAGAGGGTTACATGTTACCAGTAGCATTCGAGAGCGAATTGATATACATACATACATACATACATACATACATACACACATCTATACATAAATATATATATATATATATATATATATATATATATATATATATATATATATATATATATATATATATATATATACATATATGTATATGTATATATGTTTTTATATATATATATATATATATATAGTGAAAGAGTGAAGAATAACATGATCAACATTACAAGAAGGGTTTTATTTACAGTATTTATTTATTTACAGTATTAACAATTGTAATTTGAATTTATAAACGCTATGTATAATTTTATTCAGTTTTTCTGATGATTTGGTTAAGCATACATCGTATTTAAAATTGAGTGACACAACTTCAAGTGATTAGCAATTTTAAGACAACTTAATCAATGAAACAATTGTTAATACTGTAAATAAAACCCTTCTTCTACTGTTGACCATGTTATTCTTCACTCTTTCACTATTATTACTTACATAGGAACTCCCGAGAACTCATATACTTGCTACCTAAGGAAACCTGTTGTTGAGTCAAACAACGCCGTAGGCTAAAACTATCCATAATACGGAGTATTCACAACCTCTAACTGGATTACTTATAACGATAACTTGTTATCCCTTATATATATATATATATATATATATATATATATATATATATATATATATATATATATATATAGTGTGTGTATTGCAAAATACACTATATATGCATTCACATATATATCGCTATTTCAGAGCACTAATTCTAATTTTCAATTTCTGCCTGACCGGCAACCGCTCTGTATAATCAGTTCCTGATTATTACTAGGATTCTATAAGAATCAAACATTCATAATTTTCAGCAAACAGGTGGAGTACTTGGCTTTGATAAGTACCAATCAGTACGAAACAGAGGTCTGTCAGCTTTATCTCCCCTGTTTGCTGAAAATTGAAAGTAAGTGAGACTGTCACTACTCTAAAACAATAGCGTAAGGTCTTCGAAATGCTTTTAATTAAGCATACAGTGTATTGCAAAATACACTATATATACATTCATATATATATATATATATATATATATATATATATATATATATATATATATATATATATATAGAGAGAGAGAGAGAGAGAGAGAGAGAGAGAGAGAGAGAGAGAGAGAGAGAGATAAGCAGTGAGTTATTTAATTTCTTGATTATTCAGCAAATTTAGTTTATAACAGATTAGAAGCACTCAACAGTATTCTTCTGGAGTATAATATCAATAATATTATTAAATGGAAGCTATCTTTATAAAAACATAACTATTTTATTATATATATTTCAAGGGTACCAACATTTTGGTACGCTCTCAAAAGATAAAATACAAAGTTGGTTTACAGATAGTGACAAATTCAGACAAGAACTTAGAGTTATATTTGAATAGTGAACAAAACTTCAAATCACAAGATGAATATGCTAATGAGGATAACCATAAAACTGAAAAAGATCGTTATGTTTAGATGCTAGGTAAATTTAAATAATTATTAGGATTATTTTTCATATAAGATAAAGAAATAGAGGTTATTATTAGGGTGGAAAAATATTTAAGGAAAGATTTTAAGAAAAAATATATTAAAGTTATTAACAGAATATTTATAGGAATGTACGTATATAAATGCCCGGGACATATTTGTGAGGGCGTAGAAAGAATGAAATAATTATGTTTATTTTTATTCATTTTATTATTTAAATTATATATTTTGGCAGTATTTAAAATGGCCCAGCAACCAACAAGAAACACCGTATGAGTGGACACACACACACACACACACACACACACACACACACACACACACACACACACACACACACACACACACACAAACATATATATATATATATATGTATAGTATATTTGACAATATACCGTATGTTTAATTAATAACATTTTGAAGACCTTGCGCTATCATTTTAAAGTAGTGACTATGTCACTTACTTCTTTTTTCGGCAAAGGAAGTGGGAGAAGCTGACAGATTCTGTTTCACACTGTTGGTGTTCCTCGGAGCAGCATACTCGCCGACCTCTGCCGAAAATTGTAGAGGCCGGATTCTTATAGAATTCCAGTAATAATCAGGAACTGACTATATAGAGCGATTGCCGCCCCAGCAAAAATTAAAAATTTGGATTGGTGCTCTGAAATGTATACATGAATGTATGTATAGTATATTTGGTAATATACCGTATGTTTAATTAAAAAACATTTTGAAGACCTTGCGCTATCATTTTAAAGTAGTATGTATACATATATACATCGCTATTTCAGAGCACCAATCCTAATTTTTAATTTTGCTCTGAGGAACACCAACAGTGTGAAACAGAATCTGATATGGAACTTAAAATGCAAGAATATGGACTATTCTTTAACATGGGCAATAGTTTCGAAAGCACCCGCATACCGAAACACAGCTTTATCTAGATTTTGCAAATTGTGTGTTGAGGAAATATTTTCATACTTAAATGTAAGAACTTTATTAATATAAGGACGAATTTATTCAGTTCTTGTAGACATCGCCTGAATTCAACGTTTAGACTATATATAATTTATAATTACACTAATAATATTTCTACTTATTTCCATAACAATTTTATCCACTTGATTTTAATATATTGATATCTCTAAATCATACCTATAACATTTGCTATAATTTCACTTCTTAAAGTTTCTTAAAATATATACATATATGATTCTAATTTTTTTAATTTTAATTTAAATTTTAATTGTAATTTTAATCTTAATAATTTTTAATTCTTTATTTTTTATTTCTTTAATTTTTTATCTATTTTTAAAATTTACTTTTTTTTTAAAATTACTTATCTCTTATAAATTATTTTTTAAAAAGATTTTCCGAATTTTTTATATTTTTCTATATCTTTTATTAGATTTATAAACATTAACTAATTCTGCCTAAATGTATCTTTAACATTTATATTTATTTTGACAAAGTAGTCTCATACTAACGAATAAATAAACAAAACTGGAGATTTTTCCGTATCTTCCAATTTAAAAATATATAAATATAAATATTCTTATTAACTCAGTTAACATAATTTAATTTAACTTAATATTTACTTACATTAAATACAAAACCAATATCCCTCATAACGATATACCCATCTATTCATTTATTTATCTATTTATCCATTTATCCATTTATTTATTTATTTATTTATTTATTTATTTATTTATTTTTCAAATCTATTCTTCTATCTATTTATTTTTCTATCTACTTATAACAGTAAATATTATATTAGAAAATAATTTTAACAACTAATTAATCGTAAATACACGTACCATTGAATATATTCCCCCAAATTAACGTTATATGAGTTTTATTGATCCTCTTCTCTCTATCCTCTCTCTATTTATTAATCCTCTTCTCTCTATCTCTCTCGTAATATTTTTCTCTCTCACTTTTCTCTCTCTCTCTCTTTCTCCAGTATCGTTTAAATAAACGGTTGTTTTTCAATTATTTACATATTCATTTGCATATTCACACATAAGTTTGAATAAGCCCTAATATATTTCCCCTATCCAGTGACTTTCCAACCGATAAGGTATGATTTTCATTGGTATATCTCTATTTATAAAACAAAGTTTGTATTTTATCTGATGAAAACGTACCAATGTTGTGTTGGTTGCCCTCCTTGAAATATATATAATAAAACAAATATGGTTTTATAAATATAGTTTCCATTTGTTTAATATATATACACACATATATATATATATATATATATATATATATATATATATATATATATATGTGTGTATATAGGCAACAAATAACCAATATACAGAATTACAAATGTTATAAATATATTTATAACAATATATATTGTTATTGTTTTTGTGGTTACTAATGATTACTATAAATATTATTATTGTTATTATAATTATTATTATATATATATTTGTATTTATATGTTTATCTATATACATACGTATACACACAATCATACGCGCTTACTCGTGCACTTTCTAACACACACACACACACACACACACGCACACACACACACACACATATATATATATATATATATATATATATATATATATAAAGAATTAATATCTAGTAACATATATATATACATACAGATGCATATCAATGCTAGCAAATATATAGGTTTTGTCTTAGTAACTTTGTGGTTCAATGCATGGGGTTGCAGAACAATAATATGAGAGACGTAAAATAAGAAAATTATAAAATTAACTTACTTACTAAAATATCACTTCCAACTAATTAGTTTCTGAAATGGAATAAATATATTTTCCGAAGAAAACAAAGAGAATCATTTCGTCGTCAGGGAAGACTATTCTCATCTAAGTATCCAGGCAAAGCGTGGACTCTGGAAACTTATTAAAAAATAATTCAGTGGATAGAAAATAGCAAAGCGTGGACTGAATTCCTAGCCATTGAGAAAATCACTGCCTCCGCGTCGGTGGCAAATTCAAAAAGAATCAATCACGTGACATCGAGGTCAATCAGTGGAAAGTGGTTTGCTAATAAGACAGCGGCAGTTTCCAGAGTCCACGCTTTGCCTGGATACTTAGATGAGAATAGTCTTCCCTGACGACGAAATGATTCTCTATGTTTTCTTCGGAAAATATATTTATTCCATTTTAGAAACTAATTAGTTGGAAGTGATATTTTAGTAAGTAAGTTAATTTTATAATTTTCTTATTTTACGTCTCTCATATTATTGTTCTGCAACCCCATGCATTGAACCACAAAGTTACTAAGATAAAACCTATATATTTGCTAGCATTGATATGCATCTGTATGTATATATATGTTACTAGATATTAATTCTTTATAATTATCTCCAAATTATTTGTCGAGCAATATTGGCCAAGACTGCTGCTATGGTAGCAGGCAGGCCGCTGTCTTATTAGCAAACCACTTTCCACTGATTGACCTCGATGTCACGTGATTGATTCTTTTTGAATTTGCCACCGACGCAGAGGCACTGATTTTCTCAATGGCTAGGAATTCAGTCCACGCTTTGCTAGTTTCTATCCACTGAATTATTTTTGAATAAGTTTCCAGAGTCCACGCTTTGCCTGGATACTTAGATGAGAATAGTCTTCCCTGACGACGAAATGATTCTCTTTGTTTTCTTCGGAAAATA
>OZ024742.1:61381685-61391685 GCA_964016885.1 Eledone cirrhosa
CACCAAAGAGTCAATATGCTATTAAACTAACACATGCTTGAACCCCATTGCATCGAGCTTGAAACCCTCTGGTAAAGTTTATATCGAATATATATATCAGCAACACTGATATTATTATTTATATATATATATATATATATATATATATATATATATATATATATATATATATATATATATATATATATATATAAATATATATATATATATATATAGATAAATACACCAATTAATGATATGGTCCAAGCCTTATGAAGAACTCAATGTAATCCGTATGTCGAAGATGTCGTGAAGCAAAGTTTAAAATACAAAATTTCAACGATATAATTCATTGGAAGCAGAGTCAAAATAATACAAATAGTGAAAACAATGAAATTAAACAAAATACGGGTAATTCATTATAAAACTCATTATTTTACGATCGTTTCTGGGGGATAGTTCTCCGTATGTTCATTCTATTAGTGATCTATGTAAAATATATTACAAATTATCAAAGTAATAAAATATACATACGTCTTCCCTACCCGCCGTCTTCAGAAATAATGAGTTTTGTTTATTGAAGAATATAAAAACATGTATGAATAAGTAACCTTTTAAGAATAAGGCTGAGATTGACCAATAGAAAAATAGGCAGGAGCAATATAGATCATTAAGCTGGTAGATGAATAAATTAGCAGTCAGGGGATGAGGTATCGAATGGCCTTTAAGAAAAGAAAGTTGCGAGTGTAAAGGAATTTAGACAGATTGTATAGAAATTTCAGAAAAGTGTGGACGGTCAAGGAAGATTAAAGTTGGAGGAAAAGGGGTGCAGATATCAGTGTGTTATATCTAGTAGAATATTATAGAACAATCCTAAATATTTGTTATTTCTTTGTTCAAGAGGAATTATTTGTTCTAAAAATAGAACAAGTAGAGGAATATAGATGGAACCAAAGAAAAGTAAAAATTAAATTAAAAAAATATATAAGTAAGAAAATAATAAAATTTGTGTAAGTATTGTATTGTGTTAGAGTGGTCAGAATGAAGTTTTACTTGTAGGGAATTTTATTTTCGAATAAGAAATCTCATTAATAATCTGGTTTTCTTAATAGGTTTAAATGTATGTCTGTTAAAGTTTTGTTAAAGTGTTGAATATAATGTAATATATAGTGCTCATTAATAGTTAATTATTTAAACCAGTTATAGGGAAGAAATATAGGATTGAATCTATGGATTAATTCTAATAGCAAAAAAATATATACACACACATATATACAATATATATTTTTTTTTTCTTTTATATTTTTTCTTTATTTGTTTAGTTGTATTTATAATACTTGAATATCTTTCTAATTCTATGGTTACATGCGATAAATAATTCTTATCTTTTATTTAATAGAATGTCTTTCGATTTCGTAATTTCAAAAATTATTGGGAACATAGTCCACACTCCTTGCTATTGCTCTAAGAAATGGCTCTTTTGAGAATCTTCCAAGTTAGGTTATAATTGATTTTAACTGCTTCCGCTAAAGAAGTGGTATTAGCCAATCTTGTGTTTCGAAAACTGTGGGTGTGTGCATAAAATCTCGATTTAAACGGATTAGATGTGGATCCAATATAGGATTGATTAGAGTCCTTAGTGGTAATTATACATTTATACACTATATTATTAATTAAGCAATTTCCATTTAAGGGGCAATTACTTTTTACTCTACAATTACAACCGTTTGTACATAGGGTTTCAGATGTGCTTGCTATATCCCCAATAACAGTGCTAGTATTTATATTTACATTTTTATATGAGAGAGAAGGGTTTGCGGTTGGGTGGCCATGGCTCGAAGGGATGTTAGTTGGTGAAATTATAGGGTATATAGTGGATATAGAATCATGGTTGTTTTGGAAGTTATTGGTTAGATTGGGTATGTAATTCTTATTTCCTATTAAGGATGAGGAAGATGGTAGTTGGTTGTAGACTGATGTATTGTGTTGGTGAGATGAGTGAGTGGATGTAACTGGTGGATAGGTAATAATATTCTAGTTATGCGTTGTAGTATTATTATAGTTACGTTGTATGTGGTGTGCTAGAGGTATACATGGAGCCTTTTTTACATTTATAGATGTTATATGCACTTATTTTTTGTTGTATATTGCACGATGTGGAGTAAGAAAATTTTACTGTGTATCTGTTTAAGATTTGACGGTATTTGTGGTTAGGTGGGAAATGTTTATGGAGAATTGCAAAACGTTTTTTAGGGATTTGGCCCATAGTTTGCAAGTTAAATGGAGCATTATACCATGTTACGTTTCTTTTATGGTTTCTAATTGGTTTCCTATTGTTATATTGGGTATGTATAGAAGTTTGAGGGTATATTTTGTTATCAGATGATACTATAATATTGTGATTGTTATTAGGGGTGTGAACAAATTGTTTAGTAGATTTTTGAATTGTATTAGTTTTTTATTTTTTGTTTTTTGCTTGATTTATAGATGATATTGGGAGTTTTATTAATGGAGCCTTATTGATTGGACCTGGTATTTTGGTATTATTCTTGTATTTATAGCAGTTCGAATATGTTTCTCTAGTTTATTGGATTGTAAAGATGTGGTTTGGTTAGGTTGAAGGTTCAATGAAATAGGTAATATATCATTAGGTTTATTGTGAGAATGAAGATATAAGATGTTATTATTAACTGCTTTTTTAAGATTAACGGAGTTAGGTGTTTTCGTATGGTTTGTAATAATATTATTAGGTAGGTTATAGAAGTATTCAGAATCGTTAGGATTAATGATTTTTAGAAAGTTTGTGACATTCATATTAATGCGGGTACTAGGAGTAATGATAGGATCTAGGTTTTTCGGTGCTTTATTGCTGGCATTAAATTTTAGACCAGAGGGCGGTGGATTGGTAGTATCGGTAGAGGGTCGGACGCCATGCTTTCCAGCATAGTTACGTCCCTTTACGATCTGAGTTCAAATCCCTCCGAGGTTGACTTTGCCTTTCATCCTTACGGGGTCGATAAAATAAAGTACCAGTAAGGCACTGGGTAATTGCTGGCCTTGTGCCTAAAGTAGAAACAATTACATTTTAGACCAGTAATACACTGGGTAATTGCTGGCCTTGTGCCTAACGTAGAAACAATTACATTTTAGGTGTTTCCTTTGGTGTTTGTTGTTTATGTTTGGTTGTATGTTGGAGGTATTTATGGTGTTAGGTATGTAAAATATTTTATCCTTGTAGCCACTTCTAGCTAAATCCTCATTGTAATAAAGTACATTTTTATTGAATATTTCTTCATTAGATGATAATTTAGAAAATCTGAGTGAGATATTGTACACTAGATTTTTTAGTATGGAACCAGGGTGGTTAGATTGTGAGTGTATATAATGCAGGTTTTGGTTTAGTTTATGGTAGGGTTTGTAAATGCCTGTTGATATATCCAGAGTGATGTCGAGGAAATTGAACACTTTAGTGCTATTTTCAAAAGTAATGGTAAGATTATAGTAATCTTTGAGGAATTTCCTAATTTGTTTTTTTATTTCTCTCAATTGCTGAGAGACTAAGATTGTTAGATAGAAGAAGACAGTCATCGCGATATAGAGTACCTTTGAGGTGGGGAAAAGAGGAATTTAAATTATATAGGAGAAAGAGGCCCACAAGGTTTTACTATGAATTACCCGTATTGTGTTTAATTTCATTGTTTTCACTATTTTTGTTACATATATATATATATATATATCTATAATAATAATAAGGATACTATTTATAGTTATGTATATACTATAAACAACTATAAACATCAGGTGTTTTACAGAGCAGAAATATAAATTACACAATTATCAAAGTTATGTTCACATCAT
Organism: Eledone cirrhosa; assembly: GCA_964016885.1. Lineage (NCBI taxonomy): Eukaryota > Metazoa > Mollusca > Cephalopoda > Octopoda > Eledonidae > Eledone > Eledone cirrhosa. Next base: position 61,385,523 of record OZ024742.1, read on the forward strand.
TTAATTGCTGATAATCGTTTCTTCCAAACTTTCGTTTGGAGTCATCGGAGCATTGATAATGCTCCGATGGCCCCAAAGGAAAGTTTGGAAGAAACGATTGTCAGCAATTAAATAATTTGAACATAACTTTGATAATTGTGTAATTTATATATATATATATATATATTACAATTGTAATACAAAGCCTTTTATAAGTTGAAACTGACATCTTTATCTTTTTAGCCGATTTAACTTATATGGCAACCCCACGCCTCAGAAAATGAGATATTGGCTTAAGTTGTTAATACTTCTCTGAGTGAATAATTAATTTTTTGATGTATTAATATATCTTATCCTTTCATTGAGATACTTACATGTTACAGACGGTTAATATTATAGTTATAAATATATATATAACTAACACATAGTTTTAATCGCTCTATATGTCTGAAATGCAAATCTGAGTTTTTCGAATATTAATAATAATATTCGATTCGTTTGCAATTATGCAAACAGCCTCTTAAGCCATATCAGTAGATTGACCCCGTCATTCTTGCTCTTGTGATAGCATATAAAAAAAACGGGAAACACTAATATTTCTGCATTATTACCATTCATCAGTACCGTATACTGTTTACCTGATAACGGTCAAAGCTAGTGAAAATATATTTTTTCTGGAATATACAGAGACTGATCAGCCTGATTTGCATATTAGCAGATTGACTGATCAACCAGATCTGCATATTAGCAGACCTACTGATCAACAAGCTTCGCATATCAGCAATTAGGCCAGTCAGCTTTATGTATATGAGAGATTAATGACCGGTTTTGCCATAGTGATCACTGCGGACAAGATCATACCATCCTCAACCAGCGTCCAATAAGGCAATTCATTGGGACCGCTCCTCGTTGTGCTCAGGCTGTACAGCGTTGTACGGAACATCATCGCTGCTCTCTAGTACTTGGATGATGTGACGATAGGAGGGCCTACAGAGAGCGTCTGTCAGGATCTCCAATCAGTGGTTCCCGCTCTGTCGAGTTTCGGCCTTGATATCAACTCGTCTAAGTTGGACGTTATCGTTACAGCAGTGCGGTATTCTTCCAGCTTTCTGCACTTTTAATTGAAATCCCACCGTGGTTGACTCTGCCTTTCATTCTTTTGAGGTCGATATATATATATATATAAAGTACAATTGCAATACGATGACCTATTCTTCCTTTACCCCCCCCCCCCCCGCCCTCCTATCTTTCTCACTCTGTGGAAGGAATCGGCTGTGTTCCATTCTGGATAGAGATGCACTTTGTAAAGTGTAAGTGTTAAAGACGGCGCTGTTACTACTCCATCAGGAGTTAATGTCGCATAGCATAGCCTAGGATAGGATATTTCAACTAATATGCTGTCGATTGTGTTAGGCCTATATACGAAAAATATTGATGAAATATTTCTAAAACAATGTCGAGGAGAATTGTTATTTATCCCAATGGTAAAAAAAATATCATTCGTAATAATATAAACATTGTTTTTACTTTCTATTAATTTTCAGACGCAGCTATAGCGGTCATTGACGTTGTAGTTTTTGTTTTACGACAAAAATTACATATAATTAGAAATTCCACACATCTGAGACAAATGTGTAGCAAGAACTATATAGTTGACAATATTACTTTGATCTTAACCAAATGGTTAGGAAAGAGATTAACTTGGGAAATAAGTCAGAATAGAAATATGAATTAATAACTAAGGAAACACACTCACCCATATGCACACACATATATTCATGTGTGTGAATGCGAGAGTTTGTATATTGCTTACAAACGAATCGAATATTATCATTATTTGATATACAATTCACGAATGCATATATATATGTGTGCATGTATATATATAGAGATAAACATATATATATATATATATATATATATATATATATATATATATATATGTGTGTGTGTGTGTACGTTTATATATATATATATATGTGTGTGTATGTGTGTGTACGTTTATATATAAATATATATATATATATATATATATATATATATACATATATACATACGTCCACACTACGTACACACACACACATATATAATATATATGCATATATATCGACAGTCTTTCCAATTGCTAATTCTATCTATTGGTCGCAACGTGAAATAAAATGTCTTGCTCAAGAACATAACTCATTGCCCGGTCCGGCAATCGACCTAACAACATTATGATTGCGAATCCAATTCTCTAACGACCCAGCCACGCTTAAGGGTGAAAGCAGCGATTCTTTGCTTAAACTTGAATCTTTTATTTTAATAAATATATATATATATATATATATATATATATATATATACGTATGTATATATATATATATATGTATATATATATATATATATATATATGTGTGTGTATATATATATATATATATATATATATATGTGTGTATGTATATATATATATATATATATATATATATATATATATATATACATATATATATATGTATGTATATGTATGTATATATATATATGTGTGTGTGTCTGTATGTATGTGGGTGGGTGTGTGTGTAGATACTTATCTATATATATATAGAATGCTTGACTGAGAGAGAAAAAACATTGACAAAAATAACATCAACAACATGAACAATAACAACACACACACACACAAAATCAAACAAAACACCACACACAACAACCGAAGCAAACACAAAACTCATACTATACTTCCCACCACAATCCACATCCTAACAACAACAGACACTCAGACAGGTTAGAAACTGACAGTGATACAGAGTTAAGGGACAATAATAACAATGAGCGAGGTAGAGTAAACAATGACATATACAGGGGAGATAACCAGTAGGAACAGACAGGCATACAAAATATTTTAGTGACACAGAGGGAAGGGACAGGAGAAACAATGAGAAACATAGAAGCAAACATGAAGCTGTTGGCGTAAGTAGAGACAACACAATTGATAATAACAACATAATAAACAATACAATCTGGAATTCTACCTTCTATGAACCATCTGATAAGTCCTTCGACATACGACGCCTTTACCCTACGACGCTCTCGATTAACAAATAATCGTGTTTACCGTCACAAGCTGATGACCAAACGGGGGCACAATTTACAATAGCCAGAACTAAACTTAAAAAGATTCTAGAATATACCAGGAAACAGAATAGATTAGAAGCCTATCAACTAGGGGCTAAATCGGCAAATGGATTCGTAAGCTCATGCTGCGTTCACGAAATGGAGAGATTGTATGGTTTCTAACAAACAAGTCCGACCGAATCACAGTTGACAGCCTGCCAAACTATGTCCAGGTAATACAAACGCACATCATCAATACAAGAGAGGTAACACCACAAGAGCATGAGGAAAGGAAAAAAACGCTAAACGCTCAACGCTCATATGATGATGTGGACTAGCATAATGCAGCCTAATAAACGGACGGCCAACAATATCCAGGCCTGGAGCAACGACGTACCAACGCTATGTATGCTTCTCAAAAACAAGGCAAATAGTAACCCAGTTACAGGACCACCAACACGGCCAGTCTGTGGAGCTAACATTGCTAACAACTACAGACTATTCTACTTCGTCTCACTGATCATAAGCCCTATCATCGAAATGTCCCCAGATATATGCGACAGCAGGTAGGACCTCCGCTGCAGAATCAGCGAATGCAACCTGTCTAGGGATCTAACAGGCTGTACAATAGGTAACATAGAAGTATTCTCCCTATACCCATCTATCTACGTTGATTTTGCTGTGGAAAAATGCGTAAAAATGATCAGCGAGAGTGGTGTGGAATTCCGTGGATTTGATACCAGTGAGCTGGGATTCCTACTTAAACACACTCACAATAAGGAGTATTCAGACACACATAACCTCAGCAACCTCTGCCCCACGAAGCCAGAAAGCGGCAGACCAGCTACCATTACCTCAATGGCCAAGAAGATCCACACAGAAAGAGAGAGAGGGTGGACCAGAGCCATACGGATCCCCGAAAAGACACGATGAATTAAGGAAAATGATCGCACATGCGGTGGGGGTGAATATAAAACTAACCCTTAAGGAAGATATGTTTAAGTTTAATGTCAAAACATATGCCCAAGATAAGGGGGAAGCCATTGACGTTAGCTTTTCAGGTGACATAAATAACCTCTTTAAGGTATGGTGGGACTGAAGACTTAAGAAACAATTAGACGACGATTTTATGACCCTGACTATGTACTCCCGCTACGTAGATGACATAAACTTCGTAGTGAAAACACCTCCACATGAGAACAGTGAGGAATTAGAGAACACCATGGTAAGCATCTAGCAGATAGCTAACTCCTTCCTCCAGAGTATTAAATTTACTATAGACTACCCAACTAAACACCCCAACCATAGATTACCCGTACTAGACATATAACTCTGGTTGGAAACTATTCGTAATAGAACGCAAATCTCCCATTCGCATTATGCCAAACTTGATCCACCGAAACTCAGCTGTTTCGGATCACATAAAAATTAATATATTGATTGTGGACATAGTAGGAGTGATGAGGAACGTGTCGCGTAAGTGCAACCCTAAAGAATTAGAGAGACACATACAACACTACATCCACCGCATGCAGTTCTCTGGCTAGAATCAGAGAGACAAGATCAGGGTATATAAAAGAGCCAGAACCAAATGGGCAAAGATTGTAGAAGTTGATGATAATGGGGCTTGCCCTATGTATAGTAGCAAATTTTGAAACAGAATAGAAAGGATTAGAATTAAGGCAAATAAAATCAACTCATGGTATGATAGCAATGAATATCAGAGTGTACTAGCTTACATATTTAGAAGGGCCCTAGACAAGTTCAAATTAAATATTAAGATAGTTGAAAGACCAGGTATTCCCATAAAAATTCCTAATTAGTAAAAAAAATACCCATTTCAGAGATCCCCCTGTATTGATGCATAGTGTGCAAGCTAAGCCCGCAAAATAGCTGCAATACTAGGAATGTAGTATATAACATGTATATAAGATGTACTGAGGGACAGTGTAGGAATAAGAACATAACATACATAGGTGAAACAGCCCGTAGCATAGGAGAAAGCATAAGTGAACACTAGCGAGCACTCCAGGATGGGAAAAACTCATCAGTATTCCACCCACAGGCCAAAATAGAACATGTGGGCACATTAGAGAACATAGGGGCAAAAATTATATCCACACACAGAAAAGATGCAACGCTCTGACAAATCACAGAGGCGAAAAACATAAACGAACTCCAACCAAAATTAAACAGAAAACATGAGTGAAATAGCAACATCATAACTAGTAATTAAGGACAAAATGAAGACATACAGACACACACAAAAACCAAACTAACAAAACAAATCAGACACATACAGATAGAACAAACAACCAACTAGTGACAAGTAAATAAACACACACTTCCGGATGTAACGCATGCTCAAACTAAGCACACAACACAGAGCACACAAAAAGAAGATAGTGTAGGACAGAACAACGGCGAGACAGAAAATAAAACACTATTCACTGAGGAGGTCACAGAATGTGTGACGAAAGAGCTTTGACAATATATAAACAACCATCCGGTTATCGAACCAACTAACCAACCGGAAATGTATAATAAATTGAAGTGGAAATCAAGGTGCGTGTGTTTTTATTGGCACTATGACCCTCCCAAAGTATAGCAATATATATATGAATTCAATTATAGAATTCTAGTGCCTTCAATTCGTATCCTATAAATTTACTTCACCCTTTCATCCATACGGCGTAGATAAAATAAAGCACCAGTAATGAACTTGGGTCAATTTAATCGACTTTACCCTCCCCCAAAATTGCTGGCTTTGTGCCTAATATAAAAATCATGTTTATTATCATCAGCAGTGGTAGATTAGCAGTATCGGATGAGCGTTGGACAACATGGTTAGCGAAATAGAGTTACGGCCCTTTACGTTATGAGATTAAATCCTACCGAGATTAGCTTTACTTTTCATCCTTACGGGGTATTAAAAATAGAGCACAATTAATGCACTGCGTTCGATTTTATTAACTTTCCCAATCCCTTCAAATTGCTGGCCTTTTGCCTAAAGTAGAAACTATTATTATTATCATTATTTTGGTTTGGCAGTATCGGTAGACAACATGCTTTGCAGCACAGTGTTACGCCC
>OZ024742.1:61396685-61399185 GCA_964016885.1 Eledone cirrhosa
ATAGGAATTGTAATTGTTAAAGTGTCTGAATTGCGTGTATGTGTAGATTTGTATTTTCCTATGTAAATTATATAAATTATTGTAGCAAATATGTTTTTTGTTTGTTGTTCCTTTTATTAAGGCATAGTGTTTGTGCACTTGTGTGTATGTGTATTTATTTTTATATTATTAATATAGATTGAGTGTGATATATGTTTTGTAAAAGGTGTATGTGAACAACTCTTTGTTCTTTGAATATTTTTACATTAAAAGAACAAAGAGGCGTTCACGTACACCTTTGAGTTGTTCAGGATGTTCCTTTTAATTGTGTATGAAATAACTTCATATTTCAGTTCCTATACACGTGGCTGTCCTCAATTCATGATGTTTAAAAGATAGGATATGTGAATACTACCGTTGTTTAAATCAGTCTTGTATCATAATCACATATAGTTCTCTGTTCACTGTATAATTGGTTTTAACTTGAGTGATGGTAGCTTCGTATACGGCCGACCTAACAATACATTTTTGGTACAAAAGTCATTCATCTTTGTTCCTATATGAACATCCCGGATTTATCTCCTGTTCTTTCTTTTTTATGTTATTTTCGACACCATGGAAGGTTTGCAGGTGTAGCTGATTTTCACCGTCTTCCTGTTCAAACTGTTCATGTAATTAATTGTTTCTACTTTTGGCACAAGGCCAGCAATTATTCCAGTGCATTACTGGTACTTTATTTTATCGACCCCGTAAGGATGAAAGGCAAAGTTCATGTAATTAATTCCAGGAGGAAATGTTTCTCTGTTAATTCAAAGATGTTTTTTTTTCTGCTAGTTTTCACTGCTGAATTGTCATTGGCTATATACCAAATTATATATTTATAGGATATAGCCAACCACTTTTACATGTATTTTGAGTGGTGGTTGGCTATATCATATAAATATATATATATATATATATATATATATATATATATATATATATATATATATATATATATATATATATAGAGAGAGAGAGAGAGAGAGAGAGAGAGAGAGAGAGAGAGAGAGTGAGAGAGAGAGAAAATGAGAGAATAAGAAATTGCGTATGGTTGTGATCCCGTATATCTATGATAAGAGAATATATATATATATGTATATATATATATGTGTGTATATGTGTATGTGTGTGTATATGTGTATGTACATGTATGTGTGTGTACATGTATATATCTAGGTATAAGTGTGTCTATATATATATATATATATATATATATATATATATATATATATATGTGTGTGTGTGTGTTTGTGGGCGTGTATGTATGTATATGTTTATATCTATGTATGCATATGTATGTTTCTAATGGAGAATCAATGTAATTATACCTCTATCTATATATGTGGATATATGTACTTTTGTGATCTAAGAAAATTATGCGTTTTGACTATATGTCAACATGAATTTATCTGAGTTTGATTACTTATACATAGACCCACTTGAAAATATTTACTATTTTATATTTTATGATACATCATACGCTATATTATACTATATACAATGTACCATACTGTACTATATTATATTACATTATATTATATTATTATATTATTATATTTTATTATCTTATTATAATTTTCATCTTTTAATATACTATCCTTCCTAGTTATGACCATTACTTTACCTTTCTATATTTATCCTAGTTATCTCTGTATATTTTATATTTACTTATTTATATTCACCTAAAAATTACATACAACACAACTCAACATTTAAATTTTACATTCCTTTTTGAAACTTCACTCCACCATCTACATTCCACTATCAATATAACATTCCCTTTTCTTCATAGGTTCTTTATAGTAATTCTATTTTTAACACCATTCAACCATTCCTTTCAAAGGGTCATGACTTCAACTAAAGTGAGTTATATTTCATCTTAACATCATATGGCAAAAAAACATTTGATTGGTTTGTTCTTCAACTACCTCCAAATAAGGTCATAGAACTCAATTTACTATTGATTTTGAATAACATGTTCATTGCTTTTGACAACGGCTGATAATATACACGTAGTTAAATATAAAGCTGTGAAGTATATTTCTAATGACTTGAATTTTTATTTCATTGTTTTAACTTATATATATATATACATACATACATGTGTGTGTATGTGTATGTTTGTACATATATATATAATCCCGACCGTGGTGCCAAGCGGTTTCGGCTTGTGTATTCAGCAGGCCTTCCCGAGGGTGTAGTAATATTTGCAGGGTATGTAAAAATAGATCTCTATTCTTGGTAGTATTTGGGTTGTATATATCATTGTAGTAAACTGGGCTGATGGAGAAGGGGTGGGCAGAGAATGGTAAGTGATATCTGGACAGGCAATGGAGCAAGTGAAGGAAGTAGTGTGGGTGGAGTAAGTATAGTTAGTGCATAAGATTGGAGTAGGTGGAGAAGATCCATAAGAATAATAGAATTAGGGTTGGAGGGCGTGATGGGTAAGGCTATTTATAGACAGGACATAGACGCTGAA
>OZ024742.1:61404185-61411685 GCA_964016885.1 Eledone cirrhosa
GTTTCGTCAATTTGCATTGGTGATAGACGTAGAATAACTGATGATCATATATTAGTTCGATAAATACATCTATATGTATGTATAAATATATGGTTGTATATATATATATCTCTCTCTCTCTATTTCTCTCTCTCTCTCTCTGTATATATATCTATATATGTACATATAATATCCTTACCACATTTCCTTCGTTATATATATATATATATATATCTATATATATATATATATATATATATATATATATATATATATATATATATATATATATATATATATATATATATATTTCACATTCACTTTCAATGGCAGCGATAGGATGATAGGAGGAAAGAGAACACACTTTTGCTAAGGTTGATAAAATGTGTATCTCGGAGGTTCATGGATACATTCCAACGAATATGGGCTACGATATCTGTGTTGCATTTCACTATATGAAGCAGATAACACAAACAATAAACAATAATAGTAAAATACAAACAAAAACTACACACAAAAATGTGGATAATAGATGCAAGAAAAAATAGTAAAGTTTTTTAAAAAATCTAATCCCTCCCTTAAAGTTGATTTATTTTATATGAACGGAAGGAAACCGATAAACAAAATGAGAGCTGATAATTTTTACAGACACACGTTCCCATGTGTACGAATGGGACTAGATCTATTTGTATCTGCATGTATACAAACTAAATGGAGACAGTTATCCTACGAGGACATAGAAATTGTTATTATTTCCGTTTGAGGTTTTCACTGTGAGTTTATTGGAAGTCACTAGATAGAGTAGTATTCTGCTGATTGTTGACTAATAGTATTGTTGATGTGATTGACGGACTTTCAGTGTGTTTGTACGTATATTTCTGTGAGTGTGTATGCGCGCGCGTGTGTGTGTATGTCGTTATTAATTACATCAAACGCGACACACTGCTTGATAACATGACATAAGGCAGAACTATAAGAAGCATTATGGTATTGACGTGGTGCCAAAAGGTTACAAAATATACGTAAAAGCTTTCTGCATCTTCATAGACACCCACCCACACACCCACACATATGTGTGTGTGGGTGTGTGTGTGTGTGGGTGTGTGTGTGTGTGTGTGTGTGTGTGTGTGTGTATGTGTGTGTATGCGTGTGTGTATGCACGTATATATATGTATATATATATGCATATATGTGTGTGTATGTATATATGTATATATATATATATATATGTGTGTGTGTGTGTGTGTGTTGTATATATGTATATATATATATATATATGTATATATACATGGTATTCACCCACGCTATATTCATTTCTTCGCTTCTTCTCTCAAAATTACGCTATTACTATCCTTATAACTAATATTCTCTCTCATTTAAATATACTCACGTTTTTTCTCTTTCTTTCTTTTTTCCCTATTCCAACGTCTTAATTTAAATATACTATTATTTAAACCTTTCCGACAATAATTTTCATAATAAACCAACAATAAATCTAATAACTCCACTATCCAGGAGATTCCAACTAGAATGGTTCCATTTGTTCAGGGTATGTCAATATTTATTTATAAAACTAACCTATATTATATTTTATCTGATGAAAGCACACCATAATTTGCCTTGGTGGCCCTTGAAATATGTATAATGAAATAAATATGGTTTTATAAATATAGTTTCCATTTGTTAATATATTGTATATTTACTCCAATAATTTGTTGAGTGCTTTATATCAGTTATAAAAATATTTTGCTTGTTGTATCCCAACAAATGAAATATAACCTCTATATATATATATATATATATATATATATATATATATATATATATATATATATATATATATATATATATATATATATATATATATATGTGTGTGTGTGTTGTGTTGAAGCAAATAACTTTGTGCATACTCTGGTAATGTATCTTACATTGCCCACGGAGTACGCTGAGATACAACCGGTACTGGCATTGATAAATATGCTGGGTCCGTCAACCCTTATTATTATTATATATATATATATATATAATAAATACAATATCGGAGAAAGCTTTTTAGCGATACTCCGGCCAAATTCCAACTCACTCAACAAACATTAGGAAATAAGTGATTATATTCCCAATTATGCGTTCGGGGTGCTAACTAAAAGTATTGCGTGGAAAATTGGCTGTATTATTTCATATGAGACATATCGAATATATCTCTTCCCAGACGGACGTCTTGTTTCATTATAGGATTCCTACAATTTGGGTTAAATTATACTAATTTATGTCGGAGCTTGTATACCATCAATAGATATATATTCAAGTGGGCTCCTATAATTCATCAGTGGGTGCCCCATAATACTAATATTGATAATCTAACCAACATCAGTATTTAGCGATAATCATCATCTGTGCCTGAGGTATCTGTCAGGTTGCCAGTTCAGCAGTTCTAAAGAAATGCTCAAACTGATTCAAAAATGAGGAAGTAAATTACCGCCAAAAAAAACAATACATGCGCATGACAATGAACTCTAAAAGGAATTCAAGCCACGTGCTAAGAACTCAATTGGAAATTGAAAAAATATCTATGTGTGTACAACATTTGATGACACACACAGATATTTTCTCGGGCAAAATAACAGAATGAGATATAAGGAACAATCAATATTCATATATAAAAATAAACAAAGAAATCCTAACCTTATACCGGGAAATTTCAATTCTGCTGCACCAAGAGTAAATAAATAAATACAATATCGGAGAAAGCTTTTTAGCGATACTCCGACCAAATTCCAACTCACTCAACAAACATTAGGAAATAAGTGATTATATTCCCAATTATGCGTTCGGGGTGCTAACTAAAAGTATTGCGTGGAAAATTGGCTGATATATATATATATAAATGAATACGATTTAAACATTCACCCGTTCTAATGCTGTGACCGACGGTTTCGCTTATCAAAAGATTGTAAATTCAGAGAATTTCCAATGGAAAGAATCAGCTCTTCAGACAGCTATTTCCATTCCACAGGGCACAAAGTCTCGTAGTTTGTAAATATATCGCTTTCTGCCCGATGCATGAGGTCAGGCCGTTAAAGTCACCCACACATAAATAGGCCGTAAGAAAAAGCGTGATTATAGACTCGTTGATATTTCATGCCACTATAAAAATAGCAGCACGATACAACATTTTTTTCTCTACATAGAAGGAGAAGGGCAGGTCGGCACGACATTGCGAATGATCGACTCCCACTTTGTCCAGGTAAAAAAACGATAAAACAGACTATAGGTACGACTTTGCACAGAAAAAAATCTCTATATCTATAAAAATGAAAAAGAAAGCGTGAGAGTGAATGAAACAGACAGACTAAAAGAGGGGGATAGCGGAAGAGAGAGAGAGAGAGAGAGCGACATTGATACATGACAGTGGAAGAGGGGAAGGAAAGCTATAACTAATTAACATGTGTGCGCGTGTGTGTGTGTGTGTGTGTGTGCCCGTATGTGTGTGTGTTCGTGCAGCGTTCCAGTAAGAGTTAAATCTATTAACATGTGTGTGTACATGCACACGTGCGTGCGTGAGTTTGCGTGCGTGAGTGTGTGTGTACGTGCGTGTGGAGTTTCACCTACGCCATTTTTTTCAGTGACAGTAGTTGTTGTAGACTCACCATGCTCACATTCTTATTTGGTTGTCGACAAAAATCAGAGCAGACGACATCGACAAGATTATATCCGTAGAGCTTCCAAACCCGCAAACTGACAAAACCCTATTTGACAGGGTTACGGCGCACATGGTTCACGGTTATTGTGGACGTGGCTTCAAATCTAAACAACGGTGTTTGCTCCAAAGAATACCTAAAAGCCTTCCTTCCCGAAACTCAAACTTCTGATGGCGGATACCCATCATACAGACGAAGAAACCTGAGAACGGAGGATTAACAGCACTGGTTGGAAAACATGAAATTGACAACCGATGGATTGTACCGTACTGGCCATTACTACTCAAGGCGTTCAACTCCCACATAAATGTTGAATGGTGCAACTCTATTAAATCAATCAAATATGTCTGCAAGTATATAAATAAGGGCCCGGATGCCGCCATGTTCGGGCTTAAAGAAGAAAACAAACGGGATGAAGTTGCACAGTACCAATCAGCACGATATATAAGTACCGGCGAGGCCTTTTGGCGAATTTACCGTTTCTCAATGCACAGAAGATACCGTGCCGTCCAACACCTTGCTGTGCACCTGGAAAACGGCCAAAGAGTGTACTATACAAAACAAACAGCTTTTCTGAGGGCTCTGCAACCAAGGAACACAACTCTTACTGCATCCTTTCAACTATGTCAAGGCGACGCATTCGCTCGCACTTTGCTGTATCCCTAAGTCTCCTCTTTCTACAAATGGGAAAAGTATTCATGGAAGCCAAAAATCAAAGGTGAAAGCGTTGATGGTCATCCAGATTTTAACTTTGACAGCTGCCTGGCGCGAGTTTTCACAGTGCCCCCCCCCCCCCCCCCCCATCTACCAAGAATGTTACTCCTTGCGTATGCTTCTCAATGACGTAAGAGGACCAACCACTTTTCAACACCTACGAACTGTTGATGGCCAAATTTGCGACACGTACAGAGGGGCCTGCCTCAGGCGTGGACTACTGGAAGATGGTGCTCAGTGGGATGCCACTTTGGCAGAAGCAGTTGTTTCACAAATGCCACACAGCCTTAGGAAGCTTTTTGCTGTCTTTTGCCCGATCCTTCCTTCTTGTGGCTCAAGTATAGAGATGACCTCTCTGAGGACTTTAGACATCAAGCACAATTACAACTTCCTGACATGGAAGTAGGCTTCACAGATGAAATCTACAACAAAGCACTTATTGAAATTGAAAATATGATTGTTGCAATGGGTGGGAATACACTGCAGACATATGGCCTGCCCCAAACTAACAGAACAGGCTCCGACGTCATTACCGCAGAAATACTTCGGTAACTATCCTACGACACTGAAAGCTTGGCTACATATGTCACTGAACATGAACCAATGCTGCTGCAGGAACAAGAACGAGCATATAACACTATTGCTGACTGTGTCCACAGTCGTACGGGAGGAATCTTTTTCTTGGACGCCCCTGTAGGCACAGGGAAGACTTTTGTCATGCGGCTTCTCCTTGCCAAGGTTCGACAACACAGACACATAGCACTTGCTGTTGCGTCTTCCGGTATTGCAGCAACCTTGCTTCCTGGGGGCAGAACAACACATTCAGCCTTCAAACTCACCCTCGATATGACAGCAAATGACACACCCTGCTGTAATATCAAAGGATCAGAAAAGGCAGAACTGCTTAAAAGGTGTGAACTTATAGTTTGGGACGAATGTACCATGGTTCATAAAGGAGCTTTGGAGGCACTGGGCCGGACTTTTAGAGACAGAAGAGACTTCCAGGATCCCATGAGAGGCGTGACTGTCCTTTTATCCGGAGATTTTAGACAAACCCTCCCTTTTATTCCCAAAGGAACTAGGGCTGATGCTCTTCGGGCATGCTTAAAGTCATCTCCGCTTTGGCGTTATGTCACAACATTAACGCTCTCTACGAACATGAGAGCTCGGATGCTTGGTGACCAAGTGTCATCAGATTTTGCTGCCAACCTATTGACACTTGGGAACGACAAAGTGCCACTTGATGAAGATGAAAAGATCTCCCTCGAACCGGTTTGCACTTTAGTCGACAATGCTGACGACTTGACCGATGCAGTATTCCCTGAGTTGAGCACTAACTACCAAAATCCAAACTGGCTGTGCGAAAGGGCAATACTGGCTCCGAAAAATGAGACTGTCGACAAAATCACCGGACAACTACTTAAGTCTCTTCCTACAGCTTCGTGTACATACAAGTCTATCGATACAGTCACAGACCCCATTAACTACCCAATTGAGTTTCTTAACTCATTGAACCCCTCCGGGTTACCATCTCATCGATTGGAACTTAAGCCAGGATGCCCAATTATGCTTTTGAGGAATCTACACCCACCAAAACTCTGCAACGGCACGCGCCTTACAGTAAATAAACTAACGCAAAACTTGATCGAGGCGACGATTCTCTCGGGTTGTGGAAAGGGGGAAAATGTTTTTATCCCAAGGATTCCTCTTTGTCCGTCAACATCAGAGATCTCCTTTTTATTTAGGAGGCTCCAGTTTTCAGTTCGTTGTAGTTTCGCTATGACGATAAATAAGTCTCAGGTGCAAACATTGTCCGTCGCAGGAATAAACCTAGAAGAGCATGCTTTTCGCACGGTCTGCTATACGTTGGATGTTCCAGAGTGGGAAGCAAAAGAAACCTTTATGCATTTGCTCCAAACGGTAAAACCACAAACTTCTGTACCAAGAAGTTCTGTAATCAACACTGCGACACAAACCGTCTTCTAACAATCAAATACCTCGCTGCTTTCAATAATTACCAAATTGTAGACATACTGTCTTTTTGAAATTCATAACACCATACTTTTCGACTGTAAACGTTGTGACCACTTTGAGCTGCACGGTATTAAAATGCACGTTCCCCTCTGGTTGGTTGAGCCAGTTTTCCATGGATTCGCCAGCGTGTGCAGCAGATTCACATGTCTTTGCTGCCTCAGTTAACGCTGTGTTTCGGTTGATACAGCTCAAACACCAGACGTTGACTCCCATTTCTTTGCTGCCGCAGTTGACGCTTTGTTTCTGTTGATGCAGCTCCAGCTGCGGAAGTTGCCTCAGCATTTCTATACCGCCGTAATGAACGCTGTGGTTCGTTCTCTGCATCTCCTGCAATAGACGTTGTGAGGGTTGAGAATTGTTTTCTGCACCTCAAGCAGCAGCAGTTGCCTCAGCATTTATTTGCTGTCGCATCGAACGTTGTGTTTCGTTTTCTGCATCTCGTGCAATAGAAGTTGCTTCAGCATTTTTCTTTTGGTGTAATAATCGCTATTCGTTATTCTCTGTTACTTTTGCAATCGAGGTTGGTGCAGAATTTGTGTTGAGGAATTTTGAGCGTCCTTCATGTTTGGTCTATGTCACTGCAATCAGTCTAAGGAAAGCAACGTCACAGTTTCTATTGGCAGCCACAACTATACAGAATGGTAAGCATTTCAAACTACATAAATCATTAGAATACCTACATATACGCAATGCATAACGAAAAATTTACATGTATCTACTGTAGCAAACGTATGCTCCCCCCCCCCCCCCCCCAATTTGTACTTTTCACTCAGAGTCGTCATACATTATCTCCGTCATCACGCAACGACTTCAGTCCCTGAATTGCCAAACATCCCATATTATTGTCATAAATTCCATGTGACTCACTTTTGGGCTGCTGACTTCCTTGTGGCATAGTTCGCGTTTGGAGCTCCACCGCGTCAACGTCACACTTTTAGACTCATTCACCTTTCATATGCCAAAACATTTTACCGTTTTTACATCGAAAAACACATACTTCTTATGGTTAAAAATAAATGCTTTGGGGGGGTTCGTGCTACATAGTTTTCTCTTTAAAAAAATTATTTACTAATGA
>OZ024742.1:61414185-61419185 GCA_964016885.1 Eledone cirrhosa
TGGTGCGTGTGATTTTATTGGCAGCATGACATTCCTAATGTATAACAACATATGTTTCAACAAACGATTCCACATCAAATATTTTGCACAACAAATACAAAAACGATTTTTTTTAAATTATAATTTTTGAAAAGTGATCTTATCTCATGGAACCACAGAGTTTTTCACAGACTCTGTATTTATGCTTGAGTCAGCGCTCACCTATGATGGGTTGAGTCAGCCTTCACTTAGGTTGAGTGAAGCCCGTGTTTACCTAGGATAGGTTGAATCGGATGCAACCAATGCATCCATAACTTCACGAACCGAAGCCACCCAGGTACGGTCCAACGTGGAACCCACATTGAAAAATTGTGCTCTAAAATATTATTAATTGGAACAATGTCTTTTCTAATGAATCTTATGATTTATTAAGAACCTATATTCATTCTGAAAGATCTTACAGCTCACCCCTGCCATCAATACTCTTTCATAATTAAGAAAGAAACTAATTGAAAACTCACTGAAATCGCATCTTATAACTAAATTTCAACTTAGTTAAATACTAGTTGATGATTTTTCTATTAATGTGTTTGTGTTTATGTGTAATATGTGTGCGCGTCTGTGTTTGTGTGTGCATGTGTGTGTAAATGTGTGTTGCGATATTTACATTTAAAATACAACTAAAATTTGTAAAAATGGAAGTCAGAATGATTCTCAAAATCACAAATCAAATTGGCAGTTCTGAAAAGAAGAATCCTAATGAATGTGGATTTCATTTGATATATTTGCCTTAATTAGTAACGTTGCAATCAATCTAGCATAAAAAGAACCTTAATGAACCGAGTGATGATTAGTTAGGTATGAGGTAGAGGGAAGTGTTGGAAAGGGTCCCACATATTAATGTACTGATGGTGCTTAATGTTATATAACTTCTCTTCATTTGTCTCTAAATTGTTTAATATAGATACAGCATAACTAAAAAGTATAATATTACAGATACAGCATGATCGAATAGTATAACAGTACAGGTTGCACATATAATATAATAACACAGATACACTATGACCAAATAGTATAATATTACAGATAAAGCATGATCGGATAGTATAATAGTACATATATAGTATAATAACACAGATACACTATGACCAAATAGTATAATATTACAGATACAGCATGATGGGATAGTATAATAGTACAGATATAATATAATAACACAGATACAACATGACCAAATAATATAATATTATAGATACAGCATGTTCGGATAGTATAATAGTACAGATATAATATAATAACACAGATACAGCATGACTAAATAGTATAATATTGTTTCTACTTTTGGCACAAGGCCAGCAATTACCCAGTGCATTACTGGTACTTTATTTTATCGACCCCGTAAGGATGAAAGGCAAAGTCAACCTCGGCGGGATTTGAACTCAGATCGTAAAGGAACGTAACTATGCTGGAAAGCATGGCGTCCGACCCTCTACCGATACTGCCAATCCACCAATACAGATATAATATAATAACACAGATACAACATGACCAAATAGTATAATATTACAGATACAGCATGATCAGATAGTATAATAGTACAGATATAATATAATAACACAGATACAACATGACCAAATAGTATAATATTACAGATACAGCATGATCTGATAGTATAATAGTACAGATATAATATAATAACACAGATACAACATGACTAAATAGTATAATATTATAGATACAGCATGATCTGATAGTATAATAGTACAGATATAATATAATAACACAGATACAACATGACTAAATAGTATAATATTATAGATACAGCATGATCTGATAGTATAATAGTACAGATATAATATAATAACACAGATACAACATGACTAAATAGTATAATATTATAGATACAGCATGATCTGATAGTATAATAGTACAGATATAATATAATAACACAGATACAACATGACTAAATAGTATAATATTATAGATACAGCATGATCTGATAGTATAATAGTACAGATATAATATAATAACACAGATACAACATGACTAAATAGTATAATATTATAGATACAGCATGATCTGATAGTATAATAGTACAGATATAATATAATAACACAGATACAACATGACTAAATAGTATAATATTATAGATACAGCATGACCAAATAGTATAATAGCACAGATACAGCAGGATCGAATTGTATAATAGTACAGATTACACATATAATATAATAACTGCTTCTACATTTGGCACAAGGCCAGCAATTATCCCAGTGCATTACTGGTGCTTTATTTTATCGACCCCGTAAGGATGAAAGGCAAAGTTAACCTCGGTGGGATTTGAACTCAGGCCTTAAAGAGCCGTAACTCTTTGCTGCAAAGCATGGCGTCCGACCCTCTACCGATACTGCCAATCCACCGCCACATATAATATAATAACACAGATACACTATGACCGATAGTACAGATATAATATAATTACACAGATACAGTATGACTGAATAGTATAATAGAACAGTATATACAACGTGAACAAGTAGCATAACAATGAAGATTCAGCATGACTGAATAGTATAATAGTACGGATACAACATGGCTGAATAGTATAATAGTACAGTAGATACAGCATGGCCGAAACATATAATAGTACAGATACAGCATGGTTGAAATGTATAATAATAGTACAGTAGTTACAGCATGGCCGAATAGATTACTAGTACAGATACAGCATGGCCTAATAGTATAATAGTACAGATAAAGCATGATTGAATAGTATAATAGTAGATATACAACATGGCCGAATAATATAATTGTTTCTACTTTAGGCACAAGGCCAGCAAGTTGAAGGGGAGAGGGGGTCGGTGAAATCGACCCCAGTGTATTACTGGTACTTTATTTTATCTACCCCGTAAGGATGAAAGGCAAAGCTAACTTCAGCGAGATTTAAACTCAAGGTGTTCGACGCTCTACTGATACTGCCAATGCACCACCCGAATAATATAATAGTAGAAATACAGCATGGCTAGGAAGCTCTGGGTTTAATCCCACTGCTTGGCGTCTTGGGCAAGTATCTTTTATCATAACCCCCAATCAACCCAATCCGTGTGAGTGAAATTCGTTTGATGAAAACTGTTTGGAAGCTCATTAGATGGGCTGTACCTGTTATTCATATTGCCTGACTTGCCATACACTTTTAAGCTGAATTTCCATATAAATTACATTAAGTGTCACGTATCTGGAATACTCAACCAATTACTTTATAATATAAGATTGACCGTAAATGTAATTGAAAGCTACCTCTTTGTCATGCAGTGTTTCAAGCTGAATCATCCTGATAATTACGTAAACAGTACACGTGCTTGTAGAATACTCAGTCACTTGTGCTTCGATTTAAAGAGTAAGCCGTTACGTTTGACCGACAACTGGAAAGATCATCATCGAAAATGACGGATGTCCATTTATCTTTACTCTAATAGTTCACATTGAGTATGTTCCTCCTCTCTTATCAATCTGTCAATTCTAATTCATCATTTATGCAACCTTGAGGTCGAAACGGTCTCATCGTTTGTTAATCATCGTATGAAATCCTAATGGAGATTACACAAGGAAAATGAAAAGTGAAAAATAAAGAGGGATTGAGAAACAAAGGAAATCTGAGGGTGTGTTTTTGTAAGTGTACAGCAGGTTTCTATGTGCATGTGTGTATTTTGTGTGTGCATGTGTGTATTTTGTGTGATTTTGTAAAGTATGAGTATGGGCGAAAGTCATTATACATTTATAATTGCGTGTCTGTATGTGTGTGTGTGTGTGTGTGTGTGTGTGTGTGTGTGTGTGTGTGTGTGTGTGTGTGTGTGTGTGTGTGTGTGTGTGTGTGTGTGTGTGTGTGTGCGTGTGTGTGTGCATGTGTCTGTGTGTGTGTTTGTCAGTGTATTTACGAGAACTCGTAATTGGTATATTGATATATGATGTACCTCAGGCCGACGATGAACGAAAATTCAACTAAATAGCTTGAGGTGTTAGAAATAGTAGCCAAATCTCACTCCTATCATATTTTCTTCATCTCTACCTAAAAGAACATCATAATATAATAAAACCTACTTTAGGTAATGGTTTTTGTTCCTGATAAAAAAAACGGCTTGAACATCTTTTGTCATATGCCTGAAAAAGTTTGCTCACCTTGAGTTAAGTACCAACAAAAAATTCAACTATGTAATATTAAGTGTCGCTCGAGATTCCAACTAAAAATATAGCTTGTATTGTTGTTTAACCTGATCTAGTAGACCTTTAATCAGAGGTGTTCGAGCCGAGACCAGCTCGTCTTATTTTTTATGATTTCAAGCAAGTAATTATCCAATATACCGTGTTTTATTGTTTTATAAGGTTAATGTGTGATGTGATGGAGATTTGGGCTGTTATTTTCTAACAGACCAAAACTTTTGTAGATTTATTGTTGACATGTTTGCAGTTGTTTCGTTTAGTTTAACTCTAGGTCAGCAATGATAAAGCAGGACTGTTCTGGACATGATTATCCCGTCATTTCTTTTGGCAGTTATTGTATTTCAAGCTACTGCATTACCTAATGTAGTGTTCCTTTTTAGTTAAGATAAGGGATGATATTATGGATATTTAACTGCTGTTTCTAGCAGGTCAATAACTGCATAAATGGTCTCATTGTGTTGATGTTGTTTTTGCTTAGCAATATGTCAACCATGATCAAGAAAACCTATACTAAAAGATGTTCCAGTTATGACATATCCCTCTTTTAATTTAGGTGGGTGTGTATATATTTAATCCTGACCTTGACGTCTAAGGAATTCTCAGGATCGGGTTTTTAACCAATAAACTCCCGTTATTAATCAGAAGGCATAAGAGTTGCACCACTGATTCAGGCATTCTGGCAGTATGTACAGTCAGTAGTTTCCGTCACACCTAGAGCTTGAAACCTAAGGTAGTGCAATACATGTTACATGTATGACGCAAAATAAATTAACTTTGTTTCAATAGATAGAACTTTTTTCCTT
>OZ024742.1:61426685-61461685 GCA_964016885.1 Eledone cirrhosa
TCTTCTGAAACTGATATTTGCTCTACAGTTGTTATATATTTGATATATATTTATCCTTATCGAGCAATCCTTGGATTTTAGTCTTCAAATTTATTATTATTACTATATATATATATATATATATATAACGGAGGAAATGTGGTAAGGAACCAGATGGACCATAATGCACCAAAGTACTCAATGCTTAGGGTAGTAGAGTGGGTAATAGGAACGAGTAGGACCCCGACGGCTGAGCTCAAGCCGTTTCGACGGCTAATTCTGGACTAAATGAAAATGTTTATCCTGGTATTTGAATAGCCGAGCTTCTCAAGGGGTAATTCCATATATGGTAAAAGTGATTGTCACAAGGATTGGTCAAAAGTTTGTTGTTGAGACATAATAATTCTATGATGGCAATTTGTGGAGGGAAGGGGTAGCTGAACCTGCCAGTAGGAGAAAGAGGGAGAGGGGGTGGAGGAGACCCATTCATGCGTTGATAGTGCCGACTACAGCTGGGCATGAGGTCAAAGAAGATACTAGGGAGGGGGAGGGGGAGGAAGTCGAAACAATAAGTAGAACAATATGGGGTAAATATATAGAAAAATATATAGAAAAATACTGAGAGTGTTAAAAAGCAATTAAATGTAAAAAAATAAACAATTTCTGGTTACTACGACCTAAGTCTCTCACTGGTACTGCTAGGCTAAAGAAAGGTATACTAGGTGGGACGGAATTATAATGAGACCCTTTTAAGAGGTATAAGTAATAAACCGAGTATATCTTACGGGGACCGGTCAACAAGTGAGGGGCCAAAATACTAAAGAAACTACCACGAAATAATAAATTACGTATACCTCTTAAAAGGGTCTCATTATAATTCCGTCCTCCCTAGTATACCTTTCTTTAGCCTAGCAGTACCAGTGAGAGACTTAGGTCGTAGTAACCAGAAATTGTTTTGTTTTTTTACATTTAATTGTTTTTTAACACTCTCGGTATTTTTCTATATATTTTTCTATATATTTACCCCATATTGTTCTACTTATTGTTTCGACTTCCTCCCCCTCCCCTCACTAGTATCTTCTTTGACCTCATGTCCAGCTGTAGTCGGCACTATCAACGCATGAATGGGTCTCCTCCACCCCCTCTCCCTGTCTCTTCTGCTGGCAGGTTCAGCTACCCCTTCCGTCCACAATTTGCCATCATAGAATTATTGTCTCAACAACAAACTTTTGACCAATCCTTGTGACAATCACTTTTACCATACAATTGTAACTGTATTCAACTGTAGGAAAAAAGTTGTTAAACTTGGTCTTTTGTCATATTGAGTATATATATATATATATATATATATATATATATATATATATATATAATGTGTGTGTGTGTGTGTGTGTGTGTGTGTGTGTGTGTGTGTGTGTGTGTGTGTGTGTGTGTGTGTATGTATAAATATATATATATATATGTGTGTGTATGTATATATATATATATATAAATATATATATATATATATATATATATATATATATATATATGTGTATAAATATATATATATATATATATATATATATATATATATATATATATATATGTATGTATGTATGTATGTATGTATGTATGTATGTATGTATGTATGTATGTATGTATGTATATATATATATATATATATATATATATATGTATAAGTTGGAATAGAATGAAACGAAATTTCATTTCTCACTCTTAGTACGGCACTTACTTAAATGTAAGTATGTATGTATACCTACATACATATATGTATACAGACGTACAGTAGCATGCATATATATATATATATATATATACATATATATATATATCTAGGGCGGGTAAAATTTCCGAGATCCATGGACGAGTTCTCTCTAGCGGTCTCTGTCCCTCATTATGGCTGCCATGTCCTGCGTTTCCAACAGACCAGTGTCTGTCCTTAGGGCATCAACATACGTTAACCTTGGTCTTCCACTTCCAGTGAGTCCATGTAGGGACTCCCATAGGAGCACTGAGTGCAATGCCAACTCTGGATGCCGGTGAGCATCTCCAGCTAACCTCAGTCTCCTCTGTGTCACTTTTGAGCTGACTTTTGGGAGGCTCCCATACAGCTCTGAGTTTTTCATCCTCAGTGTATACTGATTAATGTTCAGAGCCATCCTCAGCATTTTCGTGTAGCACCCATCCACCATCTGAGTGAGTTTCTTGGTCAGTGTCCAAGTTTCAGACCCGTACAGCAGCACAGACTCTACTACAGCAATGAAGAGGCGGATTTTCAGGTCTTCACGAAGGTCCGACTTCCACACCGATCTCAAGCTGTGGCACGCCGCCCAGGCTTTGCTCTTCCTCTCAACCACATCATCTTCCGTATTCCCAATCTTTGCTCCCAAATACAGGAAGCCCTCAACCAATTCTAGCGGCTTCCCGCCTACATTAGTGATCCCCTCTGGCTTCTCAACATTCTCTAACAGATATTTTGTTTTAGTCTTATTCATTCTCAGCCCCGCACTCTTCGACACAGTCTTAACCTCCCGCTTCAAATCCTCTGCCTCCTTCACTGTATTTGTCACCAAAACTATCTCGTCGAAAAATTCAGCATCTGATATCTTTTTCGCCCTAACTCTCCTGCTCTGAGCCGGTGCTACAGTAAAGCCAGAGTCCTGGTGTTTCTCCAGTGCAAGGCGTATTCAATAGTCCACTACGATGATAAAAAGTAGGGAGCCAATGTATCTCCCTGGAGCACCCCAGCCAGTATCTCAAAGAACTCTGCCATCCCATTTGGTGTTGGTGTAGAGCAGTGATATCAGGTCCACTATCTTCATGGGGATTCCATAAGCCTGTAAGATCTTCATCAGGCAGTGATGGTCCACAGAATCAAAGGCCTTCCTAAAGTCAATGAAAACTATGACCGCAGGAAGGCACTTTGCTCTAGCTCCCTCTAATATCCTCCTCAGCATCAGGATGTGACTGGTGGTTGATCTTCGCTCTCTGAAGCCGTTCTGGTTGTCCCTGAGCTTCTTCTACATCTCAGGCTGGATCCTGTTAAGAATCATCCTGTTGAGGGTCTTTACCACAAGTGACGTCAGTGAGATCCCCCTGTAGTTGTTGGTGTTAGAGAGATCTCCATTCTTTGGCACTGGGACGATGTTACTGATCCTCCACTGATTCGGGGCAACTCCTTTCTCCAGTGCCCGGTTACAGAACCCCAGGATCATATCATCAAAATCACACCTCTTCATCACCTCTGATGCCACTCCATCTTCTCCATGAATCTTGCCCTCCTCGATCCTCTTCTTGGCTCTCTGAAGCTCCTCTCTGGTGAAGGACTCTGTCTCAATATCCAGTTCCTCAAACAGCCGCCTGATCTCCACAGTGCTCTGGGCTGTGGAGGATGGCTCTCCTAATAGGGTCCTAAAATGGTCTAGCCATTTCCTCTTCCTATCCTCGGACCCCGTTCCCTGGATCTGACTCGAACACCTTCTCTTCCTCCCTGTGATCTCGTTGATGATCATCCAGCTCTCCTTACATCCAGATCTGTCAAACGCTCTCTCCACACTTCTGATCTTCTCTATCAGTGCCTCCTATCTGGCCTCAGTGTAAGCGGTACAGAGTTCTTCCCTCATCACCTCCACAGTCTCCATCCTCTCCTCCGTAGGATCAGCATAGAATTGGTCCTTGGCAGCTTTCATGTGTTCTCTGGCTGCACACACTTTTGGGTTTCCAGAGCTGACGTGCTTCCTTTTGGGTTTTTTTCCTCGGCACCAGGGTTTCACTTGCTTACGCCACTGCATTGGTGAATTGCCCGTACCACCTCGTCACACTCTACTCAGTTCATCCAATCTCTCTCTCTTCTGTCTCTCCACACAGAGCACTGAACCTGTTCCTCACTTCCACTGTGAACCTCTCCTGTAGCTTATCATCTTCCTTGAAAGTTCCCCAGTCATAGATTGCTCTCCGGGTCTGAGCCTTGCTCTTTCTTAAGCTCACCCGGACCTCACTGATAACAAGCCGGTGGTCACTACCCAGTGTACTGAAATAGTTGTATGGTTCTGTGTTCAGAACACTATTCCGCCACTTTTTCCTCACCAGAATGAAATCAATCTGGGACTTGGACAGGTGCATATCTGAGATGTAGGTCCACATCTTCCCCGGATTCTTCCTAAACCTTGGGTTGGTCGCTATCAAGTTCGCCTCCAGCAGGGTGTCTCTCAGTAGTCTTCCATTTCGGTTGGTGTTGTTATGGAAGTACCAGCAAGGATCTTCACTGCCCTCCTTACTCAGATGTGCATTGAAGTCCCCCAAAACAAGCAGGATATTGTGTGCTTGAGTGGTGTTGACAGCTCTACACACCTCCTCATGGAACTCTTCCGCACTCACATCACTGTGCCCCTCGGTTGGACTATAGGCTGAGATGACTGTCAGCCTTGGCTTTCCATTGAAGGTCACCCTCAACACTCCTGGGGTGACAGGAATTATTTCCCTCACCAATAGACTGTTTTTTGTGCTGAAAACAAAACCCACTCCTCCCACTGCAGCATTGGTCATGTTCTTCACTGCCGATGTAGTGATGAGCTGGCTCCTCTTCCCGATCATCACATTTCTCACGGGCTCATCGTGTAGGATCCTGTGTTCTTGGATCGCAAGTATCTGTATACCACTCTCCTCGAACAGATGTCTCAACTCCTCTCTCTTCTCCAGCGTCCGAATAGTCCTCACATTCAAAGTGCCCATTTTGATGGCTCTTCTGCAGGACAAAGGTGCATTCTTTATATTTGTCTCAGAGACAGCCGATCCATCATCCACTGGCCCTCTCTGTGGCTCTAAGCCAGCAGAATCATAACGACCAGACTGCTCCTTGACAGTGTAATTAGGGGCTCTAACCCTAGTGCTGTTAGATCGACTCTCCATATTTCTTTTCAATGGCTGACAATACCTTACCGGCGCCACTCGAATAAGGTAGTTATTTAACCCATAAATGGAGCCCTAACAGGTACTACTACTCCGGGCCAGAGCAGACATGGGAGTTATGACAACTAAGGGGTAACACCACCATCCCCACAGCTCCTGAACTCCCGAACTGGAGCCTTGCCACTGGATGTAGTTTAATGTCATACCCAGGACATATATATATATATATATATATATATATATATATATATATATATACACATACGTACTGTTCAATTCGTTTGTAAACAAACGGCCCGATTTGAAACTGTGCCGTGCCGGCGACCGATCGCCACCTGTTTGTCCAACACTGACTTTGAGAAACAATCATGTTTCTGTTCTGGGTTATTACCCTTCATCAGGACTATATAGGTCTGGTATACGGCATGACACAGCTTCAAATCGGGCCGTTTGTTTACAAACGAATGGAACAGTATTATTTGTGTTAGATATAGGCCATACGTACACATGTATATGTATATGTGTGCGTATATGTATATATATATATATATATATATATATACCATAAAGTGTGACGAACACAGATATATACATATATGCGTTCAAATGACGAGGAACAAAAACCGCCAGGGTGAAGCGAATACTGACTAAAGATAATAAGGTTCACAAGACTCAATTAAAAGGATATATGTATATATGTGTGTATGTTCATTATATTTATATATATATGTGTGTGTGTGTGTGTGTGTGTGTGTGTCTGTGTACGTGTGCATACTTAAATTTATGTATCAGTTGTGCTAGGGTGAGAAACAAAATTCTAATTTATATATATATATATATATATACATAACGAAGGAAATGTGGTAAGGAACCAGGTGGACCAAAACGCACCAAAGTACTCAATACTTAGGGTAGTAGAGTGGGTAATAGGAACAAATAAGACCCCGACGGCTGGGGTCTTATTTGTTCCTATATATATATATATATATATATATATATATATATATATATATATATATATATATATATATATATATATATATATATATATATATAAATTAGAATTTTCTTTCTCACCCTAGCACAACTGATACATAAATTTAAGTATGCACACGTACACAGACACACTCACACACACACACATATATATATATATATATAAATATAATGTACATATACACAAAATTATTTGGAATAGATAAGGTTTCTTTCTACCCTTTCAAAATCTTTTGATTAATTTGAAGAAACCAAACAAATGCAACTTTGTTACTTTTATTATTCCTGCTGTTGATGTTATTTTTGTTTTTTAACTTCTTGTAAGTCTTAGTATCTAGGACTACGTTTTCCAAAATATAAGATTGTAAGATGTGAATTAATGAGTATTTTGCTGCTATTTCTAAGAGATGCTACAACCATTGTCCATTATACCGTTAAGTACCAGTTAAGTATTGCAGATGGCTACACAATCGGTGCCTTTTTCACCAAAAGGAATGGTTTTCTACTTCTGTTACAAATTAATATAACTTTTGAAGAGCACATGTGCAATGATGCTGCTATCCAATATATAACTGCTATATACTCGTTTCAAACCTTATATATAAATATATATATATATATATATATATATATATATATATATATATATTTAAAAGAATAGAGGTGTAACACACGAGTTGTGATATATTAGTAAAAGGAAAAGAAAATGCTGACAAATTGTTCCCAGTGAAAGGCTGAACACTACAATCAACAGAAAATTATGAGAAACCTAAAAACTCTGATCTACCAATACAAAGAAGGACTCACTAACAAGGAATTCAGCTTCATCACAGACTTCACAAGTAAATCCACCCTTTTCTACGGTATCCCTGAAGTACATAAAAGCGAATTTATAAGTAAGACGTGCAAGGAAGCCACAGACATAATCATCAATGTCCTCTCACCCAAAGATCTCAAATTAAAACCTATAATAGCAGGCCCCGCTTGCGAAACCCACCGCCTTAGCAACTTCATTGTTACCCTTCTCAAGCCTTTTCTCAAACACATCAAAAGCTATATAAGGGACGACCTAGATATGCTCAATCACCTCCCTAATATGCCCCTTTCTGAACAAACCCTACTAGTGACGTGCGATGTAGTCAACCTTTACTCCAACATCTCCCACAACCTAGGAATAGAAGCTATCCAATTCTGGCTGGATAATTTCCACAATGAACTCCCACAACGCATCAAAAAAGAATTCGTAATAGGGGGACTCAAATTTATCTTGGAGAACAATTAGTTCGTTTTCAATAACAAATCCTACAGGCAGAAATCTGGGACCGCTATGGGAACGAAAACAGCCCCCACTTATGCCAACCTAGTCATGGGGTACCTGTAAATCACCCTCTACACTAAAGTACTAAACAAATTTGGAAACACCCTCCACTTACACATAGAAAAGAACTGGAAGCGATATCTAGATGACTGCTTCATCCTTTGGCACGAAAACATCGAGAAACTTAAAGAATTTCACACCCTTATAAATGGGCTCAACACGAATATTAGCTTTACGATGGAATACAGCCATCAACAACTCCCCTTCCTCGACATCCTCATTAAGATTCTTAACAAAAAAATAGAAACAGACATATACTACAAGCCCACAGACTCCAAGCAATATCTTACTTTCAACTAGACACGTTAAAATTAATATTCCCTACAACTTAGCCAAGAGAATCTGTACTATAGTCTCCAATAAAAACACCTGTTACTTACGGCTACAAGAACTAAAGGACACACTCATAGGCAGGGACTACCCTGCATCACTAATTGACAATGGAATCCAACATGCCCTAAAACTCAGTACCCAGGAACTTAGACACCCTAAAGTATATCAACCGAAACTAAAAGCTCTTCCATACATCTCCACACACAACCCCCTCAACAATGAGGCCTTTGACACCATCCTCTAGAACATCCCTGTGTTAAAAAAGGACCATAGAATGAACCAAATCCTTCGAACACACGATATCATAAAGCGCAAAAGACAATCTAAGTCAATGAAAAACATCCTAATACATGCCAAAGTACTGCCAACCACAACTACGAAACCCACAGTAAAAAAATGCGATAGACCCAACTGTGGCATATGCATCAACCTAATAGAGGGTCGGGAATTCTATTTCAAAGAAGGACAACGTTTTATGGGAATACACAATTTCACATGCGCATCAGAAAATCTAATATATCTATTAATTTGCTCAGGTTGTCGAGAACAATACATAGGCCAGACCAAAAACAGCCTCCGCCAACGCATGACTGTCCATAGATGCCAAATTTAAATACGGGAATACAGGAAAATACCACTGAGTGAACACATTGATACATGTGCCGCCCAAAATCATCCCAACTTTAGAATCTTTCCCCTCTACAAATTTAAAGATAATTGTTTCTACTTTAGGCACAAGGCCAGCAATTACCCAGTGCATTACTGGTACTTTATGCCACCCACACCCAGCGCATCAGCAAGGAATCTCACTTTATTAACAAATGCGGACCCCGTCTAAACACTTCTCCCTAAGACGAACCCACAACATACACACGTCAACATACATACCTACATCAGCATACATCCTACATACATCTCTATCCACATATAAACACAATGACATACGTAAACACACATGTTCTATGGTGCAACACAAATATACACGAATTTGGATACCTTTTGATGTCTATAGATATAAACGTGCCCACACACACACATAGATATACGCACACATGCATTTCACACTGATGGGCACATACATATTTGTACACAAGTATTCCAATACGGCAGAGCCTAATGGATTCCCCTTTGCAGTACGTACAATCTGGACACTCACACACACCTTGGTGTTATGACAATACTATATATCATTTCACCCCTTTTATTCTTAATGTTTTTGATGTTCTTTTGAGAGAATCGTTTTTGCAAATTACTGAAAATATCGAATAATGTACACCATTTTTACCAGTATCACAAAAATACTGGTCCACTCACACACACACATACACACATACACACACACACACATATACACACACACATACACACGCGTACACTAACATACAAACAGACATATACACACACACACACACACACACACCACACACACACACACACACACACACACACACACACACACACACACACACACACACATACACACACACACACACACACACTTCTCCGTATAAGACAAGAGCTGAAAAATATCTTTCAACATGTTAAAATATCCCCACACACGTACAGACACATTCCTACTGACCGAATCCCTCTACCACGAATCACTCTGCTACACACACACACACACACATATTTGTCTTAATAGATACATGAACTGTTGACCTTTCAACATGACTGCAATTCACACACACAACCCTACTGACCATTATCACAACAATGAACCTCTTTACTACACACACACACACACACACATACACACACACACATATTTGTCTTAAAAGACTTATTTTTCAGTGACTTCTCAATCAGTCGAAAAAGGACACTCTTCGACAAACCTACATTTGGCGCAAAATCAATTTTTAACATTCACGTGACCTCTACCGACCAATCAAAATTGTTTTCACTACAAGAATTTTAGCAACGCGAATTGGCGCGAAACTTATAGTATTCATTCACGTGACATTCAACAACCAACCTAATCTGAATACCTCTGGAGCCACTTTTTTCACATAAAATGGTAGAATTTCCAAAACTGATCAGATTAGAGCAAACATCACGGGCGCTCTATCTCAAAATTATTTTTGAAAAGCATTAGAAATGCGCAACCGGTAAAAACTTAAAACTAAAACTGAATACTAACCAATACTTAATACTAATTTTTGCTTATTCCTAATTAAACTATTTTTCACTGGGAACAATTTGTCAGCATTTTCTTTTCTTTTTACTAATAGTGAGTGTGTTCTGTTATTAATTCTGGCAATATTACGCAAATATATATATATATATATATATATATATATATATATATATATATATGTATATATATATAACGATGGAGTTGTGGTAAGGAACCAGATGGATCATAACGCACCAGAGTACTCAATACTTAGGGTAGTAGAGTGGGTAATAGGAGAAAGTATGACCCCCATCGTATATATATATATGATGGACTCTCCCGTCGATATCCGACGTATGAGTGTCCAACAAATGTTCAGCTCTCTGGACGGCGGTGTCTCATGTGACACTTCAATCCCCCCAGTGACCATCGCCTACGGACTGCGCCTGCAAAATTTGTGAGAAAGTGAACTGATGTTGAACTATCCACACAAAGTTCTGTTTTAAGTGGTGAAGGCTTGTGTAGGGCCAACCACACTTTTTGGAACTGACGACACATATCATCAGTGCAAATGTTTGCCACGGAAAATACAACGATGTTGTGAGTGTTTAGAGGAGTGACACGTGTATCGAGACTGCCAGACTTGGGTATGACATAAGACGGACTAGTCATTTCCGAGATCTTTGTAGTAACGGTAGAAGAGAGTGTATAACTGAGTGTATAATTAAATATAACCACCGATTATTTCTGAAATTATAAACTGGCATTTAAAAGAATTCGAGGATGCATTGTATAATTCTAGATACACTATATCTATGAGAAAAAACAGACGAGCATGAATTTTATCATATGTCTTTTAGATCAGGACTGGCCCTGATTACGCCAAGCATCCAATTTATTAGGTGACTAACATTCAATCTCATTTACTCAATGATCATGAGAGAGGCAGGGATCATGACCTATTTTAAGATTTCCAAAGCTGATTAGAAGAAAAGTGGAATGTATTCTCATATGAGAGTCTTGAATTCAGTACTTGAAACAGAGTGGACTCCGCTAAACAAACCTAATGGCCAGATTGTGGTTACAAACTGGATGCTGGGCTATATCGCATATGTTGAAATATATCGATAGTTAAACTGAGTGGAAATATTTCTGGAACAATCATCAGGTAAGTACATTGTCACATAGCTCATTAATTCTCAGTGTAATCGAAGTGTCCGTCTACAGCATTTGATCAATGAACACTTTTAATTAGATCTATCGATCTCTGTTTTAGTTCTCATTTCATGCCTCATAAATTGTGATTTTCTCATCGATCTATATATAGTAACAACATTCATATAGTCATTCTGAATTCATAAATATTTATGCTGATGTTTCCACTAAATAATTATAGTAAATGGCAACAGCATGAGAATGGGTTGTAGTCTAGATATTTCCCCATTGATGCTGTCAGAAAATTATGTTAACCTGTTTGAATATGTTTCACATGTTTCCTGGTAGTTTGGTGAGATATCTGAGTGTCCCCAACAGCCCAGTTAAACGAAAGTTTTCTCTCTTCATTTACTTTAACTCTGATGTTTAAACAACAAACAAAAAGGTCCTCCGTCAGTTTCATCGAATAGTGTTCAATATATTTGATTAACAGAAGTATATATGCGTTAAATTAATGTATAAATGACTGATATTCCACAGAATGACGTGTTTATTCTTAACTTAGTCCTCATGAAGATTCAGTGTGATTTGCTGTGTTACAAAGCTGGTCATTTGAATTATAGATACCACACAGTTTGTATTATAGATGGATTGGCAGTATGGGTAGAGGTTCAGACGCCATGCATTGCAGCATAGACTTACGGCCCTTTACGGTTTGAGTTCAAATACCGCCGAGGTTAAGTTTTCCTTTCATCCTTACGGGGTCAATAAAATAAAGTACCAGTAATACACTGGGCTAATTGCTGCCCTTATGCCACAAGTAGAAACAATTATAGTGTAAGTGGTTGAATTATCTCCAACCTCGTCAGGTGAATGAATTGTTATGTAGATATATTCCCAACGCTGGTGAAGTATGTGACGATGAAGGTCTGGCGAAGCTGGCGGTACGGAGGACACTGGTCACGCTGGTGCGGCTAGTAACGCCTAAGATGCTAGCGATGTAGGTGATGCTGGTGGAGCTGGTGGCGTCGGTGACGTGTGTGAGGATGGTAACTTCGCGTTGGCGAAACTGATGACGATGTTGAATTTTGTGACGGAACTGAGGCTGCTGATGGTGATAACGCTTGTAGTGCTGACGATAGTGGTGGCATTGGCAACGGTGGATACTGGCGGTAGCGTTGGTAATAGTGACAACGCTGGTGATACTGGTTATGCTGGAGGTGTTGATAATATTGGTGACGCTTACAACGGTGCTAATGTTGATGCTGATGTCGAAGTGACACTTGTCATGCTGACGATCGAGGTGACAATCGGTCGCTTAACGCTACAGGTGACGTTGAAAACGCCGCTTACATTAGCTGGAGACGCTGGCGACGTAGGAGACCTTGGTATTGCTGGTGACGTTATTGATGTTCACTAGATGCACAAATAGAAAATTAGACGTATTTCCCGTGCCAATATCAATTAATTTTCAAGCGAACATCATTGCGGGCCATTTATGTGATAAATATATCTATGGTAATTACCGATAATTATTGTTGAAAACCTGTTCTATTCTGAGTAATTTACTTTCGATCAAACTTTAATTCTATTCTGTTACCGTATCACACATCTGCATAGTGAATAGTTATACCCCTTTTTGCGAGTATATATATATATATATATATATATATATATATATATATATATATATATATATATATATATATATATATATATGTGTGTGTGTGTGTATGTATTTACTTACCTCAATACAAAACACACACGTACACACACAAATACATATATAAGTGTGTACATACATGCATATATGCATTCATACATACATACGTGCATAAAAGCACAACACAACAAAATGCACACATATCTGTGGGCATTTATTCTTCAGTTCATTATTTAATTTCAAAGTTTACTTTGTTAATGGCAAATGTCAAATGTTAATTTTACCATAGATGCTAATTAAAGCAGTAATTAACAATTAGCGTGACATTTTGAGCAATTGAGGTAGGGAAATCGACAGAATCTGTTTTATCGTAATGATTCCGCCTTTTAGAGTTACAGTGGTTTAGCGGTGGATAGAGTTTTCAGTTGGATTGTAATGAATAAATTATTTCATTCTGCATCCATGAATATGCCATTTAACTCTCAACAGAGCAGGCCACCTAGCTGTAAATAGATGCAACAATATAGAACATGCTCTAGCGTAAGCAAGTAGAAGATAAATGAATCTTCGACGCTTTGGACGATATATATATATGCTAGTTGTGTGATCAACGGAAGTTTATACTCAGGAATTTAGCGTGTAAATAGTTGAAAATTCCAGACACGTATAGCCCTAACATAATTCTCGGGATGATTCAGCATGATACGCCGTGTGATGATGTAATCTCCTTTTTAATTACAGGTACAGCCCTTCTGTCAGGCCTCCAAACATTCTCCTCCATCTACTCAATTTGACTGACAGGCATATGTCACCCCGATAGTATGGTAGAAGACATTTGCCCAAGATTCCTGGATTCTCATCATGGTGAAACAAACTTCTTCAACATTCCGCTACGCTTCAATTCACGCTGAAAGCAGAAATATTATAATTATACTGTTTCATTAGATCAAGTGGTCTGAAGTTGGATATTTGCTGGAGTTTCGGTCTATGATAAAATGGATAAACACAAGCTATCATTTCTATCACATTAAAGGCGACTCGTAAAATGAAAACAAATACCTCGTCAAATTTCCCTTAATATACTATAGAAAGGCAATAAACGTTATATAATCTTCGTAATTTAATCAACGTGGCCCTGCACTGTTTCTGTTTCTTTTCTGGCTGTTTAGCACTATTTCAGGCTCATTTTATTTTACTATTTAGTCAGGTGGGGGGGGGGGGCAGTTCTTATGACACTTTTCAAGACCGCCTAAATTATTGGAGGGAAGGCAGGAAGGTAACTATCCGGAAATCTGACCCGAATGCTTGGAAAATAATTCTTTCGGGGATTGGCACAAGGTCACTAATTTCGGCGAAGGGGACAGAAAATTATATCGACCCTCCAGTACTTAAGTATTACTTCCTTTTATCGACCTCAAAAGAACGAAAGGCAAAATTAACCTCGGCTGGATTTGAACTCTGAATGTTAAAAGTCATAATTAGATGACGCAAGCCATTTTGCCCGATGCTCTTCCGATACTGCTAATCTTTGTGTTTATCAGTAATTAAATCAGCTAAAGGCAGTCAATGGGCAAGGGTTGTGTTAAATTGATTGAGAGGTTATGTCTACTAACTAAGCAGATTATAACTGGATCTGAACTTGAAACACAAAGAATCAGAAAAAAGAGTGCAAGGGTGCAAGGGAGAT
The DNA here is from genome assembly GCA_964016885.1 of Eledone cirrhosa. NCBI lineage: Eukaryota > Metazoa > Mollusca > Cephalopoda > Octopoda > Eledonidae > Eledone > Eledone cirrhosa. Next base: position 61,440,904 of record OZ024742.1, read on the forward strand.
TGTTTTATGCTCTTACGACTCCGTCAATTCAGCGTCTAATGATAAGACCCTGATCAAAGTTGCTCCAGCTGTGACCATTCCATCTTTTTTTTTCTTTTTTAATGACTTAGTCACCAAAGGAAGGACAGTGAACATGTCTTATTCGGGACTTTCGATAAAATTTTCAGAGAATTATTCTCTGGCCAGTGACTAGCCTGAATTTATGTAACGGCGTGGACTTCAGGAAATGCATCCAGGGATCAGATATCGGCATTATACCTGGGAACGGATTATGTTTCACACATTTTCTGTCTACTAACCTTTATTCACAAGGCTTTAGTCGATACGGGAATACCTTCCGGTTTATTTGAACACGGAATCACATAGTTACGAAACTAATCATCGTCATGCATAATTCTCAGTCTCTTCATATCATGCGTCTCATTAGGTATTATCTGTAATGAAATTCACCACACTTAGTTTTCGACTAATTAAAATCCGGCTATATCTTTGTCGTTCTAAATATCAAATTCCTTCATTTACTTTCTAAATAATTCCGTATTCATTAATTTACAGACAAATATATTCTTCATTTGGAATAAATAATTACCGAAGATAATTTACAAATAGAGAAATCTATATATAAATAAAAACAAACATTTAATTTATACGAATACAATTTCTATCTCATAAAATCCTATTCACAAAATGCTACTGCATTGACTTTTGTCTTGTAAATCTCAACGCTAAGCAAATAGCCAGAAAGATTTTTATGTGCTCCAAGAAATTGTGATGTTTTAAAACGTCTATTCATTATTTTGCCATCGGGAATAATATGGGAGAAATCAATGGTCTTTTGTCGTATATTGCTGCTAAAATACGGTGCTCAGTTTACCATGAATTTCTGATTCAGAAGGCTGGACACAAAAACTATAAAACTAGACGGAATGAAAAGAGTGATGATATATGAGAACGAACATAATCTAGATTCGTTCACAATGACTTTTTTACTAATTATATTTAGTAATATTACATATGTACATTTGTATGTGTATACACTCACACACATATATGTATATGTGTAATATATACATCTTTCTCCCCACCCCAGCCCCACCTCTCTCTCTCTCTCTCTCTCTCTCTATATATATATATATATATATATATATATATATATATATATATATGATAGTGAGTAAAATCGAGGTTGCAGCAGCGATTAGCATTTTTCGAAATCAATATATATATACATATACTACTATACATCTTTCTCTCTGCCTCCTCTCTCTCTCTATATATATATATATATATATGTGTGTGTATGTGTGTGTGTGTGGGGGGGGGGGGGGGTGTATGTGTGTGTGTATATACATATATATGCGTGTGTGTGTGCGTGTACATTGGTTGTGTATAAATATCATCTTTATATGTATATATATATAAATACATATATATTTATGTAGTAGTGATCACGTCTTCTTATTTTAAATGAAGTATTTCCATTACAATACAGAGAAGATACCACCTTTACATGTTTATATCTCTTAAAAGTATGAAGAAAAGGAGGAAGGCGAAGGACAGTATGCGTAAGTGCTAATTAAATAATAACTCGAAAATGCGTTGGCGTCCATTGACGAAAACAGTTTCCGGTTAAGAAACGAATACGCAGTGAAGAAACAGTATATTACTGATTCAGTAAAATGCCTTGTTCAGCTTTTTATTCGGTTTATGGTATTTAGTAAGCCAGATTTAATTCTCGGAATAATTAAGACTGATTTAGTAGATTATCAATATTTGAAGTTTCAGCAACATTCTTGTGATTTAAGAATGAAGAAGACATTGAATTTACAAAAGGAAATAATCGATATTTTGTTGATAGAACTAATGACATAAATGTTTCATTTACTACATTGTCTTATTGATCTTACTGACAATAAACGGTCAAAGTGTAATTTAAAATCTTGTTTAACAACACTCAAAACGTATATAGGTTTTAAATTATTAATTATGTAAAATACAGTTTATGTGGACTGGCAGAATCGGGAGAGCAACGGACAATATATCTTGTTCAATACGAAGACGGTAAAATAGAAAAGAGTATCGTTAGGAAGTCGGCTGTCTGTAAGTTCAAATAGCCAGCGAATAAGGAGAAAGTTGGTCCTCACTCTGTATAAATATGTGTATGCATGTAAACATATGTCTGTATATAAATATATATATATATATATATTATGTCAGGTCACCACTTGGTGGTACTGGTAACATGTATCCCAGTACAACCTGTCTCATGGTCGGGTCGTTGGTGACTAAACTGGCAACCCCACCAAGGTTTCTTGGTGAGGGGGGTGACTTTGGACATTCTGCAGGACTAAAAACAAAACCTATCAAAGGGCAAAGGAGCTCTTAAGAGTCAATGGCCATCCAAAATCACCGGGAGAGATGACTCCTTAGCCTTTGTCAAGGCAGAATTCTAGGAGAAGGAAAACTCTGATATAACACCTGCAACCCAGATGGTATCCAATGATGTTGACTTGTTCTTCTTTTTAGTAAATATCATCTTGGTTAAGAGAGTGAGACTGGCTTTGTGCAGTGCCTTTGCTCACTATAAAAGCTTCATGGCACAGGCATTGCTTTATATCTGGAGATCGCTCTGCACTTGTCGTCACATGGTACCATGGACCCAGCACTATGTGTCAATAATTGTCACAAGTGTAGTGTTTGTACCAGAGTTTTCAAGTCGCTGGCTGGACTAAAAAGTCACACTCGTTCAGCGCATCGGTAGGGGTTCTCCTACATGGATATAAAGTAGTGGCCGTACTCGAAAACGAGTTGGCAGCCACCATATATATATATATATATATATATATATATATATATATATATATATATACTAAAAAATATAAGAAAACCAATAACCAAGCACTACTTAACATCAACAAACAAGCACACCATATTGTCAAAAGTCTAGAACTTGAAGATAGAACTGAGCCCATGACAACTTGCACGCCCACCTTTAATCTTAAGGACCACAAATTAGATTTCCTAGATGAACCCACAATTATATTAATATGCCCTTCTAAGTCAGACATAGGTAAAATTAGCAAGCATATTTTAGATAGAATAATAATACAATTAAGGAATAAACTAGTTATTAAACTTTGGGACAATACTAGCGACACAATTAAATGGTTTAATAGTATAGATAACAAAAATACCTCTAACTTTATACAATTCGACATTAATGACTATTACTCCTCCATATCACCCGATATTCTAAACAAGGCACTAGCATTTGCGAAAGCCAACTCTGACTTAACCGACGACGAAATAAACATTATCCTAGCAGCTAGAAAGACGATAATTAAATTTGAAAATAACTTTTGGGTACGTAAGGATAGAATAGATAACTTTGACATAACTATGGGTGCTAATGACTCAGCACAAGTTGCGGATATTGTTGGTATATACATAGCCCACACCTTACATAATAAATTTAGTTACCTTCAAGGCGGAATATATAGAGATGACGCTCTCCTATTAGTTAAAAACATGAATAAACAAAACATAGAGCGAACCCGTAAGAGCATTAGAAGAACCCTAGATAGCCTTGGCCTTAAAATCACCTACGAATATAGTACCAAAGTAGTTAACTTCCTAGATGCCACCTTCAACCTCAACACCCAAATTACCACACCCTTTCACAAAAACAATGAGAACCTCACCTACATCCACACTAGCTCTAACCACGCACTATCTATTATAAGGTCCGTGCCACATAGTATATCACTTAGAATATCCCGCCTCTCATCTAACCAACAAATATTTGATCAACACGCTGAATATTACAACACTGCATTAGAACGGGCTGGCCACACCGACAAACTAAAATACATAGACCGACACAACCATAAAACACATAACCATAGACACGCCAAACGCCCCACAAACACCCGCACACACGCACCTAGACCCCCTAATACTAACCACACCACAAATACAACAGCAACATCAAAGCAAAACAGAACACGGAGTAGATCTTACATTTGGTATAATCCTATTTTTAACTCTTCTATTAGCTCTAACTTACCTTCCACATTCTACAAAATTATAAAAAAACACTTTCCAAATTCACATAAATATAGTAGTATACTTAATACCAAGACAATTAGACTATCATATTCCACTGCACCAAACCTAGACACACACATTAAGATGCTCAACGCCAAAAAACTCCGTAACAACAACACCCCAATCACTCAACACAATAATACACCTAATACACAACCACCCACTAACAAACAGTATGCACAAAACACACTCACACACACATCCCAGCCCACCTATAACTCCACCACTGCCCATAACAGAAATTGTAATTGCCACCTTCCAGAGACTTGTCCATTGAATAACGAATGTTTGCATTCAAACCTAGTGTACAGGTGCTCGGTTGAGTCGGACAACCAAACCTGGCACTACATAAGCCGCACTGCAAACACCTTCAAAACTCGTTGGTACACGCATCGTTACGCAATAACGCACCCCCAACACCGTTACGTAACGACTCTCGCCGACAAAATTTGGCACTTAAAAGGGAGTAACCTACAATACACCCTTAAATGGACCAAACTCTCACATGCTCCACCATACCGGAGTGGGATGAAAACGTGCCCGTTGTGTAATAATGAGCTCTTCCATATCCTAAGCTCAGGCCACCAACTCTCAACAACAAAATTGAAGGGTCAATCTTTTGCCAGGATAAACTAAAAGCGAAGTTCTCACACTTCAAACCTTCAACTAAATTTTAACACTACCTCTCTTCCTTTTCTACCTTAACTAACAATTCTACACTCCTAAATATAGACTATATATGAAATTTAATACTTTCTTCCTTCATCTATTCTCTGGTAAAACTTTCGGCTGTCCACTACCAACTGCCACTTAAAATTCTATCTTCCTTCTCTCTCCCTCTACTCATCACAACTTTTAGCACACAACCCTCCTCCCCCTCACTTCTTGTAACTTACCTATATTCTATACAAATCCTCTCACACCACCCTATCTCTTTCTCTTTCTCTCCCTACCTCCGTCCCTTTTCTCTCTCTCTCTCCCTCTCTTTTGCCCCTCTCTCTCTCTCTGTTCCTCTATCTTACACTACTACCCCTTATTTCATTTCATAAGGTCATCTCAACATTGTATTTTGAAAATTCGGATGCCACAGTATCTTTCTTGATTGCCTATTATTACATAGTGTAGCAATAATGGACTGAAATTCTGATGAAACAATTGTTAATACGTGGATTAAATCCTTTTGTAACTGTTTACCTTCGTCCTATTTCTCTTTTTTGATATATATATATATATATATATAAGGAAGGGCTTATGCCCGAAACGTCGTCCCCCACCTACCCCCCACTCTCCTGAGCGTGAAATTAATAAACATTTATTGTACTGCCTCTCTGTTTTGTCCCTGTTCAAATTTTTCCATTATATATATATATATATATCACAGAAAAAAGAGAATCAGTGTTGCGACGAAAGGAATTTATTGGATATTACAATTGTTTCTCGGGCGACCAGCTCGAGGCACGATCTATGTGGTGATCAAACCTGACTCTGAAATCGCGCGGTCCTCGGATACGTCTCGATTCTACGAAGCTATCATTTACTCCGCAAATGATAGTGGAGACAGGGTCCAAGAACACTCCTTCCACTATATTTATCATTATAAAGAGGCAATCTGGAATATATATTTAAATGGTATGTCTATTCTTATATACTACCAATAAAGATTCCTACTTCATTGTTTCCGAAGAAGTCGGTATGATCGAACCCACATATTATGTCTGATAGTATACAGTTCTCTACCTACTATAGATCAGTCAATATATCAATATGATCAACTCTCCGAAACGATCGTAAAACATTGAAAGAATTTTGTAAAATAAGTTACTTTTGTTAATATTATCATTGTTAAACTAATATCTAAAATGTCTGAAGGATTAACTCAGCGAAACATGGAACTATTCTCTGTATCTCACTGAAATACTTGCTAACGGATTACATCGTGTTCTAACTATGGTATAGACCCTACCACGAAAGGTAGACTACGATGTATGTATATATATATATATATATATATATATATATATATATATATATATATATATATATATATATATATATATAATATAAGATCAAAAGCTGGGTAAAAGAGTTCCTTGTATTTTATTATGCGCATTTCAAAAACAAATATCATCATGAGATGACATTTGCGTTTTCGTCAGATAAAATAGGGAGACATGATATGAAGGTTAAAAAACACTTGTGAATAGTGCAGTTTTAAATCAACATATGAAAAGTAATTTAAGATTGATGTGTGATATTGGGGAAAAAATGAGGGGGGAGGTGGAAAGGATGAAAAAGAGGAGGAGCAGATGAGAGTAAAGAATGGTGGGGGAGGAGTATAATAAGGAAGGATGAGATAGGAGGAGAGATAGGTGATAGAAAGAGAGAGATAGCCTTTATAACTGAGAAAAATATATTGTTTCACAGAGAGAGGTTAAAAAGACGTTGGACGATAATAAAAATTGATGAAGAGAAAAAAAATTAATGAAGAGAAAAATTAAGAATAATGTTAAATTAAGGGTTTAATAATATGTGCGATGAAAAGAAATTGTTAATATGTATTAAGAATAATATTAAATTATATATATATATAAATGGAATAGAATGAAACGAAATTTCATTTCTCACTCTTAGTACGGCAGTTACTTAAATGTAAGTATGTATGTATACATACTTATGTATGTATACGTACTAAGAGTGAGAAATGAAATTTCGTTTCATTCTATTCCATTTATCGTTTTCGGTGCGCCCGGCCGACTAAACTCACTCGATATGCAAATTAGGCTGCTCAGCCGTTAATATGCATAAGGAAAGTATATACTTTCAGACGTTCAACCATCTGGCAGGAAGGTATACGATGCTGACGATAGCTAATAAGCTTGAAACTAGTACATCGTTCCTGTGTCAGTGTTGAACAAAAAGGTGACGTGGTTGCCTAAACACTGTACGGCGTAATTCAGGATGTTTGTTTGTTTACAAACAAACAAACTGAGCATTATAATAAATGTTCGGTAAACCTATACGTGTGCGTATATATATATATGTGTGCATGTATGTATATATACACATACTACTGTACGTCTGTATACCTATATGTATGTACGTATACATACATACATACTTACATTTATATATATATATATATATATATATATATATATATATATATATATATATATATATATATATATATATATATATATTATATATATATATTATATATATATATATATATATATATATATATATATATATATATATATATATATATATATATATATATATATATATATATATATATATATATATTATATATATATATATTATATATATATATATATGTGTGTGTGAATGAAAATAGACCGAGAAACAGGAATGTCCATCATCAGTAGCCTACTGATTATCATTGGTATTTGTTCGCATTAAAGACTAGATACCTAAAATCAGTGCGAGAGATAACTAAATTAAGTTATCGGGACAGAGGAAAGTAAACAAACAACATGGTAGTAATGCAACGTAAAGAGAGGAAAAGAGAGACAAGTCAATGAATCTTGTAGGTTTAAGTCCGACAAATCAAATGACGAGAAGTTTACTTTCTTCTGTCCCGATAACTTAATTTAGTTATCGCTCGCACTGATTTTAGGTATCTAGTCTTTAATACGAAGAAATATCAATCATATCAGCAGGCTACTGATGATGGACATTCCTGCTTCTCGGTCTATTTTCATTCATATGTTCATATTGGCAACAACGCAGCACGCCATTTTTCATTCATATATATATATATTTATATATATATATATATATATATAGTTAAAAGAATAGAGGTGTAACACACAAGTTATTATATATTGGTAAACGGAATAGAAAATGCTGACAAATTGTTTACAGTTGAAAAATGGTTTAATTAGGAATAAAAGAGTATTAGTAATTGTATGGGTTAGTATTCAGTTGTGGTTTTAAGTTTTTAAGTTTTTAAGTTTTTACCGGTTGCGCATTTCTAAATGCTTTTCAAAAATAATTTTGAGATAGAGTGTCCGTGTTGTTTGCTCTGATCAGAGCAAACAACACGGACACCCTATCTCAAAATTATTTTTGAAAAGCATTTAGAAATGCGCAACCGGTAAAAACTTAAAAACTTAAAAACTTAAAACCACAACTGAATACTAACCCATACAATTACTAATACTCTTTTATTCCTAATTAAACCATTTTTCAACTGTGAACAATTTGTCACCATTTTCTATTCCGTTTACCAATATATATATATATATATATATATATATATATATATACATATAAGTAGGTCCCCTACACCCCGTACCAATGACCAGTGGACAACAACAACCACCCATAGTTTGTGGTCCCTACGGTGGATTGTCCACCGGATCCTCTACTGGTTAGGAGTCAACAAAACCACGTTTATTGAACCTGAGGATCCCCCCCCCCCAAGAGTGGCCCACACAGGAAGAACAATTATCCCAAGGTACTAACCCTATACGCATGAATGAGTGCCCGCAACCGTACATTGTGTGTGTATACTGGGATTACGTGAATGTACACACTCATGTGAACACAACGAAATACTAATACTCCAGGTTACATTTGAAAAATGTTCGAGTGTATGCTTAAGAGTATATTTGAATATGCTCTCTTGTATGAGTGCACATGTGTATATAGACATACACGCGCATACAGAGGTATAAAAGTGTGGGTAGGTATATATGTATGTACTAAGGGATTCGCCTAAGCTCCAAATCCCCAAAGATATTGCTGTTGATATATATATCACACTCTACCTTTGTCTAGTCTAAACAATATCTTTTCCAAACACCCACCTAGTTCTATGTCTGCCTTATACTTGGATTTGGGGTCCTCTGTTGTATATATATATGCACTTGTGCGTATATATACACAACATATATATATATATATATACACACCTGTATGGATTTGTGTGTGTAGATGTGTGTATGTGTCTGGGGGGGGGGGTAGGTGTGCGTGTATGTACAAGTCAACCAACATAAGTCTTTTTATTTCTACAATTTCTAAACTTTCTAAGTATCTGACTCTAACCATAATTTTCAGTATTACCACCCCACATTAATTCCTCAATTTGTATGTGTGGATCTGTGTGTGTATATGTGGGGGTGCGTGTGAGTGTATGTGCAAGTCAACCAACATAAGTCTTTTTATATGTAAATTTTCTAGTATTCTACTCTAAACATAATTTTCAGTAGCACCACTCCACATAAATTCCTCAATTTAAGAATGACGTGTAGTATCGATTCATACTATAAACCTCAATTGAATATATATCTGACCAGGAATGCTTTTTGTGAAAATCAGTCATATGGAACTATTGTCATCTTGCCTGATCGTTTGAACTTTACAACACTGCCTCTTTACAACCTGCCTCTAGCATCTACAAACTGACCAATGAGAATTAAGACTATTCCTGCTGACAACATTAAATTATTCCCAACAAGCTCATTTGTCCCAAGGCTCTGATACCATCAACACCATAAAAACAGAGCTGGCATATTTAAGAACTGACTAACTGCCTGATGAGGTCATAGCCATTCAATTGCTATCATCGAAATATATATAGCAGTAAATAAAGGATTATGAATTCATGCAATTGACTTATGTTTCGTCACTATATATAGCACACAACAGACACACAGAAACAAAATGGCGTAGGACAGAACAAAGGAGAGGCACAAAAACAAAGAAAATAATCCCCAGTCACTGAAGAGGTCACAGAATGTGTGACGAAAGAACTTTGACAATATATATATAAACAACTATCTGGTTGTGGAACCAACCAACCAACCAGAAATTTATAAATTTATTATAATAAATTGAAGTGAAAGCAACTGGTGCGTGTGTTTCTTATTGGCAACATGACCCTCCCAAAGTATAACAATATCGGTTTCAACACACGATTTCAGATAAAGAATCTTGCTAAACAAATTCAGAAACGAAATATATATATATATATATATATATATATATATATATTTAACTCCAGGATGATATCATCAAAATCACACCTCTTCATCACCTCTGATGCCACTCCATCTTCTCCATGAGCTTTGTCCTCCTTGATCTTCTTCTTGGCTCTCTGAAGCTCCTCTCTGGTGAAGGGCTCTGTCTCAATATCCAGTTCTTCAAACAGCCGCCTGATCTCCCCAGTGTTCTGGGCTGTGGAGGGCGGCTCTCCTAGTAGGGTCCTAAAATGAACTAGCCATTTCCCTTTCCTATCCTCGGGCCCTGTTCCCTGGATCTGAATCGAACACCTTCTCTTCCACCCTACCTTTTTATCATCGTAGTGGACTATTGTATGCGCCTTGCACTGGAGAAACACTAGGACTCTGGCTTTACTGTAACACCAGCTCAGAGCAGGGAGTTAAGGCGAAAAAGATATCGGATGCTGAATTTGCCTACGACATAGTTTTGGTGACAAATACAGTGAAGGAGGCAGAGGATTTGATGCAGGAAGTTGAGACTGTGTCGATGAGTGTGGGGTTGAGAATGAATGAGACTAAGAGAAAATGTCTGGTAGAAAATGTTGAGAAGCTAGAGGGGATTACTAATGTAGGCGGGAAGCCGCTGGAATTAGTTGAGGACTTCCTGTATTTGGGAGCAAATATTAGCAATATGTAAGATGATGTAGTTGAGAGGTAGAGAAAGGCCTGGGCGGCGTGCTACAGTTTGAGATTGGTGTGGAAGTTGGACCTTCGTGAAGTCCTGAAGATCCGCCTCTTCATTGCTGTAGTGGAGTCTGTGCTGCTGTACGGGTCTGAGACTTGGACATTGACCAACAAACTCACCCAGATGGTGAATGTGTGCTACACGAGAATGCTGAGGATGACTCTGAACATTAATCAGTATACACTGTGGATGAAAAACTCAGAGCTGTATAGGAGCCTCCCAAAAGTCAGCTCAAAAGTGACACAGAGGAGACTGAGGTTAGCTGGACATACTTACCGAAATCCAGAATTGATACTGCACTGAGTGTTCCTTAAGGAGCCCCTGCATGGACACACTGGAAGAGGAAGACCAAGGTTAAAATATGTTGATGCCCTAAGGACAGACACTGGTCTGCTGGAGACGCAAGACATGGCAGCGATAATGAGGGACAGAGACCGCTGGAGAGAACTCCTCCAAGGATCTCGGGAATTGTACCCGCCCTAGGATATATATATATATATATATATATATGTGTGTGTGTGTGTGTGTGTGTGTGTGTGTGTGTGTGTGTGTGTGTGTGTGTGTGTGTGTGTGTGTGTGTGTGTGTGTGTGTGTGTGTGTGTGTGTGTTTGTGTGTGATAATTTTGATGAAATTTTAGGTATCTCAAACACGGAAATAGCCGTAAAATAGCCAGATACTATTATGAAAGGGAGGGCAGTCATAACGGCCAGAGAAGAGAGTAAAAAACGAAAAGTATAATGTGCAAAGCATATGAGAAATGATATATATGATATTTATATATATATATGTATTATTATCGTTATTAGTCATCATGATGAACATCATCATCATCATTATCATCATCGTTTAACGTCCATTTTCCACGCTAGCATGGGTCTGGACGGGAATTGTCCCACTTGAGGCAAGATTGGTTGTCTTGCTCAGGACTGTCTGGCGGGTTTTCTACGGCTGGATTCCCTTCCTAGCACCAACCATGTTTACAGTGTGGACTGGGAGGTTTTTACCGTGTTACCTACACGGCCACATTACAGCGTGGACTGTGTGTTTTTTTGTCGTAACACCTACACGACCTCATTTATTTAGGACTGGATGTTGTGGTACCAACATAGCTTTACATCGAAAGGGGTGGTGTAGATGGCGGTGGGGGTAGGGTTAGTGGGACGGGGGTTTATTTTGGTTAAGAGGTGCCTACTGACTGTAGGTTTCGCTTTGTACTTAGAGAAGGCGGGTCTTCTGTATTACTGTGTAGCGCCAAAGATCTCGGTACAGTGATATTCTCTTGGAGAGGTGTAAGTGTGTGAGGTCGGATTTTATCAAGTCGTCCCAGGTTTTTCTGGGTCTGCCTAATCCGTAGCTACCGTCTATTTTGATCGCCCTGCATTATTTTATACAGCTGTCATCTTTCATGCGCATCACGTGATCATACCAACGTAGTCTTCTCTCGAGTAAACAGCATTTGATCCCTCTTATTCCTAATTTCTCACTTAGTTCATTTATGCTTTGGCGTTCACGTATATTACTATTACACATCCAACGGAGCATGCAAGCTTCGTTCCTCTCCAGTCTGCGTAGATCCTCTGCACACAATGCCCAGGTCTCACTGCCATGTAACTTCGCTGTTCGTATGTAGGCATCATACAGCCTGCCGTTTATTTAGAGAGAAACCTTTAGCGGCCAATAGTGGTATAAGCTCTCTGAACTTTTTCCATCCCGTTCGGACTCTAGCTACAGTACTTTCGAAGCACCATCCACCTCTGCTGATTTTGTCACCCAGGTAACGGAAGGTGTCCACTATTTCTATAGAACCATCTGGACAATGGAATGAGCTAGTATTCTGTGGGCATTTGTTGGTACTTATTGCTCCAGAGCACCGGCCACATATAAAATCTATATTCTTAGTTAGTTTAACTGTGATCCCACTACATCTTTTATGCACCCATACTTTGCATTTGGGACATAAAATGGAGTTTCTACCTACTCCTTTGCTACACACTGAGCATGGCCATTTCCCCCAGATGGGACCAGTGCCCTATTCTCCTTCCTATATATATCCATGTTTCTCTTTCCTCTCTCTCTCTCTCTCTCTCTCTATATATATATATATATATATATATATATATATATATATATATATATATATATATATATATATATATATATATATAGAGAGAGAGAGAGAGAGAGAGAGAGAGAGAGAGAGAGAGAGAGAGAGAATTCACAAATCAAAGCTATGTTCAAAACATTTATCCGCTAACAATTGTTTCTTCCAAACCTAGGCTTGGTGTCTTCGGAGCATTTTTAATTATTGTACATATATAATTTACCTCCTACTCAACGTAAGAGATATACAGATACATATATATGGATCTACAGTGTGGAGTTGATGCGACATATATTATATTATACTATATTTGTACAGTAATTCAAATTAAGATTAAAATCAAAATTCAAAAACAAGATTAAAAGCATAGGCTGGAATACATGCGACAGATATTACAGATAATACAGGAGAATAGTCTAATAATCAAATTAAATAGATAGTATATGCGTTAGTCATATATCGAGGGATGGAACAAGAAAATGTATCATGTATATATGAGTACTGTGTGTCAAGGCATTACATGAAATACAAGCACTTTAAGCGGGTATGTAAGCGTATTATGGTGGTTGCAGTGTGAGGGTATTTTCTGTATAGTTCAAATTTGTGTTTGTGCAGAAAAAGGAAGTTATAGTTTTCACATCCATCACTATTTTCACATATAGAACAAGATGGATGTGAAAACTGTAACTGCCTTGTTCTAGATGTGAAAATAGTGATGGATGTGAAAACTATAACTTCCTTTTTGTATTATCTGTTATATCTGTCGCATGTATTCCAGCCGATGCTTTTAATCTGGTTTTTGATTTTTGATTTTAATCTTAATTTGAATTACTGTACGAATATAGTATTATATAATATATGTCGCATCAACTCCACACTGTACATCAATATATATATATATGTATCTGTATGTCTCTTACGTTGAGTAGGAGGTAAATTATATATGTACAATCATTAAAAATGCTCTGAAGACATCAAGCCTAGGTTTGGAAGAAACAATTGTCAGCGGATAAATGTGTTGAACATAGCTTTGATTTGTGAATTCAATATTACTGCTCTGTAAAACAACTGATGTTCTTACATTGAGCTATTTATCTTACTGGTAATAAGGTAGTAATAAATTACTTACCTTCCCTGTTTATAGTTGTTTATAGTTTAAAATATACATAGCTATAAATAGTATCCTTAATATTATATATATACATATATACACATATATATATATATATATATATATATATATATATATATATATATATATATATAAGAGAGAGAGAGAGAGAGAGAGAGAGAGAGAGAGAGAGAGAGACAGACAGTCAGACACACAGAGACATGGTATGGAGTTTGATTCTCTGTAATGGCTGTTGACCATTTTGGTCCTTCTTCTATGGTAATTTAACCCATTTGTTAAGCTATTATTCATAGCGATTGACTGTTTAAGCTATTTTCTGTGTGACTTGTTACATGTAACAAAAAAATGTTTTTTTTCTGTTCCTTGTTTGTAATCACTTTTTTGTGTTGCTTAGGTCCCAAATAAATAAAAAAAGTGATATTAAACAGTTAAAAGTTTGGGTTTGTAAAAATTCTAAGCTATTCACCAGAATTATTTGTATGCTGGATTTTACGTTGTATGTAAGTTTAATTTGCTTATGTTAAATGATTTTATTATATATGTTTCAGGTTAAATTAAAATTATAAAATAAAGGATAATACCTAAAGAAAATTATAAAAGTGCAATAAAGTATAAAATTGTTAAAAAGTGGACTAAAGAGATTTATTGATACTGGTTTTTCGCACCCTGAATAAAGGGTAAGTTGTGTTTTAAGCACGAATTTTCATTAGTATGATTAGTGTTCTTTTATATTATTTAAATATGTATTTCCCTTTCCAATATTTATTTTGTATTGCATATCAAATTTATTTTCCAAGACAAGTATTCTGATGAAGAGGAGGAGATGGATGCTGAGGACTTGGATTACCTGCCTGAGGTACCAGAAAAAGTTCCTCATTTCCCAAACCAAAAAGAAGTCAATGACTTGGTCAGGGATATGGGTCTGACCAAGTCCAATGCAGAGCTATTCGTCTCCAGGATGAAGCAGTGGAACTTGGTCAAGGAGGAAGTGCAGGTGACAAGTCAGAGAAGTCGACACGAACCTTTCTCAGGCTTTTACACTCTTAGGGATGGCCTCTGCCTCTGCCATGACGGGCCTGGACTGTTTGACGTTATTGGGATGCCTTTGTGCCCAAGGAGTGGTGGCTATTTATAGACAGCTCCACCACAAGTTTGAGGGCTGTCCTCCTCCACAATGGAAACAACTTCCCGACACTGCCCCTAGCTCATTCAGTCTGCCTGAAGGAAGATTACTACAGTGTGAAAGTCCTCTTGGAAGCTCTGCAATACAACCAGTACAATTGGAAAATCATTGGAGACTTCAAGATGGTGGCTTTCTTGCTTGGACTCCTAGGACGCTTTATCAAATTCCAATGCTTCCTCTACCTTTGGGACAGCAGAGCCACCTCTGACCACTACAAAAGAAAGAACTCGGAGCAGCGAACAGAATTTGTAGTTGCGACCCGGAACGCCATGTGGAAGCCACTGGTTGATCCCAGGATTGTGCACATGCCGCCACTGCACATTAAGTTGGGGTTGATGAAGCAGTTTGTGAAGGCTCTCAACCAAGAATCAGGCGCTTTCAGTACCTTCTTGAGTTCTTCCCCAAGTTATCTGAGGCCAAAATCAAAGGTGGAATTTTTGTTGGACCTCAGATAAAGAAGGTGTTTGAGTCTACCGAGTTCTCCAATAAGCTCAATAAGATTGAGAGAACAGCATGGAACTGTTTCAATGCAATAATTATTAAGGGCTTCCTGGGCAACTACAGAGCTTAAAACTACCAGCAACTGGTGCAGGATCTGATAAAGGCTTTTGGCGCCATGGGATGCAGGATGTCGCTTAAACTCCATATGCTGGACGCTCACCTGGAAAAATTCAAGGACAATATGGGCGCCTACTCAGAAGAACAAGGCGAACGATTCCACCATGATGTGAAAGAGATAGAGCGGAGGTACCAGTGTCACTACAATGAAAAAATGATGGGGGACTATATCTGCGGGAATGCGACCTGGACTACAACCGCAAATCCAGGAAATCCAGTCATTTCTGACGTGTATAAGTTGCTTTATGAGTGTTATTTGTTTTTACTTGTTTGCTTTTGATAAGCTTGTGTAATAAAATAAATATATACTCTGTTGATTTAATTATATGAACTGATACATTTTTTTTAAATGTGTTTTTTTTCTTGAAAAATATGAAAATTTCGAAATATAAAACTCCTGACCACAAACCCAAACTTCTGATTAAATAATAGTGTTTTTTTTATAATAATGGGATATAACAAACCATGAAATGACACTTAGAACCGGGGAACAAAAAATATGTTACACGGTGTTATTTATGTAAGGCGGGATGGTGCGTGTCCTGGTGGTGATAGCGTTAGGCTCACCCTAGTGAGGTCTTACATTCCATTCCCGGCGGGGCATTATGCACTTGAGCAAGACACTTTTTCCACGTTTCCCCAGTCTACTCAGTCAGTAAAAACACGTTGTATCTGTAATTCAAAAACATCGAGTCGTGTCACTCATTGTGCCCGGTTGAATCTCCATGAAAAATACGTTAAGTGTATAATTTTCGTAGAATAACCTGCCACGTACACATCAAATTCATGGAAAGACTATTCACTTACTCCAGTAACTGGAGCACTTGTCCTCGGAACCGACTGTCTTCCAACAAGAACAATATATGTGAGTTATCTCATATCGCATAGTTTTCCTTAGTTCTTTGCATAAACTCTGAGGTTGTGGTATTGATACGCCAAAAAATGTATATACTGTTGTATCTGTTTCGTTTTTGTTTTTCTTCCCGCATGCAGATGGCTTCGGTAACTTATCTGACTACCGAATCCTGTAGGTGTTGTAGGTGGGTGTTGAGAATTTCTAAATCGCACCACATGATGAATCCTTAATGAAGAACTTTCTATCTCTATTGTTCTTGTTTACCCCACAGCCATTCCAGATCCAGTCAACTTGTGGTCAAATTTATTTCATCTGTAATTATCTCCGATTGTGTTTAGACAAAGTGTATCGAAGATGTCATTCTTCAATGTATCCGTCTTATTTCAAGATGAAAATACTTTTTTGTTTAAAGGGGTTGTGGACGTTGCTTGAATAATGTGATTTTAGATGCAATTGGCGTTTTATGAACGAAAAACTAAATAATTATGGGTCTATCTGAGCATTTTATATTATAGGTATGCTCGATCAGGGCTAAGCTGAAGCTACAGAACAATTACTTGCTACTTGACAAATATAAAAATTTGCTGGACAACACTGTACAGGCATTACTGTATTGCACAACAAATGTGCATTTTGGTCCTCAACGAGATGGAGTTATGGATTGAACCTAGTCCTCTGGCTAACTACGTTCTATAACTGGTTTACTAAATAAGGGTTGATTTGAGGCTACATGTCAATTACATTACAATGATGTGAAAATCTACTTTAAATCCACCTGTTACCCACTTATTCTAATATCATGACAACTTTGGTCCAAACTTTAACTTTAAATACTTTAAATGAAATCTCCAATCAACTCTTGACAAAAATTGAATTGCTTCTCGACTATAACTTAAGGCCATACTGCTCTAGATTTAAAACTATATTCCTCTAAACCTAAATTCCTCTCAATTTAAACCTGCATTCCTGTTAGTATTAGCCTACATTCCTTCTCATTTGTTTTTCGGATGAAATATTTGCACCATTATAGAAATAGTTTCCATTGTAAAACTTTCAGGATAAGTGATGTGAAAACCTTTCACTCAATCACCGCAATCATATTGCAGCTTTCAAGCCCAACACTTTAAATGATTTAAATAAAATCGCAAATGAACGCTTTACAACAAGCAAATTATTTCGCAACTTAAACCTATATTTCTCTGAACTAGTATTCCTCTCTCGACCTACATATATATTCCTTGTCTTTCCTGGCATTTTTATTTGTAATGTTAGAGAAACAAAAAATATATAAAAAATAATAATGTTTTCCATTCTAAAACTTTTCAGCCATCATAAGCTCTGTACTTTTACCGAATATATTTCGATTTGTTACAGATCATTTTGAAAGTTCTAATAACACTATTGATTATCTCATTACTCAAATGTCTTTGTGACAGTTACCGAAAAGCAGTGGCTCTGGAACAATATCATTTTCCATTTTATGTAGACCTCTTTCAATTTAAAGTCATAAATCATCAGAAGAAAAATAAGCAATATGATCCCCATAACCTAACATATAGAAATACATACATATACACGGACACTCACGCACAAGCACCACACACACACACCCTACAAACTCAAATATATATATAAACATACTACTAGCAAAGGCAGTGAAGATATCGCTTAAAATGTATTTCCGTTTTAGACTTTCGGGATGGAAATATCAGATAAGTCCATTATACAGACATAATCTTAATTCAACTTCTAAACTAAATCTATCTTGTAACTCATGTACTTTCTATTATATTTAAAGCACAATTTTGTTTATTCATGTATACTTTTAATCATTTATTTATTTATTTAATCCAATAATTTCTTCCAATACCTTTATCTAACTTGGAACAATTTATATCCTACAACAACAAGGGCTGGTTAAATCAATTTGCAACATTTTACTGTAGAATATTATTATTTCGTTTTGACAAGCCAAATGTTCGCTGTTTGCTGGTAGAGCGAAGATTGCTAAGTAAGCTCTACGTTTGTATCCAACTTTCGATTGTGGTAACATCATAGGTGTGATATGAGCGGACGAAGGACTCAGTCTATAATCACTCAATATTCTAGAAGAGCAGCGAAATTTCCTACGAATCACACCGTATTGTTAAAAAAAATGATATAATTTTGTATTTGTCTAATAGTATGGCTTTAACCCCTTGCGGAAAACAACTTTGGGGAAAACGTCATCGACGACAATATAAGCCTCATGAGGATGTGATTTAGGTTTGCAGAGTCTTTAGAGCTTAGGATAAAGTCCATTATGCTGCTCTTCTGGCTCTCTGTGTTCTAAGTTCAACTAGCTTTTCATTCGTTTGGATTGGCGGATTGGCGGAATTGTTTGAGCGTTGTACGAGATGCTTTGTGAGGTGTTTTCTTAACTTTTGTTGACAGTGTTATCGTCTTGACTATATATGCTCTAACTTCTTATTTTTCAGAGTTTTATTATCATTTCAACATTACTAATTTCTATTTCAATATATTAAGCCCTATTGTGACAATAGAATTAATAAAAAAAAAAAAAAGATAAATATTCTTTTAGTAGATAAAACTGTCTGTTTTGTCGTTTATATGCCATTGATGTTAGAATGTAGGACAAAATGTTTTACAATATGTATTCCAGCTCTCTGATTTCTGAGTCCAAATCCTGGCGAGGTCCAATTTTGCCAGTTATCTATTCAGAATCAATAAAATAAAAGACCAGTCATTGTTGGGGGGGGGGGTCTTAATTTCACCCAACACAGTGGCTTTAAGCCCTTATGAGTTTAATTTGGCCACTGGGTGCTTACAGTTAAAGGAAAGAGAAATTGTTTCTGATTTTGTAATATGTTTCTAATGCATTATATAATCCAGCACGATTCTGGAACTATGCGTGCCGGAAATCTGAGTGACTAACTCTCTTCATATGATGTTCCCTAAGATATATTTTCCAATTTAATGTAGTTTACTCTCAGAAGCTTATTGTTGCTATTTATTCCTAATATAATAGTTCCCATTTAACGTCTTTGAACTGTGAGAAGGCTGCGACAGTCTCTTTCAAATCAAACAAAGCTAAAGCATTGAATACGTTCCAATTACGTTCAAAATACTTTTGAAAAAACGCAAAAGTTCAAGTCGTTTGACTCGTCTATAAGAAATATATTTGAATGCATTGGCTGATTGTAGCTAGACATTGTGACAACACAAATATTATGTGTTTGTTTTATACAACATTTTGTAATACTATTCAATGTCTTTCACAAGATGTTCAGCCTCGATTGCGAAGTTTCCCAAGTGCAAAATTCTTAACACGTTAAACATCTACAAATGAATGGCTATATTTAGTTAGGTGTAAAATTAGAGACCAACATTAAACATGAAAACATTGAATAATGTAAAATTAGGAATTGATATTATACATGAAAACATTATGCAATGGATTTTAACTGAATATTTATTTCATTTAAAATTGTTCTCTTCAACAAACAAATATCAATCGAATATTTTGAATGAATATCAAACAGTATTTCAATAGAATATGTCTCCTATTAGAATGAATACATAATTTGCGAAATTGTTATGGACCGGCACAGCAAAAACATTCTATGATCGCAAAATTGCATACACACGTAGACATACATATGTGTGTGTGTGTGTGTGTGTGTGTGTGTGTGTGTGTGTGTGTGTGAATGCCTGTATATATAAATATAGATATATGTGCATTTATGTATTTATGTGCATGTATATATATATGTGTATATATATATATATATATATATATATATATATATATATATATATATATATATATATATATATATATACATTGATATATAGTTAAAGTGTACATAACATGTATCTTGTCTTCATTGTTGTATTCATAAAAGCTGCAACATTTTCACCAATAGTGTCTTCGCCGTATACTCGGTGTCTATTGGCTTTCGCATACGAGTAACGTTGAAGCGCTGAAACAAAAATATTTTGAAAGCATTGAATCTTTCATGATTCAACATAGATTACGCTGAAGCGGCCATATTGCAAGAATCCCAGAT
>OZ024742.1:61469185-61474185 GCA_964016885.1 Eledone cirrhosa
AGGTTCCACAATTAGAGCGACCACATTTTTTGATACTTGGTTGTGGGTTTGTGGTAGGTAATTTGGCATTGCTGAGTAATGTTTTCACACAAAATAATCAAAAGCAAAAGACAACCAAAATCACTGAAAACATTACTCAGCAATGTCTTTCCTTTCTTCTATCCTACGCCATTTTGTTTGTGTGTGAACCCACACACAAACAAAATGGCGTAGGATAGAAGAAAGGAAAGGCACAGAAACGAAGAAAGAAATCCCCAGTCACTGAAGAGGTCACAGAGTGTGTGACGAAAGAACTATGACTATATATATATATAAACAACTATCTGGTTGTGGAACCAACCAACCAACCAGAAATTTATAAATTTGTAAATTTATAAATATTTAATAAATTAAATTGAAGTGAAAGCAACTGGTGCGTGTGTTTCTTATTGGCAACATGACCCTCCCAAAGTATAACAATATCGGTTTCAA
Organism: Eledone cirrhosa; assembly: GCA_964016885.1. Classification (NCBI taxonomy): domain Eukaryota; kingdom Metazoa; phylum Mollusca; class Cephalopoda; order Octopoda; family Eledonidae; genus Eledone; species Eledone cirrhosa. Next base: position 61,469,657 of record OZ024742.1, read on the forward strand.
CACACGATTTCAGATAAAGAATCTTGCTAAACAAATTCAGAAACGAAATATATATATTTATGTATATGTATATATATATTTATGTATATGTATATTTATATATATATATATTTATGTATATGTATATATATATATATTTATGTATATATATATATATATATTTATGTATATATAGTGAAAGAGTGAAAAATAACATGGTCAACACTACAAAAAGTGTTTTATTTATGTATATATATATATATATATATATATATATATATATATTTATGTATATATATATTTATGTGTATATATATATATATATATATACATATATAAATTCTATCTGTCTCTAACGCATAAATCTTAGTGACCTGACACATTAACCTTAAAGGTCCTACGAAATTCTGGATCTTCATAACATATTTAATATTTTTGCCTTCGGGTTGCTGTTTTTCCGGTTGCACTATTGATGGTTATTTGTAATTCTTTATTCAATATATATATATATGTGTGTGTCAGTATGTACATGCATACACACACACACACAGACACACACACGTAGATATATATGTAGTGAGAGAGAGAGAGGGGGGGGGAGAGAGACACACACATATATATATATATACGTCTATGCATATATAACTCATGAAAACAAACTGGAATATACCAATACAACAATACAAAAAAACACAACCCACCACCCATCACACACCAATATAAATAAATAAATAAATAAATAAATAAAAGCCTAACAATAACAACACCAAAATCAGATACATTGCTTATATTGATTTTGTCTGTTTCAACAGGCCGACCAAACAGCATTCGATTTTTTTTTTTTTTTACTATTCAAATAATTTCGGGCGAATCCAAAGTTTTTCAATCTTCTGTACTGTTTTTATTGAATATCATTGAGCTTGTGTTGGCTTATTTTGATTTTCAAAATGTTCTGTGTTATTTTTCCCTTCAGTGCTTGTAATGTAATACTTTTGGGGATGGTGCCTAATTCCAATAGAATGCCGAATTCTACTAGGTATCAATGCTTCTCTATCATTGGGTGTACATCGATTCAATTTCGATTTCAAGTCCCAAAGACGCTTGCAATATTAATCAAATCAAACTAAATCAAACTGGCGGCGGTCGATTGGTCGAGTTGTCGAAATCCATCGGACAAAAATGCCATGCGAATTGTCTTTAAAGTTATATACAGCTATTTATATTCTCAATTGTTCAAATTACACTGAGGCCTAACTTTGTGTGTTATCTTTCTCGGGGGGTCTATAAACTAGTCTTCCCCGTGTGTCCAAGCGCCTTTAGCTAATGGTGGAATAGTAAGAGCACTATCCGTTATCCATCTGTCCAATACGGACTAAATTTGTACTAAACATCATCATTATTAACATCACGAGGGCGGTGGATTGGCAGTAGCGGTAGATCGTCGGACACCATGATTTGTAGCATAGGGGTACGGCCCTTTACGGTCTGAGTTCAAATCGCGCCGGGATTGGCTTTGCATTTTATCCTTACGAGGTCGATAAAATAACACACCAGTAATGCACTGGGGTCGATTTAATCAACTTTCCCCTCTCCCCAAATGTCTGGCCTTGTGTCTATCGTAGAAATCATTATTATCAACATCAAAGGGCGGTGGATTGGCAGTATCGGTAGAGGGTCGGACGCCATGCTTTCCAGCATAGTTACGTCCCTTTACGATCCGAGTTCAAATCCCGCCGAGGTTGACTTTGCCTTTCATCCTTACGGGGTCGATAAAATAAAGTACCAGTAATGCACTGCGTAATTGCTGGCCTTGTGCCTAAAGTAGAAACAATTATTATCAACATCAAAGAGGGCGGTCGATTGGTAGTATCGGTAGAGTATCAGACACAAAAAAAAAAATGTTGGCCTTGTGTTAAAATCAAAAACCATTATTATCGACATCAACGTCATCTCGAAGTAAGAAGGTAGTCCATATGTGGTCACTTATCCTGCTCAAAGTAACCGCTGAGTCCCCCTCTGGGTGTATCCTACCGTCGCATAAGAATTAACCATTATATCTGAAATAAGAAAAAAGAAAAAGATGGGGTTCTCACTGCCGAAACGTCATAAAGTTTTCTTAACTATGGTTGGCATAGGAACAAACATCAATAATCAACCATCCATCTATGGACCCTTAACTTTGAATGGAGTCGTAAAGGTGTTCCATCGTGCCATACGATATGTCTTGGACATTTCATTTCAGTTTTGGTTACAATCGCTTCCGTTCAGAGATGCAGACCTAGGGCTAAACAACAACAATAGCAAATAGATATTAGACTGCTTGTCTTCTATATGAGAAAACAATAGTTATTAATAAATACATGGCTGCTTGTATTATATTTTATATCTGTAGTTGCTGCATAAATTTCAGGTAATTAAAAATGGAACAGACCTTTGAATCACGTCTCAGATGTCTACACATGATAGCACTAACCACCCCCTTTTACTCTCTCTTTATATATACATCAGTTTAGCTTTCTCTTTCCCTCTCTATCTCTCATCCCTCTCTCTATCCCTCTGTATGTATGTATGTATGTATATATATATACGTGTGTGTGAGAGTGTATATATATATAACTATGTATCTTTCTCACACGCTTTGCATTTAAGTTACTCTCTCTATCCACTCTCCCCACTATCTCTCTCTTTCTGTATATCGTTTCTATCTCTCACACCATATTCACTCTTTCTCAACAAATATTCATACAGACACACACACAAAGACACATAGACACAGACACACATATACAAAAATAGCTACATTATCATATTATCAGCAATGTTAATGTATATTTTGAGAATCCAAAACATTAGATTTACTCTACAATCGATAATTATTCCATACCACTGACACCAATCAACATTTTCCTTCTAATTGATAATTTGTAGTATAGACACAAGGTCTCAAATTTGGCCGTGGGAAATATTCTGGTTATGACATTAACACTTTTGATACCAAAATGCTTTAATATGTTCCGAGTTCTATGATTCTAAGCAGTATAGTGTGGGGGCACTTACTAGAATGCTCCATTTGATTCCGGGGGTATTGTGCTCTTGGTTAGGTGCCCCCATATCAAACTAGCCAGGGATGTGTAGATCGTCATTTTCCTTTACCTAAATGATTTCATGTACTGGGTACTTTTACCCTTGAACTCATTGAGTGTTAGGCTCATATAACTCCTCTGAAAACCGCCAAGCGGTGTGAAGGTGGTTCTCTAGATTACGATCTTAGAGAGTGTATATCTTTCTAAAAAAAAACAATTTCCATCATAATTGTAAGAGCCTTTGTTAAGGTATGTTCCAATCCCCCTTTAATGAAGAGAAAGTTTATTTTACTAAATCCATCAAAATTCTTGATTATTTTCAAAATTATATGAAAACAGCTCAGTCAAAGAGAAGAACTCGAATATACAAACCTGGCAAACGGCGACCACAACTGTTCACGTGTTAAGAATATCTGGAGATTATTTAGAAGCAGTGCATGTCTGTGCTTCATTAGCCACGGTATGCCCAGTCCTCAGAGGAAGGAGTGTTAGCAGCAGAAAGACCACCTGACCAGTGGAAACTGTCACTTCCACCAAACGTTAAAGAGCAAGCGCTCCAATTTGGTGAGGTGCAGACTGGAGAAAGTCATGACGTTCAGGTAGTAATGGATGATGGACGCGATAACGCAGTCTAGACCCCGAGTAACTTCACCGGTCCGTCCGTCCGTCCAGCGTCCAATAACGCTGTTGAATGGCTTGTATTTTCCTCCCCAAGTGCCAAGTTGCAATCACCGACATGTCCATGTTGATCTTTACTCCAGTCAACCTTTCATATTCTTATCAGAGGTTGCCGACCAACTCGATTTCCGAGGTGTTCGATACCATCAAGATGACGTCGTCCGCGTATGCCGACGCAACCCTTTTACTCCCTGGCTCGACCAGGATGCCTGGCAACAGCGCCAACTTTACTTCTAAGAGGTGTTCACTGTTCTACAAGACGATGCATGCTAGGATCAACCAAATGTCTAATTCTGGCAGGATCTCAGCATTTCAGATTTTCAGTGTACCTCTCGTGTAAGAAGGGAACACTACGAATTGATCCGTTTTACAGGGGACCACAGAGTACTTCTTTGCAAGGTCCTTAATTTTGAAGAGCGCTGAGATGCGTCCAAACTCATCTTCCCTTACATGTTGTATTGTTGGTATAAATCTATTCATAACTTCCTCCACGTGGAGTCGTGGGGCCAGCTCCGGCGTTTTAGACTTCATGCTAATACCCCTAAGTGTTTTTTCTGTCCCTAACAACACCTCAGGTGCAACACTTGTGTTGGCCTAGGATTTTTACATTATCACTAGTTTGGCTACCTCATCCAAACATTCTTCTCTCTTTGTTAAGTCCATATGGAACAGTTCCATAATTTTCGCAGCCGCTGCTCTGAATGTGCTTTTGTTGTTGTTGCTGTTGTCGTTGTTGTTGTTGTCGTCCTTGTTGTCGTTATTGATGTTGTTTTTGTTGGTGCCGTTGCT
>OZ024742.1:61494185-61509185 GCA_964016885.1 Eledone cirrhosa
CCTCTTCTCCTCTCTAGATATGACCACAGCCAATTTCTTCCAGGGAATGAGGGCGAGTGATAGATGGAGAAGTGAGAAAGAGATAAAGAGGAAGAAACGTTCTTAGTGCTGGACTGGTACTTTTTTATCGACCTCGAAAGGATGAAAAGCAAAGTTAACCTCGGCGAAATTTGAACTCAGAGTGCAGAGAGCTGGAATAAATACTGCAAAGCAGTCTATCCAACATTTTAACGACCTTGCAGGGTGGGGTTACTGGGACTTCTAGCAGATTAAATGATCACAAAATGTGCGTTTTAAGCACTATAAAATAGGTTATAAAATAGTGAAGACCCGTGAAAAGGGAAAACGAATTTACATATTTCTTCTTTAAAACTATTTTTGTTTCAATTTATGTTTATATTAAAGTTAAAGTGATGGGTATTTTCCGTAAAATATTGGTATAAGTTTAAGAATCGTCAATAACAAAATGAATTCCTTTTCCTAGTTTTCCTGGATAAATTATGTCGTTAAGGCTTCGTTCATTTCTATTGGTAGCTTTCCCCCATACAAACATATTCTGAAATCCAACAATGAAAATATCACTGTTCATTTTACTCAGAATCAAATTTGAAAACATATTCAATGTTAGTTAAATGCTTTTGTATTCCTGGATTTTTTATACAATTTACATCGTAAAAACTGTAAACTTTCACTTTCTTCAGCGCTAGATTTACGATGACAAATATATCGTAGAATTAATACAAAAACGAAATCGAACATTCCATTTGATGTAAAATCGAATTATACAAATTTCGGCTACGTTAACTGGATTCACTTTTTTCTGTGGGTTTCTTGAACAGGGTACAGCATTAAGCTTTCATTGCAAATACAGACATTTTCTAAAAAAAAACAATCCACAACGAAAACAACACACTATATACTACTCAAAATATAATCCGATTCTTTCTGCCTTAATCAAATTCATTTCCATCCCTGTTGTTAGTTTTTTTTTTTTTGGGGGGGGGGGGGGGGCCTTTAAATTACGGCTTTAAATTTGGGCTTTTCCGGCGATATCTTTGGGAATATATATTCTGAAATCCAACGACGGAGAAACCAGATATTATTTCATTCAAAATCAAATGCATACTTTTCTATAATAGATTATATTGTTCAGACTTTATTTTTTCCGGTAGTTTCTTACTTAATACACACATATTCTAAAACAAACTATTACACAATGCGAAATCCCATTCAGAGCGATGCTCGATTCTTTCTCTGTTTCATTCTCTCTCTCTCTTTCTCCCCCCCCCCCCCTCTCTCTCTCTCTCTCTCTGTATATATATATATATATATAAGTAGTTCCTCAACAGTTTTTCGGAGAACAATTTGTTTCACATCAAACGGATCATCAGCTCGATTTAAATGAGATAATACGGAAAAGGAAAACTATGGCACAAATAGACATGCGCAGATGATATTTTCAAAGGGAAGGAAGTCAACGTTTGATTAATGCAAGCTCGCAAGCCACAGGCGTGGGTTACTCCATCCAATGGAAAGTTATAACCAAGTCTAAGGCATACGGAAATGGGAATCCGTCTTGTGGGCTGTGCATTGATGAAAGAATCAATAGCCTGAGATTACATAATAGCGCTTGTTTAAACACGAGATCCGATTTCTACTCACGTTGTCCCCACGTTTCGAAACATCTATTACATAATTCTAAAACCCCCGATTGACTATCGGACGCAACATCATGAATAATCTTGTATTCTTATCTTTTGCTGTCACCCCCTCCCCCCAACGCTTCATCGATCAAATGTGATTTGTTTCCTTGTTTCCCCTTTGAAAATATCGGAAATGGTGTATTAACTGTCGTGGAACTACTTCTACTAAGGTCATCCCATGGACTAAGTGCTCCACTACTGCGGATATAACCCACCAGTGTTCTACAACTATATATATATATATATATGTGTGTGTGTGTGTGTGTAAAAGGTAAGCAGAAATAACATCACAATCGGTACAGTATATGGAAGGAATATATTAGGTTAACGCTTGAAATAGCAGGAAAAGGGTCTTAACGTTTCTGACGCTAGTCCTTCATCATTATTATTATTGCTATACTTTGGGAGGGTCATGTTTCCAATAAAAAGTCATGCACCTGTTGGTTTTCACTTCAATTTATTATAAATTTCCGGTTGGTTGCTTGGTTCGCTAACCGGAAGGTTGTTTATATATATGGAAAAACCCATCAGTACTCCACCAGCAGGCAAAAATAAAATAGAGGGGCACATTAGAGAACATAGAGATAAAAATTATATCCACACACAGAAAGTTGCAACAAATATAAAAATTATATCCACACACAAAGGCAACAAATATAAACGAACTCCAATCAAAATTAAACAGAAACATGAGTGGAATAGCAACCTCACAACTAGTAATTAAGGACAAAATGAAAACATACAGATACACAAATAGAACAAACAACCGACTAGTGACAAATAAACACATAAATGAATAAATAAAAAGACACACACCCGGATGTAACGCATGCGGAAACTAAACAGACAACACACAACACAAAAAAACAAAATGGTGTAGAACAAAACAAAGGAGACACACAAAATAAAAACCTAGTCATTGGGGAGGTCACATAATGTGCGACGAAAGAGCTTTGACAATATATAAACAATCTTCCGGTTATCGAACCAACCAACCGAAAATGTATAATAAATTGAAGTGAAAATCCTCAGGTGCGTGTGTGTTTTATTGGCAACATGACCCTCCCAAAGTATAACAATATCTGTTTCAACACTAGTTTTCAGATAATAAATCTCTCAAAACAAATTCAAAAACGAATTTAGTATTATCATTATCATTATTATTGTTGTTATTAATGTCTACTCAACATAGTTGATAGCTACCTTATCTTTGAAAACACCCTTGTATTAGCCATAAAGTTTTATTATGGTTAGGATGGAGACGCTTTTCGTCAGGCGAGTAGATAAGGTAGGTGATGTTATTTATATATACGTTGTTGTTTTTTGTGTGTGCATAATTGTTAATCAAATTTATTTATTTTCTTGGTATTGAATTTTAGTAGATTACGCCGTATAGATTTAATACAGACTTAATTCTTTCATGAAGTCAATTTTTAAACGCAAACATCTTCTGGAAATCCACGACGAAAGAACCACTGTCTATTTTACTCGAAATCAAATACAACGTGAATTCTCTTATATTCCTGGTTAGTTTGAATAGATTACGGCAAAAGACTTTGGCCTATTCCGGTAGTAATGCTGTAAATATGGATATATTCTGAAATCAATCTACATCAGAGACTAATCGAGTCACAATTAAATTCCTTTACTTTACTGATTTACTTGAATAGCTTAAGTTGTAAGACCTTCATTTTATTGGAATCTTATCAAATACAGATATATTCTGAAATCAAAATCAAATTCGACGAGTTTCCTGTACGTTTGCGTTAATAAAATTCGTTTCTTTTCCTGGTTTTCTTGAATAGATTACATATAATTTCTCCTTGTCCAAACTCCCACACAACTTTGCAAGGTCCTTTACAGCGACGATAAATCTTCTAACATTTGCAATTAATCTTTGTAATTCAGTGTTTTCAGAAGAATTTAAATATTTTATTTGTCTTAATGTGCGACGACTTAAAATAAAGAGAAAACAGCTGTGATATTTATTATTGCATGTGTATCATAGCCAGTTTCTTTTTTCAACACGTAAGCTATAAACTAGCAAAACACGTAACTCAGAATCATTAAAACGTTCACAAATGTGTTATATATACTGAGCTGTGACTTAAGTTTGAAAACAGATTTGCATGTAAATATCAGCTGGTCGTGATGTCCTGCACCTAGATTTGTTTGGAAACTGAGATTAGTATAATTTAAAAACAAAATTCAAACGATAAGTTTCAAGACATTTATAATACAACTAATTATTGTAAAAGCGTATATCTAAACACTATCCTACTTTGTCTCTTAGTCATTCTCTCTCTCTCTCTCTCTCTCCCTCTCTCTCTCTCTCTCTCTCTCTCTCACACACACACTCACATACACTCTCTCTCTCTCACACACACACACTCACATACACACACACTCCCCCCCCCCTCTCTCTCTCTCTCTCTCTCGCTACCAACACAGACTCACACAAACACATATATATTTAGGAAGAAGATAATTAACCGTGAGCTTCTACGGTTGATGCTCAAGCCTTCAATCATGAGAGCGCAAGATAAAAGAAGGATTAACACGGATAAGTGATACAATAGGGTTTTATTCCAAGCATTAACATATGTTTCATCACCTAATAAGCAATTGATTATGTCTTGAAATCGCTATCGTCAATAGTTCATTGGTTATTGTGAAATTCGATTTTGAATACACAAAACATTGCAGTCAGTAGGTGAATTATCAAAATACTACCCTCCGAAAAACCTAACTAAGTAAACATCTTGTTGAGTCAACTAGCACCGCACGCTGAAATATTCCTCGGTACAGATTACTCGTAGCCTGAGCTTAGGTAACCCTAAACGATATCTCGTTTACTTTGATATATATATATATATATATATATATATATATATGTATATATATATATATATATATATATATATATATATAGAGAGAGAGAGAGAGAGAGAGAGAGAGAGAGAGAGAGAGAGAGAGAGAGAGAGAATGACAAACTGAAGGGTAATCTTTTAGCAACCAATATACCTTATGAAACATTTGAGAAAATGGCCTTGGAGCTTAATGACTGGAGATCTGTGTTATAATGGCATCAGGAACTTCGAGTCCGGTTGTACCCTTAGGTTACAAGAAACAAGAGGGAGGCGAAAAGCATTATTAAGCATACCAGCATCATTGCCCGGCAATCCTTACTTATGCAGGATTTCTGGACTTTCTTACAAATTCTTGGCAGGACTAAAATGTCATACCTTACATGTCACGTCGTCGGCATAAGCCGACACAGCTTTCCGCAATCCCGGTTCCAACGGGGTGCCCTGTGAAAGCTCCAGCTTCCGCAGTAATGGCTCTAGAGTCAATACGTAGAGAATGGAGGAGAGATGGCACCCCTGTCGAATGGAACGCGTGATTGCAAACGGCTTCGATAGGTAGCCGTTCACCTTGACCCTCGAGCAGATGTTGATGTACATGGCTGTGATCCAGCCTCTGAAAACGAGACCGAAACCGGCCGCCTTGAGAACCGCTTCCAAGTATTGATGGTCGACCCTATCGAATGCCTTACACTGATCTAAATTGATCCGAGCCCCACCGAAGCCGGGTTTACACCCCACCCTCTCTATGATGTATCGCATGAGGTGGATGTTGTCGTGTATGGACCTGGTCGGGATTGCACACGTTTGCGCTTTCCCTACTAGGTTTTCGACGACAAGCGCCGTCTGTGTTGAGCAGAGTTATGGGCCTCAAATTGTTTATTTCGTTCCCCTTGTTCTCATCTTTCCTGATCAGCATTACTACACCTCTGCCTACAGAACTGGGAATCCTTCCGTTCTGCTGCCAGCTGCAGTAGACCGCTTCGGGGACGCCAGAGAACAAGTTTGGCATGCCTATGTAAAACTCATAGGGTAGATCATCTAAACCGGGTGAATTGCGTTTCCTGCAGCAGCCTATGGCATCTTCTATTTCTCCCGCTGTGATCAACCTTTCACAGCTCTCTGCATCCGTGCTCGAGAGTCATGGTACGCCATCGAGGTAGGAACTGAAGTCCACCACCTCGCTCGACGTACCGCTTTGCCCGAGCAGTTGTGCAAAATACAGCTGGAAGGCCGTGCACATCTGCTTGGATTCAAGTATAATGCATCCATCTTTGTCTTGTAGACTTGTTGCCACTTTTCACCTCTGCCACTCGTGGCAGCTTTGGCTCCCTCGTTTCTTAGAGCACGTGTTCTACTGCTGACAATACAACCTTCGTGTTTCACGTTGAAGAACTGGTCTAGTTCCGTTCTCGTTGCTAGCGCGTCTGCCGTACTGCCATTCCTAAGTGCCTCTTCTACTTTAGCTACCAGTTCCTTTTCGGTTTTGTTTTTTTCTAAAGCTACTTCCTTGCTAAATGCTATCGATTCTATTCCAATTGTTCTCTTGAGAGAGCTCCACCACCTGTTGTTGACGATCGCCCCCGACAACTGGCACTTAACTAAGGTGCTAATCCGTTTACTGTGGGCCTTACGCGCCGGGAGCGACATGTTTAGCTTCCAATGTCCGGGTCCCTGTCTATGTGTTCTATCAAGGTTACTATACAGGTGACTAATTTGTGGTCTGAATAGGCAACCATGTGCATTTGTTGACAGCTTAAGGTTTCCTTATCATTCTGTCTAATTAAAAATCTATCTAAATACGATCTAGAAGACTCAGTACGGTTGCACCACGTCCACAGTGGTGCACTTGGGAAGTCTAGTTTATATCTATCAGCCAGTTGGAATTGGCTGATGAGTTTTTTGAGGCTATTACACCACCCTCTATTATCACAAGCTCCTACATAGTCCCAACGTGCGTCTAGGATGCCATTCCAGTCCCCCGCTAACACTAAGAAGTGAGACGTTCCCATGAATGGCTCCAGACGCTTGAAGAACTCTGGTCGCGATGTCCCAGTCGGGGCATACGGCCACCAGTCTGAAAGCTCCACCTTCACTACCATTCAAGTCCAAGACTACCAGGCTGCCCTCCGGGTCCAAGTGAATCGTCTGTACTTTGAGATCCAAGTTTTTTCGAAATAGGACAGCGACTCCCCTCCACCTCCTGGCTGACAGAGAGATACGTAGATCTCAAAATCATCGAACATGGAGGTTAGCTGTTGCTTGTCGTGAATCCTAGACTCAGTGATGGCTATCAGATCTATACAATGTGACCTGAGATCATTTAAAAGCTGGCCCTGTTTCCAGGGCATGCCCAGGCCACGTACATTCAAACTTCCAACTTGTATAGTCGCCATGTTGGTGAAGAAAAGTTAGAAAGAGAAAAGGCAGGAACACTTACCTTTTCGTTTCCTGGAGGTCGGGTTGTTCGATCTCCATGTCCAGATTGGTGGTGTTTGGGGAGGGAGGGAATCCTTTTAGCAAGACATGGTTAAGAGGTTTTTGGCGGGGGGGGGGGAGGCACATCAGGTGGGAAGCTTTCTTTTGAAGTTTCGAACTGTAGGGTTGTTACCCTGATAAGTTTGAGGTTTGGGGGTGGGTCGTTGGTGGGGATGGTTTTCCCTTCCGTTTTTATTGTGGGGTCCTTTCGGACAGTTTCCACCTGTTCTTTGTTATTGTTTTTATGTATGTGTAATGTGTTTTGTTTTTTATGTGTACTGTTTCTGTTTGTAGTTTTCTTTTTGTGGTTGGGGTTTGTGATTGTGGTGGTGTGGGTGTTTGTTTTGTTGGTGAAGTGTCTGGTTGTGTTGTTGGTGTGGTTGTCGTTTGTGGCGGTATGTTTATGTCAGTGTTGGGTGTGTGCGTGTTTTCAGTTGATGTTTTTGTTGTATTTTTTCTTTCTTTTTTTATAGATAGATAGGTATGTTTCTTTTATTTGCCACCAGGGCATCAAAAGTGGGACAAGTACAAAGGGGGGAGTTTACACATAAAGGCGTCCTCAATAAGGAGGAGGCAATAACAAAATATAAAAATAAAATAAAATATAACAAAAAATAAAATTTATAACAAAATCCTCAATAGAGTGAAGGCGCCTTGGGGGGTCGCACACACCCCCGAAAAAAGTGTGCAACCCTTTTCCTCAGGAGCACAGAGAGGGGGTGCTCCCTCGTTCCTTCCTCCTTTCCACCTACAGGCTTATGTAAAGAGAAGGCCCATTTACACGGGCCATTCTCGCCACTTTCACCCACCTTACATAAAAACGACTGGGGTGGAGCACCTCTCTCTCCATCCTGATCCTTCTTCCGAAATGATATCGGAAGAAACGGACCAGTTGTTGGCCAGAGAGAAAGGTGCCTGACCTCAGTCCTTTCAGACGCGTCCACCATACAACCTCTTTCGCCATGGCTACTACGCACAGAAACACTGCCTCTGCTTCATCTTTGAAGGGGGGGGGGGGGAGGCTTGATCATTACAATAGACTCGGTGGTCAACCGGATCGGTCCCACCCTTGACAGCAGTTGTTCGACATAGCCCCACAGATCGGCTACGCCCGAGCAGTGTACCAATGCGTGTGCAACGGTTTCCTCGTCGCACACGCATCTGGGACAGATCTTTTTGGCGGGGTCCCTACCCGGGCGCCCCTGTCTGTAGAGCTTTTCTCGAACGGGTAAAGCCCTTCGGTAGCACTGCCAGGCCAGGGACTTCTGGAAGTTGTCCATAGGTCCCGGGCTGAATGTCCTACCGAACAGGCTGGCCAGTTCGTCCTCCTCCATGTCTAGGGCTTCTCCGAGGGCGTCGTCGCACCTGCTGCGTACCAGCCCTCTATAGAATGTTGCGGTGGAGTCTCCACTGATAACCGGATCCGCCTGCCAGAGGGCGGTGAGCGCCTGGGCACACTCAGTGTGCCAGGCGCCCAGTTTTCTCGGTCTTTGCTTGACCCAGGATTGCAGCTCGGTGAGTGAGACGAGTCTGGGAAAGGGTCGTCTCACAAACGAGGCCCACACCGGTTGACCGGTGTGGAATACGTAGAGGTGCCGTAGCCTTAACGCGTGTTTACGCATCATTAGCCACGGCATCCCCAGCCCTCCTTTCGAAGGGTGTTGACAGCAGATGGATCTCCTCACCATAGGAGCCCGCCTCTTCCAAAGGAATTGGAAGAGTGCGCGCTCCATCTTGGTGAGGGTTTCCCTTGGGCAGGGCACTACGGTCAGGCGGTAGTAGATGACGGACGCTATGTAGGTGTTCGCCACCTCCGCCCGACCTTTCAGGGATAGTTTGCAACTGGCCCACTTCTGGGTCAGTGCAAACACCCTGTTCGTAACCTCCGCCCAGTTTTTCTCCACCTGGAGGTCCGGTCCGAACCAGACCCCGATCAGCTTCACCGGGCCCTCCGTCCAGCGTCCGACGACGCCATCGGAGGGCATCGGTCTGCCCCTCCACGTGCCGAGTTGCAAACCGATCGACTTGTCCCGGTTCAGCTTAGCACCTGTGAACCTTTCGTACTCCTCCAGTAAGGTGCCGACCGCCTCGATTTCGGAGGCCGTCGACACCATTACTGTCACGTCATCGGCGTAGGCCGACACCGCTTTCCGCAATCCCGGTTCCAAAGGGATGCCCTGCAACAACTCCAACTTCCGCAGTAGTGGCTCGAGAGTCAACACATACAGAAGGGAGGAGAGAGGGCACCCTTGTCGGATGGACCGCGCGATTTTGAACGGCTCCGAGAGGTAGCCGTTCACCTTGACCCTAGAGCAGATGTGGCTGCTGTGCATGGCATTGATCCAGCCCCTGAAAACGGGTCCGAAGCCTGCCGCCGCTAGCACCGCATCCAGGTAACCATGGTCGACCCTATCGAATGCCTTAGATTGATCCAAGTTGATCAGGGCCCCACCAAAGCCGGGTTCGTTCCCAACCCTCTCTATGATGTATCGCATGAGGTGGAGGTTATCGTGGATGGACCTGGACGGGATAGCACATGTCTGCGCATCTCCCACCAGGTTTCCCACCACAAGCGCCAACCTCTTTGCTAGCACCTTGGCCAAAATCTGTAACTCTGTATTTAGCAGAGTTATGGGCCTGAAGTTACTTATTTCGTCCCCCTTGTTCTCGTCCTTCCTCACTAGCGTGACTACGCCCTTGGTCACAGTACAGGGAATTCTCCCGCTCTGTTGCCAGTTGCAGTAGACCGCCTCGAGGAGATCGGGGAACAAGTCCGGCATAGCTAGATATAATTCGTAAGGAAGACCATCGATACCCGGGGATTTGCGTTTGCCGCATTGGCTCAGCACGTCCTCTATCTCAGCGGCCGAAATCGGCTCCTCGCAGGACTTCGCCTCCCTGTCCGAGAGGCGCGGCAGGCCGTCGAGGTATGGACCGAAGTCCACGTTCCCAACCGGCTCCCCGCCCCTTCCGAACAGTCGGGCAAAGTGCCTTTGAAAGGCTTCACACATCTGCTTAGGCTCAAGAATCGCCCGTCCATCCAGGTCTCGCAAAGACCGGATGGTGGATTTAGTTCCACTGTTGGCCTCTGTCACGCGGGCCCAGCTAACAGCTTTGGTCCCCTCGTTCCCTAGAGCACGTATTTTACTTCGGACAACGCAGCCTTCGTGCTTCGCGTCGAAAAACTGGCTCAAAGCCGTTCTCGACGCTAGCACTCTGACCACGTCGCCGCTTCTAATAGCCTCTTCTACTCTATCTATTAGCTCCCTTTCCTTCCTATTCCTATCCGCAGCTAGAACCTTACTAAATTCTATCGAGACTACTCTAATCTCTCTCTTTGGAGATACCCACCACCTGCTGTTGACGATCGTTCCAGTCAACCGTTCCTTAACTAACGTACTAATCCGATCCCTGTAGGCTCTACTTGCCGGCAAGGACAAGTTGAGCTTCCAGTAACCGGGGCCCTGTCTATGCGTTCTATCAAGGTTGACCATGCAGGTCACCAACTTGTGGTCTGAATAGCCAACCATGAGCATTTCTGGACAACTTAAAATGTCCCTGTCCTTATTTCTAACTAAAAATCTATCTAGGTACGACCTAGATGATCCGCTGCGATTTGACCAAGACCAGGTTGGCACCGTCGGAAAATCTAGTCGAAATCTATCGGCCAGGTCAAATCGGCCGAGTAACCCCTTGAGGCTGTTGCACCCCTCTCTATCGGGACATGCCCCTGCATAGTCCCAACGTGCATCCAGGATACCATTCCAATCCCCCACTAAAAGCAGGGAACGGGACGTCCCTAGAAAAGACTCCAGACGCTGGAAAAAGTCGAGCCGCTCAGTCCCAAAAGGGGCATATGCGGCTACCAGCCTAAAGGCTCTACCTTCACCACTGCCAAGGTCCAGCACCACCAGTCGACCCCCTGGGTCCAAGTGAACTATCTGTGTTGCAAGGCCCATATGTTTTTGCAGCAGCACGACAACCCCACCCCCACCTCCGGGCTGACAGAGAGATGCGTGCATCTCAAAGTCGTCAAAGGTGGGGGCTAGCTGTCGCATGCTGCTGATCCGGGCCTCGCAGATAACCATCACATTTATAGATTGTGACCTGAGGTCATTTAGAAGCATTGCTTGCTTCCAAGACGAGCCCAGGCCATGCGCATTTAGACACCCTACTCTTAGCACAGCCATGTTGGTGGTAAGGAGAAAAGGCACTTACCTCTCTGCGTCCCGGGAAACGGGCCGCTCAATTTCCATGCTGGTTGGGGATGGGTTGTTGGGTGGGGTGGTGGTTTGTGGAAGTGAAGGGGCATCGGTGTGTTGTGGGTTGGGGTGTTTGTGGTTGAGTGGGTGTATGGGTGTGAGGGGGGCGGGGGGGGGGTTAGGAGGACGCGGTTGATTGGTTTGGCGCAGGGGGGGGGGGGGGGCCACGTCCTCCGTGAAATTTATTTTCAGTGTTTTGTACAAGTGCATTGGGACTTTTATCATTTTTAAATGAGGTAGTCCCACAGCAGTTTTAAAGTTAGGCCCTTCGGTTTGGACCGAAGGGTTTGCTGAAATTGTTTTCCGTAATTCTTTGTTGTCTGTGTTCATGTATGTATATTGTAAGGTCTTTTTTTGTGTAGCAGATAGTGTTGTGTGACAGGGAGGGGCGGTTTGTGTGTAGTTTGTGTTCTCTTTGGGGGGGGGGTTAAAGTTAACATCATGTGTGTCTGTGGTGCGTCTCCTCTTCTTTCTTTTTACTTGTTGGAAGGGATCTTTTTCGTCTTGCGACGAAAGGGGTTCGTCTTCCTTGTTGGGTGGGAGGGGTATGTTTTCTGGTAGTGTTTGCGGTGTGTGTGTTTTTGTATTTGTTTTGGGTGGGGAGGGATTGGGTGGGATGGTATTCTGTGTTCTTTTTTCACGTGTTTGTTGTTGTTGTGGTGGTGGTGGTGGTGGTGGGGGGTTGTTGGTTTTTGTTGTTGTTGTTGTTGTGGTTGTTTTTGTTGTTGTTGTTGGGGTGGTGTTGGTGTTGGTAGCAGTGTTTTTTCTGTGTGAGCTGGGGACAGGCAGCCCTCAGGTGACCTCTATTGTCACAGAGGTAACAGGAGGGACGCCTACCCTCCACAATAATGTTGAGGTGGGTACGGTCATCCAGCATGACGCGCTCAGGGATTAGATAGATAGATAGATAGATATGTTTCTTTATTAGCCATAGGGGCACAAAAGAAGGGGACAAATACAAAGGGGGAAGTTTACATACAATAAAAACGTGTAAAATATTATCACAAATGCAATTTAAAAATTAGTCGATTTTCCCCAATAGGGGGAGACAGTTCATATGGGTAACACATACCCCATAAAAAATGTGCAACCCTCATCTCCAGGAGTACGAAGAGTTTGTACTCCTTTCCTCTCCTTTTCCTCAACCTACAGGCTTATATAGAGAGAAGGCCCATTCACTCGGGCCATTCTCGCCACTTTCACCCACCTTCCATAAAACTTGCTGGGGTACAGCACCTCTCTCTCCATCCTGATTCTTCTTCCAAAGTGGTATTTGAAAAAAGAATCAGTTGTTTGCCGGAGAGAAAGGTGTCTGACCTCAGCCCTTTCAACCTTGTCCACCATACAACCTCTTTCGCCATAGCTATCACACAAAGGAAAACCGCCTCTCCTTCGTTTTTGAAGGAGGGTGGCGGTTTGATCATGACAATGGACTCGGTGGTCAACCGGATTGGTCCCACCCGCGACAATAGTCGTTCTACATAGCCCCACAGGTCGGTGACGCCCGGGCAGTGTATGAATGCGTGCGCGACGGTTTCTTCGTCTCGCACGCACATCTGACAGATATTTTTTGCAGGGTCCCTGCCCGGGCGCCCATGTCTGTAGAGCTTGTCTCGAACTAGTAGAGCTCCTCGGTAGCACTGCCAGGCCAGGGACTTTTGGAAGTTGTCCATCGGTCCCGGGCGGAAGGTCCTACCGAACAGATTGGCCAGTTCGTCTTCCTCTACGCCCAGAGTTTCACCGAGGACGTCGTCGCACTTGCTGCGGATCAACCCTCTATAGAATGACGAAGTGGAGTCTCCACTGATCGCCGGGTCCGCCTGCCAGAGGGCTGTGAGCGCCTGAGCACATTCGATGTGCCAGTCGCCCATTTTTCTCGGTCTTTGCTTGACCCAGGAATGCAGCTCGGTCAGCGAGACGAGTCGTGGGAAGGCTCGCCTCACGAACGGGGCCCACACCGGTTGTCCGGTGAGGAATACGTAGAGATACTGAAGCCTGAGCGCGTGTTTGCGCATCATCAGCCACGGCATCCCCAGCACCGTTGGAAGGGCGTTGGCAGCAGATTCTCACCATAGGAGCCCGCCTCTTCCAAAGGAATTGGAAGAGCGCGCGCTCCATGTTGGCGAGCGTTTTGGCTGGACAAGGCACGACGGTCAAGCTGTAGTAGTTGACGGACGCTATAAAAGTGTTCACCACCTCCGCTCGACCTTTCAAGGATAGTTTGCACTCGGCCCACTTCTGGGTGAGTGCAAACACCTTGGCCGACACCTCGTTCCAGTTCTTCTCCACCTGGAGGTCCGGACCAAACCAGACCCCGAGCAGCTTTACTAGTCCTTCTGTCCAGCGTCCGACGACGCCATCGGAAGGCATCGGTCTGCCTCTCCACGATCCGAGTTGCAAACCGATGGACTTGTCCTGGTTCAGCTTCGCTCCTGTGAACCTTTCGTATTCCTTCAGTAAGGTGCTGACTTCCTCGATTTGCGAGGCGCTCGACACCATTACTGTCACGTCGTCGGCGTAGGCCGACGCCGCTTTCCGCAGTTCCGGTTCCAGAGGGATGCCCTGCAATAGCTCCAACTTCCGCAGTAGTGGCCCGAGAGTCAATACGTACAGAATGGAGGAGAGAGGGCATCCCTGTCGAATGGATCGCGTGATATGGAACGGCTCCGAGAGATAGCAGTTCACCTTAACCCTTGAGCAGATGTTGTTGTTATGCATTGCAGCAATCCAGCCCCTGAACACGGGTCCGAAGCCTGTCGCCTCGAGCACCGCATCCAAGTAACGAAGGTCAACCCTATCGAAAGCCTTAGACCGATCCAAGTTGATCAGGGCCCCACTGAAGCCGGGTTTACTACCCACCCTCTCTATGATGTATCGCATGAGGTGGAGGTTGTCGTGTATGGACCTGGTCGGGATTGCGCATGTCTGCGCTTCTCCCACCAGGTTCCCGACGACAAGCGCCAGCCTCTTTGCCAACACCTTGGCCAAAATCTGTAACTCTGTGTTTAGCAGAGTTATGGGCCGGAAGTTTCCTATGTCATCCCCCTTATTCTCGTCCTTCCTGACTAATGTGACTACGCCCCCGGTCACAGAACTGGGAATTCTCCCGTTCTGTTGCCAGTTGCAGTAGACCGCTTCCAGGAGACCGGAGAATAAGTCCGGCATTGCTACATAAAATTCGTAGGGTAGACTGTCGAGACCTGGAGATTTGCGTTTGCTGCATTGGCTCAACGCGTCCCCTATCTCAGCGGCTGAAATCGGCTTTCCGCAGAACTTTGCCTCGCTGTCCGAGAGTCGCGGTAGGCCGTCGAGGTATGGACCGAAATCCATAGCCCCTCCCAGCCCGCCGCCCTGCCCGAACAGCTGAGCAAAGTGCCGCTGAAAGGCCGCACACATCTGCTTCGGCTCACGTATCACGCCTCCGTTTTGGTCCTTCAAAGACCTAATCGTGGACTTGTTGCCACTTTTTGCCTCCGTCACCCGGTCCCAGCTAACAGCTTTGGCTCCCTCGTTTCCCAGAGCACGTATTTTGCTTCTGACAACGCAGCCCTCATGCTTTGCGTCAAAGAACTGGTCCAAGGCCGTTCTCGTTGCTAGCACGCTGGCTACGTTGCCACTTCTAATTGCCTCTTCTACTTTATCTACCAGTTCTTTCTCGGTTCTATTTCTATCTAACGCTAATACTTTACTAAA
>OZ024742.1:61514185-61541685 GCA_964016885.1 Eledone cirrhosa
AATACATAGACACAGAAACACTAATACATTTACTTGACAGCATTTAACTTGCACTCAGAAAAGAATAAACATGTTTATTAGCAACAAAAATATCAGGGTAAAACATGCATCCGTATATCATACGTTTTGAACATGGTGAAAAAAAGATTTATTCTCTTTAGTATGTTAAAGAAGCATTGCATTCATAATGTATTAAAAGGCATAGCCTTAAAAATGTAAACAACATTGAAATTATAATGTAAACAACGATTATCCGACTAGCAATTTTATAATTTTCTGTATATATTTACATATATGTATACACATTATCATCATTGAGACGGTGGATTGGCAGTATCGGTAGAGGGTCAGACGCCAGGCTTTGACGCATAGAGTTACGGCCCTTGCCATTCTGAGTTCAAATCCCGCCGAGGTTAACTTTGTCTTTCATCCTTACGGGGTCGATAAAATAAAGTACCAGTAATTCACTTGTGCCAAAAAGTAGAAACAATTATCATCATTGAGACCTGAGTTGAACATTTCTGACAAAGTCTCTCCATAATTCGCGATTTTCCATTGTTCCCTGTGACTGTTCACTACTGAGGTTCGTATCGCCTGGGAGTTGATCGAGGAAGGTGCATTTCCCGGGAGTTGGTTCCTACAATAGTAACTTGTGTATAATTTCCTGTTTACTTCTCCAGCAATGTCCTGCAAACCGTAACCGTTTCTGAGCCATTGTAGTTGTTATCGTGGACAAGTTGCCGTAAAATCCTTCATTTGTAATGCATATAAGCCAGTTAATAATTTTTTTGTACAACTCTAAGCGTTTTAGTGTGTGCACCATCTACATTCTTCTAAAGTGCTTGTGTCAAGGTCCATATATCCGATCCATACAACAACTCTAACTCAACAGATGTTCTAAAGAATGATATTTTGATTTTGCTGAGTAGATCTGACTTCCATATCCTTTCCATGTAAACCAGACTTTGGATATTCTAATGTCAATGTCCTTTTTTGTTGATCTCATCCAACTGTTCAAATATAGAAATTAATCGACTCTATTTAGTATTCCACCAATTTTCCTGGTAACATTTATGTGTAGACCAATTTTCCTGGTAGAGAATTCAACTTTATGAAGAACTTCTTGAGCTTAATCAATAGTATTTGATGGAAGAGCTATATCACCAGCAAAATCTCTATCACATAAAAGAGTTGGTGGGTTTCGCTTACTTCTCCTTTGTGTCGGTGTAAATCAGATATGTTATTCATTAACAATAGGTTCCCTCATGGCATAGACCAGAGCGATTATGAAAAGATATTGTGCCAATGTGTCACCCTGAAGGACATCCACTGGGATTTAAAAACAAAAACAGTATCACCATCACGGCAGAGAACTTCAGTTTCTGGGTTTATGAAGTGTATATATATAGCAGAAACTATGGCATCTGGTGTGCCATATGCAACTAGGATTGCCATACGCTTCCTCCTATGGATGGAGCCAAAAGCCGTTTTGAAGCCACTATCAGGGTCCATTATCCGACGCTTTCTAATAGACCAGCAATATATGTGTAATATACCGAAAATATATGTTCAATTTACTGTCTTTCTTTCTTTCCTAGCTTCATCTATATATATATATATATATATATATATATATATATAAAGCTAGAAATGATACAAAGACAGTATATTGAACATATATTTTCAGCATATTACAATTCTGTTACAAAACAATTACTACCCATTGTTTGCATTTCGTTATTTTTTGTTGTTCAGTTATGTTCGGGTAAAAGAATACTTGAATCCTAAGTTATTTATAATAGCTGTAAGAATCTCATAAAACAATTTTTTGGCAACGTTTATGCTATTCTACGTTTTCGTTTTGGTCGCGTTTTTTTTTCCTACTTATTTCTTCTCTTATTCTTTTCATATACTTTTTTCCATGTTGCCGTATTATTATAACAAAACATTGGAATATCATAGCAGAATCTTTCGCTCTATGAAGTAACTGCCTGGCTGGTTGCATAATCCACAATACTAAACTCTGTATATTTCTTACCATTTGTTTACAAAAGTTGCTTCTTTATTTGTATGTTTGCTTGTTTTCTTTTCTTTTTATATAACGATGTCTATTTCGTGGTCGATACTCGGACTAACGGAACAATACAATACCACCACCACTAACAACAACCACAAATCATTAATAAATAATAAATTATATAATTAAATATATCTGCACTGCAACAGCAAATTAATGAAACAAACAACCCCAAAAAAGAAATCATTAAACATGTATGTATGTATATATATATATATATATATATATGTATATATATATATATATATATATATATGTGTGTGTGTGTGTGTGTGTATGTGTGTAAATATATATATGTATATATATATATAACACACACCACACACTCACACACACACACACACACACACACACACACACACACATATATATATATATATATATATATAATTAGACGGCAACCAATATTAATTATATCTAGAGGAGAAAATAATATTGTACAGACAAGAAGCTGCTGACGCAGGCAAATGGGAATCAACGAGAGACATCAGATAACTGAAAAATATACGTCGTAATTTGAAATGCCCGCATGACTCATTCCAACATCATAAATTAACCACAAAACTCATTAGAAAAACAAACCGACCAAAAACATGTCACAACCTCTGTTGAACAACATGTCTCACCATTGCTTCATTGACAAGATGATACACAGAAGAACCAAACAAAAAGGCCAATGAGGTCCACTATATCAAACATGGTACATTACGAAACTTTTCGTCAGGCTCGACGACATCATCTCAGATTGACGGAGGAGATTGGCTGTCGATATACCGAGGTCGCTGAAGCGAACGGTATGAAGCCAAATTTGTCTACCAATTAGTAACTAGTTGACTTCTGCTCATTTGCGTTGTGAACCGTAGTTCCCGGATATAAGCCCAAATCACGTGATATCTTCTTTTGAAAAAGAAAAAGTTTTGTCCCTTTCTGGGCACCTTTTATCCCCACAGTTGAGTTTAATACGTAAATGGCTCTAGAAATCATGTGTATTGATGACTCGAGAAGGCATGATATGTATCTCGCGGAGAAATGAAACAGACAATCAGAATTGGTGAATTCTTGCCGACAGCGATATTCATATCTATGTAAATTTCAAATATCCACGCATTAAAATAGTTTATTTCTTACATAGTGGATTCACCATACTCTCAAAGATGACTACTTATATAAAAAAAAAAAAAAGAGATTCGGTTTTTATCAGTAAAATTACATTAAAAGTACTGACTTTTCAAAGCGTCCATAACTGGTAGTAGAAATGGCGTGTTAGTGGAATTCGTTAAAAGTGCCTAAAACTGTGATAGTGCTGAACTCAATGCTAAGAGATTACATTTCTTCTACAGCATACTTTACATGAAACAGTTACTGATTGAATTTGAGAAAACTAAGTGCATTGGCATTTATTGAAATTATATAATAATATATAATATAAATACAACATAGTATAACAGTGTACAGCCTATTAGAAATATATGCCGCACAATTATGTCGATAAAAGGGGTTAATTTACCGTACGAGCAATTATTCAAACTATATATCAACATTTTTCCTTTCTTTAATAATTTTTACATTTAAATCAGATACAAATATATTCACGTTAATGGCAAATAAATAAAAGCAACATTTTTATATCCAAACAAGATTTATACAAACGGAAATAAGCTGCCATCGTTTTTTATATATATATATGTACACGCAGATATATACATTCATATATATGTGTACGTCTATACATATTTGTGTGTGTCTATATAAATATGTACATGAACATATTATATATATATATATATATATATATATATATATATATATATATATATATATATATATATATAGATATATACATATGCATATGTATGGATGAAAGAAAGAGGGATAGATACAGCTATATATATATATATATATATATATATATATATATATATATATATATATATATATAGGTAGGTAGAACACTGGAAGGTAATATCCGTAGTGGTAGAGCACTCAGTCCATGGAACGAGTTAGGTATATATATATATGTATATATATATATATATATATATGTGTGTGTGTGTGTGTGTGTGTGTGTGTGTGTGTGTATCTCTCACCCTCTCTTTCATTCATATATTTCTAATTGTGTGTATGCATGTGTATGTGTGCACGTATATTTGTGTGTATGTGATATAGCTGCATTAGCAAGTTTTGTAAACTTATATGTAATTACGCAAAACTGCTCAAAGTAATGATATACCGTCGCTGTAAGTAATATTTAAAGTTAAAGACATAGCAGACACATTATAGAACATTGCTATTCAGATTAAATATACTGATTTACCTTCTCTTTCTTTGCTAAATCCTCTCTTTCTATCTCGCTTTTCCTTTTCTTTATTATCGGAATTAAATTGTCCATAAAAGTGCTGCTTGTGACTAAGTAGGCGCCTAGTATCTAGTGCTTCTTGACTGCAATGTTGAGTGGTTATCGGACATTTAACTCAATACACTTAAGTTTTCTTTTGTTTCTGTTTTAATATTCCAAGGACAATGTTTGTTGACTCCTTTGTCAGACACAGTGACCTCCGATGGACCAGCAATGACGTCGGTAGAGGAGAAAAATGTGTACAACACATTCCTTAAATTATGGTGTAAACAGAGTTAAGCACTCCATGTCAGGTGTATGGGACCGCATAGTACACGGGGGAGTGTTCTTATGCATATAAACCAGTTTTAACATTTATTTGTATATAAATATATATATATAAATATAAATATAAATATATATATATATATATATATATATATATATATATATATATATATATATATATATATATAATATATAAGATCAAAAGATGGTTAAATGAGTTCCATGTATTTTATTATGCGCATTTCAAAAACAAATATCATCATGCAATAACATTTGTGTTTTCATCAGATAAAATAGGAAGACATGATATGAAGGTTAAAAAACACTTGTGAATAGTGCAGTTTTAAATCAACATATAAGAAGTAGTTTTAGATTGATGTGTGATATTGGGAAACAAAATTTGATGGGGGGGGGGTGGAAAGGATGAAAAAGAGGAGGAGATGAGAGTAAGAAGTGGAGGGGGAGGAGTATAATGAGGAAGGATGAGATAGGAGGAGAGATGGGTGATAGAGAGAGAGAGATAGCTTTTAGAACTGAGAAAAATATATTGTTTTACCTAGAGAGGTTGAAAAACCGTTGGAAGATAATATATAAATTAAAAGAATTTGAAAATTAACGAAGAGAAAAAATAATGTTAAGTTAAGGTTTGTATATTGAAGGGTTTAATAATATGTGCGATGAAAAGAAAATTGTTAATATGTATTAAGAATAATATTTAAGGGTTTAATAATATGTGCGATGGAAAGAAAATGTTGATATGTATTATTAAAAATATAGCAATAGTAATGTAAGTAAGGATATATTGTGAAAGAAGTAGAAGATAGGATGAATAAGTTAGATGAGCATGAAAGGGAGAAAAAAATAATGAATTGAGGATGAATAATCTAACGTCAAAAAAAATGTTTATATTTACGAAGGATTTTTTTCAAGGTGATATAAAGTAAGAATATATTGTACTGTGTAATAATTGTTTCTATGTTAGGCACAATGAGAAAAGGTACAGATTATGGGTTAGAAATTAAAAGAAAAAGAAAAGAAAAGGAAAAGGAAGAAAGGGAAGTGATAAATAGGAGTGATATAGAATGAGTAACTAGTATTATATAATGTATAATAAATAACTTTGAAATAAGGTAGAAAGATGGGTATATGTTTAAAGAAGTATATATATATATATGTGCCTTTGAGAAAAGGATTTTAAATTGATAAAGTATTAGATATTAGCTGTATACTTTATGGAATGTTCTGTGGAATTTATGCAAGCAGAGAGAAAACAAGTCAGTGCGTCTATTTATTATAGAATCTAAATTAGATATAATGGTAAATGTTTCATTTAAACAGAGATTGCAAGTCTTGGATAGAGAACTGTTCAAGTAGGGAGAAGCAGAAGAAACCTTTTTCCAAGAGATGTTATATTTAATATTTTTGTCTTTCAAGGACCATATGAGTTCTGAGAGTGCCGTGTTGGTTCTTGTAAGTTGGTATTTAAAAGACGAATGATGATTATAAAGATGAGCTTTGAAGGAGGTGGAAGTGGAGCCAAAATAGGTGAAGGAATTGGTGTCAGTTATAACTTTACATTCGTAGATTAAGTTTTTTTCAAGACAATGGTTGTTGAGAGGACATTTATTTTTAACAGGGCAATTGCAATTGCGATTAGAGAGATTAGCAGAGTTATTAACGAGTGATCTAGTGTTATCTATAGAAGGAATTGGATTGGAGAAGTTATTTACGATAGGAATAATAGTTTCTTGATTTAGAATGGGATTAAGAACATTTAGCGAAGTTGTGTTTGACGTTGTATTTGGGTTTGCAGAGATTAGCCTAGAGTTTACAATGACGTCGGGAGTACTATTACTATTATTATGATATTCAGTGTTGGAAGGAAGAGATTTAGTATTTAGTATTTTATTGTTGTGTTTAGAGATAATGTTGGAAATGTTGGAGGAGGTCGAATGGGAAAATTTTATAGTGTGTTTGTTAAATATTTTACTATAGATATGTGAGGGAGGGAAGCATTTATTTAAGGCACTAAAGAATAATTTAGGAATATTATTATTAATAGAGATGGAGAAAGGAGCATTATACCAGATTATGTTTTTGTATCTAGGTCTTTTATTAAAGTTATTGGAATGATCATGATTAATTATTCTACTGTAAGATCTTCTAGAATTTGTTTCCTTACTATATTTGATTTTATCAGGATAGCCGGCTTTAGAAAGCGCGTTATTATAGTAATTGGCGTTAGCATCAAAGATGTTTTTATTAGAAGATAGGTTAGATATTCTTTTTCCAATATTACTAACTATAGCATTCTTAATATTAGTGGGGTGGTTAGATTTAAAATTAACATAATTTAGGTTCTCATTGTTTTTATGGTAAGGGTAATATAGGCCAGTGTCAAGATTAAGAGATACATCCAAGAAATTAGCTAGTTTCATGCTGTTATCAAATTCAATTTTTAAGTTATGTTGGTTAAAGAGATTACGTATATTGTTCTTAATAATATTAAGGTTAACTATGTTGCAATTTAAGACAGTAAAGAGTCCATCGTCACGATAAATTCCACCGCGAAGTTGAGGAATTTTCCGACTCAAAGAGTTCAAAATAAAGATACCCATTAAATCTGTCAATTGGGATGAATAGGATGCTCCCATTGTGATGTCGAAGTTGTTAGAGGTATCAGCTCTGGTCCAATATTCATTGTTGAACTCTAGGATGGTTTTACGTGCGGTGAGAATGATGTGAAGTTCATCTGTGGTGATGTCAGAATATTTAAATGCGAAAGATAGAGCATTGTTGGGAAGTGAAGGCGAAATAGAAGAATAGTAGCTGGCAATATCAAATTGAACAAATTTTAGTTTGTTTTTATTATTCAATTTGTTGAACCAGCCAATCACTTCAGAAGTATCAAACCATAAGTTTAAGTTCAAAGAAGAGCAATTATAAATGCGCATAATAAAATACATGGAACTCTTTTAACCATCTTTTGATCTTATATTATGTATACTCCAGTCCTACAAACTGTAGAGTGCTTCTTATCCGATATCTGCATTGCTTTATTGTACTACAATAAAACTCACCTCCTACATATATATATATATATATTCTGGCATATCAGTGCTAACAAAGTGGAAAATACAGCACTCATTATCAATTTACAATGGACCCTGGAAACTGATCCCTGCTCTCTAATGTCTATCAGGCTAACGACAACAGTTGAGACCAACACAACAACAACAACAACAACAACAACAACAAGATCAACGTAGAATATAGCATGTCGAAATATCGAAGTAAGGATTTGTGAAGCTATTCAATTTCAATAATATTCAATATAATTGGAGTCAGTTTTTTACAAGTTAGCGGCAGACTGACCAATGAAAAGGTTGAATTACGATGCAATAACTAAATATGAAATAGCTGCAACTCTTCACAAATGTAAACACACATGCATATACACACACACACACACTTACACACAGGCACATACACACACTTACACACACATACACCTACATACACATACATACTCCCACATATATATATGAGGGTCGGCTAAAACGTTCATAGGTTGACCTAAATAATCTCATGGAATGTGCCTAAATGAGATTTATTTTTCAACGTAGTCCCATTTGCGGTACACACACTTCCCCCACCGGTGTTGCAATGCTTGGATCCCATTAGTGAAGAAGCTTTCATCCTGTAGGTAAAAAATATTCATCAACAGCAGATATGATGTCATCATCACTACGATTCAGGTCATTATCCAAGTGTTTTTTCATGTTAGGAATCAAACGATAGTTATATTGGGACAAATCAGGAAAATAGGTAGGGTGGTCAACTATCCACAGTCACGCACAGCAGACATTGAAACCAAGGACTTTTGTGCTGGAGCATTGTCCTGATGAAACAAGACGCTTTTCACCCGTTTTTCTAGGCGTTTGATCTTGGTAGCCTTTCGTAACTATCGCAGCAAGATGGCATAATGTAACTCTTTTGAAGATAGTCAGTAAATACAATGCATCCAAAACACTAAGGTTATCGCCTTCTCTGTAATGAACGATTTTTGCCTACTTTGGAGCAGTTGAGGAGGGACGTTTCCACTAAATGGATTGTCTCTTAATCTCTGGCTCAAAGTGATGCACTCAACACTCAATGGATTAGGAATTATTCAACGAAATTAGTTAGATCTGCCTCAAACAATGCCAGATTTTCCCGTGAGGTAGTCAGCCTGGTGTGCTTTTGATCAGGTGTCAGTAGACGTGGCACCCACCAAGCAGAAACCTTCGTCATTCCAAGTTTATTGTGCAGAATATTCTTAACTTTCCCACGGGATATGCTAATAGCATTGGCTATTTCTTTTATAGTCAGTTGACTGTCATCCAACATCATGTGGTGAACACGATCAATATTTTTCTCGGTGGTGGCAGTTGCAGGACGTCTAGGCAATGGGTCATTTTCAAGACTCTCCCTTCTCCTAAATTCAGCTGCCCACATTTGCATTGTTGATAAAGCTGGAACGTCATCTACTAATGAAGCTACCATGTCAGCATAAATGTCCTTGGGGACTAACTACTTTTTCTGCAGGTACACGGTGTCAAATTTTGTCAAGAGAAATCGCTCTTAGCTACATATGAAGCCTTCTTTAAAAAGCAAGATGTCTATTTACCTGAACAAAAACAATGCAGTTATTAATAAGGAGAGTAGAAATGAAATTAATGAAATTAATGCATGCACGAGTTCCCAGCTCTAGCGTCAATCTTTAGTCAGCCTATGAACTTTCAGCCCTCCCTCGTGTATGTGTATATATATATATATATATATATATATATATATATATATATATATGTGTGTGTGTGCGTGTGTGCGTGTGTGTGTGTGTGTGTGTGTGTGTGTGTGTGTGTGTGTGTGTGTGTGTGTGTGTGTGTGTAAAAGGTAAACAGAAATAACAACACAATCGGTACAGTATATGGAAGGTATATATTAGGTTAATGCTTGATATAGCAAGAAGAGGGTCTTAACGTTTCGGACGCTAGTCCTTCATCAGAATAAATAATTGTTTCTACTTTTTGGCACAAGGCCAGCAATTATCCAGTACATTACTGGTACTTTATTTTATCGACCCCGTAAGGATGAAAGGCAAAGTTAACCTCGGCGGGATTTGAACTCAGACCGTAAAGGGACGTAACTATGCTGGAAAGCATGGCGTCCGACTCTCTACTGATACTGCCACTCCACCGCCATCAGAATAAATAATGAGAAATAAAATAGATTGAGGGGACGGGTGGGATGGAATTGGAAAAAAATGTCTTTAGATAAAAATAACAGGCCCATTCATGTTGACATCTCTTGCAAAACTGTTGGTGCTTGCGTTTTGGTTATGATTTGTTTAGAAAAGTGGATGATGGAGCGATCTACCTGAAATGGAAAAAAAAACGTTTTGTAAAAAGAGCTATACTTGAGCACGTGCGTAAGCATAAGTGTGTGTGTGTGTATGTGTGTGTCTGTGCTATTATAGATCCGTACGCAGCTAAGAAGAAATGTGTGTGTATATGTGAGTAAAAGAGTGTGTGTGATGCATGTATATGTGGGGGTGGGTAGAGTCGAGAAGAGGGGTAAAATTTCATACAAACCAATTATTGTAAATAAAAAGTGAAAGTGAAAAACACAGGGGTATATCTAAAGATTATTTTCTCATTAATCCGACAGAATAGATATTTTTATAATTGTGACATTAGATTTAAATTTTGTTAAATATGATCAGTATCGATTGGTAAACCTCATCAAATATTTTTAAAAGTTTGTTATCATATTCTGTAGACGGTTAAAACATATGTGAATTTTCTGACAAAATGTTTTCTTGTGTTCTTTATGAAATTGGAGTCGTGATGGCGGAAGTGGGGTTCAACAGATTAGGATTCGATTGATTCACTAGAAAATTATTTTGGTTTAAACAGAAAATTTATAATAATGGTCCAGATGGCATATTGCTGTTCTGTAGTATATGTAGGTGTCGGTGTGGTTGTGTGTGTGTGGATGTGTGCATTTAGGTGGGGTTCTATTGTATCAAGAGTTCAAGATAATTTCAGAGTTTGTGAAAATGGCTAAAAATGGCTAGGAGTAGATATATATATTTTTTCTTTTGTTTCGTGGTGTGTACGAGCGTGTGTGTGTGTGTGTGAGTTTACGTGTGGTTCCATCAAGTTTATTTTTAGGGTTTGCAGATAGCAGCAAGAATAAATGAAAGAAGGGAAGTAAAATAAAAAAAGTATTGACATGATTGAAAGGGGTTCGTTTGGGGGCGGTAAAAATTTGTCAAAGAATCTCTGGAAGATTTTGAAAAAAAGGGGAAGGAAAGAAATGAAAGTGTCTTCACTAGTGGCTTCCTTGGGGTTATGATTTTTCATTTGATCTTGTGTGTGTGGTTGCAAATCTAGGTGTGCTCAGATATATTTAAATATATATATATATATATATATATATATATATATATATATATGTAGGAGGTGAGTTTTATTGTAGTACAATAAAGCAATGCAGATATCGGATAAGAAGCACTCTACAGTTTGTGGGACTGGAGTATGCATAATATAAGATCAAAAGATGGTTAAAGGAGTTCCATATATTTTATTATGCGCATTTCAAAAACAAACATCATCAAGCAATAATATTTGTGTTTTCATCAGATAAAACAGGAGAACATGATATGAAGGCTAAAAAAAAACACTTGTT
Source organism: Eledone cirrhosa (assembly GCA_964016885.1). Taxonomy (NCBI): domain Eukaryota; kingdom Metazoa; phylum Mollusca; class Cephalopoda; order Octopoda; family Eledonidae; genus Eledone; species Eledone cirrhosa. The sequence continues at coordinate 61,525,618 of OZ024742.1, forward strand.
GATAGTGCAGTTTTTAATCAACATATGAAAAGTGGTTTTAGATTGATATGTGATATTGGGAAAAATATTTTATTTAGAGAGGGGGGGGGGGAGGATGAAAAGGGAAGGAGATGAGAGGGAGAGATGGGTGATAGAGAGAAAGAGATAGTTTTTTATAACTGAGAGGAGATATATTTTTTACATAGAGGGGTTGAAAACCGTTGGAAGATACTGTATAAATTAAAAATTTTGAAAATTAACGAAGGGAGGATATGTGCGAGGAAAAAATATTTTATTTAGGGAGGGGGGGTGGAAAGGATGAAAAAAAGGGGGGAGGAGATGAGAGTGAAGGTGGAGAGGGAGAGATGGGTGATAGAGAGAAAGAGATAGTTTTTATAACTGAGAAAAAGATATATTGTTTTAATATAGAGAGGTTGGGAACCGTTGGAAGATAATGTATAAATTAAAGGAATTTGAAAATTAACGAAGGGAAATTATGTATGAAGATAGAGAGAAAAAAATAATAATTGTGGGTGAATATTCTAACGTCAAAAGAAGAAATGTATGTATTGTGGCAATTTAAAAATTAGCGAAGAGAAAAAATGTTAAGGTTTGTGTGTAGAAGGATTTGAGAGAAATAATGTGAAGTTAAAGTTTGTATATTGAATTGATATGTATTAATAATGAGTTCGTTGATGGGGAGAAAAAAATAATAATAAATTAAGGATGAAATTGAGATTAAAAAGATTTATGATAGAGAGAAAAAATAATAATGATTGCGGATGAATATTCAAAATGTCAAAAACAAATGTTATTATTTTACGAGAAGATAGAATGAGGGTAATGAGTAAACGAGTATTATATAGTGTATAATGCCCTTTAAAGTAAGGTAGATGGGTATATTTTAAAGAGGTGTATGTATATGTGCCTTTGAGAAAAGATTCTAAATTGATAAAGAATTGAATATTAACTGTATACTTTGTGAAAAGTTCTATGGAATTTATGCAGGCAGATAGAAAACAAATCTGAGCGTCTATTTATTATAGATTCTAGGTTAGAGATAATGGTAAATTTTTCATTTAGGCAAAGATTACAGATTTTAGATAGAGAGCTGTTCAAGTATGAGGATGCAGAAGAAATCTTTTTCCAAAAGATGTTATATTTAATGTTTTTGTCTTTTAAGGACCATATGAGTTCTGAGAGAGCAGTGTTAGTTCTTTTAAGTTTGTATTTGAAAGATGAATGATGATTATAGAGACGAGCTTTAAAAGAGGTGGAAGTGGAGCCAAAATAGGTGAAGGAATTGGTGCTAGTTATAATTTTACATTCATAAATTAAGTTTTTATCGAGGCAATGGTTGTTGAGAGGACATTTATTTTTAATGCGGCAGTTGCAATTAGAGAGATTATTAATGAGTGATCTAGTGTTATCTATAGAAGGAATTGGATTGGAGAAGTTGTTTGCGATAGGAATAATAGGAATAATAGTTTCTTGATTTAGAGTTGGATTATGAACATTTAGCGAAGTTGTGTTTGACGTTGTATTTGGGTTTACAGAAGTTTGCCTAGGGTTTACAATGACGTCGGGAGTACTATTACTGTTATTATGAAATTCAATATTGGAAGGAAGAGATTTAGTATTTAATATTTTGTTGTTGTGTTTAGAGATGATGTTGGAAATATTGGAGGATGTAGAATACGAAAATTTGATGGTGTGTTTGTTAAATATTTTACTATAGATATGTGAGGGAGGGAAGCATTTATTTAAGGCACTAAAAAATAATTTAGGAATATTGTTATTAATAGAGATGGAGAAAGGAGCATTATACCAGATTATGTTTTTGTATCTAGGTCTTTTATTAAAATTATTGGAATGGTCATGATTAATTATTCTACTGTAAGTTTTCCTAGAATTTGTTTCTTTATTATATTTGATTTTATCTGGATAGCCGGCTTTAGAAAGTGCGTTATTATAGTAATTGGCGTTAGCATCAAAGATGTTTTTATTAGAAGATATGTTAGATATTCTATTTCCAATATTATTAACTATAGCATTCTTGATATTGGTAGGATGGTTAGATTTAAAGTTAACATAATTAAGATTCTCATTGTTTTTATGGTAAGGGTAGTATAGGCAAGTGTCAAGTTTAAGAGATACATCCAAGAAATTAGCTAGTTTGATACTATTATCAAATTCAATTTTTAGGTTATGTTGGTTAAAGAGATTACGTATATTGTTCTTAATAATATTAAGTTTAACTATATTGCAATTTAGGATAGTAAAGAGTCCATCGTCACGATAAATTCCACCGCGAAGTTGAGGAATTTTCCGGCTCAAAGAGTTCAAAATGAAGATACCAATTAAATCAGTCAATTGGGATGAATCGGATGCTCCCATTGTGATGTCGAAGTTGTTAGAGGTATCGGCTCTGGTCCAATATTCGTTGTTGAACTCTAGGATGGTTTTACGTGCGGTGAGGATAATGTGAAGTTCATCTGTGGTGATGTCAGAATATTTAAGTGCGAAAGATAGAGCATTATTGAGAAGTGAAGGCGAAATGGAGGAATAGTAGCTGGCAATATCGAATTGAATAAATTTTAGTTTGTTTTTATTATCCAATTTGTTGAACCAGCCAATCACTTCAGAAGTACCAAACCATAAATTTAGGTTTAAAGAAGAGCAATTAGAACTAACCTGTGGGATAATCCTATCCAAGATGGCTTTACTAACAACCCCCAGATCAGATTTAGAGGGGGCGATTAATCTAACAGGTAGTTCAGTGCGAAAATTGTTTTTGTGATCCTTGAGATTTATCCTCGGAGGATAAATCTCAAGGATCACAAAAACAATATATCTCCTCTCAGTTATAAAAACTATCTCTTTCTCTCTATCACCCATCTCTCCCTCTCATCTCCTTCCCTTTTCATCCCCCCCCCTCTCTAAATAAAATATTTTTCCCAATATCACACATCAATCTAAAACCACTTTTCATATGTTGATTAAAAACTGCACTATCAACAAGTGTTTTTTTTTAGCCTTCATATCATGTTCTCCTGTTTTATCTGATGAAAACACAAATATTATTGCTTGATGATGTTTGTTTTTGAAATGCGCATAATAAAATATATGGAACTCCTTTAACCATCTTTTGATCTTATATTATATATATATATATATATATAGTAATAATAAATGGGAAGACTAACATCCGAAGAGGACTGGAAAACGATTATATATAAATAAAAAACCCGTAGAGCAAATATTTATTATATGTACAGATTAATGTTTAAGCAAAGAATCGTTGCTTTCACTCTTTTACGGGATCTTCTGATAATCTGTACATATATATATATATATATGGCGGGGTGTATGTGTGTGTGTGGGTATGTGTGTATCTGTGTGTGTGTGTGTGTGTGTGTGTGTGTGTGTGTGTGTGTGTGTGTGTGTGTGTGTGTGTGTATGTGTGCATGTGTGTGTATGTGTGTGCTCGTTAATGCTCTACCTAATCTAGGTAGGATTCATAAATATTTTAAAATCCGATGTAATGTTGACAGGAATATCCTATCAAAGCAAAGTGAAATTTTTTTTGTGGAAGGATAACATTCCTTTAGCAGCCTTCGTGTAATCGGATTTATATAATGTTAAATGTTAAATGTGAAACAATAATAGTTAAATAATGAAAGTGCCATAGTTAAATACTCCATTGAAATACGATCGTTTCAGAGAACAAAAATTATCGATGTGCAGAGCCCACGATAGCAGTTCTGCAGATCCATACCACTAACTTCGAAAGCAATCATTGATTCTGCTGCCTATGCTCAGAAACAGTAGTTAATTTTTATTATATACTCATCTATTTAATAAAAATCATCCACACACACACTCACTCTCTCTCTCCTCTATCTCCTCTCTCTCTCTCTCTCTCTCCTCTCTCTCTCCTCTCTCCTCTCTCTATCTCTCTCTCTCTCCTCTATCTCCTCTCTCTCTCTCTCTCTCGCTCTCTCTCTCTCTCTCCTCTCTCTCTTCTCTCTCCTCTCTCTATCTCTCTCTCTCTCTCTCTCTCTCTATGCATGGGAGCATGTTTGTGTTTAGTTTTTCGTTTGTGTTTACGATCAATAACTTAGCTTTTCGAAAAAAACTTATTCTCGGATCGATATGATCGACTAAATCAAGGCATTGCCCCTGCATGGACGCAGTCTAACAACTGAAACCAGTAAAAGAATATAGAAATATTATATATTTTATTTAGCTATTTTATGTTATTTATATATTTATGTATTATTTCTATTTTTTCTTTATTTATTTTCCGACAGTTCGTTATACAGACATAATTTAAATTAAGCTGTTTATATATTTATTTTTGTTTACTCGTTTTATTCTTATATTTTATAGATATATTTTTCAGTTAATAATGTTTATTTATTTATTTAATCATTCATTTATTTATTTATGTATTTAAGTTCTACGACAATTTGTTGGGATGGCGTATATATATTTTTTTATTTTATTTATTTCAATTTATTGATCTTCAAACAACGCCTCTAGCTTATAATCCTATCTTCAAAGCGATACAACACATTGTTTTAGTTTTTCTACTTAGTCATGGTGGGTGTTGATCGATGTTTTAGATCTGTTTACATTTTTTAATGCATGAATGTTTTTGTTTCTTTTCTGAATTATCAACACATTTCAGACTCTGGTGGAAATTTGTAAAATATGTTCTCCAGATTAAACATATTTAACACAAAATATATATATGGGAATACCGAACGCAAAAAATAACTGTCGCTGACTATAAATAATAGTTTAGAAATCGGGTAAAATACTCCTATAGAGAGATATGAATTATGATTCTCCGTAGTAGCTGCTTAACTCTATTTTATCCGATTAGCTGTTATTTATACCAATCGACTGCTTTTTACAGTTTTCTGTGTTTGGAATTCTCGCATTTTCAACAATATATATATATATATATATATATATATATATAGGGGGGTGCATATTTATTTATATATATATGTACTTCACTTCCTGTTGCGCCATTCTATAAAGCTAAAATTGTTGTGCCAGAAATACCTGGAGGTTAACACTGCAATGGTCTGCATCATTCCCTTAATTGGGTTTCCTATTCTTAGTGGATCAATGCTGATGAAACCCGGATAAACAGCGACACGCTGAGACAGGCTTTGAATTTTTATTTATGTCAAATTACTTTTGAATAAGTTATGAATTATGTCTACCACTATCCAAGAACAGCTACACATCGAGCCAAAGAGCGTCTTTACATAGTCACTAGATCTAATATATATATATATAAGTGTATGTGTGGATGTGCATGTATGTGGGTGTGTGTGTGTGTGTATCTGTATGTGTATGAGCATATGTGTCTTTGCAAGCATATATATTATGTATTATATATATATATATATATATATATATATATATATATATATATATATATATATATTAGAATTGGTGCCTCTGAAATAGCGATATATATATATGAATGTATATATAGTGTATTTTGCAATACACTGTATGCTTAATTAAAAGCATTTCGAAGACCTTACGCTATTGTTTTAGAGTAGTGACAGTCTCACTTACTTTAAATTTTCAGCAAACAGGTGAGATAAAGCTGACAGAGCTCTGTTTCGTACTGATTGGTACTTATCAAAGCCAAGTATTCCATCTGTTTGCTCAAAATCATGAATGTTTGATTCTTATAGAATTCTAGTAATAATCCGGAACTGATTATACAGAGCGGTTGCCGGTCAAGCAGAAATTGAAAATTAGAATTGGTGCTCTGAAATAGCGATATATATATGAATGTATATATAGTGTATTTTGCAATACACTGTATGCGTAATTAAAAGCATTTCGAAGACCTTACGCTACTGTTTTAGAGTAGTGACAGTCTCACTCACTTTAAATTTTCTAAAGCAATAGCGTAAGGTCTTCAAAATGTTCTATGTGTGTGTGTGTTTTCATTTTGTCCTTAATTGTAAGTTGTGATGTTGCTGTTCCACTCATATTTTCTATTTAATTTTGGTTGTAATTCTTTTATGTTTATTGCCTCTGTAGTTTGTCTAAACATTGCGTCTTTTCTGTGTGTAGATTCTATTTTTATTTCTATGTTCTCTAATTTACTCTTGTGTTCTATTTTAGCATGTTGGTAGAGTACAGATGATTCTTTATTATCTTAAAGGTCTCGCCAGTGAACGGATAAATGAACACTGGCGAGACCTTTCAACTGTCCACAGTTGAAAATTGCAAACTCGACTGTCACCACATATTATGAACCTGAAGATTGCGAAAGCATGAAAGTACTTGTTCAATAAACACTTAGAATTTAATATTCTATCATACTATTTCATTATAATACCATGATATATTTTAAAGGATTGTAAATAAAACGAGTAAATCAGACAAAGTTGGAATTCCAAAGAATCGCTGCTTTCACCCTTAACGGGATCTTCTGAAACTAACAAAGTCAATCTGTAAACGCAGAACTGGATATTTCAAAAAACGTTGCAACCGGAGGAAGACAGGAAGACGATACTTTGGTTCGTGGTAACGTTCGCTGGCAAAGAACGGGAAAAAACGAATAATACGTCATTAATAGGAGCGGTGAAAAACAATTACGTGCAAAGACAAAACCACGTTTATGGTATAAAAGAGGTCGTAGACTAATGTTCTCTTAGGTGGTGCATAGAGACGTTCTCTGGCAATGAACGAAAAAACGAAGATAATAAGTCATATGTGGAGCGTGGAGAACAATAGCACGCAAAGACAAAACCACGTAAATGGTATAGCAGAAATCGTAGGCTAAAATTCTAACTAGGAGACCAAGTGAATCTCCGCTACAGAGTTAAGAACAAAGTAAATAAATACAATACAGAAGTAATAGAAACAAATAAATACATACACGCAAACAGATACGTACATACACAAGCATACGCAAAACCTTACCATGGGTATACAGAACCACGCACATATAAATATGTGTGTGTGTGTATGCTTGTGTACAAATAAATAAATAATTATATAAACGTATATAAGTAAATAAATACGTATATAACAAGCGCACACGCATACCTACATATAAATACACGAATGTTCAGAGACGTAAGTCAACTAAAACAAGAAGTACACATATACACACACCCACCATACGTACGAACCTGCACACTCACGCGGACGCAAAACTCCCGTATACACATAGCCAAACCCTAAATACCAGAATATGTAGAAATTATACGCTATAACAGTCAAATATACGTACGAAAAGGTATACATACCTTCACAAAACATACGGGTAATATATACTTACCTATGCAAATAAGTAAAGGAATAAACAAAACATATACTTAGCTCCCACATCAAGACGTAAAATATCCACGTATAGATCGTGCTATCCGTTAGGGTATAACGTGGGGCTGTAATACAGGAAAGTTTTGTGCAATTTATGTTTACAAGCCGAAATTGCCTCAGATTTTTTGTTTAAGATGTGGTCTGTAGCGTAGAGTATTTCCAGGGCCTCAGCGGCGCAGAGGTCACATGGTCTTTTATTTCCGTTATACGATCTAGCCCTAACTAGGATCCCCCAGTGTAACTTATATTGGGTGTGGTTGTCTTTTAGACTCCAGATATAAGCTGAAAGTGACGTCATATTCCTTCTTAGAGGGTAACGAAAAGAATGGGTATGCATGTAAAGACGCTGCTTGAAACTATTGGCGGTTAACCCTATGTAGGCCCTACGGGACGTGGGTGTTACAACCTTACATTTGTAGACAATGTTACTAGAGAGGCATTTCCCGGATAGGGGGCAATCAGCCCGATTCCTACAATTACAGTTAGTACTAACTACAGGGTTGCACGTGTTCCTACGGCTAGGTAGTTTAGCTAAATTTGAAGCTGTGATGTTATGTGCAAGGTTAGGAGTCGTAGAGTAAGAAATTTTAATAGTATTTCTATTAAAAATGTTACTATATTTATGTGTAGGGGGAAAATGCTTCGTAATAAGGGAAAGAAAGATCTTAGCTAATGGTGTGGCCACCTCCATATAATATGGTGGGTTAAACCAACAAATGCGACGGGATCTATTTCTTCTAGGTCTATTTTCGTACTCTGTATATGCTACCTTATCGACAAATCCACTTCGAGCAAGAGCTTCATTGTAATAAGTGGAATGGTCGTTGAAAATGCGCTCGTTGGTGGAAAGACGGGAAAGCCTCAACGAAACGTTTCTTACCAGCTTCTTGGTTATGCTGGCAGGATGGTTGGAATGCTTACTTATGTAATTAAGCGTATCATTCGGCTTTCTATACGTGTAATACAACCCATTCAATAAATTGGGGGTAACGTCGAGGTAATTAACGACCGAGAGATTGGCCTCAACCTGTATAGAGAGGTTGAAGCCTTTAAAGAAGGCTGTGAGTTCTTTTCTGAACCTGTCGCAAGCACGAGGTCCGCACTTAGTCATGGTCAAAAGACCGTCGTCACGGTACAAACTACCGCCCACGTTGGGGAATTCGTCCTTGATAGAGAAAAGAAGGAAAAGGCCAATAAGATCAGTAACCTCCGCAGAGTCACTGGCGCCCATACTCACGTCGAATGGGGTACTATTGGATTTTTTAATCCAAATAGAGTCGTCGAAATTAATCACCGACTTTCGGGCATTAAGTATGACATCAACTTTTAAATCCTTAACCACTGTGAGTGTTTTAGCGAAATTGATAGCTCTAAGGAGAAGTGGTAAAGTCATGGAGGAGTAGTAATTGTTGATGTCGAATTGGATAAAACGGCAATGTTCCTTGTTGCATATGCCGTTGAACCAATCAATCACCGCGAAAGAATTGTTCCACAGTGCGAGAGGGGCCAAACTTCTAATTTCAGGTATAATTCTATCAAGAATCGTTTTACTAAGTCTACCTAAATCGGACTTCGTAGGGTTAATAAGCCGAATAGAGGGGTTGTTCGTAAAATTGGATTTGTGATCCTTCAGGGTAAAGTGGGGAGAGATAGGGTCCAGAGGTTCGGTCCGGTCCAGGATATTGAGATCAGATGTGATTTTAAACCCAGCATCGTTGATTTCATTGATGACGCACCGATTAGTTTTACGGTAATCCTTAGTTACAGCATTATGTAGTAGTTGATGGTAAGTACTGCGCTCTACTTGATATATGTTGCAAGTTTTGTCGGAATGGACGTGCACGGCGTTAGAATCCTTAATAGAACGAATTCTATTCTTCAGGTCTTGCTGGAAGGAATTGCTCCTATTCCGAAATTTGATATTCCGAATGAGTTCCAAGACATCATTTTCGAAGGGTAGTAATGCTGGGTTCCACGGAGGGTTATTATAAGTTTTAAATCCAAATTTATCCTGTTTGTTGTCTGCTTTTCGCGGATTATCGAAATAAAAGGCAAGCCAACGCAACCTTTTAATGAACGCGTCTGTTTTCTGTATCAGGAGTTTTAGGTATGTTTTCCTGCTTGGTACGGGTATGTTCTTTGTAGAAATATTCAGATGTTGTTTCTGCATGATGAATATAAGTCGGTAGAGTGCTCAACCGAAGGAGCCAAATAGTAATAATAATAATAATAATAAAATTGAAGACTAAAATTCGTGTATTTATATGTAGGTATGCGTGTGCGCTTGTTATATACGTATTTATTTACTTATATACGTTTATATAATTATTTATTTATTTGTACACAAGCATACACACACACACATATTTATATGTGCGTGGTTCTGTATACCCATGGTAAGGTTTTGCGTATGCTTGTGTATGTACGTATCTGTTTGCGTGTATGTATTTATTTGTTTCTATTACTTCTGTATTGTATTTATTTACTTTGTTCTTAACTCTGTAGCGGAGATTCACTTGGTCTCCTAGTTAGAATTTTAGCCTACGATTTCTGCTATACCATTTACGTGGTTTTGTCTTTGCGTGCTATTGTTCTCCACGCTCCACATATGACTTATTATATCTTCGTTTTTTCGTTCATTGCCAGAGAACGTCTCTATGCACCACCTAAGAGAACATTAGTCTACGACCTCTTTTATACCATATACGTGGTTTTGTCTTTGCACGTAATTGTTTTTCACCGCTCCTATTAATGACGTATTATTCGTTTTTTCCCGTTCTTTGCCAGCGAACGTTACCACGAACCAAAGTATCGTCTTCCTGTCTTCCTCCGGTTGCAACGTTTTTTGAAATATCCAGTTCTGCGTTTACAGATTGACTTTGTTAGTTTCAGAAGATCCCGTTAAGGGTGAAAGCAGCGATTCTTTGCTTAAACTTTAATCTGTTATTTTAATAAATATATATATATATATATATATATAGATATATATATAGATATATATATATATATATATATATATATATATATATATATAGACATATATATATATATATACATATATATATACATATATATACATATATATATATATATACATATATATATACATATATATATATATATATATATATATATATATATATATATATATACATATATATATATATATACATATATATATATATATATATATATATATATACATATATACATATATATATATATATATATATACATATATATATATATATATATACATATATATATATATATACATATATATATATATATATATATATACATATATATATATACATATATATATATATATATATATACATATATATATATATATACATATATATATATATATACATATATATATATATATACATATATATATATATATACATATATATATATATATACATATATATATATATATACATACATATATATATATATATATAGTTAAAAGAATAGAGGTGTAACACACAAGTTATTATATATTGGTAAACGGAATAGAAAATGCTGACAAATTGTTCACAGTTGAAAAATCGTTTAATTAGGAATAAAAGAGTATTAGTGATTGTATGGGTTAGTATTCAGTTGTGGTTTTAAGTTTTTAAGTTTTTACCGGTTGCGCATTTCTAAATGCTTTTCAAAAATAATTTTGAGATAGAGTGTCCGTGCTGTTTGCTCTGGAGCAAACAGCACAGACACTCTATCTCAAAATTATTTTTGAAAAGCATTTAGAAATGCGCAACCGGTAAAAACTTAAAAACTTAAAACCACAACTGAATACTAACCCATACAATCACTAATACTCTTTTATTCCTAATTAAACGATTTTTCAACTGTGAACAATTTGTCAGCATTTTCTATTCCGTTCACCAATATATATATATATATATATATATATATATATATATATATATATATAATATCATGTTCAGATGGATGACCAGTTAGGGTATTGTAACTGTTGGCTCTCAAAGTATCCTGAGGTAAGCACTCAACATCCTGAAGCATTGCAGATTGCATCTGGCGGCGAATCTGCAGTGAAGAATAAGTATGCTTTTAGAAACATTTATTCATAAATGTTCCATTACAAATGTTTCGAAGGGTTTGACGACTGTGCTGTGTGCTGGTTTCCGAATAAATTATTACAAAAACCCATTTTGCATACATATATATATAAGGGAAATAGATGAAATCGAAAATGCAACTGGAGTCTTTTAAAAGAAATTTTGGTTTTTCTCACATGTGACAAAACCACAAACCCTCCATCTCAATTCTAGTTTTGAAAAGCAGAAGAACTGCGAAACCGGTAAAGGAACCAAATAAATGTTATAATTTCTTTTAAAAGACTCCGGTTGCATTTTCGATTTCATCTGTTTTCCTTATACTTTCACTATATATATTTCGTTTCTGAATTTGTTTAGCAAGATTCTTTATCTCACATAGGTGAGACAGATCCTAGTATAGGGAACGGATAAATGAACACTGGCGAGAGCTTCAAGTTAGAAAAGAATCATCTGTCCTTCACCAACATGCTAAAATAGAACATAAGGGTAAATTAGAGAACATAGAAATAAAAATAGAATCTACACACAGAAAAGACGCAATGTTTAGACAAATCACAGAGGCAATAAACATAAATGAACTCCAACCAAATCAAATGGAAAACATGAATGGAATAGCAACATCACAACTTACACTTAAGGAGAAAATGAAAACACGCACACACATAGAACAAACACCCAACCAGTAACATGTAAATAAACAAATAAATAAACAAATATGAACACACACAAACACCCGGATGTAACACATGCGGAAACTAAGCACACAACACACACAAAAACAAGATGGCGTAGGACAGAACAAAGGAGAGGCACAAAAACAAAGAAAAGAATCCCCAGTCACTGAAGAGGTCACAGAATGTGTGAGGAAAGAACTTTGACAATATAGGAACAACCGTCCGGTTGTGGAACCAACCAACAAACCGGAAATTTCTAAATTTTTAAATTTCTAAATTTAATTTATAATAAATTGGAGGGAAGCATCTGGTGCGTGCGTTTCTTATTGGCAACATGACCCTCCCAAAGCATAATAATATATATATATATATAATATATATATATATAATATATATATATATATATAATATATATATATATATAATATATATATATACAATATATATATATAATATAATATCGTCTTCCTGTCTTCCTCCGGTTGCAACGTTTTTTGAAATATCCAGTTCTGCGTTTACAGATTGACTTTGTTAGTTTCAGAAGATCCCGTTAAGGGTGAAAGCAGCGATTCTTTGCTTAAACTTTAATCTGTTATTTTAATAAATAATATAATATATATATATATATATATATATATAGGAACCAGTAAGACCCCGACAGCTGAGCTCAAGCCGTTTCGACGGCTAATTCTGGACTAAATGAAAATTTATCCTGGTATTTAAATAGCCGATCTTCTCAAGGGGTAATTCCATATATGGTCAAAGTGATTGTCAAAAATCAGTAGTAGATCTGCGGTTGCAAATTAGTAGGGGAGATGGTGGCTAAACCTGCCAGTAGGAGAAAGAGGGGAGGGGGTAGAGTAGACCCAATCAAGCGTTGGTAGTGCCAGCTACAGCTGGGCATGAGGTCAAAGAAGATACAGGGGAGGGGGAGGGGGAGGAAGTCGGAACGGTAGGTAGAACAATGGGGGGTAGAAATATATAGGAAAGAAAAAATACTGAGAGTGAAGAAAAGCAAATAAGTGTAAAGAAAAAAGTAAAGTAAATTAAATTCTACGACCTAGGTCTCTAGCTATTGTTAGGCTAGAATAAATAAATAAAGAAAGAAAGAAAGAAGTAAAGAAAGAAATAAAGAAATAACGAAATAAGTAAAAGAACTAGGTGGGACGAAATAGGCAAGGACCCTTTTAAGAGGTATAAGTACGTAAATGATACGGTGACGGGTCAACAAAAGGGGCCAAAATACTAAAGAGACTACCACGAAATAAAGAATAAAGGTTTCCATCCCGGGCACAATGCCAGCAACCACCCAGTGCAGCAAAGTGAACTAGTACGAGATAATAATTCTGAGTCCCTAGAAAAATATATACTAATGCTAACTCTAAAAGATCTAAAACAAGCTACATGAAAGTTCGTACGAAGCAATGGTAGAATACGGAAAAATAAATTCAGAATCCACCCCGCCCAAAAGAAAAGCGAAGAAAGAAATACTGAAATGAAAAAATAAGGCATAAGTGCCACTAAGAAATATAGAGGGCACAGAGAATAGTGGGAGCGGTCGGAAAAATGGGACAAGTATCCGGGGTCTAAACCAACTGCTATAAAGGGCGGAGTCCGCCAAATCTATCATAGACTAGGGGAGGGGGTGGGGGTACTAAGGCTACAAGGGGCCAAAGGGCAGCCTCGGGTGGGCGAGAAAAGACGCCGACAAAGGAGAAGAGCTGAGGTAGAAGGACTAAGGAGAGAGGGGGGAAGGAAATAAAGGAAGCGATAAAAGAATACAAAGAAGATCTTACGTCTCCCTTGGCAAGCAGGGGTTACCCATTGCAAAATCGGCAAGTGGGGTGTTATAGCCCTAGTCTACCCCCCCCCCCCCCCCGGGTCATTATGGGGTTTGAGGGCGAGGTAAGTCCTACGCAATCTATGTTTACATGCAGTAACCAGTTCATCTTTCTTGTTTAGGAGTTGGTCCGTCGAAAACAGCATTTGTAAAGTTTCCTCCGAGCATAAATTGCACGGACGGCGTCCTCCCGTGTAAGAATTGGCTCTGGACAGTAATCTCCAAGTGAGATCATAGGTGATGTTGTTGTCCTTGAGGTCCCATATGTGGCCCGAAAGTGTAGTGGCGTGACGCCGGGCCGGGTTTCGGAAGGTATGTCTATGTTGGTATAGCCGGGTCTTGAAGTCACATGCGGTAAGTCCTATATAGGCTTTGTTGGAGGTATCCGTCCTCACGTTGCACTGGTAGATCACATTACGGTCTCTGCATCTATTGTCGAGTGGGCAAATAGATCTATCCGGGCAGTTACACCTCCTGGTCGGTTCTCCACTGCTATTTAGGTTATTTCTGCCATCGGGGTTGAGTTTTTTGTTGTTAGAGGAGACGATGTTTTGTGCGAAGTTTGGTGTAGTGCTGTAAGAGAGTTTGATGGTATTTTTGTTAATTATGTTGTGGTAGCGGTGTTGTAATGGGAAGTGTTTTTCAATGAGCCTAAAGAATAGTTTCCCGATGGGAGTTGTCACCTCTGCGTTGTGGGGAGGATTGAACCATGTTACATTGCGTGAGCGGCGGTGTCTCCTGCTGGTTCCGCTAATGGGAGCTGGACAGTAGGATATTTCCTCCCGGAAACCACTCCGCTTGAGGGCCTGGTTGTAATAAGGCGCATGTTCATCGAATATCCGCTCATTAGCTGACAAACGGGATATGCGGAGGGAGATGTTTTTGACCAGGTTGTTTGTGATGTTCCTAGGATGGTTTGATCGGCGGTGGATGTAGTGCAGATTGTCATTAGGTTTCCTGTATGGGTAGTACAGGTCGTTTTCGAGGTATATATATATATATATATATATATATATATATATATATATATATACATGAAAATTGTCAGGACCCCGACGGCTGAGCTCCGGCCGTTTTGACAGCTACATCCGAATTAGCTGTCGAACAGTTCGGATCTAGCTGTAGAAACGGCCGGAGCTCAGCCATCGGGGTCCTGACTCTTTTCGTACTACCCACTGTAATACCCTAAGTATCGAGTACTCTGGTGCGTTACGGTTCACCTGGTTTCTTATCACATTTTCTTTGTTATATATATATAAATTCAGCGAGAATCGTATTTCGGCTGGTAGAAAAAGCGAAACAAAACGCAAAATCGTAGAAATGCTGGCAAGCGCTCCAATAGTTAAGAAAACTAGAGCTAAACAATATGTTAAAACGCCATACAAACTGAAAAAGAGGTCAAGAAGGCATTAACCGCCTAAGCCAAAAAACGAATCAAGCTAAACAGGTCAAACAAAATAAATGATAAAAACAGACCTGGACCCAAATGGAATTGATGGTAAAATCCAAATGCAGGATTTCTATGACACCTAAATCAATAATACTGTCTGCTTAAAACTGTAAGCTTTTAGCATAAAGATCGAACAAGGAATATCACGTTATCAACAGGTATTTTGCTCTGTAACCAACTTTGTGAGTGACGCAGAACTTTGTAAAAGCACATGTGTAACTCACAAGGGGAAAAAACCCCAGATTTTGGCAAATGAATTCAGTATGTGTATATCATACAAATAATTGCATAGATGGCACAAATAGAATAAGCACTCAACCGGGTAGTTTTTAAAATAAACTTATGCAATTAATCTGTCAATAGAATTATTAACAGGTTAATTGTAAGACTCGGGAGATTAATACAAATATAAATTCAGTGAGAATCGTATTTCGGCTGGTAGAAAAAGCGAAACGAAACGCAAAATCGTAGAAATTCTGGCAAGCGCTCCAATAGTTAAGAAAACTAGAGCTAAACAATATGTTAAAACGCCATACAAACTGAAAAAGTGGTCAAGAAGGCATTAACCACCTAAGCCAAAAAAACAAATCAAGCTAAACAGGTCAAACAAAATAAATGATAAAAACAGATCTGGACCCAATTGGAATTGATGGTAAAATCCAAATG
>OZ024742.1:61544185-61546685 GCA_964016885.1 Eledone cirrhosa
TTTATCCGGCGGCGAGTTGACAAAATCATTAAAATATTGGATAGAAAGTTTTGCGATATTTGTTCAGACTCTACGCTATGAGTTCAAATGCCGACGAGATCAACTTTGTCTTTCATCCTTTTGAGGTCGATAAAAAAGAAAGTGCCAGTCCAAAACTGGAGTTGATTATTCTTCTATATCACTTTCTAACTTCCTCGTTATGACACCCTCTCTTTAGACTTGGAATGGAGATAAGCACCGTCAGGTTTAAAGAATGCTGAAGAAACGATGTATGTCATTGCGGCGTCACTACAACTCCAGCAGGAGTTACGGGTACACACACACCCCTTTATTATGAATCACGCTATTTTAGTGCTACTACTAATGAAACCATCTCTTTATATATATATATATATATATATATATATATATATATATATATATATAGGTTTATATATAAATATTAATTCAACAGAGAAACCATCTTACAGGAATGAATACGTGGATTTTATTCAGTGCAAAAATACAACGTAATATTACTTACGCTTCTTAGACGAATCCCAAATAGAAAGACGTATTTCGGCTAAATGCAACCTCTGACCTTTGCAGTTATACGAATAATGTGGATCTATCTCGAGTATCGTCTAGTCATCTTGGATTACTTCAACTGAAAATCGATGCCAAATATTTGATAGGATATGTGTCTCTCCAAATATTGAGAAATCTTATCTTAGCTCCTTTGGATGTTAGCTGTTGCTATAACAGGGAGTTATGGTCCCTCGATCAACAATATATATGTATATACCCATTTACACACATACACACATATACATATGTGTATATATGTATAAGTATGTATGTCTTTATTCATATATGTATGTGTGCGTATGTATATATAAACATATATATATATATATATATATATATATATATATATATATATATATATATATATATATATGTGTGTGTGTGTGTGTGTGTGTGTGTGTGTGTATATACATATATATATATATATTATATATATATATATATATCCATCTATGTATGTGTGTTTATGTATATATATATATATATATATATGTATATATACACACACATATATATATATATATATATATATATATATATATATATATATATATATATATATATGTATATATACACACACTTATATATATATATATATATATATATATATATATATATATAATATATATATGTGTGTGTGTGTATATATGTATATATATATATGCATACATATATGTGTGTGTGGATATTTATATGTGTATGTATGTGTACTTACAGCGACGCCTGTATTTTCCCCCTTCACAACGAATATTGAAACAGTGGACAAACAATCTCGGCGAGACGTATATTCATTTAGCTATTCCTGGCTTTAAAATCACCGCTCCCTACTCCTCCTCCCTATCATCTTCCTATTTCCTTTCACCTCCTCTTGCTTTGTAATTCTCTTCATTTTCCTCCTTCTTCCTCTCCTATTTTTCGGGCGACTGCGACGGCGATGTGACGACAACGACCTTGTTAAACTTTGAGTAAACATCTATGTAAACAATCTTCCTTAGAGCCAATACTAACTCGAAGTTACATAATTGATGTGTAAAACATTAGTGTTTGACACACCTACACACACACACACACACACATATATATATATATATATATATATATATATATATATATATATATATATATATATAGGGAGTGTAACTTGGAGTTACTGCAGGTTCACCCGGGTGAGTACTCGATGTTTAGGTTCACTTCTGTGTTGAGGTGTAGAGCTATACAGAGTATAATATATTGAAAGGATAACAAGGACGATTGGTTACTCCTTCATTACATTTATTGGTAGGTGACGCGCGTTTCGCCACTGATCAGCTCAATGTTCGATCTGTATCGATCTCACCCAACTCAATAATCGGCAGCTCGACGGACCCTTTATATATATATATATATATATTGAAGAACAATTTATATTATGTAACTTTCTTGCCTGACACAAGTATATTAGCAACGTAAAAGAAGTGTTGTGGTTACTACTAATATGATTGGTCAAAGAGTTTCTTCGAATCTACACATATTTCTGCTTTTAACCCGTAACTCCTGAAAGAGTTGTTCGTTCGCCGTACTGACATTCAGCCTTTCTTAGGCCTTTTTTTTTAAACTGGTGTGGCTCATCTCTCTGGGTCTGAACACAGCCGATTTCTTTCAAAGAAATCGGTAGATAGTGATAAAGAAGGAGTGGGAAAGTGGAAGGACGATCCGTGAACTGGTCTGGTACTATTTTTTTAATGACCGTGAAATGATGAATGGCAAAGTCGACCTTGGCGAGATTAGAACTCTGACGTTCTAACGACTTTGAAAGGTTCCCGCCGTCGAATATACGCTAGTTATGCGAAGCAGTATTCTACCAATACCTTCAATATATTTCTTTTATCGATCCGCAGCCTACTCATATCACTAATTAAAATCATAAAATTGAGTCTAAGCACAAACTTGATTC
>OZ024742.1:61561685-61576685 GCA_964016885.1 Eledone cirrhosa
GGAACAAGAGGTTATCGTCAATTCCAGACGAGGTAATCGACACAAACAATCGACCACCTCATTTCCGACATCCCGGTCGTCACAAATAGAGAAATACAGAAATATATCCACGTTTTAGAAAGAGGTAAACTTGAATTGAAATCGCTATGGTATAGTAACGTACTGCTAACAAACAAATAAAACAAAAAACACCACTTCATTATTGAAAGGAATGTTATACCAATAAAAATAGTTTCTAAGCATGGCACGCTGTGTTTTCTTTGTTTATAAAAGTTGTATGCCTTTCTGATTTACTGAGCCAACGGGTGCCATCATGATATACGGTGTGTTTTAAACTTGACAGAGCCCAATCCTCTCCGGATCTGAACATAACCGATTTCTTCCACAGACTGAAAGACATAGAGATAGACAGACAGAGAGAGAGGGAGAGAAAGAGAAAGGGAGAGAGAGAGAGACACACACAAAAGCAGATTACACACACACACATATATATATATTTAGAGAGAGAGAGAGAGAGAGAGAGAGAGAGAGAGAGAGATTGGTAGGTAGGTAGGTAGATAGATAGATAGATAGATAGATAGATAGAATGATAGATAGATAGATATGTTTCTTTTATTTGCCACTAGGGCATCAAAAGTGGGACAAGTACAAAGGGGGGAGTTTACACAAAAAGGCGTCCTCAATAAGGAGGAGGCAATAACAAAATATAAAAATAAAATAAGATATAACAAAAAATAAAATTTATAACAAAATCCTCAATAGAGAGAAGGCGCCTTGGGGGGTCGCACACACCCCCGAAAAAAGTGTGCAACCCTTTTCCTCAGGAGCACAGAGAGGGGGTGTCCCTCGTTCCTTCCTCTTTTCCACCTACAGGCTTATGTAAAGAGAAGGCCCATTCACACGGGCCATTCTCGCCACTTTCACCCACCTTTCATAAAAACGACTGGGGTGCAGCACCTCTCTCTCCATCCTGATCCTTCTTCCGAAATGATATCGGAAGAAACGGACCAGTTGTTGGCCAGAGAGAAAGGTGCCTGACCTCAGTCCTTTCAGACGTGTCCACCATACAACCTCTTTCGCCATGGCTATTACGCACAGAAACACCGCCTCTGCTTCATCTTTGAAGGGGGGAGGCGGCTTGATCATTACAATAGACTCGGTGATCAACCGGATCGGTCCCACCCTTGACAGCAGTTGTTCGACATAGCCCCACAGATCGGCTACGCCCGAGCAGTGTACCAATGCGTGTGCAACGGTTTCCTCGTCGCACACGCATCTGGGACAGATCTTTTTGGCGGGGTCCCTACCCGGGCGCCCGTGTCTGTAGAGCCTTTCTCGAACGGGTAAAGCCCCTCGGTAGCACTGCCAGGCCAGGGACTTCTGGAAGTTGTCCATAGGTCCCGGGCTGAATGTCCTACCGAACAGGCTGGCCAGTTCGTCCTCCTCCATGTCTAGGGCTTCTCCGAGGGCGTCGTCGCACCTGCTGCGTACCAGCCCTCTATAGAATGTTGCGGTGGAGTCTCCACTGATAACCGGATCCGCCTGCCAGAGGGCGGTGAGCGCCTGGGCACACTCAGTGTGCCAGGCGCCCAGTTTTCTCGGTCTTTGCTTGACCCAGGATTGCAGCTCGGTGAGTGAGACGAGTCTGGGAAAGGTTCGTCTCACAAACGAGGCCCACACCGGTTGTCCGGTGAGGAATACGTAGAGGTGCCGTAGCCTTAATGCGTGTTTACGCATCATTAGCCACGGCATCCCCAGCCCTCCTTTCGAAGGGTGTTGACAGCAGATGGATCTCCTCACCATAGGAGCCCGCCTCTTCCAAAGGAATTGGAAGAGCGCGCGCTCCATCTTGGTGAGGGTTTCCCTCGGGCAGGGCACTACGGTCAGGCGGTAGTAGATGACGGACGCTATATAAGTGTTCGCCACCTCCGCCCGACCTTTCAGGGATAGTTTGCAACTGGCCCACTTCTGGGTCAGTGCAAACACCCTGTTCGTAACCTCCGCCCAGTTTTTCTCCACCTGGAGGTCCGGTCCGAACCAGACCCCGAGCAACTTCACCGGGCTCTCCGTCCAGTGTCCGACGACGCCATCGGAGGGCATCGGTCTGCCCCTCCACGTGCCGAGTTGCAAACCGATCGACTTGTCCCGGTTCAGCTTAGCCCCTGTGAACTTTTCGTACTCCTCCAGTAAGGTGCCGACCGCCTCGATTTCGGAGGCCGTCGACACCATTACTGTCACGTCATCGGCGTAGGCTGACGCCGCTTTCCGCAATCCCGGTTCTAAAGGGATGCCCTGCAACAACTCCAACTTCCGCAGTAGTGGCTCGAGAGTCAACACATACAGAAGGGAGGAGAGAGGGCACCCTTGTCGGATGGACCGCGCGATTTTGAACGGCTCCGAGAGGTAGCCGTTCACCTTGACCAGATAGATAGATAGATAGATAGATAGATAGATAGATAGATAGATAGATAGATAGATAGATAGATAGATAGATAGATAGATAGATAGATAGATAGATAGATAGATAGAATTTTGGTGGGAGAGATATGAAAGAAAGAAAAATTTCTGTGAGACAAACGAAAAGTGGAAATGAGAGAGAGAGAGAGAGGGAGAGAGAGAGAGAGAGAGAGAGAGAGAGAGAGAGAGAGAGAGAGAGAGAGAGAGAGAGAGAGAGAGAGAGAGAGAGAGAGAGAGAGGGGGAGAGAGAGAGAGAGAAATAGGAAAAAAACGACCTCCGATACTGGATTGGTACTTTATTTACCGACATTGAAAGGATGAAAATCAAAGTACATCTATCGGCCAGAGTTTAATGTGTGTTTCCGGGCAGCTTCATACTAATCATTCGACACCACTTATATATAGAGAATTGTTCTTTTTATATGTTGTTTTTTTTTTCATTAGTGTTTATCTGGTTTAGAATATATATACGCCGTATTCCTGCGTGTTGTAAGAGGCGACAAAATGGCTTGGCACCAGGAAAGGCATCTGAATCTACAACTGTTTCAAAGAACCTATATTTTGAGGCCCGCAATGCTTTAACGCAGAAAATAACCTAAAAATTATTATATGCATATATACACATACGTGTGCATGTATGTAATTATAATATAATACACGCATATATATATATATATATATATATATATATATATATATATATATATATATATATATATATATATATATATATATATATATATATATATATATATATATTATTATTATTATTATTATTCTTTGAGTCTCAGTCATTGATGTTAGTTAACTGGAAAGTTTGTTGAAATGAATATCAAGCCACTACCTGCAGCCTCAGATATTCAGGACGTATCGGAGGGTTCTTGCTGTTCCCAGCAAGCATGCCTTTTGAAGCGTTCCATAAAGCGTGAAGGGGCCAATGTTCTTTAACCATCCCTGGAAACTTTTTGAGATAGTACCTAGTGCGCCTATGACAATCGGTACCACTTTGACTTCATGGCAGTTCCAAATCCTTTTTACCTCCCACTTTAAGTCCTGGTATCGGTTAATTTTATCCCTCTCCTTCTCTTGCACTCTCGTGTCGAATGGGCAGGCCACATCCACAATCAGGCACGATCTTTTTTCTTTGTCCACAACCACCAGGTCAGGTCTAATGTGTTCCAGTTTCTTGTCCGTCTGTATCCTAAAATCCCACAGCAGCTTCACCTGATCGTTTTCTATCACCGACTCTGGCTTATGCTCATACCACTTCTCAGAATGTGGTAAATTGTTTACTTTGCATAGGTGCCAGTGGATCACCCTGCCCATAATATCATGTCTCCAGCCCTTATACTGAGTCTGGGCTAGGTGGTTACACTCGGATACAATGTGAGCCACAGTCTCCTCTCTCTCTCCACAGATCCTGCACAATGGGCTAGCCTCCTCCTTGCAAATATGGTGTTTCAACCACTTCGTTTTGAGAGCCTGCTCTTGCGCAGCCATTAACATTCCTTCTGTAGCCTTTTTAAGGTCTCCTCTTTTCAACCAGTTCCATGTCTGTGGATCTCTGAATTCAGTTTTCTCAAAGAAGGTACTATGAAGGGATTTTTCCTGAAGGCTGCTCTTTCTCCTTGATGTTATTTCCTCCTTGGACATCCCCTGGTCTATTGTCCTCTCCTTACTATCAGTCACGTATTTGTGTAGGTTGTTTTTCTCCATCTGAACACAGTCCTCTATGCTGATAAGACCTCTTCCACCTTCAGGTCTCCTTAAGTAGAGTCTATCGACATCACTCCTCTTGTGGAACATGTTGTAGATAGTCAATAGCTTCCTAGTCTTCCTATCCATTTCTTTTTGTTCAGCAACATTCCATCTCAGAATTCCCGCACTGTACCTAATAATAGACACAGCTCGGGAATTTACTGCACTTATGGCATTCCTACTGTTCAGATGTGACTTTAATACGCTCCTTACTCTCCGAATGTATTCAGTTCTTATCAATTCCTTCATTTTTTTGTTCTTGATGTCATCAGCCTCCAGAACACCCAAATACTTGTATCCTTCTTCAGTGTCAATTTCCTTTATCATCTCACCTGTTGGTACCTCGATTCCGTTACTTCTGCTCAATTTACTCCTCTTCATCACAAGGACTCCACACTTACTAATACCAAATTGCATACATATATCATTGCTGAAAATACGGACAGTGTCAACAAGCACATCCAACTCCTTCTCACTCTTCCCGAAGAGCTTAAGATCGTCCATGAAGAGGAGGTGATTGATGGTAAGCCCTCCCTTTCCCAACCTGTATCCTGCTCTCACTTTTCGCAGTATACTGGTCAGGGGCATCAGGGCAAGGACAAACAACAGACGGGACAGACTATCTCCCTGGAAGATACCTCTCTTGATCTTCACGCTTCCCAAGGATTCTCCAGCTGATGTTAACTCTGTTTCCCAGGACTTCATACTTTTGCCCAACAACTGTCTAATGTTATCTGCCACCCTGAAGATCTCCAGGCTTTTGGTGATCCAAGAATGAGGCACCATGTCAAATGCCTTTTTGTAGTCTATCCATCCCATGGCAAGACCAGTGTGTCTCCTCTTGCAATTCCTCATTACCATCTTATCAATAAGTAACTGGTCCTTTGTACCACGGGACTTCTTTCGGCATCCTTTCTGTTTGTCCGGTAACAAGTTGTTTGTGTGGAGGTGATGGTAGATTTCCTCAGACATAATGCTTGTCAACAGTTTCCACATTACGGACAGACATGTGATAGGTCTATAGTTGGTAACATCATTACCCTTGATTCGGTCTTTCATGATCAGAACTGTGGTACCTTTTGTCCACCACTCTGGTCCCTCACCTGACATCAAGCAGTCATTGAACATGGTTGTCAGTTTCGGGTGGAGGGATGTTATATTTTTAATCCAATACCCCTGCACACCATCTGGGCCTGATGATTTCCAGTTGGTTAGTTTTTTGGCCTGCCCCTTAAGAGTTTCAACTGTGATACTCAAATCAGTTTGTTGGTGTGCCTGTTCACTAATCTCCTTCTGTACTGTCTCAATCCACACTGCCTGGTCATTATGTTTAACATCCTGCTCCCATATTCCTCTCCAGAATGTTTTAGTTTGTTCCGCCTCAGGGATCAAGTCGTTGCCTCTTTCTTTCCCTTCAAGCTGTCCAAACAGCATCTTCTGGTTGTTGTCAAACATGTGGTTCTGTCTATACTGACTGACTCTGTTCTTGTATCGCCTGATTTTTGCACTCTTTGCTACAATGCGTTGCTTCAGTTCCTCTATGATCATATTTAGCTTTTTCCTCCTAGTTTTGTACTTTATTTCCAGTCTATTTATAGTGTCTATGTTTTGTAGTGTCCCATTCAGTAGGGACTCAAGCTTTCCAATGTCATTTCTCATTTCCCTGATTTGAC
The DNA here is from genome assembly GCA_964016885.1 of Eledone cirrhosa. NCBI lineage: Eukaryota > Metazoa > Mollusca > Cephalopoda > Octopoda > Eledonidae > Eledone > Eledone cirrhosa. Next base: position 61,567,574 of record OZ024742.1, read on the forward strand.
CACTCAGTCGTTTCTTCCACCAAGGCTCTGATCTTTCTTGTTTGTTGTTTCCTCTCGCTTTTATACCAAGTAATTTCCTCACCGCATTTGCTGTTGCTTTGAGGATATTGTTGCACTGGTGAAGGCTCCTCGCCTCAAGGTATGGGATGACTTTGTTTACCTTAGCTGTTGTTTCTTTTAACTTTTTTCTGTCTACAAATCTTATGTTCATAGGTTTCCCACTATCATTGTTCAATTCATCTACCACTAAGTTTAGGATATCAACCAAATCTTGTCCTAGCCCGTCAGCATTCATCTCCTCAGTGGCCGTATCTCTGTTCCAGGTATTATTTATTTCAGCTTTCAGATCATTGTCTGCTCCGGATGGTTCCTCCGTTCTCTCGACCTCTTCACCTTCATTTCCCTCTGGCTCGTGGCTTATTATTATTATTATTATTATTATTATTATTATTATTGTTATTGTTATTCCTTGAATCTCAGTCATTGATGTTGGTTAACTGGAAAGTCCGTTGGATTGAATATCAAGCCACTACCTGCAGCCTCAGATATTCAGGACGTATCGGAGGGTTCTTGCCGTTCCAAGCAAGCATGCCTTTTGAAGCGTTCCAAAAAGCGTGAAGGGGCCGATTTTCTTTAACCATCCCTGGAAACCTTTGGAGATAGTCCCCAGTGCGCCTATGACAATCGGGATCACTTTGACTTCATGGCAGTTCCAAATCCTTTTCACCTCCCACTTTAGGTCCTGGTATCGGTTAATTTTCTCCCTCTCCTTCTCTTGCACTCTCGTGTCGAACGGGCAGGCCACATCCACAATCAGGCACGATCTTTTTTCTTTGTCCACAACCACCAGGTCAGGTCTATTGTGTTCCAGTTTTTTGTCCGTCTGTATCCTAAAATCCCACAGCACCTTCACCTGACTGTTCTCCATCACCGCCTCTGGATTATTATTATTATTATTATTATTATTATTATTATTATTATTGGCGACCTACGTAGTAAATCGTATCATCGTGAGCTCCGCAAAGGTTTGTTATTTCCGTTTGTTAAAAATTGCCATTTATGGAAAATTTTATTGTTAACTGTTTATAAGCACACATACATTGTTTTCCGAAAAGGACACCCAAAAAGATTGGGGCCTTGTGCCCAAAATTTTAACTTTTATTATTATCAAAACATTTCTTTGAAAAAAAATGGCTACTTCACCTCTGCACGAAGCAGCTGAAAGCCTTCCTCACAAAATAACACCTCACACCGACACCACCATTGTAAATGTTACTACGTTCGCCAACACAAAAAAAATATAAGCAGTAGCAATATTTTAAATTTGTCTCAGGCAGACATTCATTTCCCGCCATTACCAATGACTGCAGGTGTTAAAGCCTCCACCACCACCACCGCGACAACCACCACCACCACCACCACCGCGACAACAGAAACAAAAGAAGAAAAAAATAAATTAACTCGTGATGTCGAAATGAAATCAAGCAAAATGGACTCTTCCCCACCAAAGACGACTGACGTCACCACCACCACAACTGAAACTAAAATTAATATTAACGATAGCAACAACAACAATAATGACATTATAAAACCCCCTCTTAGTTTCGCCAGAGTAGCAAAACAATTCGAAGCATTTATGGTAACTCAGGAAGATTTAGAAAATGCCAAACAAATGGTAAAGAAAGATGGGTACAGGGTCAGTCTCACGCCCCCACCTAATAAAATGGAGCATCGGCGCCTATGCACCGTGTCGTATAGAACAATAAATGTAAAATCGCGTCGAGTGGAACGGGCATCCGAGTCCCAAATCCAAAAAGCTTTGGGACATGTGTGGGCAAGAAAAACCCACATCAGACGTGGGCAAAAGTATGGAACCGTGGATGTGTTCTTTGAAACACCAGAGGAGGCTAGAGAACACTCCATGGCCCCATTAAAAAGTGACGACTTCACACTCGTCCCAAGCTATTGTGGCCAGAGACTCGTAAAGATCAGGGTGACCCACGTTCCACCGGCCATCGAAATTCCCTGGCTAATAGCGGCTGTCCTCGCCGGCATCGAAGCCAACACGAAAATAATAGCAATAGCAAAAGAAAAGCAGGAAAACTGGTCCGGATCTGGGATGGAGCTCCTAATCCAAGCGGACCAAAAAAGCATTGAGGAGATCCCAGAGGTAATAGACCTCAGTGACGGCAGCCACCTCACGGTAATTGTCGAGGGCAGAAGACCTAGGTGTGTCGTTTGTGGTGAAGGAACCCACCTAAGGGCTTTCTGCCCTCAGGCTAAAAGGTTGAGGCCACCTCTCCTACCCACCCCAGTGACACAACCATCAACACCACCAGTAGCAGAGATGGCAACAACAACTGTAGCAGCAACAACAGAAGCAACTATAACAGCAACAACCCCAGCAACAGTAGCAGAACTAACACCACCACCACCCAACGCTTCAGAACTAGCACCAGCGCCTACACCATCCACCACACCACAACCAAAACTAACGGCTGTGGAGGATTTTCCACTCCCCGGCCTATCACAACTGGAGACAGATTGTGACGACGAGGAGTGGGTAACGATATCCGGAAAAAAAAAAAAAAACCAAAAAAGAAAAAATTCTCTTCCTTCCCCCTCCAAAAACAAAATACAGAGGGAAGCAAATAAACTAAGAAACAAAAAAGTTAGGACAGATATGCCACCATCCACACCAGCATCACCAACACCATCAACCCAAACACCAACACCATCACCATCATTATCCCCAGCACCACCATCACCTACACCACAAAAGTCACCAAAATGCGAAACAGAAACAAACCCACAACAAACGCAAACAAAACAAAACAACCAAAACGATACACACTACACAGCATTAAATTTGAACAACAAGCAATTATTACACTACATCCAACACAACACCAGCATCACAGAAAAAGACTACACAACAACCCCAAAATTCACACCACCTCCACACACACAAATCACTCGCATCACACAGAAAACGTACATGACACTAAAACAAAAATTTCCCAAAGACATCGGAGACTTCCGACAAGCACTCTCCAGGAGGATTTATAAGGACATCCTTCCTGAGGAGGCCACAAGCAGTGAAAAGGATGGAAAAGCCGTCCTTCCCCTACGAGAAGTAAGGTAAGTGGTCTTTCCCATCTTTTCCACTCCTTTTCAACATGACCTCACTCAGAATAGGCAGCATAAATGCGCGTGGCTTGGGGTCGTCATGGAAGCAGGGCCACCTGCTCAACGACCTCAGGTCACTAAACATAGATGTAGTGGCCATCAGCGAGACCAGAATCTCCGAAGGACAGGCTTTCGCACCGATCTTCCGCGGCTACGATGTGTACGCATCCCCCAGCCGTCCGGGATCGGGGGGAGGAGTTGCTGTGCTTTTTCGGAGAGGTTTGGATCTTGCCATACGGGCCATCTTCCTGGACCCAGAAGGTAAGTTGGTGGTGCTGGACGTGACCAGCGGAGACGGGCAAGCTTTCAGGTTAGTGGCCGTCTATGCCCCGACAGGAGCAGGGCGGCCTGATTTCTTCCGGCGTTGGAGACCTTCTTGGAACGTCCCGCTCTTTAGTGTTAGTGGGCTACTGGAACGGGATCTTAGATGCACGCTGGGATTGTGTGGGATTAGTGGATAGGGAAGGAGGGTGCAAGAGTCTCACCAACCTGCTCAGACGTTTTGAACTGTCTGACAGGTACCGAATGGATTTCCCGAATGTACCAATGTGGACTTGGACAAATCGCATAGGGTCATCCAGATCATATCTAGATAGAGTATTTTGTAGGGAAATAGATAGGTCTAGCATAGGCTGTCCACAATTCAAGATAGTCAGCTACACGGACCACAAATTCATGATCTGTGTGCTTGACTTAGATAGGCTTCATAGACGAGGACCCGGCTACTGGAAGCTAAACGCGTCCTTACCAGCGCGCAAGGCCTACAGAGACCGGATTAGCGAACTAGTTAAGCGGGCGTTGACGGGGGCCATCGTCAACAACAAGTGGTGGTTTGCTCTGAAAAGAGCAATTAGAATAGAGTCCATTAGGTTTAGTAAGACTTTAGCTATAGAGAAAAATAGAGCAGAGGGAGAATTAGTTAGAAAATTAGATGAGGCGCTTAGCAAAGGCATCGAGACCGACGTACTTGCGGCGAAATTGGCCCTTGACCAATTCTTCAATGCAAAGCACGAAGGCTGCGTTGTCAGAGCTAGGGTGCGTGCTCTCAGACACGAGGGGACGAAAGCCGTTCAATGGGCCCGAGTGGCGGAGGCGCGTCGTGGCAACAAAGCCACGATCCGGTCTTTGGTGGACCACGACGGGCGCATGCTACTCGATCCTGGGCAAATGTGTGAAGCTTTTCAGCGACACTTCGCTCAACTGTTCGGGGGCAGTGGCGGGCCGGATCGAGGGATGGACTTTAGTGTCTACCTCGACCGACTGCCGCGGCTTTTGGCCACTGAGGCGGAGTGTTGCGAAAAGCCGATAACAACCGCTGAAGTACGGCATGCAATGACTAGTTGCACAAGGGGTAAATCGCCTGGTTTGGATGGTCTGCCCTATGAACTTTACGTACAAATGCCAAACTTGTTCGGAGGCCTCTTGGCGGACGTCTACTGCAACTGGCAACAGAACGGGAGAATTCCCAGCTCTGTGAGCCGAGGAGCGGTGGCGCTGCTGAGAAAGGATCCGAACAAGGGGGATAACATAGATAATTTTAGGCCCATAACTCTGCTAAACACAGAGTTCAAGATTTTGGCCAAGGTGCTAGAAAAGAGGTTGGCGCTTGTCATTGGTGGTCTGGTGGGAGAGGCACAGACATGCGCCATTCCCGTCAGATCCATCCACGACAACCTCCACCTCATGCGATACATCGTAGAGAGGGTAGCTAGGGAACCTGGCACAGGTGGGTCTTTGATAAATTTAGATCAGTCGAAAGCCTTCGATAGGGTCGACCATCGTTACCTAACGGCAGTCCTGAGGGCGGCTGGCTTTGGGCCCGTCTTCAGAGGCTGGATTGCTGCCATGCACAGCGACATCTGCTCTGTAGTGAGAGTGAACGCTCACCTTTCGGAACCGTTCAACATCATGCGCTCGGTCCGCCAAGGATGCCCCCTCTCGTCCCTATTGTACGTATTGACTCTCGAGCCATTACTGCACAAACTGGAGACGTTGAGGGGGGTCCCGCGCGAACTAGGATGCGGAAGATCCGTGTCAGCATATGCCGACGATGTCACCGTAGTGGTGTCGAACGCCAAACACATCGAGGCGATCGGCACTACACTAAGAGAATACGAAGCGGTGACAGGAGCAATGATCAACCAGGAAAAGTCAGTGGGCCTGCAGCTCGGCACCTGGAGAGGCAGGTCCATGCCGTCCAACAGCGTCGTCGGGCGCTGGACGGACGGTCCGGTTAAATTGCTAGGGGTCTGGTTCGGTCCAGACCTCCAGACGGACAAAAACTGGGACGAGGTGACGAGCAGGGTGGCTTCTCTCACCCAGAAATGGGCCGAGAGGAAGCTATCCCTGAAAGGTCGAGCGGAGGTGGCTAACGCGTACATCGCGTCTGACATCTACTACCGCCTGACCGTCGTACCTTGTCCTAAGCCCCTCCTGACTGCGCTGGAGCGTTTGCTCTTTCGCTTCTTGTGGAAGGGACGCGCTCCGATGGTCAGGCGGTCCATCTGCTGTCAACACCCGCTACGTGGAGGGCTGGGCATGCCGTGGCTGATGATGCGCAGACACGCGCTCAGGCTACGACATCTCCACCTCTTCCTCGACGGTGATCAGGTGTGGTCGCCGTTTGCAAGACACGTTTTTCCCCAGCTCGTCTCCTTGACGGAGCTGCAGTCCTGGGTCAAGCGAAGACCGAGAGGGAGCGCTTGGAGACTGGAATGTCTTCAGGCGCTCACAGCCCTCGACCAATCGGGTAATGTGATCGGTGGAAACTCCACCTTGGCGTTCTATAGGGGATTAGTGGAGGGGAAGAGCGACGACGTACTTGGAGAAACTCTAGGCGTCGACGAAAATCAACTAGCCAATCTCTTCGAAAGGACTTTCGGGCCGGGGCCTATGGACAACTTCCAGAAATCCCTGGCCTGGCAGTGCTACCGAGGAGCTTTGCCAGTTCGGGATAAACTCTACAGGCATGGAGGTCCCGGCGCAGGGCGACGAAACCGTCCTGCACGCACTCGTCCAGTGTCCGAGCATTTCTGACTTGTGGGTTTATGTCGAACACCTGCTGTCACGTGTAGGACGGATCCAGCTATCAGCTGAGTCCATCGTGAGGATTGCCCCGCCCCCTTCCTTTAGCCTGGAAGGGCAGGCAGTTTTTATCTGTCTGGTGGCCATGGCGAAAGAGATAGTATGGTGGACACGTTTGAAAGGGCTGAAGACGAGCACTTACCTCTTCGGTGATGCCCTGATTAACTTTTTCAAATTTCATTTGAAAAGGAAAGTCAGGGTAAGGAGGGAAGTGCTCTCTTCCCAGCATTTTGTTGAAAGATGGGTGAGAGAAGCAAGTAAGGCCCGAATGAATGGGCCTTCTCTGAGTATGTGTCTGTAAATTAAAGGTGGAAAACTGGGAGAGGGCACTTGCCCTGGTGGTCAGGGCCACTGTGGTCTTTTAATGGGCTTTCTCCACAAATGTCCCTTGGAAGTCTCCCCCCTATTGGGGAATTTTTCTTTGTTATTTTATTTCAACCTCTGTTTTTTTTACACGCAGAAATGCCCATTTGTACCGTCCTGTATTGTCCTGTACTGTCCTTAATGTCTACTTTATGTGAACCCTTGTGGTTAATAAAGAAAACATTATTATTATTATTATTATTATTATTATTATTATTATTATTATTATTATGTGTACTATATACATGTATACATACATACATAAATGCATATGTGTATATGTACACATATGCATTTTAGGCCATTTTCTGCGCTAAAGCTATTCGGAGCCCCACAAAATAGGTTTATCTTTGAAGCAGTTGTATATAGATAGATAGATACATAGATAGATAGATAGATAGATAGATAGATAGATCAGGTGTCGTGGGTCCTACAAGGCTAACCCTTGTTTTATCAAGGGAAATGTTCTTAAAACGTTTGTTGTTTATGTTCTTTTACTTTAATAATCAATCAAACTTTGTGTGCTTCTAAGTATCATTTCTAGACCTACTGAGATTACATTTCTAATAACTCAATTTTTTTTTCAGTCCCATCTTACTTCTGTGTGTGGTAGTCATAACATGCTTATCAATATCAACTTTGAAATAATGTTGGCTTCAGAATGCGGTGAGTTCTGTGTTCTTATTTTCCTAAGAAATATGTTAACTTCACTTAACTTCCCATTGATTATATTCAAGCTGTGTTTTGTTACTAGGGTGACCTAAAAACAACCTATTTCTGGAATTCCATTTATTTTTGTTTGTTTGTTTTTTGTTTTCTTTTTGTATTTTTTTGGTTTGGTTTCTTATTTGCTTTTTCATATCTGCATGTTTTGTCATATATATTTTATCTTCTCTAAAATTCTTATATAGTAGGGCGTGGGATCTAGTATTACAGGTGTCCGACTCATGAACATATGATTGTTGGTTCAATTTCCTAGACCGGACTGCACATTGTGTTTTTCAGTAAGACGCTTCATTTCACGTTGCTCCAGCCCAGTCAACTGGAAAATAAATAGTACTAACAGCAGCAGCTCTGGAGTTAGCACTTGCAACGCGTTGGCATCTGGTACGGGGGGGGGGGTTCAGGGTCCCTTATCCTTAAAACACCCAGGAAGCCTCATATGGAATGTATCTTAATTGAAGACTAGCTAAATCTGCATATGTGTGAGTTGTAACAGCAATAATATAATGACTGAAAAACCCTATCATTAAAACAACCTCATACCAGTTTTAGCCTTATTGGATGCCAGCTAAATCTATATATTTGTGAGATATAACAGCAACGGCATAAAGAATCTTCATATAAGATATAACTTCACAAGAAGCCATCTAAACCAAAATATGTGTGAGTTTTAACTCCAAAAATGGGATATGACAGTGACTCCTATAAGTAAAGCACGCAAGAAGCCCCTTATAAAATACAATCCCGCAGGAGGCTAGCTAAACCTAGCAAAAAACATATGAAACACAAGAAACCCTATAGGTCAGCAACACCTATATGATATGACAAGAAACCCTATAATTAAAACACACAATAAATCTCCTATGAGATACAATCTCTCAAGAAGCTAGTTACACTTACATATGTGTGAGTTTCACAGCAACAAATATACTAGTTGCAGGATGCTATTTCAATTCTGTAATTTCAGTGTTATATCTAACTTGATGTTGCACTGTTACAGAATTTGCTTTTTCATTTCTGCATGGATAATATTATCCATTTCATCTTCTCGTAAATACTTGTATGCGTACTTTTGTGGTTCTGTGGTTCTGTATTAATTCTCTAATTCCAGTGTCTATATCTAACTTAATGTTACCAGTTTTATAATTAAATTGTTTCTCACTGGAGAAGCAATTCTATAGTTATGTAATCCCAAACTCATTGTGATTTCACGACTGAATTAATATCGTGGTTATTTGATCTGTTGTTTATCTATAGTAACCATCCATAGCAATACGCCATGAGTATTTGTATACAAACACATACATACACACACACGCACGCACACACGCACACACACACACACACGCACACACACACACACACACATATATATATATATATATATATATATATATATATATATATATATATATATATATATATATATATATATATATACATATATATATATATATATATTTATATATATGCAGAGGTTATATTTAATTTGTTGGGATTCAACAAGCTTAAAAATGTTATAACTGATATAAAGCACTCAACAGTTTAGTGGAGTAAATATTCAACATATTAATAAATGAAAACTATATTTATAAAACCATAATTATTTTATTATATATATTTCAAGGGCAACCAAGGCAAATTATGATGCGCTTTCATCAGATAAAATACAGATTTGTTTATAAATAAATATTGACACACCCGGAAAAAAGACAACCTTAATGGTTGTCTTTTTTCCGGGTGTGTCAATATT
>OZ024742.1:61581685-61589185 GCA_964016885.1 Eledone cirrhosa
TACTTATGGTCCTGTGAGTGTTTTGAGCAAAAATTATTTCAAATGTTCAATGCCCTAGGGACCGCATTAGGCGATTTAGCGTTCTCTCTATATAATTCTTAGTCTTTCTTTTTAGATAGATACATAGATATAACGTTGCGCCCTTATAATATCTGTCTGTATGTCTGGCTGTCTGCATTACGTCATTATGACGCGCTCAGTGTGTGTGTGTGTATATATATATGTAGCGTAATGCAGACAGCAAGACATAGCTTTCCTTCCCCTCTTCCAGCGTCTCTCTCTCTCCCTCCCGCTATCCCCCTCTTGTAGTCTGTCTCTTTCTTTCACTCTCACTCTCTCTCTACGCGTCGGACAGACAGACAGAGAAATTGCTGGTTATATATTATAAGGAGATATCCTACAAACAAATGATTAAAATATCACTCCTATCTTCAATCATTTCCATGTGTCATTAATCAATATAAACTATAGGGTTTCTCTTATGCATAGAATTAATATATCAAAGCGCAAATTTTCCATAATTCTCGAAGATACTTGTCTAAGTGTAATATAGGCGGTGGATTGGCTGTATCGGTAGAGGGTCGGACACCATGCTTCGACGCATAGATTTACGGCTCTTGCCATTCTGAGTTCAAATCCCGCCGAGCTTAACTTTGCCTTTCATCCTTACGGGCGGTCGATAAATTAAAGTACCAGTAATGCACTGAGTAATTGTTGGCCTTGTGCCAAATATAGAAACAAGTATATTGTAACCGGTAGGGTTGTGTCGAAGTAAACTTCTTAACTCCAAGACCACCACCATCCTTCGTTCATATATATAGTCATTCCGTCCAAATACCTCATTTGGTTCTGCAGGATGTTGTTTTTGTTTCCTTTTTTTGTTTGTTTTGTTTATTTTGTTTCTATTTGTTGTTGTTTTTTGTTTTTTGTTTTGTTTTTTGCTAAAAATGTTAAATCATCTATTTTCGGCTAAAGAAGATGAAAAAGGTTTTAAATTGTGTGTGTGCATGAGGGGGGAGGGGTTATTAATTATTCAAGCTTTGCTGTTATATCGAAGAAAACTAATCGCCGCCAGATGCAATATAAAGGAACAATGAGATGGAAAAGCCACTCTATGTAGGGGAATAGTAAATAGAAAATGAGTCGGAGGATTACAAAGAAAGAAAGAAAGAAAGAAAGAAAGAAAGAAAGAAAGAAAGAAAGAAAGAAAGAAAGAAAGAAAGAAAGATAGATAGATAGATAGATAGATAGATAGATAGAAAGAAAGAAAGAAATAAAGAAAGAAAGAAAGAAAGAAAGAGGGGGTAAGAAGGAGAAATAGAAAGAAAGAAAAGAAAGAAAGATCGGGGATGAGGATAAGAAGAATATTAAGAAAATGTTATTAGGAATAACTTGAAGGTAGGTATGACCAACCAGAGATTGAGGACAATTGATTTAAAAGTAATATATAACCATGTGTACCTTGTTCTAATTAGGTGACATGTACTTTACATCAATAAGAAAGGTTTCAAGGAAATTACTGATGATTATTATTAGACGGTGGATTGGCAGTATCGGTAGAGCGTCAGACATCATGTTTCATGGGATAGAGTTGCGGCCCTTTATGATCTGAGTTCAAATCACGCCGAGGGTAGCTTTGCTTTTCAACCTTACGGGATCAATAATATAAAGTACCAGTAATACACTGGAGTCGATTTAATCGACTTTCCCCTCACCCCAAGTTGCTAGCCTTGTGCCTATAGTAGAAATCATTACTATTATTATTGTTTATGGGGCTGTGAAGTCGTGTTTTTGTGAGCTTCGTGAGTTAGTTAATTTTAAAGTTTTTGAATTGAATTAATTGTATTTTTTTGTGATAAAGGATCCATAAGATACCTTTTGTTGCTCTTTGTAAAGGCAGCTTCTTTTTCGCCTAAAAATCTTTTAAAAATTTTTTTTTTTAATCATGGCAGGGCCACGCCTCCCAATTCTGAGTCTGCTGTCGTGTGACAGCGGTGTAGGCGTTGAGCTAAGTAACACCACCCCTAGCACAAATTCAGGCAGTATTACCAACAACAAAATCAATTGCACCAGCACCAACAACAAAAAAATCAGATGAAATAAAGAAACAATGGCAACAAACACAACAACGAAATTGATAACACCACCAACAAACAACAACATGAACAACAACAGCAACAACAGCAACTGCATCAAGAGCAACAACAGAATGATTAACAACAACACCAACACCAATTGCAACAACGACAACACCAACAACAAGAACAGCATAAAGAAAAATAGGAGCAACAAAGACAACAACACCACCAACAACAACAGCAAAAACATCAACAACATCAGCAAGAACAATGTGACCAGTAACACGGACAAGAATTCCTTCTCTGCTACATTAGCCCCCCCCCCCCCCCCCCCAAATACCATACTTTAGCATGGACCTTACCCAAAAAGAAAAAACGTTGGCCCAGACGTGGAAGCTCATTAAATATGAGCAAACCTGGGCCAAATTAACCGTCCTGGCAGAGGACATAGAAGCGGTAGTGCGGAAAATGTTGGTCTTTAGATGCATTTCAGTGCAGATAAAAACGGCAGCGATCATTCCCTAAGCCGAAATTGGAGCTGCGCTGAGGTGCATCAGGGATGAAACCGAGTATATAGCGAGGGGAAGACAATACGGACACCATCTCGGGACTGTTTAAGTCAGAAGCCCTTGCTGTGAAAAGCTGTCGGCATATGTGGACGATATCACCGTGATGGTGTCGAACACCTCGGAAAAACAGACGGTCGGTACCTTCTACATCTAAATAATTTATTCTACTTTTGGCACAAGGTCAGCAATTCAAAGGGAAAGAGAAAGTTGACTAAATTGACCCAGCGTAAGGATGAATCTATATCTAAATACTAATATAGGTGACAAAATGTCTCAAACGCCGTGATTAGTACAGTTACTCGTTTTATAATAATATAGGAATGATAGTAACACTTTGGAAAATATGAGACAAAACGCGTGATTAATACGGCTAAAGTGTCGTGATTAATACGGCTAAATATTTTGTACGACACTCTAATGATCCTGCCAACTTAAAAATAATTTACTCACTAGCATCACTAAATTTTCCCCTACAATCATGAAACTTAGCCTAAGAGAAATTCGCCCAGATACTTGAATTACGGCTTTAGATGCATTATGCCGGGTCAAAATGCTTCTAATCTCATTACAAATACTAGGCAATTCAATCTAAACTGAAACTTTTAACAGTGAAATTAGAATACTTTCATCATAGATCTTCTTCCACGGGGTTTTCCTGTTATCCAAGCATCAACAATAACGAGAATAACACATACACACACATGTATACATGGTGTGTATATATATATATATATATATATATATATATATATATATATATATATATATATATATATATATTAGGTATAGGATTATCCTAGATGTAGTAATGGTTAATTACTACACTGGATATGGTTGACGTACGGTGAGAGGTTACTCAACGAGTTATGGAAGGATTGTTGAGGAAACTTAGTTCCTGATCCTTCTGTATTCCGGAGTGTAGATAAAGAATGAATAATAACAGGTAGACATCATAAAAAGGTAATTTATTCCGTGTGCTTACAAATGTTTCCACGGTGGCAATACAGCCTAGTTATGCTATGTGCAAATTTACAACTATTTGCAGAACTCAAATATCAAATGCTGTGACCACTGTATCATCAGAGCAGAATGGTTAAAATGTACAATGTAAATACCCTTAAGTGAGGTTATTGGAGAAGATAGAGTAGAAAAGGAAGAGCGAAAAGTAGGGGAGAGGGAGAGAGAGAGAAAGATATGCAGGGGTTGGAGAAATAGGAGTGAGTGGTTTGTAGATATCTTAATCAAAATGTTATGGTAGGGGTTTTATTATACTGGTTACTTTTAGAGAGATTTGTTGATAGTCAAGGTTGGAATTATGTATTGCCCCAGAGGGTAGGTTCATAGATGTGGAGAGGGAGGGAGGTAGGCCAAAGGCGAGAGAGAGAGAGTGGAATGGATATAGAGGGAGAGATAGAGAGGGGACAGACGAAGTCTACGGGGTGGGTGAACTTTGGGTTCGTAGTAGTAATCTGCGAATTGCACTGAGTTACCATTTATAGTGATAAGCAGGGTATTGTCTTGTAGTGTGGGGGAAGAGAATGTGGTTAGCTAGAAAGCGATGTTATTGTTACGGGTTCGAATGTTAAGTTATTTTATAGTGAGAGAATTTAGCTTTTAGTTTGTGGTTGCAGTATAATTATCGTTCGATTCTATCGTTAAGTAGTTTATTTTTGGATTTTAATATGTAAAAGAGTTCAAGGTTACATAACCTACAGTACTTCAATCCACTCCGATATGCACTTGCTGGAAAGTATATCCCATTTTAAGGTGAACTGTTGGTTGCGTTCACGGTGTTGCCAAGTCTTGTTGGCGAGTGTGGTTACAAAACGGTGATCAGGATGTTTGATTGAGAATCGATGACGGTACCAGCGAGATTTAAACGAGGTGGTGGTAGATCCGATGTAGTACCATTTCTGGACGTTCGATTCAACCGTACATTGGTAAACAATGTTGGACTTTAGGCATTCATTCTTATTTTGAGTTCTGCAAATAGTTGTAAATTTGCACATAGCATAACTAGGCTGTATTACCACCGTGGAAACATTTGTAAGCACACGGAATATATTACCTTTTTATGATGTCTACCTGTTATTATTCATTCTTTATATATATATATATATATATATATATATATATATATATATATATATATATATATATATATATATATATATATATATATATAACTATGTGTGTGTGTGTGTGTGTGAGTACATAACATGTTACGGGTGTGTATGTTAAATATGCATGTTTTTGTGTATATACAGTATATATATATATATATATATATATATATATATATATATATATATATATATATATATATATATATATATATATTGTGATTCTCACTGAATCTTTATTTGTATTAATCTCCCGTGTCTTACAATTAACTTGTTAATAATTTCTATTGACAGGTTATTTGTATGAGTTTATTTTAAAACTACTCGGTTGAGAACTTATTCGATTTGTGCTATTTATGCTATTTTTCGCATGATTTACACTAACTGAATTACTTTGCCAACATCTGGGTTATTCCCCTTGTGATTTCCACACGTGGTTTAACTTACCACCGTGTCTTTCACTTATTAGGTACAGAGCGAAATTCCTGTTGATAACGTGATATTCCTTGTTCGATCGTTATACCCAAGCTTATATTTTTAAGCATACTGTATTTTGATTTAGGTGTCACAGAAACTCTACATCGGATTTTAACAGCAATTCCGGGAGTCCAGGTCTGGTTATCATTTATTTTTTATCATTTATTTTGTTTTGACCTGTTTAGCTTGATTTGTTTTTTTGCTTGGGTGGTTAATGCCTTCTTGACCACCTTTTCAGTTTTGTATGGCTTCTTAACACATTGTTTAGCTCTGGTTTTTAACTATTGAGCACTTTGCCAGTATCATTTCTGATGTTTGCGTTTCGCTTCGCTTTTCCTGCCCACCGAAATGCGATTCTCGCTGAATCTTTATTTATATATATATATATATATATATATATATATATATTATATATATATATATATAAATGTATGTAATATATATATATATATATATATATAGCAGGCACACAAGTCAAACTGTGATAAATATTATGGTTGAGAATAATAAATTGTTTCTAGCTAGTTGGCTAAAGCACCATATTTTAGTCTTTAATGAAAACAAAATCTTTCCGACATTTCTTATTTTTTACTTCCTTTCTTTCTTCATTATTTTCCATCTTTTTTTTTTTTTTTTTTTTTTGAAGCCTTGCTTTCAAATTCCAATTTTATATTTTATCTCGTTATATTTTAAGTCCGTCTCGAAGTAATTTTCTCCCATTCTTATTTATTCATTTATTTGTATAATTTGCTTGTTGGCTTGTGTTTTCCTATCGCTTGTTTGAAGTCAATTTTCTGTTTGGCACGGATTAAACAATTGATTTTCATGTTATTTTTAAATGTTAGATTTTTCTCACGTTGTTGTTATGTGTGTTGTTTTTGTTTGGGGTTTTTGTATTTATTCCTTATGTTGATTTATTTTATTTTCTGTTTGTTCTATATCGTGCTAACTACACAAGTGTCAGCGCATAGATTTACATTCAGAGTTCTGCAGTTTGTTTTATTTTTTAATATTAAAACTATGAGTTGGCATTTTCCATTAACTATTATATAATATATGCCTTAAGATCACAACTGCTGCAAATTGCTTTATACTTTGTAATCTAGTAAATCTTGAGTGATTCTATGATAACTTAACAGCTGTGCTTTAAAGAAACATTTAAAGTGGGGCGATTACTTTTTTTCGTCGACGTGAACATTTCATGGGGAATTTAATGAACACTTCTTGAATGTTGTTTCCTTTGTTGTTAAAATATTAAATTAAGTGATAGACGTCATGCCACGCCCAGGTTTACACATCCATTACGTATTTGGATGCGTTTAGTAGAGTCTCCACAATTGCATGGGTTCGATCTAAATATCCAGATCCATTGCTCTTTCATTAAGGCATTAAACATAATATAAAAATGGGCGCCATCAGAATTGTACACTAAAGACATTGACTTGGCAACAAAATGGCGAAATGTCTCGAATTGAAACCAGCGTCGCTATTGTACACAACTTGCACAGACACACACAGACGCGAGCGTGTTTGGATTTATATGCACGTGTACAGAAAATGGACGTTAAACGATGATGGTGATGATGATGATATATGTATGTATATATATATATATATATATATATATATAGATAGATAGATACATGCATACATACATACACACGTACATACATATATATATATATATATATATATATATGTGTGTGTGTGTGTGTGTGTGTGTGTGTGTGTGTGTGTGTGTGTGTGTGTGTGTGTGTGTGTGTGTCGGGTTCAATCGGGAGTAACCACAGTAAGTAAGGTACTCAATACATAGCAGAGTATAAATGTTTAATATAGAAATGGCTTCTACAAGACTAGAACTGTTTCATTCGAAGGAAATCATCAGTTCTAGTCTTGCAGAAGCCATTTATATATATATATATATATATATATATATATATATATATATATATATATATATATATATATATTCGGTCACCTAGGTGACCGAATTAGCAGCGGAAGTGGGTGTTCAGAAAGTACAATAACTAGTGTAAGAACGGGATGGAAGAAGTTCAGGGAACTACTACCACTGCTAGCTGCAAAAGGCTTCTCCCTCAAAATGAAAGGCAGACTGTATGATGCGTGTATCCGAACATCAATGTTACATGGTAGTGAGACCTGGGCGCTGAAGGTGGAAGACTTACGTAGATTAGAGAGAAACGAAGCCTGCATGCTCCGATGGATGTGTAATAGTAATATACGCGAACGACA
>OZ024742.1:61596685-61614185 GCA_964016885.1 Eledone cirrhosa
TTGTTCTCCGCGTTAATGCTTTCGTCGCTTTATCCTCACGGCACATCTGAGATAATCTGTCCGACCAAGGATGTATATTGTATATTTTCCCCCCGTGAGGTGGAATAGCTGATGCAGTGAGGATGGCTCGCTGTTCGCCGCGGTAACATTTCTACCATATTGTCGCATGCGGAGCCTAGCTGAGATATGCCGTCCATTACAAGATGTACTTCTACCTATTTCCAAATTTTTATGATTTTTTCTTTTACTTTTGTTTTTCTTTTGGCGATTATGATATGATAAATGTATTTTAGACAGTCTAGACTAAAGCTCTCTTCTGTCTGTGCAGCTTATTTCCGAACGAAATTTGAGAAGTCCCCAGGGAATAAGTAACTATGTTTTCTAAACTACGCACATTTAGTGGGACGGACGAGGCAGTAAAACATGGTTAGTGTTGAAATGTTGAAATGAACGCAATTACTGAAGAATATGTTCTATTGCATAGATATATTAAATATGGCAGGCAGACATGTACTTTTTTTACTGTGTTTTTTTATGGGGGGGGGCGTTTTACTGGCATCTAATAAGCATTAGATGATTTTGAGATAGATAAATAGAAAAATATTTATATATATATATATATAGAGAGAGAGAGAGAGAGAGAGGGGGGGAGCAACACATAGATAGATAGATAGATAGATAGATAGATAGATAGATAGATAGATAGAGAGAGAGAGAGAGAAGGCTGGACAAAAGACAAACAGATTAATAGCTATGTAGATACAGACAGGGAGCTGAACAGACATACAAAGGGATAGAGAGAGAGAGAGAGAGAGAGAGAGAGAGAGAGAGAGAGAGAGAGAGAGAGAGAGAGAGATGTAGTTAGACGAATATATGCTCACAGATTTAACATGCACATACACATTTACATATACATGGACGGATGGATGGACAAATAGATGAAAAGTAAAAGCGTATTATGAGGTTAGATAAATATAATAGAACTCGATCTGTGAACTGCAGCGAATAACGCAGAGGGAATATTTTTGAAACCAGAGAGAATAACACTGACATTCTCAGCCTGTAAATAATATTATATGTAATAACAGATATATTTATCGTCGGGGAAAATATTGTTGTTTTCACTTGACTAGACATAAGACTGACCGACTATTTCTGATGACGTCGGCGGATTGGCAGAGTCACTAAAGCGTAGGACAAAATGTCTGCTGGAGTCCCGTTTTCTCCGTTCTGAGTTCAAATACCACCGAGTTCCAATTTGCATTCATTATTTCGTTGTTGATAGGGCGGTGGATTGGCAGTATCGGTAGAGGGTCGGACGCCATGCTTTCCAGCATAGTTACGTCCCTTTACGATCTGAGTTCAAATCCCGCCGAGGTTGACTTTGCCTTTCATCCTTACGCGGTCGATAAAATAAAGTACCTGTAATGCACTGAGTAATTGCTGGCCTTGTGCCTAAAGTAGAAACAATTATTTCGTTGTTGATAAATAAAGTACAAGTGGTCCCTCGCTTTCTTTCTCTTTATTCCTATCTCTCATTCCTTTTTTCTTCCTTTCTGGAAGTCATTGTCTGTTTTCAAACCTGTTGACAGTTGGGTTCCAATGCTCAAAAAATGCCGTATGTCATGAGTGAGGTCTTACAATTCTATCACCAATTAAGGGCTCAATAGTGATGCTTTCTGATTCCATGTGCTTTGATATTAAATCACGCCGAAGTCAACTTTGTTTATCATCCGTTTGAAGGTAAATATAATAAAACATCAGTCCAGTACAGATAATTGGAGGATTTGTGAGAGCATCAGACGGTGTGTTTTGTGGTATTTATTTCAGGCCTCTCTTTGAGTATTCTTACTTCCTTCCCTCGAGTCTTGGAAACTCTGAAATAAGGTCAACAAATTCGGGAGAAGTGCAAATTAAATTAAACCAACGCCAGTACATAACTGCTACATCATTTTATCGACCTAGGAAGAGTGAAAGATAAAGCTGACCTATGCAGAAACGTAAAGAGCATAACCAAATACTGATAAGCATTTGTCCAACATACTAACATCTCTGCCAACCCATCGCTCCGAAGATATTAACAGTAATTTCAACTCAAAACACAGTGATCAACTAAAACAACGGAAGTCATTTATTTCGTTCTTTGTATGAAGATTTGGCTACAGTCTCTAGCAGATTGAGCAGCCACGTAGAGGTTCTCGCGTTTAACGCACTTTCAAGTCGTTTGATACTATATTCGATAAAAAGTATTCTTTAACAATTGTTTTATGAAAATTAGTTTCCATGAAAGTATGTTCACGAAATTATTCATTGACGAAAGTGCGTTTAAAAAATTGTTCTGCGAAAGGTAGCTACGGTGAAAAATCGTTCGGTGAAACATTGTGCCCGAGATTCAGTATGCTAAGATACCATCAGACCAAAGAAATGGTCCGAAAGTGTATAACAAAGTCATTCTGTTATAAACACCCATGAGGTAGATAGGCGAGTGCGTTAAAACAGATAACATTCATGAACCCTGTTGGGCGTCGAATAAAATTACGATACTTAGGACTGATAGAGAGTCGAATAAAATTATGTTTGATTACAAAATCGGTAAAGTGTTCGAGAAAATAATGCCTGGTAAGTATTTTTAGCCAAATGCTTTGCTGTATTTACATTTAACGCCGGAGTTGTCTACTCCTCATTATTCTGAGGTCAATAAATTAAAATACTCGTGTGTTTAGTGATTAGTGGGGGCTTACATGTATGTGCGTGAGTAGTGTGTGTGCGTGTGGTGTGAAGGTTACATGTGTGTGTATGTGTGGCGTGTGTAGTAATTAATAGTGATTATATGTAGTGTGTGTGGCTGGTGTGTTTTATAGAGATTACACGTATGTATGTATATATGTATGTATATATCTACGGTTGTATGTATGTGTGTGGTATGTGTCATGATATTAATGGGGATTACATGTATGCATGTGTATGTGTGATGTCTTGAAGTGTTTAGTGGGATGTGTGTCTCTTGTAATATTTACTCAGGAATTAACTGTTTTTGGTACGACGTCTCTAGTTTAGCCGACTATTATATTTATATATGTTGTAATGTTCAATCGGAATTACATTGTCTCTGGTAGTGTTTAATACTAGAGCTAATCCAATCAACTGTCTTGCCCTAAATGTTTGTGACGCGGTGCTCATGTTAGAAACCGATATTTAGATTTGATACTAAACTGGTGCAGTGCAACCACTTAATACATATCTGGAGGTATAAATGTGAATCCAATAGTTTTCGTTGCAATCTGTTTAAAGACAACCTGTCTCTCTCTCTCTCTCTTTCTATCTATCTCTCTCTCTCTCTATCTCTTGCTAACAGTGTTGATATTCTAATGGTTAAACCAATATTCTCTAGACAGAAATCCCACCAAACTAAACTCTTGAATTATTTGCTTTATTTGTATTATTTACGATACCAAAAGTTCTGCATTTTAACAAATATATTTGATAGGATAATTTAGAATGTTTACCGAACTGTTTATTATAACATTAACGCCAAAATACTTACATAATTACTCCAATGATTGAAGGTTTTCTTATTGGTGATCTATCCAAAT
Source organism: Eledone cirrhosa (assembly GCA_964016885.1). Taxonomy (NCBI): domain Eukaryota; kingdom Metazoa; phylum Mollusca; class Cephalopoda; order Octopoda; family Eledonidae; genus Eledone; species Eledone cirrhosa. Next base: position 61,600,279 of record OZ024742.1, read on the forward strand.
GTCGAGAGATGATATATACAGATAGAACAGATATAGAAGGATCAGGAAAGATGTTGATTGCGTAACTGGTTACTGAAAAACTTGCAACAATCAATACATTGCTACAACTGTATTTATATCATCGAATGAAATGTTGACCTTTTTTGTCTTTTACTTATTAAATAAATGATGTAATCTTCTATTTACATACTGTTTGTCAATCACTAACAAATATATCATACATGTACTGCAGCCATAATAATTTCTAAATTTGGCATAAGGCCAGCAATTTGGGGTAAAGAAAAAACCGATTATATCAACCTCAGTACTTATCTGATAAGGCAGCGAATTAGCAGAATCATTAGAACATTGGATAGAATGTTTTGCTATATTCGTTCCAGTTCCCTGCGCTCTGAGTTCAAATCTCACCGAGGTTAATTGTTCACTAAAACAAAGTACTAGTCCAATACTGGGTTGACTCTTCCTCTATATCTCACTCTATATCTCACTTACTCTATATCCCACTTGTTCTCTAACACTCACTCTCTTTAATCTGGAAGACATTGGCCGTATTGAGATCGGGAGAGGGGATGGATTATGTTAGGTTTAAACAAAATATCCAAGAAACGCTATATGTCACAACAGCACCCCTACGACTCTAGCATGAGATACTGGTCCATACACATCTGGTACTTTATTATCGATCTTGGAAGGATGAAAGACAAAGTTGAGCTCGGGCGAATCTCAAGACAGTCCATAAACAAGCATAAGAGATACTTCAAAGCATTTCGTCCGACGCTCCGTCAATTTGGCCAATCCACCATCCTATACACTGCAGCCTTAATAATCACTTTGAAGCTGTTTTCACTTCACAGCCACGTGTTTCCAGGTTCACTCCCACAGCGTTACTATAGTTTCAAGATGTCTGTTTAACTCTTTTTAGTGGAATTTGATAGGTGGAAACTGTGCCAACACTTCGGTAAAGGTCTTAATCACAAACTCAGTAGCATAACAGACCAGAACCATTGAGCGTCGGAGAAAATGATTTACAGTATTTGTTCTAGCTCTGGGTTCTGAGTCCAAATCACGATGAGGTTTACTTTGCTTTACAGCTTTCGGGGATCGATAAAATATTGTACAAGGGAAGCACTGGGATCCATTTAATCGAAGTTTCTAAACTTCCAAATTGCCGATCTTGTACCTAAATTAGAAACCATTATTATTACTTTTATTTGTTTTCCAGAAACTTTTCTTAGGCCTGTCAGCCAGCATATCTATAGCGGATCTTAATCACATCCAGCCCAAGGTTTCATATATATATATATATATATATATATATATATATATATATATATATATACATACATATAATTAAAAGTTTAACAAGGTTCATTGAATTGATCAATGAATAAAGTTTTACAATAGATTAGAAGCACTCAACAGTGAGGTTTTCTGGAGTTATTAATATTACTTCAAAATATTAATAAATATAGACATTCATGTGATCAAATATATTTTATTATACATATTTCAGAGGTACTAAGCTATTTCATCAGTACGTCCTAATCAGATAAAATAAATTGATGTCTGACATATCTCGACTGTGCTGATGGTTCAAATCCAAGACTGGATTTGAACCATCAGCATAGTCGAGATATGTCAGACATCAATTTATTTTATCTGATTAGGACGTACTGATGAAATAGCTTAGTACCTCTGAAATATGTATAATAAAATATATTTGATCACATGAATGTCTATATTTATTAATATTTTGAAGTAATATATATATATATATATATATATATATATATATATATATATATATATATATATATATATATATATATATATATATATATATACACGGGTGTGTATGATTGTGTATAAAAGATTATATTAATAAAAGGAATTCCAACTTTGTCTGATTTACTCGTTTTATTTACAATCCTTTAAAATTATAATGATATTATAATGAAATAATATGGTAGAATATTAAATGTTAAGTGTTAATTGAACAAGTACTTTCATGCTTTCGCAATGTTCAGGTTCATATTAAGTGGTGACAGTCAAGTTTACAATTTTCAACTGTAATGAGATGAGTAAATTCTGTGCCTTATATACAGTAAAAAGGGGCTACAGAATGCTAAGTTTTGCAAACTGTATTTCGACAAATCGGTGTGTAGTGACGCCTAAACCAATCAGATTTAGTAATCTGGTGAGACTACACACCGATTGGTGGAAATACAGTTTGCAAAACTTAGCATTCTGTAGCCCATTTTTACTGTATATAAGGCACAGAATGTACCCATCTCATTACAGTTGAAAATTACAATCTTATACAAAGCTATGTTAGAGTTAATGCCCTTATATATATATATATTTATAAATATAAATATATATATATAAATATATTTATATATATATATAAGGGCATTAACTATTAACATCCGAAACGTTAAGACCCTCTTCCTGCTATATCAAACGTTAACCTAATATGTACTGATTGTGTTGTTATTTCTGTTTACCTTTTACATACATATATATATATATGTGTGTGTGTGTGTGTGTGTGTGTGTGTGTGTGTGTGTGTGTGTGTATGTGGGTGTGTGTGTGTGTGTGTGTGTGTGTGTGTGTGTGTGTGTGTGTGTGTGTGTGTGTGTGTGTGTGTGAATAAAAAATGGCGAGCTGTGTTGTTTCAATAGGATATATATAAAAATGAAGAATTAGAAATAGAAGCCAGGACTATCCGTCATCAGTAGTCTACTAGCCATCATAATGTATTTCTTCGCATTACAGACCATATATCTCAGGCTAGGGCGATGCTATAACTAAAGTTATTGGGATAAAAAGAGTTGGGTGGAGAGAGAGAGACAGGTAAACAAACAGGAATGGTGAGGCAACGTAAAGAGAGGAAAACATGAGAAAATAAAGTCAATAATTCATGAGAACGTGGGAATATTGACGAGGAGACGAACGACACATCTTGGCCGTGCGAATGTGAGCGAGGAAAGAATTTCGTACGGTGTGGGACGATGGAGGAAGGGAGAGAGAGGGTGGGTAGCAGAGAGTGAGTGAAAGTGTGATGAAGAGGCTAGCCGAGAGAGGGTGACTAGCAGAGGGGTTGAGTGAAAGTAAGGGGGAGAAGGAGAGAGAAAGAGGATATCAGTAAGGGAAGAGAAAAAGATAGGTCACAGCGAAGGGGAAAGCATATATGAATGAGAAATGGTGAGGTGTGTTTTTACAAATAGGATATATATAAAAATGAAGAATTAGAAATAGAAGCCCGGACTATCCGTCATCAGTGGTGTACTAGTCATCATAGGTATTTCTTCGCATTACAGACCATATACCTCAGGCTAGGGCGGTGCAATAACTAAAATAAGTTATATATATATATATATATATATATATATATATATATATATATACATATATATATAAATATATATATACATATATATATATATATATATATATATATATATATATATATATATATATATATATATATATATATATATATATATATATATATATATATATATATATATATATATATATATATATAATCAAGGTTTAGCAAATAAGAAAGAGTTTTAAAATAAATGTTAAAAGATTCACTCTACCTGCTGTAGTTACCCTTACCGTACGGTTTCAAGTCTCAAAAATAAATGGATAGTCCTTACGGACATCCATTGAAAAGAAAGACTCTCGTCAGAGGGCTCTTTTCACTCGGAGAGTATAAAATTCCCGAGTTCAAATTACGAACTGGCTCTATTCAAAATTGTTCCCGAGATGAGAGTGAATGATATAGAAGCAATTCTGTCCAGTGTCGTGTGCAAAGATAGAAGGCAGAGGCGGAAAGGTCAATCCATTGCCACTAGAAATAGCAGCAGTGAAAACGACCAAAATGTTATCTCAACCAGGGGAGATTAATAATAATAAAGTATATATCCCTACATGCAAAATACATATAGAGACACATGTATTATCCAACCATATGCCAATGTGGTCCTATGGCAGGTTAATAAATTAACGAGCCAGAACATATATAATCAAGGTTTTGGCATATAGTTGGATAATACAATGGTCCCTATATGTATTTTGCATATATATATATATATATATATATATATATATATATAATGCAAGTTAGAAATAGAGATGTGAAAACAAACACAATACAAGTTAAAACATTTTCATTTATATTCATGATATATTTATTTTATATTTCTATGTAGAACGCCACTATTGTGAAGATGTGGGTATTTATAATCACTTTTCGGGTGTAGGTCTCCATCTTATGTTATTTACCCCACACGAATAAAAACAAAATTGACACTAGAGAGATTTAAACTCTAAACGTAGGAAATGTTCCTATATACATAAACCCAACTAGTGCTGACTCTCTATATTTTCTAAAATCTTCCCCTTTATTATATCATTAGCAGCAGTGCCCAACATTGATTGAGTTTATTAGTACTTTGATTATATGCTTCTTCTTTTGGCCTTCAAATTCTGAGACCGTTCTGAAATGCAGCATATCTTTGAAAATATAAGGAGACATGGATACATATTCAATTGGTTATGTTAACCAATTTCTACGTGAATATCTGGTGAAGCCAGGACTTCAAATCAAAGAAAGTAGCTGGTTGATGCTCTCTTTATAGCAAATCAGTAAAAAAAATATATGCAAAACTTTTCTGAAGTTCGACACATGACACAACGTTTTTCTTATCCAAATTTCAACGATAAAGCTAAGTTTCTTTGTTAGAAACCATCTCCCCACTTCCTTGCATGAAGAATTCAAATACATATTTCACTTTTATATATTAAGATAATAAGAAAATATAGCGTTTTACTGAACAAATCAGAAACATACTTGTAAATCATAAATGAATGTTGTCAAGAGTGAATTATAAAGTTTTAAATATGGTTTTAACATTAAAAGATTTTCATGTTTATATACTTTATTTTTTAACTGACTTCGAAATCTGGTGTTAGCATTTGTTTGTGATGTTCTATGAGACTGAAAGAAATATTTTCTTTTTTCTTAATGCTTTAGAAATATAGAATAAAGTAATACTCTAAAATTAAAGTGGAAAATTTTACATTCATATTTCAATATATGATGGATATCTATATGTATAAAAAAAAAATCAGTAAATAACAGAACGTATTATGAGAAACTAACTTTGTTTAATATTTAATATTTGAAACAAGGACAAAAGCTGGAACAGTAAACCAGAATAGATAATAATGATAATGCTTTCTTTATTAACCACAAGGGTTGATATAAAGTATAACATTAAAGACAGCACAGGACAGTACAGGACGGTACAAATGGGCATATCTGCGTCTACATGTATAAAACAAAAACAAAGGAAGTAACAAAAAAATGAAACAAGGAAAAATTCCCCAAAAGGGGGGAGACTTCTGAGGGTCACTCGTGGAGAAGGCCCACAAAAAAGCCACGGTCACCCTCCCCGCTAGAACAAGCGCCCTCTCCCAGTTATCCTCCTTCAATACTACAGATATACGCTCAAGGCAGGCTCATTCAAATGGGCCATTCTTGCCTCTCTTGCCGACCATTCAACAAACTGGCTGGAAAGCAGTACTTCCCTCTCCACCCTGATTTTCCTTTTCATGTGAAACCTGAAAAAGTTAATGAGAGCGTTGCCGAAGAGGAAAGTGCCCGCGACGGGGCAATCCTCACGATGGACTCAGCTGATAGTCGGATCCGTCCTATACGAGACAGCAGGTGTTCGACATAAACCCACAAGTCAGCAATGCTCGGACACTGACTGACGTCACCTACATGTCTGTTGAGTTTATCCCGAACTGGCAAAGCTCCCCGGTAGCACTGCGAGGCCTGACATTTCTGGAAGTTGCCCCGGCCCGAAATTTCTCTCGAAGAGATTGGCTACCTGATTTTCTTCGACTCCCAGTCTCTCCAAGGACGTCGTCGCTCTTTCCTTCCACTAACCCTCTACAGAACGCCAAGATGGCGTTTCCACCGATCGCATCGCCCGATTGGTCGAGGGCTGTGAGTGGCTGAAGACATTCCAATATCCGCTCGACCTTTCAGGGATAGTTTCCTCTCGGCCCATTTCTGAGAGAGGGCACCCTGCTCGTCACCTCGTCCCAGTTTTTTTTCCTTCTAGAGGTCCGGACCGAACCAGGCTCCTAGCAATTTAACCGATCCGTCCGTCAAGCGCCCGACGACGCTGTTGGACGGCATGGACCTTCCCCGCCAGGCACCGAGCCGCAAGCGCCCCTACTTTTCCAGGTTAATCATTGCTCCTGTCATCGCCTCATATTCTCTTGGTGTAGTGTCGATCTCCTCGATTTGTTTGACGCCTGAAAACACTACGGTGACGTCGTCGGCATATGCTGACACGGTTCTCCCGCATCCCAGTTCGCGCAGGACGCCCCTCAACGTCTCCAGTTTGTGCATTAATAGCTCGAAAGTCAGTACGTACAACAGGGACGAAAGGGTGACCGAGTGCATGATGTTGATGAGCATGGGAGTGACACACCCTCAGAAAGCCCTATTCATGGTCGACCGTATCAGATGCTTTCGATTAATCTAAATTGATCAGGGCCCCACTTCTGCCAGGTTCCTTAGCTGCCCTCTCCACGATGTATCACATGAAGTGGAGATTAATAGCGCATGTTTGCGCCCCTCGCACCAGACTCCCGACGAAAAGCACCAACCTCGTTGCTAATAACTTGGCCAATATTTTGAACGTGATGCTTGTAGGGAAAACCATGCAAAACAGGTGATTTACGATCATTCCACGATCGGTCCCACCACTACTTCCGAAAATTTGAGCTAAGTGCTGCTGAAAGGCCATACACATCTGCTCAGGATCGACTGACATGCGCTCGTCATTCTGCACCAAAGACCGGATCGTGGTTTTGTTGTGACGCCGCCACTCCGCCACCCGAGCTTATTGAACGGCTTTCGTTCCCTCGTGTCTTAGTGCACGCACCCTAGCTCTGACAATGCAGGCTTCGTACACAACGTTGAATAATTGGTTGAGGGCCAATCTCCCCACTTGCACGTTTGTCGTAATGCCTTTTTTAAGCGTCTCGTCTAGTTTTCTAACTAGTTCTCACTCTTGTCTACTCTTTTCTATCACTATAGCCTTGCTAAACCTAATAGATCTACTCTGGTCGCTTTTTTCAGGGTGAACCACCATTTTTTAATGACGACTTCCCCCGTCAACGCCCGCTTAACTAATTCGCTAATCCGGTCTCTGTAGGCCTTACGTGATGGGAGCGACGTGTTCAGCTTCCAGTATCCGGGTCCCTGTTTATGTAAAATATGTAAGTGTACTACGCAGTTCACAAATTTGTGGTTTGTGTTGCTGACCACTTTGAAATGTGGACATCGTATGTTAGACTTATCTATATCCCTACAGAATACCCTATCTAGATACAATCTGGATGACCCGATGCGGTTTGTCTATGTCCACATTGGCTCATTCGGGAAATCTGGACGGTACCTGTCAGACAGTTGGAAACGTCTGAGCAGGTTTGCATCAGAGTGCATCGAAGATGCCGTTCCAGTCGCCTACTAACACTAAAGAGCGCGACGTTCTAAGGAAGGTCTCCAGGCACCGAAAGAAGTCAAGCCTCCCTGCCTCTGTCGGTGCGTAGGCGGCCACTAGCCTGAAAGCTCGTCACGTCCAGCACCACCAAGTTACATTCTATCAAGAAGATAGCCCTTGTCTCGAAATCCAGACCTTTATGTAAAAACACTGCAAATCGACCCCAAGATCCCGGACGGCTTGGAGATGGGTACCAGTCAGGCACCTCATAAACAGTTTGTGACAAAATAAACTGGCAAAAAAAGCTTTTATAAACAAGTGAAAAATGACAAACTTACTCAAGCCGACACGAACATGTCCGTATAAAGCAATGACAATAATAATAATAATAACTGTTTCTACTTTTGGCACAAGGCCAGCAATTATCCCAGTTCATTACTGGTGCAATATTTTATCGAACTCGTCGGGATGAAAGGCAAAGTCAACCTCGGTGGGATTTGAACTCAGATCGTAAAGGGACGTAACTATGCTGGAAAGCATGGCGTCCAACCCTCTACCGATACTGCCAATAATAATAATAATTGTTTCTACTTTTGGCACAAGGCCAGCAATTACCCCAGTTCATTACTGGTGCAATATTTTATCGACCTCGTCGGGATGAAAGGCAAAGCTAAACCTCGGCGGGATTTGAACTCAGAGCGTAAAGGGACGTAAAGAAGAAGGGGAGGAGGGGGGAGGAGGAACACAGATATATATATATATATATATATATACACACATTACACACACACAAACGTACACACATATATGTGTGTATGTGTATATATATATATATATACTTCTAGCCATTATTGACAAACATACATATATACATTCATATATATATTGGGGGGGGGGGTATGTGAGTGTGTGTGTGTGCATGTGTGTATCTGTGTCTGTACGTGTGTGTGTGCGTGCACGTATGTTTGTAAATATGTTTTGGTTAAAGATTTCACTTTGCAACCACGCAGCTTCAGATTCAGTTACACTATGTCTCCTTGAGAAGTGTCTTATAGCGTCGGACTGATAAATACCTTGTGAGTGAAATTTTGTAGACGGAAACTGTTTGGAAGCCCTTTGTATGCGTGTGACGGTGCTTGTATTTACGTTTGTTGTTTATGTCCCGCACCTTCAGGGTTCTCCAAAAAGAGATCGATAAAATAAGTAACAGGCTTACAAAAAATATGTAATAGAATAGATATTATCGGCTAAATCGCTTCAAAGTGATGGAGTCATAGGGGCACCTTACTGACATACGGCGTTTCTTGGGCATTTTTTGTAACTGACAGGGCCCATCTCCAAGTCTAATCATAGCAGATTACTTCCAGATTAGGAGAGTGAGTGATGGAGGGGACGTGAGAAAGATATATAGTTAGTAGATAAATCTACCCTAGTAGATTTATCGACCTCAAAAGGATGAAAGGGGAAGTTGACAGATACGGGATTTGAAATAAAAACGCAGAGTCGGAACAAATAAGGGAAAGCATTTTATCCAGCGTCCTAACGACTCTGGTGCCAATTCGCCGGCTGTGTTTTTGCGTATATGTATATGCAAAACACAGCCGGCGAATTAATACATATCTTGAAGGTAGTTGTGTTCTCCAGACGTTTGTCATCGTCGTCATCGTTGTTGTCGTGGTTGTCGTTGTCGTCATCGTCGTTGTGGTCATTGTTGTTGTTCTCTACATTCCTTCCGTTTCTCTCATAAATTCATTGAAATATTAATTTCCCGTTTATTGTCCACAAGAGCACCACTCTACAAAGAGTAGCTACTTCTCAGCTAGACCAACTATTAAATAATTGATTTAGTGCTGTTGAACCTACGCACTTTCCTTTAGATATATCCGCCATAGATCCGTTTTGTCTTGACGCTTTTGCTGATGTTGTTTATTATCATTGTAATTAATAGAGTGGGGTGGATCGGCAGAATCGTCAGTGAGTGGGGCATTTAATTATGTCTTGTTAGTTACGAAATCTTTTACGTTCTATGTTCAAATCCAGCCGATATCAACTTTGCCTTTTAACCTACCGAGCTCGATAAAATAAAGATTCCGTTAAGTACTCGTCAACTAAGCTCTCTTCGCAAATTACTGACCTTATATCAAATTTAAAACCATTACCATTAACTTTTTCTTTCGGGATCGATGATAGTAGTAGATCGATGATGTAGTTGTGAAACCTGAGGACGATGTTCCGCCTGTTTCAGTACCTAATTTGATGAATGTTTCTAAAGTACATACAAGACCAGAAATTTGGGGGAATGGGGAAACTTAGTCCATTAAATCTACCTCAGTAGTTGACTGGTATTTTATTTTGTCAACCTAAAAAGGGTAAAAGGCAAATTTAACCTGTTACATATCAACTCGGAACTTAAACAGCCGGAACAACTACCGCAAGGCAACTCGTCGAATGTTTTAATATTTCCTCGTATCCACAGCTCCTAGACTGGTTATTTTATCCTACCCTCTAATGCAAGGGTCTGAAACACGTGACTTGCAAACTACTTTCTTTATTTCTCGCCTCTTTCATATTCTTGCAGCAGCATCCGTAGCAATATTAACGCTTTAGCATTAAAACCGGCCGTATCTGGCCAGAATTCTCTCACCTCGGGTTGCTCATACTGAGGTTAAGGTATAGTTCTCAAAGTGAATAACATTAAAATCTTTTAGATTCACTATTATGTGAGATGATTATGTAAGATAAAGGCTTTACCACAAAAATACAATAGTATATATAGAGTAATGTAAATGGTAAAGGGTTAAGCGTGGCCTACCAACCTAATCCAAATAGATATTCAATTTTAAGATCAGCCAGAGTCTGATCATGTTCCTCTCCAAGAAAGAATAGAATGTACTTCAATATTTCAGTCGCTTTCACCTCAATATCAAAAGCTGAAAAGTAAAAATATGTATCCAGTTTTATGCGCGTTTAAAAAACATCTTTAATACGAACGTTACTGAAATCTACATCAGTTTGTTTCAGACACACATTGTGGAGGGGTGACTGGAAATCACGCACCCCCTCATCTCACCTTTGGCCCAATGTGCTTCTTCTCTATGACGTAATGGACCTTTTGAGTTCTTCAATTTGAGACCCCTGCTCTAACGTGTATACAATATGCAATGTACCATTTCCCTTTTTCAGGGAAATAGAATATGATTTGATGGATATTTAGCTGATATTTCTAGCAGGTCAAGGTTAATAGACTATGAATTTGCTTTGTTAGAGAGCGAGGCAAAATGTAACTTGTGTTATAGAATGTACGACCGTCTCCGTGTTTGAGTGCGCGCGCGCGTGTGTGTGTGTGAATGTTTGTGTGTTTTGAGAGAGAGAGAATATCTGTGGATATTATTTCCATCTTATTTGTCCTTGTTATGTGTTTCCTGTATGCAATATTTTGTCGATCCTGGTCTTCATCTTGTCGTGAGTTCGATTCCAAGATCGGGTTGCGTGTCGTGTTCTTGAGCAAAACATTTCATTTCACGTTTCTCTCGTACACGCAGCTGAAAATGTGTACCTTTGGACAAAATATGCCTTTCCTTTGGACGACATTGGTGACATACAGAAGGGAGACTGCTGTTCTTCCACAAAAACTCCTTGTCCGGGATTGTTCCTCGCAGGCGAACTTTCTATGTGCAAAGCCCATGGTCATTCGTGACCGAAGGAGCCCTTATATATATATATATATATATATATATATATATATATATATATATATATATATATATATATATATATATACAAATATATTACACAAATAGAAGTGTGTTACACAGTGAAATGTGTGTAAAGAATTATTACAAGTGATTTTTACCGTTACTGTATAGAAAACAATATCTACAGGTTTTGCAATTAAATAGAAAAAAACCTAAGTCAGAATCAAATCTCTGAAGTAGATTTTAAATTACTAACCTTATAACTATAAGTTAGCTGATACGAATTAAGTTCGTTTCACCACAGAAAAGTGCAGTTTAACAGCCACAGGTTCATCAGTCAGCAAATGCGGATTCTGTTTACTACACATCTAGCCTCATGGATAGAGAGAAAGCTAATATACACGCTGCCCAGGGTAGGGCGAAATCACGTGTTATTTGCATCAAATAACGGTTCTCATGGATTGGGGAAAATGCTAGAGAGAGAAGCCCAACCATTCGAATTTGTTAGCTCAACAATTTGGAGCTCGTTAAGTATACTAGGATCGGAATTAAGAACATTCCGCAGTTCACAGTAATAATAATAATATTAGCTCAAAGAAGAATAGAGAATTTTCTTCTGAGCTCAGATACAAATATATTACACAAATAGATGTGTGTTACACAGTGAACAGAATCCGCATTTGCTGACTGATGAACCTGTGACTGTTAAACTGCACTTTTCTTTGGTGAAACGAACTTAATTCGTATCAGCAAACTTATAGTTATAAGGTTAGTAATTTAAAATCTACTTCAGAGATTTGATTCTAACTTAGGTTTTTTTCTGTTTAATTGCTAAACCTGTAGATATTGTTTTCTATACAGTAACGGTAAAAATCACTTATAATAATTCTTTACACACATTTCACTGTGTAAACACCTCTATTTGTGTAATATATTTCTATCTGAGCTCAGAAGAAAATTCTCTATTCTTCTTTGAGCTAATATTATTATTATTACCGTGAACTGCGGAATGCTCTTAATTCCGATCCTAGTATATATATATATATATATATATATATATATATATATATATATATATATATATATAAATGGAAAAAATGAAACGAAATTTCATTTCTCACTCTTAGTACGGCTGTTACTTAAATATAAGTATGTATACGTACATACATATATGTATATAGACGTACAGAAGTATATAGATATATAAATACATGCACAACATATATATATGTACGTATGGATTTACCGAACATTTATTATAATGCTCGGTTTGTTTGTAAACAAACATCCCGAATTAAGCCGTACAGTGTTTAGCAACTAACGTTGCCTTTTTGTTCAACACTGACAAAGCTAATAAGCTTGAAACTAGTACATCGTTCCTTTGTCAGTGTTGAACAAAAGGGCAACGTTGGTTGTTAAACACTGTACGGCTTAATTCAGGATGTTTGTTTACAAACAAACCGAGCATTATAATAAATGTTCGGTAAATCCATACGTACATATATATATGTGTGCATGTATGTATATATATACATACTACTGTACGTCTGTATACATATATGTATGTACGTATACATACTTATATATATATATATATATATATATATATATATATATATATATATATATATATATTAGTAAAAAGGAAAAGAAAATGCTGACTAATTTTTCCCAGTGAAAAATAGTTTAATTAGGAATAAGTATAAATTAATAATAAGTATTGGTTAGTATTCAGTTTTAGTTTTAAGTTTTTACTTAGAAATGCGCAACCGGTAAAAAACTTAAAACTAAAACTGAATACTAACGAATACTTATTACTAATTTATACTTATTCCTAATTAAACTATTTTTCACTGGGAAAAATTTGTAAGCATTTTCTTTTCCTTTTTACTAATATATCACAACTCGTGTGTCACACCTCTATTTTTTTTAAATATATATATATATATATATACTGAAAAATTGAACGGGAACAAAACAGAGAGGCAGTACATATATATATATATATTAATAATTATATAGTTTACGCAACAATACATGAAAGAAAAACGTAAAGCAAATGTTTTAAAATATTGCCGAAGGAGGGTGAAAGCGGAAATCGATTGCTTAAACTTTTATTCTGAGTTAATAAATATATCTATTTCTTCGTTTATTTCTCATTCTATTTTTTAATGAAAGACTAATGCCAGAAACGTTAAAATATCGTTCTATATCAAGCGTTAAACAAATATATATCTTCATTCCACTGTTTCATTTTGCTGGGTTGTATCTCTGTTTGCTTTTCGGAAACATATGTATATATATATATATTTATATATATTCACTTTTTCTTTAGTCTTTTTGCGTCCCGAAGGAGCATTGGGTGATGTATATATATATATATATTTCGTTTTTGAATTTGTTTAGCAAGATTCCTTATCTGAAAACGTGTGTTGAAACCGATATTGTTATACTTTGGGAGGGTCATGTTGCCAATAAGAAACTAATAAGAAACACACGCACCAGTTGTTATAAATTTCCGATTGGTTGGTTCTATAACCGGATGGTTGTTCACATATTGTCAAAGTTCTTTTGTCACACATTCTGTGACCTCTTCAGTGACTGGGGATTCTTTTCTTTATTTTTTAATTTTTTTTTTTTTTTATTTATTTATTTTTTTTTTTTTTTTTTTTGT
>OZ024742.1:61619185-61641685 GCA_964016885.1 Eledone cirrhosa
TATATATGTATGCATGTGTATATATATATATATATATATGTATGCATGTGTATATATATATATATATATATATATATATATATATATATATATATATATATATATATATATATATATATATATCGAAGGAAGAGAGAAACTTTTAAGATACTGTTGTCCAATCGTCCGAGATACTTTAGACAATATGTATCTATCTCACCCACATCCTACCTACTCACTATCTACATCCTACATTCGCTTTTCATCCTTTTCCTTCTTCATTCCTCTTCTGACAAATTTGGCCTTCATTATTAAGCGACATTCAAATCAAAGGTATATCAAAATTAATGGAAAAATCTTGCAAGACAATGGATGTAATGTGGCTTGGATTACTGACAAACAAACGACAGATAGGCAGAACGAGAGAAAGTGAGAGAAACAGACACAGATAGAGACGATTACACGCAATTTCTAGCACCCACCATATTGTCTTTGGAACACGTTTCATTTAGTGATACAGTATATACAATATACGTAGGCGACTGTCTACGATTTAATGCCAAATGTGTCAGCCATCAAGTTTATTTACTTAATGATAGATTTTTCCAAAACGACTTCTGCGTTTCGATGAAGCATTTTGCGTGGGCGTTGTGTATATTATTTCTCAATGGAAATTGTCTACAGTAAGTTATATTATTGTGTGAGTGGGTGTGTGTGAATGTTTGCGAAGGAACTAATGTGAATGAGTGAAAGGCAGAGAAACAATGGGGGTGTGGATGCATGAGAGAGGGAGTGAGTGTGGTTGTATGTGCGAGTGTGTAGAGAGAAAATATTTCGTATACGCATGTTCGTGTCTGTAGGTGGGAAACCGCAATATATATATATATATATAGGGGTGGGGGTAATGAGTATTTGTATGTGTGTGTATATATATGTGTGTGTGTGAGAGAGAGAGTTCAGGTGTATTTATGTTTGTGTATGAATGAATGTGAATATGCGTGGGAAAGAGAGTGTGTGTGTTATTTCAACCGGGAAAGCGTCTATGCTGAGATATATTTGTTCGGTAAATAGGTGTCAATGTCACTGTGAGTGTGAGTGTGAGTGTGTGTGGGTGGTATGTGGGTGGTATGTGTATGTATGAGAGAGAGTTAGAGAAAGTGTGAAAGAAAGAGAGGCAGAGTGAGTGCGTGAGTATATGTGAGAAAGAGCGAGAGAGGAGTGTGTGTGTATGTGTGCGTATGATGTTCTCTCGGGTCCCAAATAATAGGGGGTGGAATAACCGCGGCGGGGACGGGGTCGATGATATTTCTAGATTGTCAACGTTGATTTTTTTTTATAAACCAGAATTAGCCGTTTAGTTTACATTTTGAGATCCCAACCCATCCTATTTATTTTATAACGGATGAGATTTCTAGTAATTTTTGTCATGTATAATGTAACTGTCGCAGAAATGCTACAACTTAAAATAAAATTTCGCCGGAGATAGATTAGCAAAGTTTAATAAGCGGGGGGGGGGGTCTGAAAATTAATAAGGGGGTCGGGGGACGATTATTCGAGACCCGAGAGTACATTCCTGCCGAATTCGACGTAGGGACAGGCATTAATACATAACAGTTGGTAAATGGTAAGTAAAATAACAAATCACAGGAGTTGGTAAAACTGTATAAAATTAACAGAAACAAAATTAAATTAAAGACCATCTTAATACAAACACATGCGTACATATATATATATATATATATATATATATATATATATATATATATGGAGGGGTATGTTGTGTGTGTGTGTATGCATACATATATATGTGTGTGTGTGGCCATATATGTTTATCACTATACATATGCGAAACGTAAACGGTAAGAACACAACAGACGTTCAAGTACAATGAATATATATATTAGTTTCACGCTTAATACACGAGAAAAATCATGTGTGTGTGTGCGTGTGTGCGTGTGTGTGTGTGTGTGTGTGTGTGTGTGTGTGTGTGTGTGTGTGTGTGTGTGTGTGTGTGTGTGTGTGTGTGTGTGTGTGTGTGTGTGTGTGTGTGTGTGTGTGTGTGTGTGTGTCCATGTATGTATGTCTCTGTGTGTATGTCTCTGTGTGTATGTCTCTGTGTGTATGATTGCCCACAAGTCGTTACATATTTGTGCAGCAATTGATATACAAACTTGTGACTGTATACTTATTTGTACCTGCGCTTATTCGTTGATATAAAAATTTGTGTTTGCATATGTATGCGAGTGTGTCTCTGTATTTCTATGTATGCGTGTCTATAAGTGCTCCTATGTGTAAACAAACTATTTGATATATCGCGTATCTCACATTCGTCGTAATAAAAGATGTGGGCGTTATGATAATAATGTTTATTTCAGCCATTTTTTTTTTTGTCTTTACTTCACTGCTATTAATCACAAGTGTGCAAGTGTGTAATAGGAACAGCAATAGAGAAGAGAAACTAAGAGAATTGACAGAGTGTCAGAGGAGTGTAGTAAGAGAGTAGTAAAAGTGTTATATTTACCTCCTTCGTTATAACTACCTGTCTACTAACGTAGTTTATCATTGATGGTGGCTGTTGGCTGTTGGATAATTAGGTGGTTCACTAAATGATCAATGTATTCGTGCTGATAGTGATGGTAGTGCTACTGGTTATGGTGAGGATGACGATCGTTACGACGACGACGATGATCATTATGGTGGTAATAATAATTGTTTCTACTTTAGGCACAAGGTCAGCAATTTGAAGGGGAGGGGAAAGTCGACTAAACCGACCCCAGTCCGTGACTGGTACTTTATTTTATCGACCCCGTAAGGATGAAAGACAAAGTTAACCTCGGCGGAATTTGAACTCAGAACGCAAAGGACCGTAACTCTATACCATAAAGCATGTTGTCCGACACTCTACCGATACTGCCAATCCATGGCAATAATAATAACATTGATGAGACAACGATGATGACGATGATAATTGTTTATACCATTGGAACAAAGCCTGTGATTTGAAGGGGAGAGGAAAGACGATTAAAATGATCTCAGTGCATTACAGGCACCTTATTTCATCGACCGCAATGAAAGGAATTTGAACTCATAACGTAAAGGGCCGTAACTCTATGCCATAAAGCATGATGTCCGACTCTCTAACGATACTGCCAGATCATACACCAAAGTCTTCACAAACATCATCCTCGACAACATCAACAGTAACAATAACAATTGCAACATCAATGCCAACGACCACAACAGCAATAGCAACAATACCATATTTGATTGAAATTTGATTCTTCCTGTTTCTTAGCATAAATTGAAATCAAGTTCTTCTTTCTCTTCTTCCTTCCCTCCTTACTTCTTCCATCAAATCTATCAAATAATCCTGGCAATCTCCTTGACATACACGACCCTTGACTGGTCGAATCGTTAGAGCATCGTACAAACTGCATTAATGGTATTCAGTCACGGCTCTTTATGTTGTGGTTAAATCCTGCCGAGGTCAACTTTGCTTTTCATTTTTATGGTGTTGATAAAATAAAATAACAGTCAAATACGGAAGGTGATATAATCGACTTTAACACCCCTCCTCCCACAACCATCTCCGAAAAAACTCAATTGCTGGTCTTAGAAAACAAGAAAGGTGGATTGGCAGAATCGTTAATACCAGTCAAGTACTAGTTCAATATAAATGTTTTCTCTCTCCCTCCTCAAGACGATGGACTTTTATCTAAATTAGAAACCATTCAACTTTACGCAGATGTTTCATCATCCCGATTAGCGAAGGAAAACAAGTTTGAGGATCGAGTATACCAACGGTGTGTGTTTTATAACGTGTGATATTTTAGTCATCTTCTCCTTATCTGCGCCTCAAATTGTGGCCGAAACGATGAGGTTTGCACCAGCGAAAATTTCGCAAAACGTTGATGTCTCAAACTAGTGATCTACCCCTGCCTTAAAGAGGAAATGAGTTATCCCAACTTGGCGTCAATCGTTTGCGCGGTCGGGGTCTACGGGCTCCGTTTGTGATTGGGAAATACAAGGCTCCTCTTTTAAAATGAAATTTTCGAGAGACAACAGAAAATTATTTTCTCATTTCCTATTTTCAGATTTTTGTTTTTACAAGCGACCATATTGTCGGTAATGACCAATTTTAAGAAAGGGCATTAGTAATGTATTTTAGTTGGTGGCTTCTCAGAATAAGGTTGTGATTTGGCAGAATCGTTAAACGTCAGACAAAATAAAATGCTTTGCGGTATTTGAACTAGGTTTGTAAATTTAAACCGGTAATGTTAATTAAACACTTCTTTTCGGTGTGCTGGAAGGAAATTTCTAAATTTAGTAGCATTATATACTTTTAACAGCAAACATATTTTTATATTGAGATAGGGTCATCAAATATTTGGGGGGGGGGGGGAATAGTGTGGCAGGTAGCAAATAAGGTTAAGAACCATTGATCAAGATGAAGAAAAATCTGAAATTGAAAATTCAACACGAATTTCAATTTAAAATAAACATAAAAATAAAAAATCACTTTTTAATGATTCGAATTCCAATTTTCTTTTAATTTGATAGAAAAATTAAATTGAAAAGGAAAATTAAAACTTTATATTGGAAGCGAAATTACAAAACAGAACAAAAACAACAAAACTTTTATATTGATAACATGTTGAAGAATTGGAAGAGCGTCGGACAAAATGCCTTCGAGAATTTTTGCAGCACTTCGTATTTCGAGTTCAAATCCCATTGTGGGCTTCTTCAATGGTAGACATAATCCACCGCCTAATTTCACATACGTATTTTGCTGTGTTGCAAACGTTCAGAGAAGATCTTCGAGTGAAGGTTACCTTCCGCCCTCCACCTCCAGTCTAAAAGAACCTGCAAAAGCTCCAAGTTCACTGTCCTGTCATCTCTCACTTAGCTATCTTCTTGGAGGGAGCTGGGGCAGAGTTTTCAAGCATGCCTTCCAACTGGTCCTGTCAGAAGCAACCGTTTCCAATTCATCCGGCTGGATTCCCAAGCGAGACCAGCCGAGTTCATGAATATTATTCAACCATCTTGCTTGGGATGTAGCCCTGGAACTCCTGTCAGTTTGTTTTGCCAACGATTTTTCCTGAATCATTCTAACCACATACCCGCAGTATCAGAACTGTAATTTCTCGATTCGGAGAAGTAACAACTCTATCTTAAGCGACTCTCTGATCTCAATTTAATTTTTTTTTTCTTTTGGTAGGTTTAAAGCAGGGATTCTCACATATTTTAGACCTTCGATCCATTCACGACATCTACCATTCCTTGTCAAACCTAGGCATGTATAAAAATAATTAAGTAAATAAATAAAAAGAATATAAAGATTCATCTATGTTATAAAACAGAAGCTGTTTCTCCCTCAGTCTGTCCGTCACAACATATATGTAGAAGGGGAGAAAATGGGAAGAGTAAAAGGTCGTTGTTGTTGAAAGAGAAACAGAATGAGAGAGAGTTTGTGTGAATGACAGGTGAATGATTAATAGCGTCAGAAAGAAAGTGATAACAACAGACTTTAACTATAATTGTTTCTACTTTTGGCAAAAGGTCACCAAATTACCCCAGTACATTTCTGGTGCTTTATTTTATCGATCCCGTAAGGATGAAAGGCAAAATTAACCTCGGCGGGATTTGAACTCAACGTAAAAGGCCGTAATTCTATGTTGCAAAACATGGTGTCCGACGCTCTACCATACAGTGAGAAGGCGAGAGAGAGAGAGTGAAAGATAAATAGTTTAAAGTGTAATTCAACAATATAGTGACGTCAAAATAGAAACGAACGTGTCGACAGACTTGCACTTAAAATATTTATTCTGTAGAATGTGAAACAAAGTATTTTAAATAATTGTTATAGTTCAACAGTATTCAAACTGTTATTAATCTTCAGAGGTAAAGTCAATCTAAACATTATTTGAAAAATGTATGAAGCTACGTACATAATTAACAATTATTTCTACCGGCAGCGTAACGGCGGGTTTTTACTAATTTTATATAAAACAAACCTAAATAAGCAAGTTGTATTTCTTTGTATAATGTTATATATTGAAAGGTGGTGGGTTGGCAGAGTTGTTAAAGTGGCGGGTGGGATACTTTACAGTCGTCGTTCCGGTATTCTCCGTTCTGAATTCAAATCCCGCCATGGTCATCTTTACCCTTCATCTTTCTGAGGTCGATTACGGAAAGTATCAGTCATGTAATGGAGTCGATATAACCGAGTTTTCCCTTAACTAAAATCTGTTGTCTTTGTGTCTAAAATTAACCCTTTCATTTTATGTATTTTCATTTCTCACACAGTCGTTCAATCGACCGCTTGAGTAGTCTTCTCGACCTCCTAGAAATCGATATCGATGGCTTTGAGTACCATTGGTTTAGAGATATCGATACCGCTTTAACAGTTGCAATCGAATCATTTTGAAAAGGCATGAGCAATGACGGGTTGATCAGGTTTGACTTAAGTTCCAGCAACAACCATCCACGAAACAGTTCTATTAATTCAAGGCCACCTGGTGGGTTAATTCCTGGGCAATGTCGTGCTGATTAGTTGGTCTTCTTTTTACAGCAAGAGGACTTCACAAACATTGGCCATAACCAAACTGCAGCTTTGTAATCTAATAGTTTCATCATTAAACACTTTACAGGAAATTACATCTTAATTATAGCCGAACACATAAGGGGAGGGATAAGAGAAAAAATATGGCATCAAATGTTGCCAAAGGAATTTTGGTGGGGAAATATTCTTTGTGCATAGGTTCCTGTATCGAAAACTCATTTATTTGTTGGTGTAAATAAAGGAAAATTAAATAATCTCTTTATGCCCACTGAACGTTCTGGTCAATATAGATATCTGTGTAGAAATTACTTGCCTTCAATACCTAATTAGATTGCTTTTACCTTGATATATTCTTTCATTCTTTTACTGTTTTCAGTCATTAGACTGCGGCCTTGTGGAGCATCGCCTTCAGGGGAGTTGGTCGATTATATCACCGCAGAATATATTTTTTATAGTCTGGTATATATTTATCAAGCTATTTTTGTCGAACTGCTGAGTTAACGGACACAAACGTAGACACAAACGTAAACAAACATATATACATACATATACACAAAAATCACATGACGGGCGTTCTAAAGTTTCTGTCTACTAATTTCCTCTCAAATAGTGTAGCTCAACACGAGTTTACGGTAGAAAATAGTTGCAAGGTTCCAAGCACTGAGACTGACTCCAATACCGCATAGTTCGAACGCAATACCGCAAATCGAACGCTTTACCCATACAGTGCATGTTTATTATTATTATTATTATTATTATTATTATTATTATTATTATTATTGAATGCTATGGTTGACGGAGGCTCGGCTCTGTAAGGTAGTGTAAAATTTGAACACTATAACAATTGTAAATTGTTTAAAACTTTAACGAACTTGTAGACAAAAACACCCTCCTCCTCGTGAGAGGGGTCTTTCTGCCCGTTATTTGGCCCTTCGGGGTTAAATAACTGCTTATTGGGGTTTTGTACCCAATATTTATTTTAAACAAAAAAAAACAACATGGCTACGAAAAAGAAATTTCATAGGTCACTCCCACTCATTCTGTCTTCTTCTTCCTCAATCATCACTACAGCAGAGAGAAGATTGTCTCTCTCCCTCCCTTCTTTAAATGTGTCTCTCTCCCTCCCTTCTCTTTCGCAAGTGACGAAAGAAAAGAAAAGTCTCGTGCAAAGCGTGCAAGGTTTCTCTACGACGACGACGACAGCGACGAAACAGGTGTGCGGGAAATACGAAAACCCAGTTCATTCGTCTGACGTCAGGAATAATAGCAGTAGCAGCCGTAATAACAACAGCAACAGTGACAATGAAAACAACAGTAGCAGCCGCAGCAGCATCACCAGCAGCATAAACAACAACAGCATTAGCAGCAGCAACACCAACAACAACCACAGCAACAGCCGCAGAGGCAGTAGTCGTAGTGCCTGCAGCAACAACAAAAGTAACAGCAGCTCTGATGACAACAACAACAACAGCAGCAAAGAAAAACCAATCTCATTTGCAGGTATTGCGAAAAACTTGGAAACAATCCTCATAACAAATGAGGAATTAGAGGAAGCGAAGAAGATGGTGAAAAAGACTGGACACCGAGCAATCTGCAAGGCAGCGGAAAAATTTTTCGAAACCCAAGAGCACTGTACGGTCACGTACCGTACAGTAAGTACAAAATCCCGTAGGGTGGAAAGAGCCACAGAGGCTCAAATACAAAAAGCCTTGGGGTCTGTGTGGCAGCGGAAAACGCACATCACCCGAGGCAAAAAATATGCCACCGTAGACGTACTTTTTGCAACACCCCAGGAGGCAAAGGCCCAATCAGTAGTGACCCTAAGGAGCGAGGAAATGGTGTTGGTGCCCTCCTACTGCGGGCAAAAAATTGTGAGGGTCAAACTGACCCACGCCCCCCCCCCCCCCCCCCCCCCCCCGGGATGGCCCCTTCTTGGCTGGCCGCGTCTGTCCTCGTCGGAATCGAGGACAAAACAACTGTACTGCAAGTACAGAAAAAAGTAAGAGAAGATTGGGTCGGCACCTCCATTGAGCTGCTAATCCAAACCAACCAGGAGTGCATCGAAGCTATCCCGGATGTGATAGACTTCGATAACGGCACTCAACTGCCCATAAGTGTTGAGGGAAAACGCCCAAAATGCTTCCGCTGTGGATCGAAGACTCACCTCAGGGCCTTCTGCAACGAGAGGACCCTGAGAAAGGAGAAAACCCCCCTTCTTCCGAAACCGGCTCCACGGCTACCAGCAACAGGACAAGCGGCAACCAGGAACGAGAGGTCCGTGGCACCCATACCCACGCCACGGAAATCAAAAACAGCAGCAGCAGTGGAAATATTAACAAAAACAACAGCAATACCAAATGCAGCTGCAACAGAGACTCCAGTGCAAACATCACCAACAACAACAAGTGAAAGAGTGGAGCTGGTACCCCTCCCCGACCTCACAGAATCAGACATGGAGTGTGAGGTGGGAGAGAGATGGCAAAATGTCGTAAGAAGGCACAAACGCAGAAGCAGCGCATCGTCGCCTTTGAAAAGGGAGGAAAGAAATGAGAAAAGGGTAAAGTCTACTGCAAAGAGACCCACAGCAGCAACAACACCAACACCATCACCACCCACACTAGCACCACCATCACCACCGGCGACAACCCCACCGCCAACAACGCCTTCAACACCACCACCACAAGCACCAACATCGCAAACACAACAACAAAACACACACACCCAGCAACAACGACAAGAAAATAGCAGAACCACACCCCACCCCCAGAAAAAAAAATGCACGGCAATAAATACACACAATAAGAAACTAATGACTTACATAATTGAACACACAGACATTTCACAACACGACTACATAATACCAGCACCAATCAAAACGCCAACTAACATAAGACTGCTAAAAATAGCACAGAAACAATACACAAACATTAAAATGAAATTCCCCAACGCAGTTGGTGATTTCAGGGACCTAGGAGGAACTATCAATCGAAGAGTATATTCAGACATTCTCATATAAGAGCCGACGACCGGCCGAAGGGACGATTCAACGGTCCCTTCACCAGACGATCAAGTGATAAGGGATGTAAAAACCATCCCTCCTCTACGAAAAGTACGTTAAGTGGTGTTTTCCCATCTTTTCCACTCTATTTTAAACATGACCTCACTCAGAATAGGCAGCATAAATGCGCGTGGCTTGGGGTCGTCATGGAAGCAGGGTCACCTGCTCAACGACCTCAGGTCACTAAACATAGATGTAGTGGCCATCAGCGAGACCAGAATCTCCGAAGCACGGGCCTTCGCACCGATCTTCGGCGGCTACGATGTGTACGCATCTCCCAGCCGTCCTGGATCCGGTGGAGGATTTGCTGTGCTTTTTCGGAGAGGTTTGGATCTCGCCATACGGGCCATCTTCCTGGACCCAGAGGGTAAGCTGGTGGTGCTGGACGTGACCAGCGGAGACGGGCAAGCTTTCAGGCTAGTGGCCGTCTATGCCCCGACGGGAGCAGGGCGGCCTGATTTCTTCCGGCGTCTGGAGACCTTTCTTGGAACGTCCCGCTCTTTAGTGTTAGTGGGCGACTGGAACGGGATCTTAGATGCACGCTGGGACTGTCTGGGATTAGCGGATAGGGGTGGAGGGTGCAAGAGCCTCACCAACCTGCTCAGGCGTTTTGAACTGTCTGACGGGTACCGATTGGATTTCCCGAATGTGCCAATGTGGACTTGGACAAATCGCATAGGGTCATCCAGATCATATCTAGATAGAGTATTTTGTAGGGAAATAGATAGGTCTAGCATAGGCTGTCCACAATTCAAGATAGTCAGCTACACGGACCACAAATTCGTGATCTGTGTGCTTGACATAGATAGGCTTCATAGACGAGGACCCGGCTACTGGAAGCTAAACGCGTCCTTACCAGCGCGCAAGGCCTACAGAGACCGGATTAGCGAACTAGTTAAGCGGGCGTTGACGGTGGCCATCGTCAACAACAAGTGGTGGTTTGCTCTGAAAAGAGCGATTAGAATAGAATCGATTAGGTTTAGTAAGGCTTTAGCAATAGAGAAAAATAGAGCAGAGGGAGAACTAGTTAGAAAATTAGACGAGGCGCTTAGCAAAGGCATTGCGACCGACGTGCTTGCGGCGAAATTGGCCCTTGACCAATTCTTCAATGCAAAGCACGAAGGCTGCGTTGTCAGAGCAAGGGTGCGTGCTCTCAGACACGAGGGGACGAAAGCCGTTCAATGGGCCCGAGTGGCGGAGGCGCGTCGTGGCAACAAAGCCACGATCCGGTCTTTGGTGGACCACGACGGGCGCATGCTACTCGATCCCGGGCAAATGTGTGAAGCTTTTCAGCGACACTTCGCTCAGCTGTTCGGGGGCAGCGGTGGGCCGGGTAGAGGGATGGACTTTAGTGTCTACCTCGACGGACTGCCGCGGCTCTCGGCCACTGAGGCGAAGTGTTGCGAAAAGCCGATAACAGCCGCTGAAGTAAGGGAGGCAATGACTGGCTGCACAAGGGGTAAATCGCCTGGTTTGGATGGTCTGCCCTATGAACTTTACGTACAGATGCCAGACTTGTTCGGAGGCCTCTTGGCGGACGTCTACTGCAACTGGCAACAGAACGGGAGAATTCCCAGTTCTGTGAGCCGAGGAGCGGTGGCACTGCTGAGAAAGGATCCGAACAAGGGGGATAACATAGATAATTTCCGGCCCATAACTCTGCTAAACACAGAGTTCAAGATTTTGGCCAAGGTGCTAGCAAAGAGGTTGGCGCTTGTCGTTGGTGGTCTGGTGGGAGAGGCGCAGACATGCGCCATTCCCGACAGATCCATCCACGACAACCTCCACCTCATGCGATACATCATAGAGAGGGTAGCTAAGGAACCTGGCACGGGTGGGTCCTGATCAATTTAGATCAGTCGAAAGCTTTCGATAGGGTCGACCATCGTTACCTAGCGGCAGTCCTGAGGGCGGCTGGCTTTGGGCCCGTCTTCAGAGGCTGGATCGCTGCCATGCACAGCGACATCTGCTCTGTGGTGAGAGTGAACGGTCACCTGTCGGAACCGTTCAACATCATGCGCTCGGTCCGCCAAGGATATCCCTTCTCGTCCCTCTTGTACGTATTGACTCTCGAGCCATTACTGCACAAACTGGAGACGTTGAGGGGCGTCCCGCGCGAACTAGGATGCGGAAGATCCGTGTCAGCATATGCGGACGATGTCACCGTAGTGGTGTCGAACGCCAAACACATCGAGGCGATTGGCACTACACTAAGAGAATACGAAGCGGTGACTGGAGCAATGATCAACCAGGAAAAGTCAGTGGGCCTGCAGCTCGGCACCTGGAGATGCAGGTCCATGCCGTCCAACAGCGTCATCGGACGCTGGACGGACGGACCGGTTAAATTGCTAGGGGTCTGGTTCGGTCCGGACCTCCAGACGGACAAAAACTGGGACGAGGTGACGAGCAGGGTGGCTTCTCTCACCCAGAAAGGGGCGGAGAGGAAGCTATCCCTGAAAGGTCGAGCGGAGGTGGCTAACGCGTACATCGCGTCTGTCATCTGCTACCGCCTGACCGTTGTACCTTGTCCTAAGCCTCGCCTGACTGCGCTGGAGCGTTTGCTCTTTCGATTTTTGTGGAAGGGACGCGCTCCGATGGTTAGGCGTTCTATCTGTTGTCAACACCCGCTACGTGGAGGGCTGGGCATGCTGTGGCTGATGATGTGCAGGCACGCGCTCAGGCTACGACATCTCCACCTCTTCCTCGACGGTGATCAGATGTGGTCGCCGTTTGCTAGACACGTATTTCCCCAGCTCGTTTCCTTGACGGAGCTGCAGTCCTGGGTCAAGCGAAGACCGAGAGGGAACGCCTGGAAACTGGAATGTCTTCAGGCGCTCACAGCCCTCGACCAATCGGGCAATGTGATCGGTGGAAACTCCACCTCGGCGTTCTATAGAGGATTAGTGGAGGGGAAGAGCGACGACGTACTTGGGGAAACTCTAGCCGTCGACGAAAATCAACTAGCCAATCTCTTCGGAAGAACTTTCGGGCCAGGGCCTATGGACAACTTCCAGAAATCTCTGGCCTGACAGTGCTACCGAGGAGCCTTGCCAGTTCGGGATAAACCCTGCAGGCATGGAGGTGCCGTCAGCCGGGCATGTCCGAGATGTGCGCAGGGCGATGAAACCGTCCTGCACGCACTCGTCCAGTGTCCGAAAATTTCTGACTTGTGGGTATATGTCGAACACCTGCTGTCGCGTTTAGGACGGATCCGGCTATCTCTGAGTCCATCGTGAGGATTGCCCCGCCTTCCTCCTTTAGCCGGGAAGGGCAGGCAGTTTTTATCTGTCTGGTGGCCATGGCGAAAGAGATAGTATGGTGGACACCTTTGAAAGGGCTGAAGACGAGCACTTACATCTTCGGTATTGCTCTGATTGACTTTTTCAAATTTCATTTGAAAAGGAAAATCAGAGTAGAGAGGGAAGTGCTCTCTTCCCAGCATGTTGTTGAAAGATGGGTGAGAGAAGCAAGAATGGCCCGAGTGAATGGGCCTACTCTGAGTATATATCTGTAAATTAAAGGTGGAAAACTGGGAGAAGGCACTTGCCTTGGTGGTCAGGGTCATTGTGGCTTTTTACTGGGCTTTCTCAACAAATGTCCCTCCGAAGTCTCCCCCCTATTGGGGAATTTTTCATTGTTATTTTTTGTTACATCCTCTGTTTTTGGTTTTTTTACACGCAGAAATGCCCATTTGTACCGTCCTGCATTGTCCTGCACTGTCCTTAATGTCTACTTAATGTAAACCCTTGTGGTTAATAAAGAAATCATTATTATTATTATTATTATTGAATGCCATGGTTGACGGAGGCTCGGCTCTGTAAGGTATATTAATTTTTAACCGTTAAAACAATTGTAAATTGGCTAAAACTTGAACCAAATTGTTGATAAAGACACCCTCCTCCTCGTGAGAGGGGTCTTTCTGTCCGTTATTTGGCCCTTCGGGGTTAAATAACCAGTTATTGGGGTTTTGTACCCAAAATTTCATTTTAAACAAAAAAACAACATGGCTACGAAAAAGAAATTTCATACGTCACTCCCACTCATTCCGTCTTCTTCTTCCTCAATCATCACTACAGCAGAGAGAAGATTGTCTCTCTTCCTCCCTTCTTTAAATGTGTCTCTCTCCCTCCCTTCTCTTTCGCAAGTGACGAAAGAAAAGAAAAGTCTCGTGCAAAGCGTGCCAGGTTTCTCCACGACGACGACGACAGCGACGAAACAGGTGTGCGGGAAATACGAAAACCCAGTTCATTCGTCTGACGTCAGGAATAATAGCAGTAGCAGCCGTAATAACAACAGCAACAGTGACAATGAAAACAACAGTAGCAGCCGCAACAGCATCACCAGCAGCATAAACAACAACAGCATTAGCAGCAGCACACCAACAACAACCACAGCAACAGCGGCGGAGGCAGTAGTCGTAGTACCTGCAGCAACAACAAAAGTACCAGCAGCTCTGACGACAACAACAGCAGAGAAAAACCAATCTCATTTGCAGGTATTGCGAAAAACTTGGAAACAATCCTCATAACAAATGAGGAATTAGAGGAAGCGAAGAAGATGGTGACAAAGAACGGACACCGAGCAATCTGCAAGGCAGCGGAAAAATTTTTCGAAACCCAAGAGCACTGTACGGTCACGTACCGTACAGTAAGTACAAAATCCCGTAGGGTGGAAAGAGCCACAGAGGCTCAAATACAAAAAGCCTTGGGGTCTGTGTGGCAGCGGAAAACGCACATCACCCGAGGCAAAAAATATGCCACCGTAGACGTACTTTTTGCCACACCCCAGGAGGCAAAGGCCCAATCAGTAGTGACCCTAAGGAGCGAGGAAATGGTGTTGGTGCCCTCCTACTGCGGGCAAAAAATTGTGAGGGTCAAACTAACCCACGTCCCCCCCGGAATGACCCCTTCTTGGCTGGCCGCGTCTGTCCTCGTCGGAATCGAGGACAAAACAACTGTACTGCAAGTACAGAAAAAAGTAAGAGAAGATTGGGTCGGCTCCTCCATTGAGATGCTAATCCAAACCAACCAGGAGTGCATCGAAGCTATCCCGGATGTGATAGACTTCGATAACGGCACTCAACTGCCCATAAGTGTTGAGGGCAAACGCCCGAAATGCTTTCGCTGTGGATCGAAGACTCACCTCAGGGCCTTCTGCAACGAGAAGACCCTGAGAAAGGAGAAAACCCCCCTCCTTCCGAATCCGGCTCCACGGCTACCAGCAACAGGACAAGCGGCAACCAGGAACGATAGGCCCGTGGCACCCATACCGACTCCACGGAAATCAAAAACAGCAGCAGCAGTGGAAATACTAACAACAACAACTGCAATACCAAATGCAGCTGCAACAGAGACTCCAGTGCAAACATCACCAACAACAACAAGTGAAAGAGTGGAGCTGGTACCCCTCCCCGACCTCACAGAATCAGACATGGAGTGTGAGGTGGGAGAGAGATGGCAAAAGGTCGTAAGAAGGCACAAACGCAGAAGCAGCGCATCGTCGCCTTTGAAAAGGGAGGAAAGAAATGAGAAAAGGGTAAAGTCTACTGCAAAGAGACCCACAGCAGCAACAACACCAACACCATCACCACCCACACTAGCACCACCATCACCACCGGCGACAACCCCACCGCCAACAACACCTTCAACACCACCACCACAAGCACCAACATCACAAACACAACAACAAAACACACACACCCAGCAACAACGACAAGAAAATAGCAGAACCACACCCCACCCCCAGAAAAACAAATGCACGGCAATAAATACACACAACAAGAAACTAATGACTTACATAATTGAACACACAGACATTTCACAACAGGACTACATAATACCAGCACCAATCAAAACGCCAACTAACATAAGACTGCTAAAAATAGCACAGAAACAATACACAAATATTAAAACGAAATTCCCCAACGCAGTTGGTGATTTCAGGGACCTAGGAGGAACCATCAATCGAAGAGTATACTCAGACATTCTCTTAGAAGAGCCGACGACCAGCCGAAGGGACGATTCAACGGTCCCTTCACCAGACGATCAAGTGAAAAGGGATGTAAAAACCATCCCTCCTCTACCAAAAGTACGGTAAGTGGTCTTTCCCATCTTTTCCACTCTATTTTAAACATGACCTCACTCAGAATAGGCAGCATAAATGCGCGTGGCTTGGGGTCGTCATGGAAGCAGGGTCACCTGCTCAACGACCTCAGGTCACTAAACATAGATGTAGTGGCCATCAGCGAGACCAGAATCTCCGAAGCACGGGCCTTCGCACCGATCTTCGGCGGCTACGATGTGTACGCATCTCCCAGCCGTCCTGGATCCGGTGGAAGAGTTGCTGTACTTTTTCGGAGAGGTTTGGATCTCGCCATACGGGCCATCTTCCTGGACCCAGAGGGTAAGCTGGTGGTGCTGGACGTGACCAGCGTAGACGGGCAAGCTTTCAGGCTAGTGGCCGTCTATGCCCCGACAGGAGCAGGGCGGCCTGATTTCTTCCGGCGTCTGGAGACCTTTCTTGGAACGTCCCGCTCTTTAGTGTTAGTGGGCGACTGGAACGGGATCTTAGATGCACGCTGGGACTGTCTGGGATTAGCGGATAGGGGTGGAGGGTGCAAGAGCCTCACCAAGCTGCTCAGGCGTTTTGAACTGTCTGACAGGTACCGATTGGATTTCCCGAATGTGCCAATGTGAACTTGGACAAACCGCATAGGGTCATGCAGATCATATCTAGATAGAGTATTTTGTATGGAAATAGATAGGTCTAGCATAGGCTGTCCACAATTCAAGATAGTCAGCTACACGGACCACAAATTCGTGATCTGTGTGCTTGACTTAGATAGGCTTCATAGACGAGGACCCGGCTACTGGAAGCTAAACGCGTCCTTACCAGCGCGCAAGGCCTACAGAGACCGGATTAGCGAACTAGTTAAGCGGGCGTTGACGGGGGCCATCGTCAACAACAAGTGGTGGTTTGCTCTGAAAAGAGCGATTAGAATAGAATCGATTAGGTTTAGTAAGGCTTTAGCAATAGAGAAAAATAGAGCAGAGGGAGAACTAGTTAGAAAATTAGACGAGGCGCTTAGCAAAGGCATTGCGACCGACGTGCTTGCGGCGAAATTGGCCCTTGACCAATTCTTCAATGCAAAGCACGAAGGCTGCGTTGTCAGAGCAAGGGTGCGTGCTCTCAGACACGAGGGGACGAAAGCCGTTCAATGGGCCCGAGTGGCGGAGGCGCGTCGTGGCAACAAAGCCACGATCCGGTCTTTGGTGGACCACGACGGGCGCATGCTACTCGATCCCGGGCAAATGTGTGAAGCTTTTCAGCGACACTTCGCTCAGCTGTTCGGGGGCAGCGGTGGGCCGGGTAGAGGGATGGACTTTAGTGTCTACCTCGACGGACTGCCGCGGCTCTCGGCCACTGAGGCGAAGTGTTGCGAAAAGCCGATAACAGCCGCTGAAGTAAGGGAGGCAATGACTGGCTGCACAAGGGGTAAATCGCCTGGTTTGGATGGTCTGCCCTATGAACTTTACGTACAGATGCCAGACTTGTTCGGAGGCCTCTTGGCGGACGTCTACTGCAACTGGCAACAGAACGGGAGAATTCCCAGTTCTGTGAGCCGAGGAGCGGTGGCACTGCTGAGAAAGGATCCGAACAAGGGGGATAACATAGATAATTTCCGGCCCATAACTCTGCTAAACACAGAGTTCAAGATTTTGGCCAAGGTGCTAGCAAAGAGGTTGGCGCTTGTCGTTGGTGGTCTGGTGGGAGAGGCGCAGACATGCGCCATTCCCGACAGATCCATCCACGACAACCTCCACCTCATGCGATACATCATAGAGAGGGTAGCTAAGGAACCTGGCACGGGTGGGTCCTTGATCAATTTAGATCAGTCGAAAGCTTTCGATAGGGTCGACCATCGTTACCTAGCGGCAGTCCTGAGGGCGGCTGGCTTTGGGCCCGTCTTCAGAGGCTGGATCGCTGCCATGCACAGCGACATCTGCTCTGTGGTGAGAGTGAACGGTCACCTGTCGGAACCGTTCAACATCATGCGCTCGGTCCGCCAAGGATGTCCCCTCTCGTCCCTCTTGTAAGTAT
Source organism: Eledone cirrhosa (assembly GCA_964016885.1). Classification (NCBI taxonomy): domain Eukaryota; kingdom Metazoa; phylum Mollusca; class Cephalopoda; order Octopoda; family Eledonidae; genus Eledone; species Eledone cirrhosa. Next base: position 61,636,885 of record OZ024742.1, read on the forward strand.
TGACTCTCGAGCCATTACTGCACAAACTGGAGACGTTGAGGGGAGTCCCGCGCGAACTAGGATGCGGAAGATCAGTGTCAGCATATGCGGATGATGTCACCGTAGTGGTGTCGAGCGCCAAACACATCGAGGCGATCGGCACTACACTAAGAGAATACGAAGCGGTGACAGGAGCAATGATCAACCAGGAAAAGTCAGTGGGCCTGCAGCTCGGCACCTGGAGAGGCAGGTCCATGCCGTCCAACAGCGTCGTCGGACGCTGGACGGACGGACCGGTTAAATTGCTAGGGGTCTGGTTCGGTCCGGACCTCCAGACGGACAAAAACTGGGACGAGGTGACGAGCAGGGTGGCTTCTCTCACCCAGAAATGGGCGGAGAGGAAGCTATCCCTGAAAGGTCGAGCGGAGGTGGCTAACGCGTACATCGCGTCCGTCATCTGCTACCGTCTGACCGTCGTACCTTGTCCTAAGCCTCGCCTGACTGCGCTGGAGCGTTTGCTCTTTCGCTTTTTGTGGAAGGGACGCGCTCCGATGGTCAGGCGGTCCATCTGTTGTCAACACCCGCTACGTGGAGGGCTGGGCATGCCGTGGCTGATGATGCGCAGGCACGCGCTCAGGCTACGACATCTCCACCTCTTCCTCGACGGTGATCAGGTGTGGTCGCCGTTTGCTAGGCGCGTGTTTCCCCAGCTCGTTTCCTTGACGGAGCTGCAGTCCTGGGTCAAGCGAAGACCGAGAGGGAGCGCCTGGAGACTGGAATGTCTTCAGGCGCTCACAGCCCTCGACCAATCGGGCAATGTGATCGGTGGAAACTCCACCTCGGCATTCTATAGAGGATTAGTGGAGGGTAAGAGCGATGACGTACTTGGGGAAACTCTAGGCGTCGACGAAAATCAACTAGCCAATCTCTTCGGAAGAACTTTCGGGCCAGGGCCTATGGACAACTTCCAGAAATCTCTGGCCTGGCAGTGCTACCGAGGAGCCTTGCCAGTTCGGGATAAACTCTACAGGCATGGAGGTGCCGTCAGCCGGGCATGTCCGAGATGCGCGCAGGGCGACGAAACCGTCCTGCACGCACTCGTCCAGTGTCCGAAAATTGCTGACTTGTGGGTTTATGTCGAACACCTGCTGTCGCGTTTAGGACGGATCCGGCTATCATCTGAGTCCATCGTGAGGATTGCCCCGCCCTCCTCCTTTAGCCGGGAAGGGCAGGCAGTTTTTATCTGCCTGGTGGCCATGGTGAAAGAGATAGTATGGTGGACACGTTTGAAAGGGCTGAAGACGAGCACTTACCTCTTCGGTGATGCTCTGATTGACTTTTTCAAATTTCATTTGAAAAGGAAAATCAGAGTAGAGAGGGAAGTGCTCTCTTCCCAGCATTTTGTTGAAAGATGGGTGAGAGAAGCAAGAATGGCCCGAGTGAATGGGCCTACTCTGAGTATATATCTGTAAATTAAAGGTGGAAAACTGAGAGAGGGCACTTGCCTTGGTGGTCAGGGTCATTGTGGCTTTTTACTGGGCTTTCACCACAAATGTCCCTCCGAAGTCTCCCCCCTATTGGGGAATTTTTCATTGTTATTTTCATTGTTATTTTTGTTACATCCTCTGTTTTTGTTTTTTACACGCAGAAATGCCCATTTGTACCGTCCTGCATTGTCCTGCACTGTCCTTAATGTCTACTTTATGTAAACCCTTGTGGTTAATAAAGAAATCATTATTATTATTTTTATTATTATTATTATTATTATTATTATTATTATTATTAGGGCGGTGATTGGCAGTATCGGTACAGGGTCGGACGCCATGCTTTGCAGTAGAGAGTTACAGCCCTTTATGATCTGAGTTCAAATCCCGCCGAGGTTAACTTTGCCTTTCATCCTTACGGGGTCGATAAAATAAAGTACCAGTCACGCACTGAGGCCGATTTAATCGACTTTCCCCTCCCCAAAATGTCTGGTCTTGTGCCTATATAAGAAACCATTATTATTAGGGCGGTGGTTGGCAGTATCGGTAGAGGGTCGGATGCCATGCTTTGCAGCATAGAGTTACGGTCCTTTACTTTCTGAGTTCAAATCCCGCCGAGGTTAACTTTGCATTCATCCTTACGGAGTCGATAAAATAAAGTGCCAGTAATGCGCTGGGATAATTGCTGGCCTTGTGCCAAAAAGTAGAAACAATTATTATTATTGAGAGGGCCGTGGATTGGCAGTATCAGTATAACGTCGAACAACATTCTTTGAGGCATATTATTATGTTCAAATCCCGTCGAGATTCGCTTTTATCCTTACAGGATTGATGAAACAGAGTACCAGTAACGCACTTGATCGATTTAATCGACTTCCCCTAGCCTTTAAATTGCTGGTTTTGTGCCAAATGTAGAAATAATTATTAAAGTTGTAGATTAGCAGTATCGATAATGTGTCGGGCAATATGCTTGACGGCATTTAGTTATAGCCCGTTACATTCTGAAATCGAATCCCGCCGCAGTTAGTTTTGCCTTTCATCCTTTCGGGGTCGATAAGATAAAGTACCAGTAACGCATTAGGGTCGATTTAATCGACGTTCTCTTCCTCTTTAAATTGACGGCCTTGTGCCGAGAGTGATAAACAATTATTAGTATATTTCATTAGTTTTTTTTATATAGTTGATGTCCATGTAATAAAACTTTGGAAATATCTCCAAGCTATCAATTCCTCACGGGTAAATATTATTTTATGAAATCTATGTATGATATCGTATGCTATATTCAATATGCATTTCTTTAAACATGCAGACCTTGTTGCATCATCCAAAAAAATTAGCAGTTTGTTGCTTAGAGCAGCGTCCGGTATTAATCGAATTTACACCAAAGCGAATCATTTTTGTGCATATGCACCGAAAAGTAACAGTATGTATTTTGGGAAGATCTACAGGGACCAGTAAATTTGCTTAATAGAATTTATCAGAAATACATTATGTTGTTGTTGTTGTTGTTGTTGTTGTTGTTGTTGTTGTTGTTGTTGGCCTTGTGGGTCTTTTTGTTGTTGTTAATCTCGAGGATTACTATGTGTTGCCGGAGAGATATTAAATATGATGAAATTATATTATGTAAGTCAAATGTAAATAAGCTTAACATTAGAATATCGAATCTATTGGTTATATATCTATATACATGTGTGTGTGTTTGTGTGTGTGTGTGTGTGTGTAGAAATATGTGTATGTGCATATGTATGTAAATATCTCTATAAGCATATCTACGTATATTGGTTATATATATATGTATATATATGAGTATGTTTAAGTTTGCAGATGGGTAAATCACCGGGTAACATAATCGAGTGGCAGTAGGAGGAAGGAAGAGAAATGTAGAAAGGAACGTAAAAGTACGTAAAAAGAAAGATGGAGATACCTGGGAATAGATTTATTCGTCCCTATATTTCGGATTTAACATCCTTCGTCGGGGGATTTCAGACAGGAAATAGATATGTTGAGAAAAGAAACTACGTGGCCGTTTGTAGCTACCGCGTGACTCTAGAGCCATTACTGCACAAACTGGTGACGTTGAGGGGCAACCCATGTCAGCTTATGCCAATGACGTCACCGTAGTAGTGTTGAGCGCCAAGCACGTCAAGGTGATCGGCACTACTCTAAGAGAATACAAGGTGGTGACAGAAGCAAAGATTAACCAAGAAAATTTGGAGAGCCTGCGGTTCAGCACATGGTGAGGCAGGCTCATGCCATCCAACAGTGTCGTCAAGCTCTGGGCGCACGGACCGGTTAAATTGCTAGTGGTATTGTCTCGTCCGGAACTCCAGACGAATCAACATTTGGACGAGGTAATGAGCTGAGTGGACTCTCTCACACGGAAATGAGCCGAGAAAAAGCTATCCCCGGAAAGTCGGGTGGAGGTGGCGAAGGCGTACATCACGTCCGTCATCTACAACGGTCTGACCGTCATGCCTTGTCCTAAGCCTCGCCTGGCTGCACTGGAGAGTTTGCTCTTTCGCCTTTTGAGGAAAGGGCGCACTCAGATGATCAAGCGGTCCATCTGCAGTGAACATCCGTTACTTGGAGGACTGGGTATGCCGTGTCTGATGATTAGCTAAGGTTACGATATCTCCAGATTTTCTTCAACGGTGAACATATGTGTTCCCCTTTCGCTAGGCTTGTTTTCCCCAGCTCGTCCCCTTAACGGAGCTGCAATCCTGGGTCAAACGGAGACAGAGAGGGAGCGTTTGGAAACTGGAATGTCTTCAAGCACTCACTGCCCTTTGCCAATCGGGCATTACGATCGGTTGAGACTCCGACTTGGCGTTCTATTCAGGGTTAGTGGAGGGCTATAACGACGTCGTTTTCGGGGAAATCTGGGTGTCGACAACAGCCAACTAGGCAATGGATAACTTTCAGAAATATTTGGTTTAGTACTGCTACCGGGGAGCGTTGCCAGTTCGAGATGAACTTTACAGTCTTGGAAGTGCCATCAGCCGGGGCCGTCCGAGATGGGCGCCGGATGACGAGACCGTCCTGCATTCACTCGTCGAGTGTCCAAGCATTGCTGACTTGTGGGTTTATGTCGCACACCTGCTGTCGCGTGTTGGACGGATCCGGCTATCAACTGAGTACTTCTGAGGATTGCTCCACCGCCTTCCTTTAGCCGAGAATGGCAGGCAGTTTTTATCTGCCTGGTGGCCATGGCGAAAGAGGTCGTGTGGTGGAAACATTTGAAAGGGATGAAGACGAGTACTTACCTCTTCGTTGATGCGAATTTCATTTGAAAAAGAAAATCAGGGTGGGGAAGGAAGTGCTCTCTTCCAAGCATGTTG
>OZ024742.1:61646685-61714185 GCA_964016885.1 Eledone cirrhosa
AGGTGATACGCTGCACTGATTCTTATATTTCATGAAAAACTTCAATGTGTCAGAAAAGAAAAACTTCAATGCGTTAGAAAAGATTCCACCCTACATACATTTACATACATATATACATATATATAGACACAAAACATATAAGATATACATTAACATCTAAAATAATCATCGATCAAGCATAGAGTAGACAACAGATATCAATATTAAAATTAAAAACGCCAAGAATATCTTCGTCACTCCACAGAGTATCTAGGGACGCAAGAGAACATAGTATGCCACGCATATCGGTCATAGAATCAGAGTCAAAAGCAAACAAGACCAAAATTGCTCACCAAGCCTTATTTATCAGAAATCATTCAAAACTTATTCTACAAATGCTCTTATATTTATTATAGATGTTTATCCAGCTTAAAAATTTATTCAAAAGATTGGGAACAACGCCAATTTTAGGGTAGTTTATTTAATCTCATTAATTATATATTCATGCGGAAAGGTTTTTTAAGAAAAAAAATAAATAAAAAAAAATAAAAAAAAATTGAAGGAATCGAAAGATTTATCGCCAAGTATCACAAATAGTCAAATACCTTAAGTAAATATACTACATTTTATACTACATTTTAAATTTATATTTATATTTAAATGTTGAGTTCAATCTATGTCTGCAACAGCTGAATAAATTGGTTCGTAAATTAAGGGAATTTTTAGATTTTAATATAAAGAATATCTCCTCCGCGCAGAGGTCACAAGTCTCAGAAGAGGAATTAAAAGGAATCCCTTTTGAGACTATATTCCAAACCATCGAATATCCAACTTTATCATGCTTAAGTTGCCAGAGTAACCCTGACAGCGATGTTGATGATTTTTTATTTGGATCCGTGAAAGAATTTTTGTGATTATTATAGCGAAGTTTAAATTCTGTCGAGGTGGAACCAACATAATTAAAAGAATTTAAATCAGTTCTAACATTACAGTTGTATATTATATTTTTAACTAAGCAATTGTTATTTAGCGGACATTTAGATCTATCTCTACAGTTACAGTTTTTTAGTTGAATATTGTTTAGGCTATTTTCGGTATTTTGGCTAGGTTTTAGATTCCTATTATTTATTCTATTAATATTTTGTGCTAAATTTTTGGTGGACGAGTACGTTAATTTTATAGTATGTCTATTAAAAATTGAGTGATACTTATGTGTTCTAGGGAAGCGTTTGTCAAGAGCATTAAAAAATAGTTTAGCGATGTGGGTTTTAATGTTTAGTGAGAAAGGGGGGACAAACCATATTATATTTCTAGTTCTATTTCTTTTCTGGTTTTTGAAATTATTGTAGTGCTTTCTATTATAGTTGTTAAAGTTGTTACTATAATTAAAATTGTTGTTATTTTGGTTAGTTTGTCTATTATCGATGTACATAATTTTATCACTATATCCTGCTCTAGCTAAAGCATCATTATAATATTGGGCTTTTTCGTCAAAAATATTTTTATTGGAAGAGATTCTAGAGATACGTTTTTGAACAGAGTTTACTATAGTATTTTTGACAGATCTGGGGTGATTGGAGCTAAAATTGACATAATTCAAGTTTTCATTTAACTTGTGAAATGGATAGTGAAGACATGTGTTGAGATTAAATGTTACGTCTAGGAAATTGACTATTCTATGGTTATTCTCAATTTCTATTTTTAGATTAAGGTAATTAAAAAATTGTATAATTTGTTTTCTTTTCTTATTTAGTTCAGAGTTATTATTTTCAATAAGTAAAAGCATGTCATCTCTATATAAACCTCCGGTAACACCGGGTATTTTCCTATGCAGCGAATTAATTATAAATAGGCCCACAAGGTCCGTTACCTGAGCTGAGTCTGATGATCCCATAGTAATGTCAAAATTATTATCTCTATCTGCCCTAGTCCATAGTTGGTTATTAAATTCTATCAAAGTTTTCCTGAATAAATAATAGGAATCTAAAACCTAGCCAAAATACCGAAAATAGCCTAAACAATATTCAACTAAAAAACTGTAACTGTAGAGATAGATCTAAATGTCCGCTAAATAACAATTGCTTAGTTAAAAATATAATATACAACTGTAATGTTAGAACTGATTTAAATTCTTTTAATTATGTTGGTTCCACCTCGACAGAATTTAAACTTCGCTATAATAATCACAAAAATTCTTTCACGGATCCAAATAAAAAATCCTCAACATCGCTGTCAGGGTTACTCTGGCAACTTAAGCATGATAAAGTTGGATATTCGATGGTTTGGAATATAGTCTCAAAAGGGATTCCTTTTAATTCCTCTTCTGAGACTTGTGACCTCTGCGCGGAGGAGATATTCTTTATATTAAAATCTAAAAATTCCCTTAATTTACGAACCAATTTATTCAGCTGTTGCAGACATAGATTGAACTCAACATTTAAATATAAATATAAATTTAAAATGTAGTATAAAATGTAGTATATTTACTTAAGGTATTTGACTATTTGTGATACTTGGCGATAAATCTTTCGATTCCTTCAATTTTTTTTTATTTTTTTTTATTTATTTTTTTTTTTAAAAAAACCTTTCCGCATGAATATATAATTAATGAGATTAAATAAACTACCCTAAAATTGGCGTTGTTCCCAATCTTTTGAATAAATTTTTAAGCTGGATAAACTTCTATAATAAATATAAGAGCATTTGTAGAATAAGTTTTGAATGATTTCTGATAAATAAGGCTTGGTGAGCAATTTTGGTCTTGTTTGCTTTTGACTCTGATTCTATGACCGATATGCGTGGCATACTATGTTCTCTTGCGTCCCTAGATACTCTGTGGAGTGACGAAGATATTCTTGGCGTTTTTAATTTTAATATTGATATCTGTTGTCTACTCTATGCTTGATCGATGATTATTTTAGATGTTAATGTATATCTTATATGTTTTGTGTCTATATATATGTATATATGTATGTAAATTTATGTAGGGTGGAATCTTTTCTAACGCATTGAAGTTTTTCTTTTCTGACACATTGAAGTTTTTCATGAAATATAAGAATCAGTGCAGCGTATCACCTAGGTTCACATGTGCGTCTATATTTATCAACTTGAATTTGAGATAACCTTCTCTTTTCTCATTTTTCACGAGAATGCATATATACTTATGTTTGAAGTTTTGTCTCAGATTTTGCTTATAGACCTAAGAATTTTTAAACTGAGCATGTGGTCATTTTTTTACACATTATAGATATGTGTCTCATTCATGAATACTGATATTTACATTATAATGCCTAATTCATAAAAATTGATAATTCAAATGGATGAGACATAATATATTTTTAATATATTTTAAATATATCATCTTTCTTTCTTTTTCTCCTATACACTAATCTAACTGTATCCCTTCCCTTAAGCTCTCACATATACGATGATCATCTGTCAAAAAGCAGCCTACTATGTTTTTTTTCACCATCAATGTATTTCTCTCTATCCTTGTCTCTCTATCTCGCTCCGTTGTTTTTCTTTACATACATCTCTTTTCTCTTTACATACATCTCTTCATCTTCTTCTTTTTTATTTACATACATCTCTTCATCTTCTTCTTCTCATCTTCGTTTTCTTTCTATATAACTATCATAACAGTTTCACTACCAAATCAACTTTTTAAAAGGAAGTTGCATTATTACAAGGTATGTCACTAATTATTTATAAAACAGCTTATGTATTGTATTTTGTCTGAGGAAGGCATAACATATTTTTAATATGATATTTTTAATATGATATCCCAGAAATATATATAACGAAATAAATATGGTTTTATAAATATAGTTTCCATTTGTTTAATATCGTAAACCTACTCCAGAAACTGTTGAGTGCTTTTATATCAGTTATAAAATATTTACTCGTTGTAACCCAACAATCTTAAATAAAACTTTTGCATATATATATATATATATATATATATATATATATATATATATATATAGAGAGAGAGAGAGAGAGAGAGAGAGAGAGAGAGAGAGATACACGGGTGTGTATGATTGTGTATAGAAGATTATATTAATAAGAGGAATTCCAACTTTGTCTGATTTACTCGTTTTATTTACAATCCTTTAAAATTTATAATGGTATTATAATGAAATAGTATAATAGAATATTAAATGTTAAGTGTTAATTGAACAAGTACTTTCATGCTTTCGCAATCTTCTGGTTCATAATGTGTGGTGACAGTCAAGTTTGCAATTTTCAACAGTTGAAAATTGCAAACTTGACTGTCACCACACATTATGAACCTGAACCCTAACAAACTGCATAATAGGTAGTATGGATGTTGTGTCCCTGTATCCATCTATTGACGTGGATTTTGCTGTGGAGAAATGCGTAGAAATGATCAGTGAGAGCAATGTTGAGTTCCGTGGGATTGATACCAGTGAGCTGGGACTCCTACTTAAACTTACCTATAGTAATAATTACCTAGACACATATGACCTTAGCAACCTGTGCCCTACAAGACCAGCAAGAGGCAGACCACCTACCATTACCTCAATGGCCAAGAAAACCCACACAGATAGATGGAACGGGTGAACCAGAGCCATACGGACACCCGAAAACCACGATGAACTGAAGAAAATGATTGCACGTGCGGTAGGGGCCAGCATAAAACTAACCCTTAAGAAACATATGTTCAAATTTAATGGAAAAACATATGCCCAAGAGGAAGGAGCAGCCATTGGTGTTAGCATTGCAGGCAACATAGCTAACTTATTCATGGTATGGTGGGACAGTAGACTTAAACTTAAACTTAAAGAACAATTAGAAGACCCCTTAACCCTGATAATGTACTCCCGCTACGTTGATGATATAAACATCGTAGTTAAGACATCCCCACTAGAGAACAGTCAGGAACTAGAGAAAAACACAATGGAAAGCATCCAGCAAATAGCTAACTCCATCCACCAGAGCATTAGAGTTACTATAGACTACCCAAGTAAACACCCCAACCATCGATTACCTGTACTAGACACAGAGCTCTGGTTAGATACCATTAATAATAAAAAACAAATCCTCCATTCCCATTATGCCAAACCCATGACTTCCAAACATCTGATCCACCGAAACTCGGCCGTTTCGGACCATACCAAAATCAACATACTGATTGCGGATTTGGTACGGGTGATGAGAAACGTGTCCCGCATGTGCAACCCCGAAGAACTAGAGAGACACATACAACCCTTCATCCACCGTATGCAGTTCTCTGGCTACAATCAGAGAGATAAAATCAGAGTGTATAGAGGAGCCAGAACGAAATGGGAAAAAATGGTAAATAATGACATAAATGGGACCTGCCCCTTGTATAGGAGCAAATTTTGGAATAGAATAGAAAGAATTAGGAACAAGGCTAATAGAATAAACTCATGGTATGATAGCAATAAATACCAGAGTGTAATGTTCATCGATACAACCCCTAGAGGTGAATTAGCTTACAAATTTAGAAGGGCCCTAGATAAACATAAACTCAATATTAAGATAGTAGAAAGACCAGGTACCTCCGTAAAAACACTTATTAGCAAGACATACCCTTTTCAAAGACCCTCATGTATAGATAAGAAATGTATAACCTGTAAAATAAGCCCCCATATTAACTGTAAAACTAGAAATGTAGTGTATAGCATAAGATGTACTGAAGGACAATGTAGAGACAAAAATATAGTGTACATAGGTGAGACAGCTAGTAGTGTAGGGGAACGGATAAATGAACACTGGCGAGACCTTCAAGATAGTAAAGAATCATCTGTACTCTACCAACATGCTAAAATAGAACACAAGGGTAAATTAGAGAACATAGAAATAAAAATAGAATCTACACACAGAAAAGACGCAATGTTTAGACAAATCACAGAGGCAATAAACATAAAAGGATTACAACCAAAATTAAATAGAAAATATGAGTGGAACAGCAACATCACAACTTACAATTAAGGACAAAATGAAAACACACACACACATAGAACAAACAACCAACCAGTAACATGTAAATAAACAAATAAATAAATGAACATAAACACACACAGACACCCGGATGTGGCGCATGCGCAGACTGAGCACACAACACACACACAGAAACAAAATGGCGTAGGACAGAACAAAGGAGAGGCACAAAAACAAAGAAAGGAATCCCCAGTCACTGAAGAGGTCACAGAGTGTGTGACGAAAGAACTATGACAATATATAAACAACTATCTGGTTGTGGAACCAACTAACCAAAAATTTATAAATTTATAAATTTATTATAAATTTATTATAATAAATTGAAGTGAAAGCAACTGGTGCGTGTGTTTCTTATTGGCAACATGACCCTCCCAAAGTATAACAATATTTAATATTCTATCATACTATTTCATTATAATACCATTATAAATTTTAAAGGATTGTAAATAAAACGAGTAAATCAGACAAAGTTGGAATTCCTCTTATTATTATTATATATATATATATATATATATATATAAGATCCCGTTAAGGGTGAAAGCAGCGATTCTTTGCTTAAACTTTAATCTGTTATTTTAATAAATATATATATATATATATATATAATGATTGTAGTTTTACGTATTAATTCAAGGTATTTGTATATTCCAGAAGGGTTCCAACCACACACTCTGAAATTTATAACGACCTTAACTCAATAACATGTATATGAGTTACATGGTATGTATACATATGTGTGTGTGTTTGTATATATATATATATGTGTGTGTGTGTGTGTGTGTGTGTGTGTGTGTGTGTGTGTGTGTGTGTGTGTGTGTGTGTGTGTGTGTGTGTGTGTGTGTGTGTGTGTGTGTGTGTGTGTATACATAGAGCGGGGATGAACAGAGAAATAAAGATCTATTTCAAGAAAAAGGGAGAAGAGAATGGGCTGGGGGAAGTAGAAAGTGCAACATCAATAAGAACAATAAACAATAAACAAGCGTAAAAAAGCAGGGTTTTTTCTTGTCTTTCTGAGATTTAATGAGATATATTACTATATAATAAAAGTTTTGAAGTGGAAAAAAAATATATTTTCCAGTTTGAATTCTAATTCATTTCACGATTCCGATATGGAATTTCCAACCCAAAGGCACTATAGTAATATCAACAGAGCACACATCGTGTAATATTAAAAATTCAATTATTTTAACACCAAGATGTATTTCCTACTGCATATTCTATATTACCTATTGTTTATTTATAAAATATATAAACATGCTTTCTTCATCAACTTTTTCTTTGTCTATCTTTCTATCAGTCAATTTTATGTGTATATATATATATATAGAGAGAGAGAGAGAGAGATATAGATATATATATATATTAGGTTATGCAAGAAATGCTTAGGATTATCCTGGATGCAGTAATGGTAAATTACTACACTGGATAGAGTTGACGTACGGTGAAGGGTTACTCAACGAGTTAAGGAAGAATAGTTGAAGAAACACAATTCCTGATCCTTCTGTATTCCGGAGTGTAGATAAAGAATGAATAATAACAGGTAGACATCATAAAAATGTAATTTATTCCGTGTACTTACAAATGTTTCCACGGTAGTTATGCTATGTGCAAATTTATAACTATTTGCAAAACTCAATTATCAAATGCTGTGACCACTGTTTCCTCAGAGCAGAATGGTTAAAATGTAAAATGTAAATACCCTTAAGGGAAGTTATTGGGAAAGATAGAGTAGAAAAGGAAGAGAGAAAGAAGGGGAGAGGGAGAGTGAGAGAGAGATATGCAGGGGTTGGATAAATGGGAGAGAGTGGTTTGTAGAATACAGATATCTTAATCAAAATGTTGTGATAGGGGTTTTATTATACTGGAGTGTAAAACACCAAAAAACTGTGTGTCAGAATCCGTGCGCATCATTTTTACTTGTGGTATTTATCCCTGACTCATGCGTGCGAGGGAGGTCGGGTTCGAGGCAGGATATCCTCTGGGTATTCTGGTTACAAGCCGGGGTTGGGCGTTGGGGCCCGTTGGTCGGAAACCTGGGGTGCCTGTCTGCACAGAGGATAGGACTCCACCGACGTACCTCGTCTATTTATGTTATCTAGTGTCAGCTAACTTGAGTTCTGGTTAAGGAAGTGAGAGAGGGGGGTTGACCATAGCGGTGTGAGGCATGGTTATGAATATATATATATATATATATATATATATATATATATATATATATATATATATATATATATACATGAATGTAAAAATAACAAAATAAGATGCTGAGGTTACATATATCGTTTAATCATAATAATTATTTCCACGGTTCTCCATGCAATCGAGATGTCCTTCATGTATTTGCTGTTGATTATGAGAACGGTTTCCTCAGATGAAAAACGATATGTTTGATATGTCGCTGGCAGGAAAACACACATCCTAATGCCTGTGTGCCCAGCATATATATGAGGTCCTTGAAGGGTTTGTCAGCCGTCGTGTTTGCTAGAGAAAGCTATCAAGGAAAAAAGACGAAAAGAACGAAGAACTGTGTGCAGCCAAAACCCAGTAGACAGTTGAAGCAATAAAAGGAGCTCTGAGTACAACAACGACAACAACAACAACAACAACAACAATAACATCAAACCGCCGACCAAAGTTGTCCACATTGGTCGCAATAGTCGTGGTGATACCACCACCATATTGACAACAACAACTAAAGCAACAGCTACAGTAAAACACTTACAACGACAACAGCAGCAACAAACAATAACAGCAAAAACATATACCAGCGTCGTGTATACAGGACGTAGTCGTCATAGTGACGGTACCACCCTGTCGACCGTGAACAGCGATAACGCCAAAGCAATAAAAAGGAGTTAAGAGGTAGGTGGGTACACAGAGTTGGTGGTATCAATCACGATGACCATAAACAGTAACAACAACAATGGCAACGGTAACAAGCACCAACACCGCCCATCATCCACCCCGTTCGTCGTAGTAGTGGTGGTATCATCTATGTCAGTATTAAGCCATTGGTAACACCACCACCAACAACAACAACAACAACAACACCAGTGATGACCCCACTACGGCGGTGGCGGCAACAGGAAAAAAGCCACGCTTCCATGAAAAATAAACTAACCTCAATAGTAGTCTGTTGAAACAAGGAAGTGAAAATGGGACAGAAACAGATGGGTATTAACAAATACATTCTCAGTTAATAAAATCCTCTCTATCATTGTAAGGCACAAGGCCAGCAATGATCAAGCATTCAGTCTCAACTACAGTGGCAACAATACTATCAAAATGGCTGTTAGGCCATGGAAGAGAGTTACGGGAAGCGAAAGTAGGGGCAGGAACAAGTAGATAAGAAACGAGAACACATATAGAGAACACAATAATAAAAGAAAGGGACAAAAATACATAAAAAACAACAGAGGAATAGGGAACAAAGGACAAGAAACATGTACACATAGAGACTCCAGGTGTGCAAACAAGATATCCAAAGTTCGCCTGACGCTGGGGTTGCCGCGTGGCCATGCTCGGCTTCCACGGACAAGTTTACAACAGTCTTCAACCAGTACAACTACGTTGTTAGTCTGTATAGTTTGAGGAAGGTTCCAGAAGATCTGTGGAGGCAGGTGCTGAAGAGGTTACTCCTTTTATTGATAACTTGAGCTCCCCTCTCGGTTATTTCCATAATCTCGGTGACACACAAATCGCACGAGCCATCCCCCGCCCCTTCTCTGTAGGGTTGGGCCGAGGCTACCTTGGACCACGACAAGGTAAATTCTACGTTATCGTGTTTGAGACGCCACACTAGTTCCGAGAGTGCCACCGATTGTACCAGCGTTCCTTAAACTTATTAGCTGTGGCTCCGATATAGGTGAAGGTATGGTTGTTGGTATTCACCCTACATTCCTATACCAAGCCACTGCCGAGGCACCTACCCTCCAGGGGCAGTTACCGGGGTTTCTACAATTACAGCCCGGAGGGGTGTTGCCGCCCGGTTCTCCGGATCGCGTTGCATGATTCCCCGGTCCAAGATGTATACATCGCTATTTCAGAGCACCAATAAATATATATATATATGTATATATATATATGTATATATATATGTATATATGTATATAAATATATGCATATATATATGTATATATATGCACATATATATATGTATGTATTTGTATACATGTATATGTAATAGTTAATATGTATATATATATATATATATATATATATATATATATATATATATATATATATATATATATATATATATATATATATATATATATACGTACATACATAAATACATACATACACATGCACACACATATATATATATATAATATATATA
The DNA here is from genome assembly GCA_964016885.1 of Eledone cirrhosa. NCBI lineage: Eukaryota > Metazoa > Mollusca > Cephalopoda > Octopoda > Eledonidae > Eledone > Eledone cirrhosa. The sequence goes on from OZ024742.1 coordinate 61,656,992, forward strand.
TACATAATATATTATATATATATATATATATATATATATATATATATATATATACATGTAAAGTTATATTTAAAATTGTTGGGTTACAACTAGTAAATATTTATAACTGATATAAAAGCACTCGACAAATATTTGGAGTATATTTACAATATTAAATAAATGGAAAACTATATTTATAAAACCATATTTATTTCATTATATATATTTCGGGGATATCATATTAACAATATGCTATGCCTTCATCAGACAAAATACAATATAAACAGTTTTATAGATAAATAGATTCGACATACCGTAATAAACACCGACTTCATTTGAAGAGGTTTACGCTAGCAGACTGCTAGCGTAAACCTCTTCAAATGAAGTCGGTGTTTATTACGGTATGTCGAATCTATTTATCTATAAAACTGTTTATATTGTATTTTGTCTGATGAAGGCATAGCATATTGTTAATATGATATCCCCGAAATATATATAATGAAATAAATATGGTTTTATATATATATATATATATATATATATATATATATATATATATATAAGAGACGTAAGATAAGAAAATTATAAAATTAACTTACTTACTAAAATATCACTTCCAACTAATTAGTTTCTGGAATGGAGTAGATACATCTTCCGAAGAAGGTGTTGAGAAACATCCCGTCATCAGGAAAGTCTATTCTCATATAAGTTTCCAGGCAAAGCGAGGACTCTGGAAGCTTATTAAAAGATAAATCAGTGAATAGGAAATAGCAAAGCGTGGACTTACTTCCTAGCCATTGAGAAAATCACTGCCTCTGTGTCTGTGGCAAATTCAAAAAGAATCGAACACGTGACATCGAGGTCAATCGGTGGAAAGTGGGTTGTTAATAAGACAGCGGCCAGCCTACTACCGTAGCAGCAGTCATGGCCAGTATTGCTCGACAAATATTTTGGAGATAATAATAAAGAATTTATATCTAGTAACATATATATACATACAAATGCATATCGACGCTAGCAAATATATAGGTTTTGTCTTAATAACATTGTGGTTCAATGCATGGGGTTGCAGAACAATATAAGAGACGTAAGATAAGAAAATTATAAAATTAACTTACTTACTAAATATATATATATATATATATATAAAGAATGAATAATAACAGGTAGACATCATAAAAAGGTAATTTATTCCGTGGCTTACAAATGTTTCCACGGTGGTTATACAGCCTAGTTATACTATGTGCAAATTTATAACTATTTGCAAAACTCAATTATCAAATGCTGTTCTTAAAACTCATTTGTTCTTAAAACTCGCCACACGATGATAAAATACGAATTGTAATTCTTTACACTTCTCGATTCTGACACACAGGTTTTCTACTTCAGTTAATATTTTTCAAATCTTTCAAATTTTGATATTGGTTGTAACACACACGCATTTTTTATTTGTTGGCCATCCCCCTCCACGTGAAATGGTAGCAGGATAGATGCCAGCCTACACACATAAATTCTTCAGAACATAGCAGCACCACACTAAAGCTGACCTGCCAGTTGACCCCTTAACACCTCTACCACTACCAACACAATGGAGGAGGTCAGCTGTACTTAAACATTCGGACAAAAACAACTATAACAGATTGACTTGCCTCAGAAAAATTTCTATAGACTTTTGACTGAGGAATGTTCTCACAACTGACCAAAGGTATGAGAGAGTGTCCTACGACGCCGAAATTCGTTTGTTCTAACCCATATGATTCCAGTTCCTCAGAGGAATAACAACACAACCAGGAGCTGGACATATCGATGTATTGACCGAGTAAAACACACTTCAACAACATGTGTACCTGTCTTTCCCACACCAATTCGGACTGCCTGAAGACGTCACAACCAATGATGGCTGTCACCGAAACATATATAGCAGTATATCTATAATTTATAATAAACGAAGCCAAATTTTACATATTTGACTTAATTATTTTACATTACTCCGGAGTAAACAAACCAACCTGCGTACTTCGTCGAGTGCTCCAATCTGCATACTGAGGTGTCGGTAAACAAACAACATATACTCAAAATTTATATATAAATATATATATATATATATATATATATATATATATATATATATATATATATATATATATATATATATATATATATATATATATATGTATATATATATTGAAAAGATGACAAGGGCGATTGGTTACTCCTTCATTACATTTATTGGTAGGTGACGCGCGTTTCGCCTCTGATCAGCTCAAGGTTCGATCTGTATCGATCTTACCCGACTCAATAATCCGGAGCTCGACGGACCCCTTAAAATGCTAGTTACTAGTGGTGAAACGCGCGTCACCTACCAATAAATGTAATGAAGGTGTAACCAATCGTCCTTGGCATCTTTTCAATATAATACACTCTGTATAGCTCTACACCTCGACACAGAAGTGAACCTAAACATCGAGTGCTCACCCGGGTGAACCTACAGTAACTCCAAATTACACTCCCTAGATATAAATATATATATATATATATATATATATATATATATATATATATATATATACAGAGAGAGAGAGAGAGATGAATAAATAAATAGAATGTACACATACACACACACACACGAGGTATGTTTCATTTGTAGTACAATCTATAATAGCTTACATTTTGAAAGCAGATGGTGTTTTATATCAGCTTCTTAACAGTTAGGTTCTCACACAGGCTTTTTCATACTTATGTCACTTGTAAGATAAACTATTTATCTTATAATATCTTGAATAAAGGAAGGCTCTGATGCTCTAAAACACCTATTCTATTTTCTTCACATAAACAATTTTAATGTCACAACAAACATAGTGTCTTTCTAAAATACTTTTTTATCAGAAAATAACTGCAAGTTCAACAACTAAAGATCTGTGGCATACGATCCGAAATGTCACATTTCGTTATTTATATGGCCCATGGTGGGAAAAATCTTTTTGCTTCTTCTTACTAAATGTTAATTATCTTGTTTTTACGTTTTATCAGTACAACTCATCTCTCACAGAATATAGTCTGTGTATGTTAGTAATACTGATTATATACATATATATATGTGTGTGTGTGTGTACTCATGTGTATGCGTATATATAAATGTGTGTGTAAGTAATTATGTATGTATATATGTAAAATTATAATAGTATTATTATTACGGGGGCATCGGATTGGCAAAATCGTTAGAGAATTGGGCGCAATGCTTTGCAGTATTTAGATACTGCTCTTCACATTCTGGGTTCAAATCCTACCGAAGTCAACTTTGTTTTTCATCCATCCGAAGTCGATAAAATTAAGTACCAGTAAAGTACTGCTGTCGATATAATCGTCTTTCACTACCCTTAAACTGCGGGCTTTGTGGCAAAATTAGAAATCATCATCACCCTCATAATCATCATCAGCACCAACATCATCATCATCATCATCGCCAACATCATCATCATCAGTATTATAATTATCCTTATTATTGTAACATGTTGTTTTATACATCATTAAATCAGCTAAACATTGAACGAAAGCAAGAGCAACAGCAACTACAGAAACATCAAGAAAAAGAATAAAAACATTCAAGATGTCTTCTATCTCGTTATACATTTGAACGGTTTCTGTTTACCAATTATTGCCTTAAAGCTCTGTTTTTGTCTTAAAGCTTATAAAGTAGATAAACAAACTCCAGATACGGTGTTCATCATCCTCCTTTCTCAGCGAGTTATGTATTCTTTTACTGATTTCAGTCATTATATTACGATCATGATGTGGCACCAAATTAAAGGTATTTTAGTCGACCATATTGACCCAATGCTTAAACAAACCTACACATACTCACATACAAACACAGACATATACACACAAACTCACGACCACAGACACACACGACCACAGACACACACATACACACACGCACACATGATGGTATTGTATAATCTCCACAAAAATAACAAACCACTTAACAAAAGTACTGAGTTCTTCTCGCTATGTTCTCACGTTTCTATTTACCTTTTAAATAACTGGCGTCCTTAACATTGATTTATGCGTTTCCCCAAAAATCGTTTTGCCGTGTTTTCGTTCGTCGTCTTGTCTTCTGCACCCTAACTGGTAGGGTGGTCAGTCATCACCGGCCCCCACTCATCCCCTAAATCTCTCACGTGTGGCTCCAAGCGCCATGCCCCGGCACACCGCTTCAGCTGGTGGACTGAACCACGTGAGGGGGTGGTGTTGACACGGCACCACTAGGCGTATGAACTTCAACAAGGAGGCCACTGGTTAAATCAGAAGGAAATCCTCCCTCGGCCCCGGTCCAGGACTGAAGGCGACCCACACCATATTCCGTGGCCATCGGTTTGCAGTTCTACCAGAGACTACTTCATTTACTGTCTCTTTACTAAATGTCAGTGGTTGGGCTTCAGGTTAGCGACCTGTTCCCGGAAAAACTCTCCTGCTACAAAAACAATTCATAGTGCATCAGATTTAAATTCCCAGCAGTCAGGAGAACGGTTGTCTCTAACCGGAGATTGTGTGACGGGTGTCGGCGAAAGTCTCGATGAGGAAGCCGACATCCTGAGGACCAGAATTCTGTCTGCAAAAACAACCACACGTATTGGATATTGGAACATAAGAACTCTGTACCAACCATCCAAACTTGCGCAAGTTATCGGAGAAATGGAGGCCTACAAAATTAACATCCTGGGCCTCAGCGAGGACCGCTGGACTGACTCTGGGAAGTTTGTCCATGAAAACAAGACCATCCTGTTCTCAGGCCGTCAGAACGGCACCCACCGAGATGGAGTTACAATCATCATGGATAGGGCTGCCAGTAGTGCCCTTGAGGGGTGGACTCCTATCAACGAACGCCTAATGACAGCAAGATTCACCACATCACATGCAAAGGTCACCATAGCTCAGTGCTATGCTCCAACCAACGAACATAACGATGATGACAAGGACGCTTTCTACCAGCAACTACAAGATGTTGTCAACAAAACCCCACGTCATGACATCCTGATCATCATGGGAGACATGAACGCACAGATCGGGAGAAGCAGGGTTGGCTTTGAACATGTCCTTGGCCGCCATGCTTATGGAAACCGCACGGACAACGGGAACAGGTTTGTCCAGTTCTGTGCCATGAACAATATGAAAATCGGCTCGTCACTATTTGACCAAAAGAACATCCACAAGGTCACATGGGCTTCGAACGACCACAGGACCAAGACGCAAATAGACCACATTGCAATTGGCCCAAGTTGGAGAACTCCTTTCCTGCAGGACGTCCGAGTCTACCGGGGCGCAGATGTCTGCAGTGACCACTATCTGTCTGTTACCAAACTTAAAATCAGACTGCGAAAGCAGAAGAAGAAAGCGTTTTGACACTACCAAGCTGAAGAACGGTGTCACAGAAGCATAATTTGAGGCTGCTTTGAGGAACAGATTTGCTGACCTTGAGGAGTCTGCACCAGGCTCGGTCAATTGGTGGGAGGAAATGAAGAAGACCATAGAAGCTGCAGGGGAAGAACTCCTGGGCTACAGGAAGTCCCTCAGAGAAGCTTGGGTCAGCGATAACACCTGGCAGCTGATTAATGAAAGGAAAGCCCTACACCAGCAGAGGCATGCCACTACCCCAGAGGCCATCAAGGTATATCAGCAGTATGTTGACAAGGACAAGGAGGTGAAACGCAGCGCCCAAAAGGACAAACGAATGTGGCTTGAGGGTAAGGCAGAGGAGGCGGAATCAGCTGCGGCACGCAATGACATGCGCTCTGTGTACCAAATTGCCAAGAAAATCACCGGCAGCTCTAGAGCTAACTCAGGCCCGGTGAAAGCGAAAAATGGTACGCTGCTTTCCAAGGGTGAAGAAAAGTTAGTCAGATGGACTGAACATTTCAAGGAAGTCTTCAACCGACCGGAGCCACGTATGCCAGCAGGAACTAAGGAACCTACTAGTTTGTTGCCTATCAATACTGATGACTTCACCGAGAAGGAAGTCCGCATGGACATCAAAACCCTTAAGAATAATAAGTCACCAGGTATTGATGGCATTTCTGCTTAAATGCTGAAGTCAGGAGGCGAAAGCATGGTCAAGTGGATGGGCCACTTATGTAATCTTGTGTGGAACACGGGTGAAGTCCCAGAAGATTGGAGAAACGGAGCGGTTGTCTGTATCCCCAAGAAGGGCAACCTTGCCGATTGTGACAACTGGAGGGGAGTGACACTTCTCTCCTTACCAGGAGGGTCTATTGTTTGGTGATCCTGAACCGCATACGTGGCATGGTAGACCGGAAACTGCGAGAACAACAGGGATGGTTCCGACCAAAACGTTCCTGTGCAGAGCAGATCTTTACGCTACGCCGCATCATTGAGAGGTACAACGAATTCCAGAGGCCCCTCGCCATCAGCTTCATCGATTTCTCCAAAGCATTCTATAGCATTCATCGACCGTCGCTCTGGAGCATCATGCATGAGTATGGTCTGCCCCAGAAAGTCATTTCGGCAATCAAACAGATTTACGCAAACTCCAAGTGCTGCATACGGACAAAGGATGGTTACAGTGACTGGTTCGAGGTGGTTACTGGCGTGCGTCAAAGTTTTTCGCTCTCTCCAATTCTCTTTGCCATAGCCATTGACTGGGTACTAAGAAGAGCGCCTAAAGGGTATATATTGGGTGGGAGAGCAAAGGTTTTCTGACCTGGACTTTGCGGACGATATTTCTGCACTTGCAGAGAGCACAGCTGACCTGCAAATCATTGTGAACAACATCAATGTCGAAGCAGGAAGCTTAGGAATCAATGCCAAGAAGACCAAAAGCATGTTATCTGGGACACATCCATCACCAGCTAGTGTCTTCATTGAACAGGGGGAGGTGGAGATAGTGGACAACTTCACCTACCTAGGAAGCTCCATTAACAATGGGCGCACCATGGACAGTGAATTGCAATGTAGAATGGGAAAGGCTTCAGCAGCATTTAACCAGCTTGACAAGATCTGGAAGAGCAGGAATTTCACCCTCAAAACAAAGATGAGATTCTACAACAGAAACGTACTGTCCACACTCTTGTACGGAAGTGAAACATGGCACCTTAAGACCAGCCAAGAGAAGAAGTTGGACGCATTCGATTCCAGGTGTCTGCGAAAGATCCTGGGGATTAAATGGAGTGACCATGTAACAAACCAGGAAGTCAGGAACCGCACCAACCAGCAGCTAGTCTCTTCTACCATCTGCAAGCGACGCCTGGGCTGGTTTGGACACGCTTTGAGACTTCCCCCGGAGAGACTGGCGAACCAAGTACTTAAATGGAGCCCGCAGGGAAGCAGACGGAGAGGGCGACCCAATATGAACTGGCGCCAGACAGTTGAGAGGGACCTGCGAGCGACAAACAGACAATGGCGGGACGCTGTGCAACTGGCTACTGACCGAACGCGATGGAACACTATGATTGCTTCATGCGTCGCAAGACGCGGGAGCTTCTGAGTCGTGTCTTCTCTTTAATTTTTCTAAGTATTTCTAAGTATTATTACTACTCTGTGACGTACGTGTTTTCTCCGGCCACCAATAGTTTCAATGATTTACATTTAACACGGTATTTTACTTACTTTTTTCCCTTTTCTTTCCTTATGTTTCATGAGGCTCTCCTTCTCTCTATCTACTTACCTATCTATCTATTATCTATCTATTTATCTATCTATCTATCTATCTCTGCCTGACGCGTGGAACATCGCCGGTAAGATATTTTGTAAATTTATATACGAAAAACAGAACAAATTGTTTGAAAAAGCATATTATTTCGTAGATTAACCCCCAAGCTGAATTGTCAGCTCGGTGGTAATCCCATTTTTCGCCTATTTTAAAAATTGTTTTAAAATATCAAATTTTGCCAACTATAAAACATGAATAACACGAAGGGAACGCTGGAGAGCGTCGACAGAGAAAAGAGAGAGAAACAGGCAGATTTTAACGTTATATTCTGCTTCTGCTACTATGGACGTCGCCATAGATACGACTGTCAACAAAGGGAAAAAAATATTGCCACTTGAAAATTGTACAATTTCTACCGTCGAAGCAGAAAAAAAAATGAAAACACAGGAATTAAACCCATTAATATACATACACATGAAAAAAACAACATCAACAACTCCACAGATACATCTACACATAGAGTTTCACCTCGTCAAGGAACTGAGATTTCCAACACCGAGGCTAACAACGATAACAACAACAACAACATCAAGACCACACACAAAAAAAAACAGTGAACAAAATACAAGATTTTATAAATCTTGACATCTCCAATGCAAGAGATATGCTCCAGCAAGGGAGAAAATTTGTAACTTTCGAAGAGAAGGGTGTGTTTAGAATTAACTCACAACTTGAAATAAAAGAAGACACAGTACGAAAGACGAGAGAGCCGATATTTGTTAGTCAAGGAGATATAGAAAATACCTTGAAAGAAATTCTAGCAAATATCGAATTTCTCCAACGAGGAAAACAGTACGGAAGTGTTTCCGTACAGTTTAAAAGCGAGGCACTCCCCCAAAAACATTCTGTGACACCAATAGTGTCAAAAGCATTGACCTTTTTCCCTCATACATGGGAAAAAGTACACAAAAAATAAAAATAAAAAATGATTGCCTATTCAGATCACAAATTAGTCGTCTGCTTAGTCAACCGTGATAGAATACATAGACAAGGACCCGGATACTGGAAGCTGAACGTGTCGTTGCCGGCACGTAAAGCTTACAGTGAACGGATAAGTAGACTAGTCAAGCAACAGTTAACGGGAGCTATTGTCAACAATAAATGGGGGTACTCTCTCAAGAAAGCAATTAGAATAGAATCGATAGGGTTTAGCAGAGAGTTAGCCTTAGAGAAAAACAAAATAGAAAGAGAACTAGTAGCCAAGGTAGAGGATGCACTTAGAAGTGGCAACGCGACTAGAGTGTTAGCGTCGAGAACGGCACTGGGCCAGTTCTTCGATGCGAAACACGAAGGATGCGTTGTCAGAAGCAAAACACGTGCTCTAGGAAACGAAGGAGCGAAAGCTGTCAGCTGGGCCCTAGTGGCGGAGGCGAAAAGTGGCAACAAGTCCACGATTCGGTCTTTGAAAGACCAAAACGGACGCGTGCTACTTGACCCCAAGCAAATGTGCGCGGCCTTTCAGAAGCACTTTGCGCGACTGTTTGAGCAGAACGACGGTGAGCAGAACGACGGTGAGCCGAACGGGGCAATGGACTTTAATTCATACCTCAACGGCCTGCCGGGTCTCTCGAACACGGACGCCGAGTTCTGCGAAAGACTGTTCACGGACACTGAGATACGGGACGCTCTGGGCCGCAGCGGGAAACGCAAGTCACCCGGTCTAGATGGTCAACCCTATGAGTTTTACATAGGCATGCCGGACTTGTTCTCAGGCGTCCTCGAAGCCGTCTATTGCAATTGGCAGCAGAACTGGAGAATTCCCAGTTCTGCAGGCAAGGGCGTAGTAACGCTGATCAGGAAGGATGAGAACAAGGGGGACGAAATTAACAACTTCAGGCCCATAACTCTGCTCAACACAGAGTTAAAGATTTTGGCCAAGGTGCTAGCGACGAGGTTGGCGTTTGGCGTCGAGAACCTGGTAGGGAAAGCGCAAACGTGTGCAATCCCAGCCAGGTCCATACACGACAACCTCCACCTCATGCAATACATCATAGAGAGGGTGGGTAGTAAACCCGGCTTCGGTGGGCTTTGATTAATTTGGATCAGTCTAAGGCATTCAATAGGGTCGCCCATCGATACTTGGAAGCGGTTCTCAAGGTGGCCGGTTTCGGTCCCGTTTTCAGAGGGTGGATCGCTCACCAGCATTTGTTCGAGGCGATGCACACCAGCATCTGCTCGAGGGTCAAGGTGTACGGCTACTTATCGGAGCCGTTCACAATCATGCGTTCCATTCGACAGGGGTGCCCTCTCTCCTCCATTCTGTATGTATTGACTCTAGAGCCACTACTGCGGAAATTGGAGCTGTTTCAGGGCATCCCTCTAGATCCGGGACTGCGCAAAGCGGCGTCGGCTTATGCTGACGACATGACGGTAATGGTGTCGAGCACCTCGGAAATCGGGGTGATCGGCAACTTACTGAAAGAATACGAAACACTGACGGGAGGAAAACTAAACACGGACAAGTCTGTCGGTTTGCAACTCGGTACGTGGAGAGGCAAACCGATGAGGTCCGATAGCGTCGTTGGACGTTGGACGGACGGACCGGTGAAATTTCTCGGGGTCTGGTTCGGTCCAGACATCCAGGTGGAGAAAAACTGGAACGAGGTCACGGCCAAGGTGTTTTCACTCACCCAGAAGTGGTCAGAGTGCAAACTGTCCTTGAAAGGTCGAGCGGAGGTGGCGAACACTTTCATAGCGTCCGTCATCTACTACCGCTTGACTGTCGTGCCTTGCCTCCGTGAACACCTCGCCAAGATGGAACGCATGCTCTTCCAGTTTCTGTGGAAGAAGCAGGTTCCGCTGGTGAGGAGATACGTCTGCTGCCAGCACCCTTCCAACGGAGGGCTGGTAATGCCGTGGCTGATGATGTGCAAACATGCGCTGAGGCTGCGGCATCTCCAGGTATTCCTCAGCGACCCCCAACTGGTGTGGGCACCGTTTGTGAGACAGGCTTTCCCACAGCTCGTCTCGCTGACGGAGCTGTGGTCCTGGGTCAAGAAAAGACCGAAAACGATGTGCGCCTGGCACATTTAATGCGCTCAGGCGCTCACAGTCCTCTGGCAAGCGGACGCAGCAATCAGTGGAGACTCCACTTCGACATTCTATAGAGGGATTGCACGTTACAAGGGCGACGACGTGCTCGAAGAGACTCTAGGCGTCGACGACGATGAGCTCACCAGTCTCTTTGGTAGGACTTTCCGCCCAGGACCTATGGACAACTTCCAGAGGTCCCTGGCCTGGCAGTGCTACCGAGGAGCTCCACCGGTTCGTGACAAGATCTACAAGCACGGACGCCCCGACACGGATACTTCCAAGAGGACGTGTCCAAGATGTGCGCAGGACATTGAAGCAGTCCTGCACGCAATTGTACACTGCCCGAGCGTAACTGACCTGTGGAACTATGCAGAACAACTGCTGTCGTGTATGGGACAAATCCAGTTGACTGCCGAGTCCATAGTAAGGATCAAACCGCCAGCCTCTTTCAAAAACGAAAGAGAGGCGGTTTTCCTCTGTACGGTGGCTATGGTGAAAGAAGTTATATGGTGGACGAGATTGAGAGGACTGAGGACAGATGCCTTTCTCTCCGGATAACAATTGATTCCCTTCTTTCAGTATCTCTTTAGAAGCAGAATCAGGGTGGAGAGAGAGGCACTGCACCCCATTAAATTTACTGAAAGGTGGGTGAATGAAGCGAAAATGGCCCGAGTGATTGGGCCTTCTCTGTTTATAAGCCTGTAGGTTGAAGAAGACAGCAAAAGAAAGAAAGGAGCACTTGCACAACACGCTTTTGAAGTTGAGGATTGTTCTATCGATGGGGTATTAAACAACCTATTTGTAACGCTTCCCCCCAATTGGGGATTTCGATTGTTGTAATTGTTTGTTTTTATATTTTTTACACGACTGTATGTAAAATCCCCGGTATGTCTTTGTATTGTCCCCTTTTCTTGTGCGCCCTTGTGGCAAATAAAGAAATATATCTATCTATCCATCTATCTTTCTATCTAACCGGGACTGCGGAAAGCGGTGTCGGCCTACGCCGACGACTTTACAGTAATGGTGTCGAGCACCTCGCAAATCGAGGAAGTCGGCACCTTACTGAAGGAATACGAAAAGTTCACAGGAGCTAAGCTGAACCGGGACAAGTCCATCGGTTTGCAACTCGGATCGTGGAGAGGCAAACAGATGCCTTCCAATGGCGTCGTCGGATGCTGGACGGAAGGACCGGTGAAGCTACTCGGGGTCTGGTTTGGTCCGGACCTCCAGGTGGAGAAGAACTGGAACGAGGTGACGGCCAAGGTGTTTGCACTCACCCAGAAGTGGGCCGCGTGCAAACTATCCTTGAAAGGTTGAGCGGAGGTGGCGAACACTTTTATAGTGTCCGTCATCTACTACCGATTGACCAGCCAAAACCATGCCAAAACGCTCACCAAAATGGGGTATGTGCTACTCATATGAACTGTCTCCCTCTATTGGGGAAAATCGATTAACTTTCAATTTACAATTGTGATAACATTTAAAACGTTTTTATTGTATGTAAACTCCCCGCTTTGTAATTGTCCCCTTCTTTTGTGCCCCTGTGGCTAATAAAGAAACATATCTATCTTTCTATCTCTCTCTCTCTCTCTCTATATATATATATATATATATATATATATATATATATATATATATTCACGACAGAGCTGTTCTGCTAGAGAATGGGTCGCAGGTGGCAGATAGTGATATGGCCACCAGATATGATGGCTACTTGGGATATAAACAGGCAACTGCCGGACGAATAAGGCACCCCGGAACAACCCCGTAAACTACTATGGGAGGTGGGTCAATGGGCGACACATGTGGCTCCCAAAAAGAACTTTCACAACCCAGTGACGTAGCCGTAGCTACGATGAGGCGAGTAGAGGCTACGCTTAAAAAGCCTAGTCTTTGCAGGTTTGACAAAGTACCGGATTGGTGACTGGCGCGAATAAAACCGCTGAAACTGAAACTGAAATAGGATGAGGAAAACAAACAGAACCATAGCGCATCGTCCTTCGCGCGCGCTGGTTAAGGTTAACAAGGGACGTATATACCCTTAGGTAGAGAAACCTGTTCGAAAAATATATTGCAGTCTCCATTTCATGCTGCAAAAACTAGCGATAGGCCTGCAAATTGTCCTGGCCCAAAGAGGATCAGGAAGGGAGTGAATCTTGTTAATTAAAACCCAAAACAACACAAACCATACAGGTAATGTGCAGGAACTAGTGGAGGAGGCTAAATGCTACCGGCTAGATATAGTTAGGGTTTCCTCAACAAAGTTCCGTGACTCTGATAATATAGATTTGAATGGAGGATTGAAACGCCACTATTCAGGTGTGGCGCCAGAAATAACTGCACAGGTGGGAGTGGGAATATTCACAAGCCCCCGGCTGTCACAATGTGTTATGGACTGGATCCCATTAGGCGAGAGGATTTGCCTCTTGAAGCTTAGGCTGAAAGATAGGTCAGTGTGGGAGGTGCAACTTTATGCTCCAAACAGAGACCGAATACAGCTCCTTCCTGTATTTGGACTGAAATCACTGCAGCGTTAGATGTAGTTAAGACTGAGTCATATATCCAGATGGGAGACTTCAATGCACATGTTGACACTGACCACCTGACATGGAAGGAATGGTGACTCCGATCTAAATGCGAATAGAAAGGCCTTACTAGACTTCTGTTGTAGCAATAGACTCTCTATCATGAACACTTTTTTCCAGCACAGACACATCCATAAATATACATGGCACAAGAGGTATAAAGGACAGGGATCAATAATTGAGTTTGTTATTGTCTCTGATCTTTTTGATTCTATGCTGGATGTTTGTACGAAGAGAGGAGCTGTTCACTGATCACCATATAGTTATCTGTAACTTGAGACTAACCAAAAACAAGGAAGCCCACAAAACTTGCAGGTCCAGGGTGACAAACAGGATAAAGAGGGAAGCATTGATGGATAAGGATGTCAGGACCAGGTATTCAGATACTTTGCATCCAAATTCAGAAAACTCCTTCAGCAAACTGAGGACGTTGAAATAGAGATGAGATTCTCTAGCGCAACAATTTCTGCTTCATTTGTTAAATGCTTCGGAACAAAGAGGATTGGTGTGGCGCCGGATGGTAGGAGAACCCCTTGGTTTAATCACGAGGTCGAAGATGACATCCTAGCAAAGAAAGCGGCTTACAAAGTTTCCATCTACAAAATGTCATTTACAACGCTTTGCTCATCCCGCGACTATAGTAGCAGAAATATGCACATGATTCTACGTACCCGAAACCACGTAATTACAAAGCGAACTTCTTAACCCCACAGCCATGCCTACACATGTATGGCTATGCGTGTGCCAACAATTACTTTGTGGTTTTCCGTGAGTTTTATGAGGTGAACATTTTGGCATATTTTCAACATCTTGTTACAAGCATTAGGCGGTTTATTACTACTACGATTTTAAGTTATAAATGTCTGTCTTTTTAAAACATACATCATTTAGTTTCTCATTTTCAAAATCTTCAACCCATCTATCGCATGTAGCTCTATGGTTTTTACAACCAATTAAACCAAGCCAAACAGAATCTTTCAGTTTGCTTCATTCCCTCAGGCTAAATCTTTATTACAATTTTGGTTTCTAAACCGATTATAAATACATGATTCTCAAAACATGCTATACGGTTCAGTTTAATAAACTGTATTGGTGGAGACAAACTCACAATATGTGGATGGACACAAAATGGGAGTGGGGGAGTACCGCGAGTACCAGATGATAAACCACTACTGTTAAAAACCCAAAATACTATTTTTCTCAAAAAGATCTGGGTTCTTTTATTTATAAACCCGTTGATAAAACACTTATGAGTGATTTCGGTGATCCAATGAATGTATATAATGCTTGATAAGCAAGCAGAAATGTGGGGTGCTTTGAGTCGACTAAACTAATAGTTTCTGTCTGTATGTGGGTCGGTAATCCTAAATGTTTTTCATATTTTCTATTATATCTTGTGTTACCTATTTTCTGTTTTATAATATTTCAGAGTTCTTTCCTTTTCCATCAAATTAATCTGTATATTTTATTAAGTCCTTGCTGCTAAGCTCCTTTTTATATAACGTTGTTTATCCAGGCCTACATTATTGTAACCCCTATGTTTATAAAGTTAACAATATTTTACTTGCAAGCCTTTGTGGCTAATAAAGACATCATTATTATAATACAATGAAAGGCGGTGAATTGGCAGTATCGGTAGAGGGTCGGACGCCATGCTTTGACGTATAGAGTTACGGCCCTTGCCATTCTGAGTTCAAATCCCGCCGAGGTTAACTTTGCCTTTCATCCTTACGGGGTCGATAAAATAAAGTACCAGTAATGCACTGGGTAATTGCTGGCTTTGTGCCAAAAGTAGAAACAATTATTATAATACAATCTAAGGGCGGTAGATTTGATAGATCTTTATAGCGCCAGACAAAATGATTTTGGGTATTTTTCCAGTTTTTTACATTGTGAATTTGAATCACACCATGGTCAACTTTTCCTTTCCTCTTCCAGGATCAACAGATTAGAGTACCAATCAACTTGATTTTATCGATTTTCCATTCACCATCCGTTAATGGGTTGCGCCAAAATTGGAAACCATTATTCTACGAATTGGAAGGACACACGTCTCTATAACTAAAACAAAAATAGATTGCAAGAGAGTCAGTTCTGATTTTGGTTCCCATCTCATCACCAGATGTACACACATATTGACTTCGGTGGCGATTTTGAAAAGGCATATTCGCCTCAATATTCATGTTATCCTACTGGGTTCAAGAGAAAGCATAGATACAAAGATGGATTGAGTAAAGTAGTCCAAGATAATGAATTCACACCTCATCCGCCGATGAGCATACAGCAGTTCGATTAGTTAAACCTCCAGCTCATGAATAAACGTGTAAGTGGTTGAGTATTCCACAGATTCTCGTAGCCTTGACACAATTCCTAAGCATATCATAGCGACACGATGTGACATGTCTGGACCTTTGAATTACAACTATGATCGATCTGACAGTTTCCAAACTGTTTCTATCTTTCCAAACTTCTTCACCGGGTTTGAATGGTCCCTGACGTGGAAGAATGACAAAATACTTCATTTGCACTCGAGGTCTTGGGTGGGATATTACTGCTGGGCACCTTAAGTAAGTCTCTTTTACCGTAACCTCGGCTCGACTAAAACTTCGTGTGGGAAATTGGGGAGACGGAAACATTGAATGGATTATACCCGTAAAGTCCGGCCTTATCACATTTCGTAACGCTGGTTCGACTTGGTAATTATGTAAAGAGTACACGTGTCTGTGATATATTCAACGGAACGCTTATCATAAAAAACAACGAAGAATCAACCATCTAGGAGTACATGATGCAATGTGTCTTTTATTTTGGTTTCTCTTGTATCTAGCAGTGTACGATT
This sequence comes from Eledone cirrhosa, assembly GCA_964016885.1. Lineage (NCBI taxonomy): Eukaryota > Metazoa > Mollusca > Cephalopoda > Octopoda > Eledonidae > Eledone > Eledone cirrhosa. The sequence goes on from OZ024742.1 coordinate 61,673,154, forward strand.
TTAAGGCGATTCAAGAGGTATATCAAAAGTGTGTTTTGCTTTTATACCAGCAACTATAATTTAATGCTCAGCGTTAAGACCGACGGAGAATCCATCATTGATATTATTCACATCATCGTTGAACATAAATTGTTTGTTTCTTGTTACTTTTTAGTTTTATTGCTTTCGTTGTTATTATCATTATTATTTATTATTGTTGTTCTGCCATTTATTTACCTATAATTACACGCTGTATAAGGCAAGAACACTTTGTTTTGTTTGAAATGACGCTGAGTAAAGAGGAATGAATGAGTGAGAGATGAACGAGTGAGAGAATGAAGAGAGAGAGAGAGAGAGAGAGAGAGAGAGAGAGAGAGAGAGAGAGAGAGAGAGAGAGAGAGAGAGAGCGAGCGAGAGAGAGAGAGAGAGAGAGAGAAACAGAGCATGAGAGGGGCAGTGAAAGAGTGTATAAACCTCAGTTAGAGGAGAGATCTAAAGTGAATTGACCTCTAAAGAAAAGCTGGAATAGATAAAAATAAAAGGAAAAAACGCAATTTATTCAAATTCTACCGCTAAGTGCTACAAATAATAGAACTATCTATTCGTCTTCACCTCGCCTCCTCATTCTCCCTCACCTCTTCTTTCCCCCATCGCCTCCTTTTCTCTACACCCTTAACTTCTCCTTCACTAACACCCTTCCTCCTCAATCATCGACTTTTCTACCTCTTCCTCCCCCTACCAACCTCTACAACCTCTTCATCACCCATCAATTCCTACTACTCCTCATTTAGGTTAGAAGACTTAAGGTAGATACATGATTACTTTAAAATAGTGAACAGAAATGTTGGTAAAAATTATACATCTAGTTATACGTATGTAACATCTAGTCATACGTATGTATGTACTTTTTTCTGGAGCGAGAGATTCCTAGTCTTTATTAAGACATCTCTCAAGGAGAAAGTCAATCTGATATAAAACCTTCGACTTCGTTTGCATCCAATGATGTAGACCAGTTCTTCTTTTGGGGCAAATGTTCAGAGAGTGGGATTGGCCCCGTGCAAAGTCTTTTCTCACTTAAAAAAGCTTCAAGCACAGGCTTCGCTTGCTATGTGACATTTTTTGCGATGCATGGTATTGCTGACCATAGGCAAGTCCCTAGCAGACTAAAAGGCTACGACCATGATGCTCATGCTTAAGTATCAGGTGATGGAATTACTGGAAATCGAGTTACAGCCCTCATGTATGTTATCTCTTTCTCTTAATTTCGAGTATATTTTTGACCGGCCACCTTCCTGGTGGCAAGGTTGTAGAAGAAAAGAAATTGTCATCCCTTGAATCGCAAGAATGTTTTGCAAATTTTGAAGGTGCCAGCTATCGCAGCCATTTGTAGACTATGAATTAGGGAGCTGCGCTCTTTATCCGCAAATCCAAGTTCAGTCATACATTGGTCCAAGCGGGTTGGTATATAACCCGTAGCTCCAATAATGATGGGTAAGAAGCTAAAGGTGTATCTTGGATACTGGATCTGTAAACTCCTCATCAATGGTCCGTAGATGTCCTCCTTCTCCTGTATTTTTCTGACAACGTTTACATCAAGTGGGCAGCTGATCTCCACAACAGAACACGTTTTCAATGTGTGGTCCCAAACAACAATATCAGGCCGGTTGTGCTTTAATTTGGTGGCAGGTTTTATTTTCATGTTTTACCAGTATTCCTTAGTGCCATCTGTCTCAATATATTCTTCCTCGTTTGTTTTCAATTTTGTTTTCCGAAGTGCGTTCCAGATGGTTCTAGCTATCCCATCGTGTCTCATGGGGAGGTAGTAGCGAGATGACATTCTTTCGCAGCTGGCAACAATGTGGCTTACATCTTCGATCTTTGTTTTACATAGCCTACATTTATTGTCAGCTGCTGGCCCTCCTCTTTTGTGCAGCAGATATTTGGTAGGGAGTTCTTGTTCCTGTATTGCATAGAGATATCCCTCAAGGTGTGATATCATAAACTAGTCGGAACTCCATGCCAGGCTTTTTGAGTGGTTTATCCCCTCTATGGTCTGTGTTTTACGTCCCAAGTATCCGTGCACAACTTTTTCTGTAAATTGGTCAATTTTTTCATCTTGTTTGAACATTGAATAGGATCTGCCGATTTCTCTGGGTGAGAGACTTATATCAGGCTTTATTCCATATCTCTCCTCCAGATCAGTGGCTATCCTAATGATATTTTTTTCTTCATGCTCATAAACCTGGGCAAGATGGTTGCCAACCTTTTTCCTCTATTGAAGATGTTGCTTCGGTGTTACTATCCGGGTCTCATATGATGTTCATATGGATTTTAGACCCCGGCCACCTTCCTTGCGTGAGAAGTATAGCCTATCCACATCACCATTGATGTTAAAGTTCCCAGTAACACTGAGAAGTTTGCGAGTATGTATATATGTAATTATGTATGTATGTATGTATGTATGTATGTATGTATGTATGTATGTATGTATGTATGTATGTATGTATGTATGTATGTATGTATGTATGTATGTATGTATGTACGTATGTATGTATCACCGGGACATAGAATTACTCAGTTTGGAGGCCGAGCACGTGGTGAACTCACCGGGAGTGAGGGACACCTGTTTCTTGTTAGGCCATCGTTTTAGGAGAAGAAAATATCTAATATATAACCTGATGTTCTTTTTGGATATCTGTCATCGTTGTTCAGAGAGTGAAATTAGTCCAGAGCAAGGCCTTTCTTCACTTTAAAAAAGATTCAAGCACATGCATCACTTGATATAAACGACTGTCACGTCTGTTGGGCGACTCTTCTTTTTTCTTTCGCTGCAGCATATGCAGAAAGGAATCTAAGCCCTTGGCAGGGCTAAAATATCGTGTGTCTGCCACTCACATATAAGAAAAAGTCAATTGTAGAAACCGAGATGCAGCCATTATGTATGCATGTATATAGGATGTGGGGAGGATATATATGTGTGTGAGTGTGTGTGTGTGAGTGTGTTTGTGTGTGTGTGTATATATATATATATATATATATATATATATATATATATATATATATATATATATATATACAAATGAGAGGTATAGAGATTGTTTTAGCAAGAAGCTAACGGCATTCTATAACATATATGCGACTATAACGTCAAGATGGGAAAAGTAGTTAACGAAAGATTTAGGAAAAATATATATATATATATATATATATATATATATATATATATTAAAATCTGAATTTCGGGCGATATAAGATAGACCGACTAAAATAAGTTGGTTTTATTCATAGAGTTTCACGATCAAGGTATCTGAAATTCAAAAAACAACATTAATTATTCCTAAACATTGGAATAAACTATATTGGAAGAAATACAATTCCGTTATTGGGAGGAAAATTCTTTGGAATAAGAGAAGTTGAATACATATCAAACAAAACATGTTGTTGCTGAACCACATGATGCCCAATGTAATGCCCCGCTGAATTACAATATGAATATATCCCACTCAATATATTAGGACAATACGACGGGTGTATATTGACAGATAGAGTCATAAATTAATAATATATATATCCAGGAACGATCGACTTTCGTCAAATCGGACCGGGGAAACAATATTTCCATTGGTCTTTCCAATTGTTAATACTATCCATCGGTCGCAACTCCAGGTAGAAGGAGTAACATGAAATAAAGTGTCTTTCTCAAGCACATCGCAGTCTCACTTATTTTAAATTTTCAGAAAACAGGGGGAGATAAAGCTGACAGAGCTATGTTTCGTACTGATTGGTACTTATCAAAGCCAAGTACTCCACCTATTACTAGAAATTCTATAAGAATCAAACATTCATGATTTTCAGCAAACAGGTGGAGTACTTGGCTTTGATAAGTACCAATCAGTACGAAACATAGCTCTGTCAGCTTTATCTCCCCCTGTTTGCTGAAAATTTAAAGTAAGTGAGACTGTCACTACTCTAAAACAAAAGCATAAGGTCTTCGAAATGCTTTTAATTAAGCATACAGTGTACTGCAAAATACACTATATATACATTCATATATATATCGCTCTTTCAGAGCGCCAATTCTAATTATATATATATATATATATATATATATATATATATATATATATATATATATATATATATATATATATATATATATATATATATAAAGAAAAAGAGATGAAATCGAAAATGCAACTGAAGTCTTATTTTTTTTTTAAATATATATATTTATTTGGTTCCTTTACCAGTTTCGCAGTTCTTCTGCTTTTCAAAAGGTGAGTTGAGATGGAGGGTCTGTGGTTTTTCTTAGACATTAATTTAGACTTCGCACACATACCTTCAAACCCTTCCATACGCTAAACGAAAAACCTAATTACATACACAAGGACTCGTGACCCTCCTACTGTCTTTAGAAACTTCGTAAATAATTTCAGTACTAGAATCTCTAACCTCTCCTCTAATAAAGCTATCTTTGACAGAGCGGCCCCCTACTATAACACGGCGTTAGCTAACAGCGGCTTCTCACAACCAATTACTTACTCCCCCACTAACAACAACAGCAATAAGAAAAGAAATCGTAACAATAGACAAACTATCTGGTTCTCTCCTCCCTTCTCACTCGACGCTAAAACTAATGTAGGAAAACAATTTTTAGCCTTCTTAGATAGACACTTTCCCATAGGTCACAAATACCGCTCCATCTTTAACAGACACAGAGTAAAACTAGGGTACTCCTGCGCTAAGAATATGAAGGCCCACATCACCCACAGTCCTAAGAGCGGCACTCCACCGGGCCGCTCTTGCCTAAAGCCTGAAGCTTGTCCCCTTCAACAGCAATACAACACACCCGCTGTAGTTTATGAAGCTGTGGTCACTTACAACCGACCAAATCAACCACAGGTCAAATCCCATGTGGGTATGGCGGAGGGTCGATTTAAGGAACGCTTCCTGAACCATCAGTCGACCTTTAGGTACCCAGACAAACGATCATCCACGAAGCTCGCGAGCCATGTATCGTCCCTCAAAGACTCATGTATAGACTAATCCCTTCAACGGAAAGCTATTACTAAGTCCAAGCCATACGCAAGGGGCAATCCGTCTTGTGGACTGTGTATTGAAGAAAGGATAAATATTCTAAGGAGATTATGTAATAGTAATTGCCTAAATTCAAGAAATGAAATCTTCTCATGTTGTCCACACATCTGGAAACACCTCTCCCATAACTACAAAGCTCCGGATTGAATAACAACAACATTCTAATTTTCTAATCAACTCGAACATTTTATTCCGGACATTAACAGTTATCTCCCTTACACCTTCTTCCTGTTCCGTATAACCATTACTCTGAGCTGAAGATCCGCATAAGGTGAAACAATTGTTCTCGATATGGTGAACTAACTATTGTGTTACTACTTATATATATATATATATATATATATATATATATATATATATATATATATATATATATATCATATGTATATTAATTTATAAAGTTATCGGGCAATATATGCCCGTCGTATTGTTCTAATATATTGAGTGGGATATATTCATATGGTAATTCAGTATATTGCTAGTATATTGCCATACACTATATTGCCAAATATACTATACATACATTTATGTATACATCGCTATTTCAGAGCACCAAAACTAATACCTAATTTTTGCTGAACCGGCAACCGCTCTGTTTAATCAGCTCTTAAATATTACTGGAATTTTATAAGAATCCAGCTTCTATAACTCTCGGCAGAAGCGAAAGTATGAGTGGTCTTGATAAATGCTAATGAGCGAGAAACAGGACTGTCGGTCAGTCTCTTGCTTTTGCTGAGAATAAGTAAATGGTATAGTCACTACTTTAAAACTCATAGCGAATGATCTTCAAAATGTTTTTAATTAAACATACAGTATATTGCCAAATATACTATACGTACAATCATATATATATATATATATATATATATATATATATATATATATATATATATATATTATTGTTATCACATGACCCTCTGCACCCAAACGGAGAAGGGGACAAATGGGTACTCACACAAACACACACACACCTTCCCTCACTCACGTACAATTCTTGTTCAGTTTGCCGATTGTATCATTATTATCATTATTATTATTTCTTGTTGTCACGTGACCCTTCATATTCTGATATAGCAGGGAAAATAAAACTATTTCTACACACACATAAACAAAATTACTGTATATTGGATTTTGGGAGGAGGGGGTGTTTCACGAACCATTCTATAGACTTGACCAAAATAGATATGAATTCCTTTTGAGATCGTCACTAACCACGTTCACTGAACCATGCCAATCCCACTTTTGGCGCAAAACTACAACAGAATTCTAGTCCTAATAACGTGACCAGCAATTTTTGACGCAAAAACTAAACCCAAATTCTATACCTAATCACGTGGGCATCCACAACCAATCAAATTGTACTTTCAACAGATAACAACTTAGGCCACTTTTTTTATAAATTTATATAAATATATATATATTTATATAAATTTATATAAATATATATATATTTATATATATTTATATAAATTTATATAAATATATATATATTTATATATATTTATATAAATATATATAAATATATAGATTGTTTTGGTAAAAACAGGAGCAAGCAGGAGAAAGCTCTCAACAATCGTTGTTTTAGTTACGATGGAGAATTTTATAAAAATAACAAAATAAAATGCTGAGGTTACATATATCGTTTAATCATAATAATTATTTCCACGGATCTCCATGCAATCGAGATGTCCTTCATGTATTTGCTGTTGATTATGAGAACGGTTTCCTCAGATGAAAATCGATATATTTGATATGTCGCTGGCAGGAAAACACACATCCTAATGCCTGTGCGCCCAGCATACATATGTATCTCGATTGCATGGAGAACCGTGGAAATAATTATTATGATTAAACGATATATATATATATATATATATATATATATATATATATATATATATATATATATATATATATATATATATATATATATACAGTCCTGAAGAAGCCATTTCTATATTAAATATTTATATATATATATGTGTGTGTGTGTGTATGTGTGTGTATGTGTATCCCAGGTTCAATCGGAGGTAACCACAGTAAGGTACTCAATACATACCATATATATATATATATATATATATATATATATATATATATTTATTAAAATAACAGATTAAAGTTTAAGCAAAGAATCGCTGCTTTCACCCTTAACGGGATCTTCTGAAACTAACAAAGTCAATCTGTAAACGCAGAACTGGATATTTCAAAAAACGTTGCAACCGGAAGAAGACAGGAAGACGATACTTTGGTTCGTGGGAACGTTCGCTGGCAAAGAACGGGAAAAAACGAATAATACGTCATTAATAGGAGCGGTGAAAAACAATTACGCGCAAAGACAGAACCACGTTTATAGTATAAAAGAGGTCGTAGACTAATGTTCTCTTAGGTGGTGCATAGAGACGTTCTCTGGCAATGAATGAAAAAACGAAGATAATAATCAAATATACGTACGAGAAGGTATACATACCTTTACAAAACATACGGGTAATATATACTTACCTATGCAAATAAGTAAAGGAATAAACAAAACATATACTTAGCTCCCACATCAAGACGTAAAATATCCACGTATAGATCGTACTATCCGTTAGGGTATAACGTGGGGCTGTAATACAGGAAAGTTTTGTGCAATTTATGTTTACAAGCCGAAATTGCCTCAGATTTTTTGTTTAAGATGTGGTCTGTGGCGTAGAGTATTTCCAGGGCCTCAGTGGCGCAGAGGTCACAAGGTCTTTTATTTCCGTTATACGATCTAGCCCTAGCTAGGATCTCCCGGTGTAACTTATATTGGGTGTGGTTGTCTTTTAGACTCCAGATATAAGCTGAAAGTGACGTCATATTCCTTCTTAGAGGGTAACGAAAAGAATGGGTATGCATGTAAAGACGCTGCTTGAAACTATTGGCGGTTAACCCTATGTAGGCCCTACGGGACGTGGGTGTTACAACCTTACATTTGTAGACAATGTTACTAGAGAGGCATTTCCCGGATAGGGGGCAATCAGCCCGATTCCTACAATTACAGTTAGTACTAACTACAGGGTAGCATGTGTTCCTACGGCTAGGTAGTTTAGCTAAATTTGAAGCTGTGATGTTATGTGCAAGGTTAGGAGTCGTAGAGTAAGACATTTTAATAGTATTTCTATTAAAAATTTGACTATGTTTATGCGTAGGGGAAAATGCTTCGTAATAAGGGAAAGAAAGATCTTAGCATGGTGTGGCCACCTCCATATTATATGGTGGGTTAAACCAACAAATGCGACGGGATCTATTTCTTCTTGGTCTATTTTCGTACTCTGTATATGCTACCTTATCGACAAATCCACTTCGAGCAAGAGCTTCATTGTAATAAGTGGAATGGTCGTTGAAAATGCGCTCGTTGGTGGAAAGACGGGAAAGCCTCAACGAAACGTTTCTTACCAGCTTCTTGGTTATGCTGGCAGGATGGTTGGAATGCTTACTTATGTAATTAAGCGTTTCATTTGGCTTTCTATACGGGTAATACAACCCATTCAATAAATTGAGGGTAACGTCGAGGTAATTAACGACCGAGAGATTGGCCTCAACCTGTATAGAGAGGTTGAAGCCTTTAAAGAAGGCTGTGAGTTCTTTTCTGAACCTGTCGCAAGCACGAGGTCCGCACTTACTCATGGTCAAAAGACCATCGTCACGGTACAAACCACCGCCCGCGTTGGGGAATTCGTCCTTGATAGAGAAAAGAAGGAAAAGGCCAATAAGATCAGTAACCTCCGCAGAGTCACTGGCGCCCATACTCACGTCGAATGGGGTACTATTGGATTTTTTAATCCAAATAGAGTCGTCGAAATTAATCACCGACTTTCGGGCATTAAGGATGACATCAACTTCGAAATCCTTAACCACTGTGAATGTTTTAGCGAAATTGATAGCTCTAAGGAGAAGTGGTAAAGTCATGGAGGAGTAGTAATTGTTGATGTCGAATTGGATAAAACGGCAATGTTCCTTGTTACGTATGCCGTTGAACCAATCAATCACCGCGAAAGAATTGTTCCACAGTGCGAGATGGGCCAAACTTCTAATTTCAGGTAAAATTCTATCAAGAATCGTTTTACTAAGTCTACCTAAATATATATATATATATATATATATATATATATATAGGAAAAAGTATTACCCCGACGGCAGAGCTCAAGCTGTTTCGACGGCTATTTCTGGACCAAAATTTCTGGTCCAGAAATAGCCGTCGAAACGGCTTGAGCTCTGCCGTCGGGGTCATACATTTTCCTATTTCCCACTCTACTACCCTAAGTATTGAGTACTCTGGTGCGTTATGGTCCATCTGGTTCCTTACCACAATTCGTTTGTTATATATATATATATATATATATGTGTGTGTGTGTGTATGTGTGTGTGTGTGTGTGTGTGTGTGTGTGTGTGTGTGTGTGTGTGTGTGTGTGTGTGTGTGTGTGTGTGTGTGTGTGTGTGTGTGTGTGTGTGTGTGTGTGGAGATAAATCTACCAAAATATACAGTAGTGTCCAATCCGTATGAAGAACTCAATGTAATCCAAATATCATGAAAAGAGAAGATGCATTCAAATATTTTCGAGGAAAATCACAGGAAAACAGAGTTAAGATAAATTAATAAAAACAAAGTACAAGTTCCTTATATTAAAAAATTCATCATTTTACGATCGTTTCTAGGATATATATGCGTGTTGGTATGTATATCATATAGATCTATGTAAAAATTTTACAAACTATCAGAGGAAATATCCATACCTTCACATATATATGCTGTCTTCAGAAATAATTATAATTGTTTATTGAAAAAAACTAACAAAGATTTAATATAATAGGTCTTTTGGGGAACAGGTTTTGAATTAACCAATAGAGAAGTAGTAAGAGGTCAATTTGATAGAATAGTAGTAGTAGAAATTTAATTTAGGGGTAGAGGAATGCAGACTTAAGTTTTGAATGGAAAGCATACTTTGGGGATGAAAAAAGGTCAAGTCGGTGAAGGGTACACGAAAATTTGATGTTATTAAAGAATAATGTTAATGTTAAAACCGAAGGAGAATAAAATTTTAGGGTAAAGGTATTAGTGAAAAATACTAATTTTATTCAAAACACAATGAATTTAGATCTATAACAAGAAATTAAATTAATTGATAGGTATACTTATAGGGATAAATTTATATTAATTCATATGGATGTGATAAATAAGAATTAGATGTTATTAAAGAATATTGTTAAAAACGAAGGAAAATAAAATTTTGGGATAAATGTAGTAGTGAGAAATACCAATCTTATATAGACTACAAGGAGTCTAGATTCATAACAGGAAATTAAATTAATTTATATGTATACTTTTAGGTATTAATTTTAGGAAAAGAGAGCTGTAAGTGGGGAATAAAATTACGAAGTTCTCTGTAGTAAAGTACTAATTATAAGTTAACTAAATTAAAAAAACTAATTATAATAATATGTAAAATATAAGTGTAAGGTGTATATTAATTAGGTTTATAATATTTGAAAGTTTTTCTAATTCTATGATTGCAAGATATAATTAATTCTTGTCGCTTATTTAATAGGATATCCTTAGATTTCATTATTTCAAAAAGTTCCTGCGAGCATAATCTACACTCATATCTGTTATTTTGATAAGGGGTGGCCCTTTTGAGCACACTCCAGGTCAGGTTGCAATCGATATTCTTTTTTCTATAATTATTAATTGTTTCAGCCAAGGATGTTGTATTAGCTAATGCGGTATTTTTAAAACTATGTTTGTGGGTATTAAATCTTACTTTAAATTGGTTAGACGTAGCTCCTATATATGAATAAGTTAAGTCCTTAGTGCTAATTTTACATTTATATACTATGTTATTAATAAGACAATTTCCCTTTAATAGGCAATTTCTTTTGTTTCTACAGTTACAACCATTCGTGAATATTATATCAGGGAAGTTAGTCAAATTTGGTGTGGAATTTACTCGACTTGTTATATATGAAGGAGATGGTGGTTTGTTGCGGTTTATTTTAGTATTATGGTTGGTTTGATGTTTTGGTGGTATATTCGTGTTCTTTTTTTACATTTATATGCATTGTACGCACTTATATTTTGTTGTATATCTTTGGTAGTGGAGTAGGAAAATTTGACAGTTGATCTATTTAAAATTTGATGGTATTTATGGTTTGGCGGGAAGTTTTTCTCTAGGATAGTAAAAAAAATATTTAGGGATATTATCTTTAATTTGTAGATTAAATGGAGCATTATACCAAGTAACTCGTCTATTACCGTTTCGATGCTGTTTTTTATATTTATACGATGTATCAGGATGTTTACTAAGAAAGTTAGTATTAGTGAATTTATTATATATAGGTTTAGTTAGATTAACTGATTAAGGTGTTTTAGTCTGATTATTAGGAATTTTGTTAGTAATGTTATTAACGTATATTGGAGTATTAGGATGAATGGTTTTTTGAAAGTTATTATATTTTATGTGAGAAAAGGTAGAGAAATTAAGTTTTAGGTTGGTATTTTGGGGTGTAGTGCGAGTGGCATTTAGGTATGTGTTTTTCATTTGGTGTTTGTTGGTAATATTGGGTTGTATGTTTGAAGTATTATTGGTGCAAGGTATATAGACTAATTTGTTTTTGTGGCCGCTTCTAGCTAAAGCTTCGTTATAAAAGGGCGCATTTTTATCGAATACATCCTATATATATATATGTAAAAGGTAAACAGAAATAACAACACAATCTGTACAGTATATGGAAGGGATATATTAGGTTAACGCTTGATATAGCAGGAAGATGGTCTTAACGTTTCGGACACTAGTCCTTCATCAAAAGAAAGAATGAGAAATAAGATAGATTGAGGGGTCGGGCGGGATGAAATTGGAAAAAAATGTCTTTAGATAAAAATAACAGGTCCATTCATGTTGACATCTCTTGCAAATATATATATACTTTATAAATAACAATCAAAGAGTGTTTAAAAACCTACAATTACTAACGATCATTTCATTCAAGCACAAGGCCGGAATCATCGTAGTATAAATCAAAGGTAAAAACACAGATAAACTTGTCAAAGAATATTCAGGGGATACATAATATGGGAAGAAAGTATAAATAATGAACATTAACATTCATATAAGAGAAGAAATCAAAGATAGAAGAGGCATGTGAAAAATATGATCATATAAATGTAAATAAGAGCAGCTAAAAGCATTAAAAAAACTTAGAAACATGCTGGAATAAAGAAATATGCTGCTATAAGGAAGTAAAGCATAATGCAAGGCATATAAAATAATAATAAATCTACAAATAACAAGCATTACAAAAGTCTATAAAAACTAGTGCATGGATCAAATATAAATTTAAGAACGTAAAAATACATCTTCATAATATAATTTTCAATATATTATTGATAAAGAGTTCTACTATATCTTTCAGCCTAAAGTATATAGATAATCTATAATACTTCAAATGTAATAATATCAGCTGGGTGAAGTCAGTAAAATAAACGTTAAAATGTTGTTATTATTAATAAGGGCGTTGGATTGGCAGTATCGGTAGATGGTCAGACGCCATGCTTTGACGCATAGAGTTACGGGCCTTGCCATTCTGACTTCAAATCTCGCCGAGGTTAACTTTGCCTTTCATCCTTACGGGGTCGATAAAATAAAGTAATTGCTGGCCTGGTGCCAAAAGTAGAAACAATTATTAATAATTAATCAAACCAATCGAAGGGATTAATATTGAGAATATGACCAGCAAAGTAAGATCCAATATATAGTAGTTGCTATCATAAAAAAAAAGTATCACATATAAGAATAGGATTGAAAAAGTCATATATTAAGTATAAACAGCTCCATCTTAACATAGAGATTTAAAAAATTATTAAATAAAAGTTATTATTAAATAACAGTCATTTATACATATTCTAAATAACATGGAAGGATAAAAGAAATAACAAATTACCTAAAGAATCATTACTTATATAAGTGCTATAATTACTATTATTATTCCTAGAATTCCTAGAAGATAATGTGCTATGGGAGTGGTTACTAAAATTACTAGGCACAACATAGCTAATCATATCATCTACAATACCAGAAGAAAAATATTTACTAATTTTCTTGTTAATACTACTCGCTATGTGATTAGCAATGTTAGGTGTGGTAGAATAAGAGATTTTAATGGTATTTTTCTTAATTAAATTATGATATTTATGATCAATTGGGAAATGTTTTTCAATAATAGAGAAGAATACTCTAGGTATATTAGTAGAAACATTTAAATTGAAGGGGGGATTAAAATATGAATTTAGCCTTCTTCTATTATTTTTATTTTTGTTACAAATGAGTGAATTCATATGATTATTATTCATAGTATTTCTCTTATCTTTAAGATTTATTTTATTAGAGTTGGGAGGGACTGTAGATGGGTGTATATCATCATTTAACCCACTGTTCCAAACAATAACACTGCCACCATTATTCTGAATATTTTTTAGGATTTTCATAGCCATATTATGAGAAATAATATTAGGTTGTTTTTTGTAGTTGACAAAAGAGTTTTTAAGGCATAAAATTAATTTTATTTTTATATCCAGAACGTGATAAAGCTTCATTATAATAATGAGCCTTATGGTTAGATGTGTCTGCATTGTAAGATAAATTACTAATTCTATTAGATACACCTTTAATAATTGAGTTTAAGACAGATCTACGGTGGTTATAATTGATATCAACATAGAAAGGTTTTTCATTAGGTTTATGGTAAGGTTAAGAGGTTTTATAATACAAGCAAAGGGTAACATCAAGGAAATTAACAGTTTTGTGATCATATCTAAGGTCATACTGACGTTAAAATGTTTTAACCTTTGATTTATACCACAATGATTCCGGTCATGTGGTTGGATGAAATGATCGTTAGTTCTTAAACACTCTTTGATTGTTATTTATAAAGTATTTCGGCTCTGTATTATATTTGTTATTTTACATTGCATTGAGCTATGCTCATACTTGTAATTGGATAATATTTAATATTACCCACATTTTATATATATATATATATATATATATATATATATATATATATATATATATATATATACTGTATATATATAAATTGATAGTCTGCGGCAGAGGAGACCAAGAATCAAAGAAGTACTCGATACATATTTAAATTTAAATAAATGATGCTCTGAACCAAGGTCCATTGAGCTGCTGTATTGGGAAATATGATCATCATACATTTAATATGTATCGATACTGTAATGTAGTATATAACTACTCCAAATTTATTAATATGTTGAGTAGCATTAACTGGGACTGATTTTGGAGCTCTTTCTTGTCCCTATATCTTCTAGCGCTATTTATATCTGCGTTGGCGGCTGTAAAACGTTTGTTCTGAAACCATTAAGAGTAGTGAGTTAAAGTAAACTCTCTGCCCTTGACAGATATAAAGGTATTTTGTACAGTGTGAGACATATTAAGACAATTCCACTGACGATTAGATCTGTCTTTCGTTGCTTTACCAAATTCGATGGTTGGTAATCGATAATTGATTGCTTAGATCGGTGGTTTTTCTTCGTTCTTTGGTATATAAAACAGCTGCATGGAAAGAAAGACTTTTTACCATATTAAAGTATGTATATTTTCCTGTATATTATTTGCTCTATACAAAATACGATGTTACTCAAACAATATATGCTTCTTTCTCTCTCCATATATCTTTCAAATTTATATATATATAACATTAAATTAAAAGTCGAATGACATATATATATAAAATAAACACATCAAACTATTACTGGGGATAATTTGTAAAGAGTGTAAACACACATAGTTACGGAGGTAACATATTAAAAATTAACAAGACCCTGCAATTATGATTAATCTCCTTTGTATATATTCCATTGAAGAAATATATTTCACCATTAATCGGTGAATCATATATGTCAAACCTTGGATCATTAAGCCACTGGCTTCACGGCGGGGCGATTTGTTTTCTTTAAACCACATGTGCTTTTTCGCCGTTATTCCCTGATTTGTTTTTAGTGTGTAATCATAGATAGTTAAATCTTCTCCTTTGACGATGATCCAAGATTTGACATCTATGATTTACCGATTAATGGTGAAATATATTTCTTCAATGGAATATATAGAAAGGAGATTAATCATTATTTCAAGGTTCTTGTTAATTTTTAATATGTTACCTCAGTAACTATGTGTGTTTTCACTCTTTACAAATTATCCTTTGTAATTGTTTGATGTGTTTATTTTATATATATATGTCATTCGACTTTTAATTTAATGTTAATAAATGCTCGGATTTACTACTTCGAATCTTCGAACTTATTCCACAGGTTGTATGGCACATGCTTCTGATATTCTCAGATATGGCATCTTTAATCTAATTTTGGTAGTATATATATATATATATATATATATAAGTGTGTGTGTGTGTATTTAAATTTGAAAGATATATATATATATATGTATATATATATAAAGACAGAAAGAGAATAATTCGGAGTTTATATATTCTTTGAATAATATTATCCACCCGGTTGTCGAACAAAATTTCTATTGGCAGCCCTTGCATTCTGAGTTCGGCTTCTCTCAATATCAACTTTGCATTCCAGCCTCTCTGGTTTTGTAAAACTATATCATTCAAGTCCTGGGGCTAATTGAATTACTTACGCTATCATTCCCCACAAAAAGTGTAGTTCTCAAACTATGATTCAGAGCTAAGTTCAAAACCTTTGGATCGGGTCTCTCAAGCTCAAGACTCAAAAGAGCCATTACGTCCTAAAGGAAGAGCCACAACGAACCAAAAGTGAGGTGAGGGGATGGGGGGTTCCTCTATTTATAATGCTAATCTGCAATACTTCCGGTGGGCCACATTTTTTTCATCAAAATGAACACGCATATGATAGTAAGTGGGATATGTGAATTAGTTTAAAATGTAGGGGGAGAAATTTTCCGTTTCAAACGTTTCTTAATTAGTCAGGAAAAACCGCGGAACAGAGAAAAATAGTTGTGAGCCGCATATTTGAGACCCTGTAGTTCAATATGTACAAGTACTCATAATCAGACTGATAAAATTATACTTTACAAATTTCAAAATCATATCCAAATCTGTAGGAATATTTTTTTTAGACCATAAACTATATTAATATTATATTACTTTTATATTACTTTTATCGATCTTTTTGTCAAATTACTAAATGTTGAGACATGAATACACTGGAAACATAAACATAGATATGGATACACACATGCATATGAATGTGCGTGTGTATGTGCGTCTGTTGCTGTGTGTGTGTGTGTGTGTGTGTGTGTGTGTGTGTGTGTGTGTGTGTGTGTGTGTGTGCGCGCGTGCGGGTGTGTTTGTGTGTGTTTCCTCTTCCAAATTTCACTCACAAGCTTTTGGTCAATCCGTGACTATAGTAACAAGGTGTCCTCTAGTGGGATTGAGTCTGAAACCATGTGATTGAGAAGTAAACTCCTTAACTGCACACCCATACCTGCGCTTTACAGGAATAGTCTCGTGTTTTTAAACCGTCCATTGAAAGAGATACATTGTATAGCAAGGCTAACCTCAGCTGTTGCTACTCATGTTCATTTAAGTGAACTGGAAAGTCAAACGAAGTAGCCTGCTCAACATTTCGCTCATGACACCAACACCTTAACCACTAATCTGTGTACCTTTCATAATTTCAACAACACTCAATGCTTGACCTAAGAAATCTTGATTTCTTCTCATCCTTATTACTGAGGGCCGAAGACCATGGACAATAGCACCAATGCTCATTCATCTATATTGTTGTTGACGGGTTGTATTGGGTTACATGTTACCAGTAGCGCTGATATTTCCTTAGAAATCTACTCCAAAATTAGTTAAAAACTTCACTTCGCAATCATAATTCTCGGACAAATGTCATTTACTTTACACCAAAATCCACCCAGGTATTATGAGCAAATTTGGGGTAGACAGAAATTGTTTGGAAGCTCGTCTGTTGAACTATACAAATGATTCAAAAGGTGACCTTCACGTTAACCTTCAAAAGGTCCCTCTTTTACCTTAATCTCCCTGGGAATTATTTTCAGGGCACATGTGTCAGTGTAATAAAGACAGGTTAAGTTGACAAGCAGACTTTCCTTTTATCGAACAACGGCAATACTTATCGTCGAACTCCAGTTGAGATCCTATTCCATTAAATTTCATTCAGAAAGTTAGATTTGCGAATCTCGATCAAAACTTATAACGAAGTCATATTCAATAGAGTATCAAATCTATACAATAACACATGAGTATCTAGCGACGTTCAAGAAATAATTGAATATCACAAACATACAGTCCCGTGTAAGGGGAAACACAAAATAAAGGTCACAGTGTATAATCCGCCATGTTCAATCAATTTTAGCACTTCGACTGGAAAAGAAATTTCACTTTCCTCCAAGGAATAAATATAGAAGAATTTTCTATTTAAGTTCACTCAAAATAAGCTATTCAGTACTAACAATCTTCACAAATTCACTATCCTCCATTTTTAATGAACGATTCAAGTTAGAAAAACATGAACAATATAACATCATACAATGCAACCACGATGCATATAACTTATGTCCAGTCGATGACAATTGTCTAGAAAAGTCAGTTATTGATGCAGCCACTGTCACGTTTAACATTAATCAGAAAAGAAGAGAATAGATTACATTGGAATGACAGTAACTCAATTTAAGATCAGATATAATCAGCATAATTATACATTTAGAAAATCACTATAAATATTTGACACGAGCATAATGACACATACCTTGTGTTTGAAAAATAATAATCTAACTTACAATATCAGTTGACATATTTTAAAGAATGCAATGTTTTATACGCAAGCTAATTCTTTTGTATCTTGTGCATCCTTGAAAATATTTTGATTTTAATATACAATAAAACGCTGAATGAGCACACTGAGTTTAATTCTTTTTCTGTGTCCTGAAAGGTCGATAAACCCTGAAAGATCGATTAAACACATTTTCCTTTTTTATATCTTTATGTATTGAACATTACAACAATGTTAAAATGATATCCCCTTGAAACTAACTCTTTTGGCCTTTTCATAATAACTATGTACAATGGCTTCCATCTTCTGTATAACGACCCGTTTACACAAATCAATGTACACATGATAATCATTGGACTATTTAAACACACGAATACACATTCATTCCATGACTATACACCTCGCCATAAAGGAGATTATTATAACTGGTGTCTAAGAATTCGTAAAAACTATTGATTTGCAACCGATCTTCTCTTAATAATTGTTTCTTCTTTTGGCACAAGGCCAGCAAGTTGAAGGGAAAGTCGATTAAATCAATCACAGTACATGACTGATTTTGTCGACCATGTCAATAAAAGGAAAATATGATGATGACGAAATTTGAATTCTGAAAGTAAAGGACTGAAACTTTATAATGCAAAGTATGTTCATCGCCGCTCTATCGATACTACCATGCACCGCCCTATTTTCTGTTAATAACTGTTAATAAGTATTTACTTTGAGTATATATCATCTCAAGACGACGCCGCTCATCAGACAACTTTCCCAATTAGTCCTTCACATTTTAAGGCATGAAAATATGATTGAGAGATATTCCGCTGGCATCTCGACCAGGACCGCAAATTGACAGAGTCGTTAGAACGGTGGACAGAATACCTTGTGGTGTTTTGTTCGGTTCTTTGAGCTCAAATCCTGCCGAAGTCAACTTTGCCTTTCGTCCTTTTGAGGTTGATAAAAAAAGTACCTGTCCAGTAATGGTGTCTATACTTCCACTATATCTTCTTACTCTCTCTCTCTCTCTCTCTCTCTCTCTCACTCTCTCTCTCTCTCTCTCTCTCTCTCTCTCTCTCTCTCTCTCTCTCTCTCTCTCTCTCTCTCTCTCTCTCTAAGAAATCTGCTGTGTTCAGACTTCGAGAGGAGATGGGCTCCGACAAGTTCATAGAATGCCTAAGAAACGCTGTAAATTCTTCGGCGTCCCTAGACTCCACCAGAAGTTATGGGTTAGAAAAAAAGGAATCTCGATCAGGTTGAGTAAACATGTAGATGTTACCTCATTGGCTCGAAGGCCAGGCATTTAACAGTAGGATAAATCGCTTAAATAAACCTTCAGTATTCGATTTCAATATTTGATAACGAATTTGCAACACCGTGTCTGAATAAATGCTGCTTTGCCGTATTTGTTCTGGTGTTCTGAGTTCAAATCACAACTAGGTCACCTCCGTCTTGCATGCTTTTCGAGTTGATAAATAAATTACCAGCCTAGGGTTATGGATTTGGCGGAATGTAACAGCGTTGGGAGGCTTTTAAGATATATTCTATATAGATATGGATATAGATATAATGTATGTGTACGCCTACGCGCCCTGAATTCAAATTCCGCCTCCTATCAACGAGAAAAGTGGATCCTTCGGGACCTGACACCAACTGTGATGGACTCAGGTAAGGTTTCAGCAAATTCTTAAGTATTTCCGCTGATTACTTTCATTGCTAGCACACCAGCTTGCAATAAAGAATTTAAAAAATCGTTTGAGTCATGTATACTCCCTACTCTTCTAATCTATCGACTTCCGTACGATTAAATGCAACTCACCGTCAACTTGTTTCGATCTGATGATATAAAGGGACGTAACAGTAGAGTGTCCACTATCATCCGCTCTTTACAACCAGACAGTATTAAGATATTAACAACACTGTTTCATTATTTCAAAAATGAAAATTACAGTCCTTGAAAAATATATGGAAGTCCTGTCATTATGGAATTATTTTGTTTGAGACTGCGACGATGCTGGGACACTATTTTGAAAGAATTAGCATATCATATCGACCCAGTATGGTGACGAATTAACAGAGTCATTAGAAGTTTGGATAGCATGTTTTGCGGTATTAGTTTCGGCTCACTGCTCTCTGAGTCCAAATCACGCCGAGGTTAACTTTGTCTTTCAACCATTCGAGGTCAATAAAAGAGTGCCAGTCTAGTACCGGTGTCGATTCTTCCTCTGTATCTCTTTCTCATTTCCATTCCCTCAATCTCTATCCTTCTCTGGAAGAAATCTGCTCTATTCAGACCTGGGGAGGATTGAGCTCCGCCAGGTTTTAAAATCCCCTAGTAACGTCGTATGTCTATACAGTTCCCCTCAGGAGTTACGGGACCATGTATTCACTATATGGACCCAACACTTTTTTCAAGTCTGCTATATATTTTATTTATCTTTATTCGTAGAAACTTGGCATTTCAACAAACGTTGACAGCAAATTTTCTGAAACTCGTGGATATAAAAACTATTCTCATTCAGACATGATGATCCAAATAATGCTCCATTTGTCTCGACGCTGTTGCACAATTTCAAATATTTTTGTTTTACGGTTGTTGTACTTATTCAATTCAAATAGGAGCCTTTCACTGATTTGATATTAAGTTAATTGTTTCTATTTCCAAAGGAGAGAAGCGGAACGGTGACGATGTGAAAAATATTTCTTTATCTCGTTTTATTTTTATCTATTTATTATTATTATTATTATTATTGTTATTACTCTTTGAGTCTCAGTCATTGATGTTAGTTAACTGGAAAGTTTGTTGAAATGAATATCAAGCCATTACCTGCAGCCTCAGATATTCAGGACGTATTGGAGGGTTCTTGCTGTTCCCAGCAAGCATGCCTTTTGAAGCGTTCCAAAAAGCGTGAAGGGGCCAATTTTCTTTAACCATTCCTGGAAATTTTTTGAGATAGTCCCTAGTGCGCCTATGACAATCGGGATCACTTTGACTTCATGGCAGTTCCAAATCCTTTTTACCTCCCACTTTAAGTCCTGGTATCGGTTAATTTTCTCCCTCTCTTTCTCTTGCACTCTCGTGTCGAATGGGCAGGCCACATCCACAATCAGGCACGATCTTTTTTCTTTGTCCAAAACCACCAGGTCAGGTCTATTGTGTTCCAGTTTCTTGTCCGTCTGTATCCTAAAATCCCACAGCACCTTCACCTGAGAGTTTTCTATCACCGCCTCTGGCTTATGCTCATACCACTTCTCAGAATGTGGTAAATTGTTTACTTTGCATAGGTGCCAGTGGATCACCCTGCCCATCACATCATGCCTCCAGCCCTTATAGTGAGTCTGGGCTAGGTGTTTACACTCGGATACAATGTGAGCCACAGTCTCCTCTCTCTCTCTCCACAGATCCTGCACAGTGGGCTAGCCTCCTCCTTGTAAATGTGGTGTTTCAACCACTTCGTTTTGAGGGCCTGCTCCTGCGCAGCCATTAACATTCCTTCTGTAGCCTTTTTAAGGTCTCCTCTTTTCAACCAGTTCCATGTCTGTGGATCTCTAAATTCAGTTTTCTCAAAGAAGGTACTATGAAGGGATTTTTCCTGAAGGCTGCTCTTTCTCCTTGATGTTATTTCCTCCTTGGACATCCCCTGGCCTATTGTCCTCTCCTTCAGTACAGTTCTGAGCATTGGCTCCTTACTATCAGTCACGTATTTCTGTAGGTTGTTTTTCTCCATCTGAACACAGTCCTCTATGCTGATAAGACCTCTTCCACCTTCAGATCTCCTTAAGTAGAGTCTATCGACATCACTCCTCTTGTGGAACATATTGTAGATAGTCAATAGCTTCCTAGTCTTCCTATCCATTTCTTTTTGTTCAGCAACATTCCATCTCAGAATTCCCGCACTGTACCTAATAATAGACACAGCTCGGGAATTTACTGCACTTATGGCATTCCTACTGTTCAGATGTGACTTTAATACGCTCCTTACTCTCCGAAGGTATTCAGTTCTTATCAATTCCTTCATTTTTTTTGTTCTTGATGTCATCAGCCTCCAGAACGCCCAAATACTTGTATCCTTCCTCAGAGTCAATTTCCTTTATCATCTCACCTGTTGGTATCTGGATTCCGTTACTTCTGCTCAACTTACCCCTCCTCATCATAATGACTCCACACTTACTAATACCAAATTACATACATATATCATTGCTGAAAATATGGACAGTGTCAACAAGCACATCCAACTCCTTCTCACTCTTCCCGAAGAGCTTAAGATCGTCCAGGAAGAGGAGGTGATTGATGGTAAGCCCTCCCTTTCCCAACCTGTATCCTGCTCTCACTTTTCGCAGTACACTGGTCAGGGGCATCAGGGCAAGGACAAACAACAGAGGGGACAGACTATCTCCCTGGAAGATACCTCTCTTGATCTTCACGCTTCCCAAGGATTCTCCAGTTGATGTTAACTCTGTTTCCCAGGACTTCATACTTTTGCCCAACAACTGTCTGATGTTTTCTGCCACCTTGAAGATCTCCAGGCTTTTGGTGATCCAAGAATGAGGGACCATGTCAAATGCCTTTTTATAGTCTATCCATCCCATGGCAAGACCAGTGTGTCTCCTCTTGCAATTCCTCATTACCATCCTATCAATATGTAACTGGTCCTTTGCACCACGTCACTTCTTTCGGCATCCTTTCTGTTCGTCCGGTAACAAGTTTTTTGTGTGGAGGTGATGGTATATTTCCTCAGACATAATGCTTGTCAACAGTTTCCACATTACGGACCGACATGTGATAGGTCTATAGTTGGTAACATCATTACCCTTGATTCGGTCTTTCATTATCAGAACTGTGGTACCTTTTGTCAACCACTCTGATACCTCACCTGACATCAAGCAGTCATTGAACATGGTTGTCAGTTTCGGGTGGAGGGATGTTATGTTTTTAATCCAATATCCCTGCACACCATCTGAGCCAGGTGATTTCCAGTTGGTTAGTTTTTTGGCCTGCCCCTTATGAGTTTCAACTGTGATACTCAAATCAGTTTGTTGGTGTGCCTGTTCACTGATCTCCTTCTGTACTGTTTCAATCTACACTGCCTGGTCATTATGTTTAACATCCTGCTCCCATATTCCTCTCCAGAATGTTTTAGTTTGTTCCGCCTCAGGGATCAAGTCGTTGCCTCTTTCTTTCCCTTCAAGCTGTCCAAACAGCATCTTCTGGTTGTTGTCGAACATGCCGTTCTGTCTATACTGACTGACTCTGTTCTCGTATCGCCTAATT
Organism: Eledone cirrhosa; assembly: GCA_964016885.1. Classification (NCBI taxonomy): domain Eukaryota; kingdom Metazoa; phylum Mollusca; class Cephalopoda; order Octopoda; family Eledonidae; genus Eledone; species Eledone cirrhosa. The sequence goes on from OZ024742.1 coordinate 61,696,325, forward strand.
GTTGCACTCTTTGCTACAATGCGTTGCTTCAGTTCCTCTATGATAATATTTAGCTTTTTCCTCCTAGTTTTGTACTTTATTTCCAGTCTATTTTTAGTGTCTATGTTTTTTAGTGTCCCATTCAGTAGGGACTCAAGCTTTCCAATGTCATTTCTCATTTCCCTGATTTGACCACTCAGTCGTTTCTTCCACCAAGGCTCTGCTCTTTCTTGTCTGTTGTTTCCTCTCGGTTTTATACCAAGTAGTTTCCTCACCGTATTTGCTGTTGCTTTGAGGATATTGTTGCACTGGTGAAGGCTCCTCGCCTCAAGGTATAGGATGACTTTGTTTACCTTAGCTGTTGTTTCTTTTAACTTTTTCTGTCTACAAATCTTAGGTTCATAGGTTTCCCACTATCATTGTTCATTTCATCTACCACTAAGTTTAGGATATCAACCAAATCTTGTCCTAGCCCGTCAGCATTCATTTCCTCAATGGCCGTATCTTTGTTCCAGGTATTTTGGCTTGGCAGTATCGGTAGAGTGTCGGACGCCATGCTTTCCAGCATAGTTACGTCCCTTTGCGGTCTGAGTTCAAATCCCACCGAGGTTAACTTTGCCTTTCATCCTTACGGGGTCGATAAAATAAAGTACCAGTAATGCGCTGGGTAATTGATGGCCTTGTGCCAAATGTAGAAACAATTATTTATTTCAGCATTCAGATCATTGTCTGCTTCGGATGGTTCCTCCGTTCTCTCAACCTCTTCACCTTCATTTCCCACTGGCTTGTTTGCCTGGCATACTCCACTCTCCATTTCCAACCTAATCTCTCTGCTCAGTTCCTCCAGTTCCAGCTCGCTTATCCACCCATTAGTTCTTATTACCCGAGCCTGCCCGGCCAATTTGTGTTCATCTAATTTAAATAGACCAATCTCGTTCCAGATGTTATGCATCCGTTTCCCATAGCCTTTTTCCTTGGGGTTACTCTTCAGGTAACATTGCATAACAGTTCTATTCATTTCTTTCGTCCAGTTGGTTCTGGTCCCTTTCCTTCTTCTTCCTCCAACGCCAGCAGTATTTGGATGACAGCCAGGTCCCTGCTGCTGGGCCAGGGAGCACCTTCTGGGTGAGAGTCTGTCACATGGCATTCCAGTCTCCACTTCACCGTTATTCGAACTGTTTAGGTTCGACATTCAAGCCCTCATATCGAGGATTGGTGAATGTATGGTTACATAACTACCGGTGATTTCATCACCCTCGGTGATTTTAGCGTGGCACCGTCACGCTGTAGACGAACATACATAAACAAACAAACAAACCTGAAAAAAAATCAAAAAAAACACACAAATTTCATTGTAATGTTTGAATGTCTGACTTAGCTTTTCTTTCCTTTTTCTCTCTCCCTTTTTTGTTTGTTTTTCACCTTTGCGTTTTTCGTTTTACAAGGCCAGTAACATCGGTTACTAGTGTTGCTGTTGCTGCTGCTGCTGCTAAGGGAAGTAGGGGTTGTTGTGTTCAAAACTTTTGAAACCCGTGTCCGTTGTTGCGTTTGCCTCTGTCTGTGTTCTGTCTATAATTTTTCGACTATAATTTTTTCTATAATTTTTTTCCCTTTCATCCCTACGTGGCCGACACCACAAAGCACCTGCAACACACCGGGACAATTGCTGGCCCCGTGCCAAAAGCAGAAGCACTTATTATTATTATATTATAGTTTAGATTTGACATTATTTAAACTAACATTTTGAGAGAGTTTAGAGATATAACAACATAATTATTTTGGTGTTGTTGTTGTTGTTGTTAGCTATTTGACCGAGTCACTAACCCAGTCTATTTATATCTTTTGATACCTTCATCGTTTCTTTTCATGTGTAGCGGCACCACCGCCCCTCTCTTAAGTAGTGAGGGAACAGTGGCGGTAGCGATGATGCAGTGACGACGGTGGTGATGGGGCAGCAGTACTATAGGGATGGTGCCGGTCTTTATTTGGCTAGATTTTATTGTGGTAGTGGTGATGGTGATGGTGGCTACGGCGGCGGCGGTGGTGCTGGTGGTGAAGTTATTTGGCTGTTGTTTTCTAGCCATTTTCTTTTCTGACTATAAGATTTCTGGTACAAAATTAAATATTAAATTAAATATTAAATATTGGAGCCCTATGCTGTAATGTGATGTGTTGCCACTTCTTGAGAGTTAGACTGATATCTTACGTTTCATTTGTAATAAGAATTATCCTATCACAATTGTTTTATTATTATTATTATTATTGTTCTTTGAGTCTCAGTCATTGATGTTAGTTAACTGGAAAGTTTGTTGAAATGAATATCAAGCCACTACCTGCAGCCTCAGATATTCAGGACGTATCGGAGGGTTCTTGCTGTTCCCAGCAAGCATGCCTTTTGAAGTGTTCCAAAAAGCGGGGCGGGACCAATTTTCTTTAACCATCCCTGGAAACTTTTTGAGATAGTACCTAGTGCGCCTTATTATTATTATTATTATTATTATTATTATTATTATTATTATTATTATTATTATTTTGTTCAAGTAACTCAAAACGTAATGTTTATACAACCAAATTTCATTTAATTTGATTCGAGTAGGACTTTTTATGTGGACATGTGTAGGTTATTATATCATTTATTGCAAGTCAGCTAACTATTTTAGAGAAACATGGGTCATTGTAGCAGCGATATAGCAATAAAAACAAAGTGGAATAGAAACTTCTTAAAATTGAAATCGAATTCAGTAAAATAAAACATTCATATTGATCATTCGATCATTTGTATAAATAACGAAACTCAATCTACTTTCAATCAAAATTAAATTATTTTGAACTATTTTTCATATTTCTTTGTTTTCCTTTCTATAAACTTGACCATAATTAAAACCCAAGTGAAAAAGAAATCCAAGTGAGATTTTTTAATTAAATATAAAATGTATATCATGTAACTATTTGAAATTCCATTTTTTTTACTGTGGAGTGGGGGGACAAGATCTCAGAATTAAAACACAGTCTACCACAAAATCTTCTATTTTTTGTTTCAAATTCAAACAAATTTACAAAAAGAGATGAAGTATAGAAAATAAGATAGGGAAATAAATGGATTTTTTTTCAAACGGCATTCTAATCAGACTTTAAAACTATTCCACCTCACGCTACTTTACGGAACAGATGCAAAAGAAACATGGATGAAAATGTAATGTAAAAATTATAGGCTTTTAACATCCATTTTCCCCTTTTGGCATCAGTAAATTATAATTTTTTCATTAAATATAGTACTTTTCAATATCTCTTGTGTGTGTCTGAGTCAGTATCTATGCATATATATATATATATATATATATATATATATATATATGTGTGTATGTATGATTATATATATATATATATATGTATATATATATATATATATATATATATATATATATATATATATATGTATGTATGTATATATATATATATATATATATATATATATATATATATATATATATATATATATATATATATATATATATAAATACATATATGTATATATATATATGTATATATATGCGTGTGTTTGTTTGCGCGCGCGTGTGTTTGTGCATATATGCACGTGTGTGCGTATATATATGTGTATGTGCGCGTATGTGTAACGTGAATGTGCATGTATTTATTTGCGCATGCATGTATGTGCATATATTTACATGTGTGTACATGTGTGTACATGTATGTGCATAATATGTATGCGCCTGCATATATGAGTGTGTATGTACTCGTATGTGTATATGTGTGTGATATGCGTTTCAAAACATTACTATTTAACATTTTTCGTTATAGAAAACTGGGCTTTAATAAAGGGAAGAAAAAGAAAAAGTAGAGAATATCTGAAATTAAGTTTTTCATCGTTGTTTTTATTTTATTTTACTCTATTAGCTTTGTATTGTGTTATAGATTTTAAATTTATTCAATGCATTTTTCCACTGCAGTTTGCAGCTGCATAGAAATGCAGAAGAAATATGGCGACCTATTTTTATCTAATTATCAGTTCTCGTTTGATCAAGTAATGGCAAAGTTAAAGCAATCACTTCATGAGATGAAGAATTGGTTATTTCTTGCTTTATGAAATATATTCTATATGATATAAGCGGAATCAGGAGCTGCTTACATGAAGAATATTGCGCTGGTACGAATATATAATGCGTGGATGAAAACAAGTTGAATAAAAGAACAGAAGATCCCTGTAGAAGGAAGCCTCGAAACATGACCAAAGAGAGCATGAGCAGATGTGTTCATGACAAAGGGTGGAAAAAATCGTGAAGGTTCTCTACTAAAGATAATCTATCCAGCCCATGCTAACATAGACGTTGAAAAACATATTCATCATACATATTATAAATGTTATGATACTTTAAATTACTATATATCTGCTCCAAATTCTTAATTTGTTGAGCTGCTTGTGCTGTGAATGGTACATCGCATCTTCTTCTAGCGGACGAGACGTCCAGTCCTATTTATATCTGCCGTCACTGTTAAAAATTAACACGATATATGGATTGACTACATGACTTATATAAAGATATTTTGTACTTTAATGGAACTTATAATAAGATGATATCCTCTGAAGATAGATTTCGCGTCTTCCGGACCTATACCAAAATCGATAGTTGGTAATCGATGATCGATTACTTAGATCGATGTTCACTTCGGTTTTTTCGAACTGTGAAACGATGGCCGTAAGGAAAATGATAACTTTTCCACTTTCTAGTATATACTGTTTCCTAAATATGATGTGCTTTATATATATATATATAAAACCGACCAAACAGTGAGTGTGTTCTGTTATTAATTCTGGCAATATTACACAAATATGACCCTCCCCAAGTATAACAATATTTGTTTCGACACACGATTTCATATCTAAAAAACCTCGCAAAACTAATATATATATATATATATATATAAACGTTAGAATATGTGTAATAAGGCCAAGACAATGCAGGTATGGACATAGAAAAAAGAATGCAATAGTGAAAGATATTGATGTGAATTCGTCTTTCACCTTGAATTTATTTAAATGTCCTTAATTTTCGAGATAATATCTCTTCTTCGGAGGGAAGTAAAGGTCTCAAACCAGCGTCTTTAAATCTCTAATGAAGCCATGCTGACCGGAAATAGTATAGAGTATCTGTTCTAACTTTAATATCAAATAATTAAAATTAGGTGGATAAAGAGTAGTCTCCCTTTAAGAGGGGTTTGTTTATGTTTTGTTTTTGTTTTGTTTTATTAAATTTTATATGCGTGCCTGTATATGTGTGTGGGAGAATGCATGAAGGTGTAGGTATGTGGGTGTGTGTGTGTGAGTGTGGGAAGATAGGTCTAATCGTAAAAGTGGGGGGTAGGTGTTATCTGGTGTTAGAACTGGTTTTGTGTGTGTAAGTGTGAGAGAGAATAAGTGGAGGTGTGCGCGTGCGTGTGTGTGGGGTGTGTAAAAATGGGGCTAGAGGCCCTATCAGGTTATAAATTGGGTGTTGAGCTCTAGTCTATTATTGATTGGTGGATGTGTTCTATCTATAATAAGTGCTTCCTTGATTCTAAGATTGCCGAGGTTTCTTTCCTTAGTTTCTATCCTAACTGTTATGTTTTTATCGGTGTTTTTGCATTTAACTAGGTGTTTCTTAAATGAGGAAGCGTTAGTATTGAGGTGTTCTTTTATTCTTATGTGGAGTGGTCTGGTGGTGCTACCTACGTAGAAGTTGTTGCATTTGTCACACTCTAGTCTGTATACTACGTAAGCCTGGTGGCATAGGTCTGTGTCGTTGATGGGGCAGTTGGCTAGTCTGCAGCAGTTGTCATGTCTGGTGGAGTGTCTCTTAGTCAGCCGTCCGCGCAAAGAAGGACCCGAGTGGGCCAGTTGAATATCCAGACCCTCTCGTCTGATGGCTCTGCGGATGGCTGTTGTTGTTTCTTCACTGAAGTGTGGGAGCTTCAGGAAGCAAGTGTTAGTGCCTCGGGTGTGGTGTCCTGTTCTTTCTGGCACGGTTTGTGGTGGATGTCGTGTATCCGTTCAGTTTGAGTACTTCCAGGAAATGTGTGGTGTGTGTGTCTCGGTCTCTGGCGTCGGTGCATTTGTTCTTGATACGTGCCAGTTCGTTCTTTATGTATCCGAACTTGGCACCGAGTGGGAGGGCCGATCTGAAATGTACGAACAGGTCCTTGCTGGCGGATTTTTTATAGAAGCAGGTGTGGATGTTGCCTTCCTCTGTTACCCTGAGTTGGAAGTCCAGCAGAGATAGGGATCCGCGGTCATCGGGGTGTTCTATGCTGAACTTTATACTGGCGTCCATGCTGGAGAATGTTGTGTATATTTTCTCTGCCTCCTCACGGGATGATGTAAGGATGAGTATGTCATCTACATATCGGGTGAAGAAGGCATATGTATATGTATATGTATATGTGTGTGTCTAATGGTACACATTTCGAGATTAGTGTTAATGAACAGGATAGACCCCCTGAACGTTCACCCAGTGGTAATGGTTTAGCGGCTTCTAATAGTGTTAATTCAATTGGTCCTCACATAAACCCTGATCCTATAAATAAAATACGAGATAGAAATAGAAATAGTAAAGGTAAGAATAGGAGAAGGCTTAATACCTACTTTAACCCACCTTATAATCATGAAGTACTAACTAATATCCCTAGGTCTTTCCTTTCTATTTTAGAGAAAAATTTCCCTCCTACTAATAAATACCATAGTATCTTTAATAAGAATGTAATTAAACTCCCCTTCTCTACTACCCCTAACATTAATTCTCATCTAGCTAGCACTAATAATAGGAAAATTAGGGACAGCTACTGCTCTTTACTTACCACTAATCTAGATAGCGCTATTAATAACTTACCACCCGAGCAGCTCTTATCTTCTATTAACCCTAGGAATAATACTTCGCGTAATCAGCTAATCACTAATACCCGGAAGTGTAATTGTAGATTAAGTAATAACTGCCCTTTAAATGGTCACTGCCTCTCTAGGAATATTGTTTATGCATGTGATGTTAAGACTAATTCTTCTTGTAAAACATATATAGGCTCCACATCTAATACTTTTAAAACTAGATTTAATTCACATGTATCTAATTTTAAGCATATCAAATTTAAAAACTCTACTTCTTTGGCACACCATATCTGGGATTTAAAAGGGACTGGTATACCATACAGTCTGCATTGGCGTATCGTAGCCCACTCTAATCACCTTTCAACCCACGCTAAGTTCTGTAATCTTTGTATCCTAGAGACCCATTCTATAATTTTCTCTAGGAACGTATTGCTTAATAGAAAATCGGAAATATTTTCTTCCTGTCCGCATGCTATATCTAATTCCTTCTTCTATTATAAACCTAAAAGCTCTGATAGTTTAAACCGTATCCATTAGCTGCCTTGTTTCCTTATCTCTTTAGTTTTAGTTCATTATTATTATTATTATTAGTTTTTTACGGTTTATTGATTTTAGTTTTTCTAGTCTTTTAGCTATCTTAGCCTATTTAGCATCTTTACCATTATTACTTTTTTACTCACCCTTGTCGCCTTATATATATTTCTATCCTTATTGTCATCCATGGTTGGAGGGTATCTTATTGAATAGTTTAATTTTAGTCTCCTGCATCTAAGGCTAATGAACCTCGTCCTTTCTACACTTAGTCTTCGCCTTTTGAATATATGTGAATTTTTCTTTTATGTTCCTTCCTACCCTCCGTAGTTTCACTTCTTTCTGTTCCTATTTGTCTACCATAGTTTTAATTGGAGTCTTTACTTTGATAACGTAAGTCGTCAAGACGATTTTTAATATATCCTTGATACATCTTTTAGCTTATTTATTGAAATATTTTGATCTTTTTCGGATTTGATGACTGAAATTTTATTCCATATGAAGTGACCCATAATGTCCATTCAACTATTATAATATTAATTAAATTAATAAGAGTTTCATTTCATTTTTTTGTTTTAGAATAGTAATATCATCTATATTTACCTAACGGTTTGTAGCGACCACGTGATTTTGTGTCTGTGCTTGTTTTTTGTTTTTGTTTTCGTCTTATTTTATTTTATTTTACTACCACTTACTGTCTGCATTTCCTACATCTATCACATGTGTCCTTGAATTCATCGCGTAAATATGTCTGAAGCTTTTACCCTTGATATTGTGTGAAATATTAATATTAATATATTATATTATGTTATATGTAATTGAATTATAAGCATGTTGTCCGGTATTGAAGTACTCATATGTAATATTATATGGATTTGAGCTGCCTATACCTCTGTATATTTATTGAAATGTTTTAATATTATCATATTATATTATATTATATTATATTATATTATATTATATTATATTATATTATATTATATTATATTATATTATATGTAATTGAAATATGAGTATGTGTCCGGTTTGAAGTATTGATATGTAATATTGTATGAATTTGAACTGCTTACACCTCTGTATATTTGTTGTCTATATATATTTATATATATTTTTTTTCACCATATTATAATTTATTATATGGTATTATTTTTTTTTTTTTCTTACCCTGTGAAATAATTTATGCACATTTTGTTGACTTTAAATGATACGTATGATGTACTTTTATATATTTTTTGATGTCAATATATTATTCCATTGATTCTGGTATTACTTATTCACACCGCCAGGGTGATTATTCTATTATAATGTTTATATTTATATTTATATCTGTGTTAGTATGTGTTTGTGTAAATGTGTATATATGTGTGTCAGAGTGAGTGTGGATATATATATATTAAGTTTTTTATTTCTTATTATCTATTGTATTGTATATTGTATTATAATTCTCACATTGTATTACTATATTGTGTTTCATGTATTAGACTTATATTGTACTTTCAACGTGGGTTTGTTTTAATATCTTACTTGCTCTCTTGCCCTATAGTCTATACTTACAAATGCACCCTTTTAGCTTTAGCATGTCTTTCCAAGTTAACTTTCCTAAATTTTCATAAATATCAATTCCCTATTCTTCTGAGTTTTGGCTTGTTCTGGCCGTTAATACTTCTTGTCTATTTCCTTGCTCTGATGAGTCCTTATTAATGGGACGAAACACTGTCAGCTAATAAAGACTTTTGATGTATTGAAGGCTTCTTTGCATATTTTTTATAATTTTTCGGCTCTGTTGGATAATATTGAGCTATATCCTATACTGTCATTTCTCTAATACGACGAGTGTGTTTCACTCCAATGCACTCTAGTATGTTAATCTTATATATATATATATATATATATATATATATATATATATATATATATATATATATATTTATATATATATATATTTATATGTGTATATATATATATATATGTATATATATATATATATATATATATATTTATATATATATATATTTATATGTGTATATATATATATATATGTATATATATATATATATATATATATATATATATATATATATATATAGGAACGAGTAGGACCCCGGCGGCTAAGCTCAAGCCGTCGAAACGGCTTGAGCTTAGCCGTCGGGGTCCTACTCGTTCCTATTACCCACTCTACTACCCTAAGTATTGAGTACTTTGGTGCGTTATGGTCCACCTGGTTCCTTACCACATTTCCTTCGTTATATATATATATATATATATATATACATATATATATATAGAAAATACTGTGTGTTTCTCTATGATATATGGCTATATACATATATTATTTATTTGACTTATTGATGCTCTGGACAAATGCCCAATGAGCTATTCTGCTGCGAAAATTATTCATCATACATATTGTATATGTTATGATACATTAAATTATTATCTATACAAATACGTCAACTACCATTATTTTATATATATATATCCATTAATATTACAAGGGGTCTGACGAGTCGCGGATTATAGAGTCAGGTCAGATCGAACCTTGAGCTGATCAGTGGCGAAACGCGCGTCACCAAACAATAAACGTAATGTAGGAGTAACCAATCGTCCTTGTTATATTATTTCACTATATATATATATATATATATATATATATATATATATATATATATATATATATATATATATATATATATATGGGATGGGCTCCAGCAGGTTTTAAATGCCCAAGAAATGTCGTACGAGTATGTCATTAGAGCGCCCCTATGACTACCTCACGAGTTACTGGACCACACACACACTATATATATATATATATATATATATATATATATATATATATATATATATATATATATATATATATATATGTATGTATGTATATATATAAACATATATATATATATATATATACATATATAAACATATATATATATATACATATATATGTGTGTGTGTAAGTATATATATATATATATATATATACATACACACACATATATACAATACATATACATGTATACATATGGGTTATATCGAACATTAATAATTATGTTCGATTCGTTTGAAGCTGTGCCGTACCGGTGACCGATTGTTACCTGTTTGTTCAACACTGGCTTTGAGGAACAATCAACATGTTTTGGGGTCATTACCCTCCATCAGGACTATATACCACTGCCAATCTGTTGAACGGTTGAAAATATATAGTATTTTATTAACTACACATCGGCTGAGTATCTTCATTTGTATACCGAGCCTACAAAACACAGCTTTATCCAAATTTTTCAGCGTATGCGTTGAAGAAATATTCTTTATACTAAAATGTAAGAACTCTATTAATTTGCGTAATAACCTATTTAGTTCTTGTAAACATCGTTTAAATTCAACTTTTAGATATATATATAAAATGTAATATATGGTTAATCTTCCTTACATAATGTTTTCTCTATCCAAACACCTATAATCTAATTCCTCAGATTATTTCCATATATGGCTCAAGAATTTAATATAATTCTAATTTTAATAACTTCGTAAATATATAAAATACAGATAAATTTCTTTAAGACGTTTGGAAGCCTCGACAATGCAGATTGGTAAATCTCCGGGTAACAGGATTCGGTGGTAGAGAGAGAGATGTAAGTGGGTGTACGTTGAGATGCGTGGCGTGTATAAGACGTGTAGAGGAATGAAGGATAGAGCGTAAAGGATAAAAATAAAATTAACAACACGAGAGAGAGTTACCTTGGGAGAGATTTAATTGTCCCTATATATTTCGGATTCACATCCATCATATATAGGGACAATTAAATCTCTCCCCAGGTAACTCTCTCTCGTGTTGTTAATTTTATTTTTATCCTTTACGCTCTATCCTTCATTCCTCTACACGTCTTATACACGCCACGCATCTCAACGTACACCCACTTACACTCTCTCTCTCTCTACCACCGGATCCTGTTACCCGGAGATTTACCCATCTGCATTGTCGAGGCTTCCAAACGTCTTAAAGAAATTTACCTTATTATTCCACAATGCTTCAAGCAAACTTCAATACTCTCTCATATAAAATACACTTATTAAATTTTTAACTTACTCCTTAAAACCTTTACTTTCTAATATTTCTACTTCATAAATATACTTTATATTATTACACTTATCAATCCTACCTCCAAAAAATATATCATAACCTTTTTGAATGACTACTTGAAATTCTTTTAAGAAAATGTTTTCGAAAATTTAAAAAATTTTCTTTGAAAGACTTTTTGAAAGTTTTATTTTTTTATTTTTTGTAAAAGTTTTTGAAAGATTTTTTTTGAAAGATACGGAACAACTATTATTTTCATATCTTCCAATATTTTTATATCTTCCAATATTTTAAACATTTTTAATATTTATGTATTTTCATATATTTCCAAATACTTCTATATATTTGGAATAATGTATGGTTTATGTTTTAATTATATTTTAAGATGAATTTTTATAACTTCTTATAACTTTTTAAGAGATTTTTATGTATCCTTGGAGTCATTTGAGTTTTTAAAAAAAAAACCTTTTAAACTTCCTTATTGTTTTTTATAATCTCAATTTTTATAGTCTTAATTTATAGTCTGAATTTTTAAATGGTTTTAGTATATACTTCTAATTAAGTACTTAATCCTTTGTAAACTCTCGTAATTTTTCGTAATATTTGGAATTTTTTAAGTGTTTAAGATTTGACTTACAACTATTAACAAATTCTGGCTAAATATAATTTTGCCAAACTTACTTTAATTAAATAAACAAAACTAGATTCTAAATATTTTTCCAATGTAAAATACTATACATTTAAATCATTTATCGTCTATAACATAACATACCCATCTAAACCCATATTTTATTAATACATCTTAATATATTTTAAATACTTCTTATTTTTAATTAAATTTAACAGTATTTTTATTTATTCTTAATTTAATGTTTAACTTATCATTATAAATATAGTATTAGGTTTAATATAAACATAGCATAATGAACGTTATATTTACGATTTTAGTATCCTGCCCTGCAAAAACTCATTTCTTCGCTCGCTCTTCCTTTATTTTTTTCACTATCACTCTACATAATCTTGTCTCTCTCTTTCTTTTTCCCTTTTTATCACCCTTTTTCTTTCTTCTTCTCTCTTTCTCTTTCTCTTTTTTTTTCTCTCTCCCTTTCACTACTTTCTTCCAACAGTTTAATTTAAATAAACCGTTGTTTTTTCAATTTTTCTGACACTCGTTTGCATACTTACTCATAACTTTGAATCACCCTCAATAACATATTTTTTACACTATCCAGCGAACCTCAACCGTTAAGGCTGTCTTTATGCGGGTATGTCAATATTTATAAAACAAATTTGTATTTTATCTGATGAAAGCGCACCAAAATTTGCCTTGATTGCCCTTGAAATATATATAATAAAATAATTATGGTTTTATAAATATAGTTTCCATTTATTAATATATTCAATATTTACTCCACTAATCTGTTGAGTGCTTTATATCAGTTATACAAATGTTTAAGCTTGTTGAATCCCAACAAATTAAATATAACCCCTGCATATATATATATATATATATATATATGTGTGTGTCAAAGGTAAACAGAAATAACAGCACGATCGATACAGTATATGGAAGGAATATATTAGGTTAAAGCTTGAAATAGAAGGAAGAGGGTCTTAACGTTTCGGACGCTACTCCTTCATCTGAAGAAAGAATTAGAAATAAGATAGATTGAAGGGACGGGCGGGGTGGGATTGAAAAAAATGTTTTTGGATAAAATTAACAGGGCCATTCATGTTGACATCTCTTGGAAAACTATATATATATATATAGATATATAAACAAATAGTAAAAAGGAAACAATTCAGTAGAAAATGCTGGAGGGATTTTTTCAGTATAATATCAAAACATTTATTTATAAAGTGGGTATTTCCGCATTTAATAGTGGTAACGGTTTCAGCATTATATGCTTTTTCAACGGATGTGCAGAGTGCAGTTAAGTTGCACAATGTGCATTTATACGAATAATAATAAAATGGGGAAGAAGAATTATTAGTTTTTACATATATATTTTATTATTATTCGTATATATATGCAACTTAACTTTGTACATCCGCCGTTGAAAAAGCATATAATCCTGAAACCGGTACCACTATTAAATGCGGAAGTACCCACTTTATGAATAAATGTTTTGATATTATACTGAAAAAATCCCTCCAGGATTATCTACTGAATTTTTTCCATTTTATTATTTGTTGATATATAACAACTCGTGTGCTACTTTTCTACATTCGATATATATATATATATATATATGTGTGTGTGTGTGTGTGTGTGTGTGTGTGTGTGTGTGTGTGTGTGTGTGTGTGTGTGTGTGTGTGTGTGTGTGTGTGTGTGTGTGAATACTTTTGTACATAGTTATGTAATAAACAACATGAGATAATTAATTCATTTACCAAAGGTTTCGCGAAGACAGACGAGCTTGACACTTACGTCTGCATTCAATCATCAGAAAGAATTATCTTATGTTGTTTATTACATTACTAAAAAGCTCTGTAGCCTACATAGAGCACTCTCTTTACTTGTCTACATATATATATATATATTACTTTTCTAAATTCCATATATATATATACACACACACACACACACAGTTCAAGAGTAAACCAATCTTAAAGAGAGAGATGGAGATAGGAGAGGAGAAGAGAGATTGGTGAATAGTTAGAAGCCAAAAGCGTAAAGGCATGTGCTCAATGTGCAATATGAAGTGAAAGGCAGCTAGATGGCTGGCTTCATGCAGAGGTTAGGTGCACAGAGCTGGAAATATTCATTAGTTAAGCAAAAGAAGACCACAAATTTGACAAGGAAGACATTATTTAAAGATTGTCAACATAGTTGTAGTTTAATGTAAGGAATGTAAGGAATAATAATAATACTAATAATGTCCGTTTACAATTGTTTCGCTACTCCATATAATGTTTCTGGATCAAATGATTATAGATCATTATTGATCTGGTTCAGATGAAGATAATTAACTTAGGTAAAAATGGAGCAGTTCATCGGAACTTCAAAAGAGATAATGAAAATATTGATAATATTAAGGTAAAGAAAGATGGTTACATGAATGTAGTGTTCCATATATTGGTATTTCACTATGGTGTCCTGGGTCTATCTATTGTCTGCCATAGGCGAGCAATGTTCTTCTGTCGCGGCTGCATTATGCGAGATCTGCCTATGGGTAACAAGATGGCCGCCTAAGGATATATTTACCTTACTAATTAGAAGCTGGTTTCAGGGGAAGTACCTCCTCGAGAAGTTAGAAATTGTAGGTGGTTTATAGTTAAGAAGTGCTAATGAGGTTAAGTGAGAGACAATGTAAGGGAGGTAACTTATAATTATCTAAGTTAGGGTTAACTATTTAACATGTTAGCTATAAGTAAAAGTGGGATTAGATGACTATGTTCGGTCAAATATTCTGTTGGCGAAGGAATTTGCCCTTCGATGTTGACAGTTAATAGTTACCTCCGTTCTATCATTAACCGGTAGAGGTATTGATAGAGTTGTGTAATAGGCTTCGGTCAGACAGAGATCACAAGAGTTTCTTCGTCCATTGAACGGTTGGGCTCTAGCCAATATATCCCATGTTAGTGAGTGTTCAATGCTGGTTAATTTAAGGTTTTTAATGAGCCTAGCTAGAGATGTTGAACATCTATTGCTAGGGTCTCGGAAGGAAAAATGAATGCGCGTTATAGCGTACCTTAAAATGGTTAGGGGTAGAGCCAATATAGGAGCTGGTATGCGATGCTGTTTTAACTGTGCACCTATAAACTATATTGGGTGTAAGGCATTCTCCGTTTATTGGGCATGCATTAGGGTAACGGCAGTTGCAGTTACTACTGCGGTTAGTGAGAGTAGGGTTGTTTAAACTATGCGGTTGGTGCGTGCTAGAAGGATTAGATTGGGTAGGTATGCTACTAGAGTAAGTATTGGTGTAGTGGCGTGGTGTATTTGAGGGTGGGGTACCGCGGTGTGGGAGTTATACTGTCTTAATTTATGATGGTTACTGAATGCGATGTGGCTAGCTAGGTTAGGTGTTGTGGAGAATGAGATTTTAATGTTGTTTTTATTAAAGAGTTTGTAATATCTATGGTTGGGGTGGGGAATGTTTAGATAGGATAGAGAAGAAGCGTTTAGGGATATTAGTGGCTAAGTTAGATTAGAATGGGGGGGTTAATCCAGGTGATATTTCTAGGCCTATTCCTTCTAGCGGTTCTAGTTGAATTGGCAGGGGCCTTTATAGAGTTATTATTACCTGTGCATTTGTTATTTTTCATCCCATTGCTCATTCCTATTCTAGGGTTGATTTTGAGTCTGCAACTGGGAGTGGGAAGTAGCCCTCTGCCACCATTAAGGTTCCCTGTATAGGTGCTGTTGCTGCTAAAATTCCGGCGTATCTGGCTATATGCTAAAGTATTTCTAGTTCTAGTGTTAAGTTTATTATGGTTGTGGTGAAGTGCTGTGTTAAACATCCCCCTCCCCTCCAACCATAGATATTACAAACTCTTTAATAAAAACAACATTAAAATCTCATTCTCCACAACACCTAACTCAGCTAGCCACATCGCATTCAGTAACCATCATAAACTAAGACAGTATAACTCCCACACCGCGGTACCCCCCCCCCCCTCAAATACACCACGCCACTACACCAATACTTACTCTAGTAGCATACCTCTCCAATCTAATTATGTGGGGCGGTGAGAACAATTACACGCAAAGACAAATCCACGTTTATGGTATAACTGAAGTCGTAGACTAAAATTCTATTTCGGAAACCGAATGATTCTCGGCTTCAGAGTTAAGAATAATGTAAATAAATTACAGAGGTAATTGAAATCAACAAAAATTAAATATATACATGAACGCATCCATATACGTACATACACATGCATGCGCGAAAACACCCGCCATGGGTATGCAAATACAAGCAGGTACACATAAAAACACGCACGCACATACAGAACCCACAAAATACCTGTACCCGCACACATACGAACGTATACACCAAATACACATAAAAATATATATTAAAAAATATATATATATGTGTGTGTGTGTACGTGTATACATATAATTATATAAACGTATATAAATATATACACATATAATTATATAAACGCATATAAATATATACACATAAATACGTATATAACGCGCGCTCACACATACCTACATGTAAATACACATATGTTTGCTAAACGTACGTCAACCAAAACACAAAGTACACATATACACACACCCCACATACGTACGAACCCGCATACTCACACAGACGCAAAACTCACGTATACACATAACCATATGCACATGTACCAGTATATATAATATAATATATGTGCCTATAACATATACAAGCAAATATACGTACGAGAAAGTATACCTACCTTCACAAAACATACAGGTAATATATACTTACCTATACAAATAAGTAATGGTATAAACATAAATATACTTAGCTACCACATCAAGACGTAAAATATCCGCGTATAGTTCGTACTATCCGTTAAGGTATAATGTGGGGCTGTAATACAGGAAAATTTTGTGCAATTTATGTTTACAAGCCGAAATTGCCTCAGATTTTTTGTTTAAGATGTGGTCTTTGGCGTAGAGTATTTCCAGGACTTCAGCGACGCAGAGGTCACATGGTCTTTTATTTCCGTTATACGATCTAGCCCTAGCTAGGATCTCCAGTGTAACTTATATTGGGTGTGGTTGTCTTTTAGACTCCAGATATAAGCTGAAAGGGTTAAGAAAAGAATGGGTATGGATTTTAAGACGCTGCTTGAATCTATTGGCGGTTAACCCTATGTAGGCCCTACGGGACGTGGGTGTTTCAACCTTACATTTGTAGACAATGTTACTAGAGAGGCATTTCCCGGATAGGGGCGGTCAACCCGATTCTTACAATTACAGTTAGTACTAGCTACAGGGTTGCACGTGTTCCTACGGCTAGGTAATTTAGATAAATTTGAAGCTGTGATGTTATGTGCAATGTTAGGAGTCGTAGAGTAAGATATTTTAATGGTATTTCTATTAAAAATTTTACTATATTTATGTGCTGGGAGGAAATGCTTCATAATAAGGGAGAGAAAGATCTTAGCTAATTGTGTGGCCACCTCCATATTATATGGTGGGTTATACCATATAATGCGTCGGGATCTATTTTTCCTAGGTCTAATCTCATACTCGGTATATGCCACCTTATCGACAAATCCACTCCGAGCAAGAGCTTCATTGTAATATGTGGAATGGTCGGTGAAAATATACTCGTTTGTAGATAGACGGGAAACCCTCAAAGAAACGTTTCTTACCAGGTTCTTGGTTATGCTGGCAGGATGGTTAGAATGCTTACTTATGTAATAAACGTATCATTCGGCTTTCTATACGGGTAGTGCAAACCA
>OZ024742.1:61719185-61724185 GCA_964016885.1 Eledone cirrhosa
AAACTAATAAAAGTTTTTAAATCATGGGCTGAAGCAGCAAACACCTCTATTCCCACTCGAGGTGTTAGCAGAACCTACCCCTAAAAAACTGTGAACTACAAATCTATCCAAAAATATGAAAAAGGTCGGATCCAGCATATCAGACAGATATTGAAAAGGCACTGAAAGGGGTGATGTCCGATATTCAGTATATTGTGACGCTCAGGCAGTATGTGGACATTTCAGTGCTCTTTAAAGTGAAGCTCAGACCGTTAAAGGCTCCGTGATGCCATGTCGGGGTGATAAATATGTTCTCTACCATCTTATTTAGGAAGAAAGACGGTAAGGATCAAGATACTAGGGATCCCACCGCAGGTGAATACTTGGTAGCTATTGGCCTGCATCGTCCTAGACGGAAGCAACACCCTCGTAGAGGTGAAAAGAACCAGACGAGAAAACTGGTCTGGAATTAGTGTGAAGGTATTACTCCGCATCAAACCAGATATCATCAACAAGATCTCAGACAACAAGAGAGCGATTAGAGTAGAATCAATATTATTTGGTAAAAATATAGTAATAGAAAAAAATTGAAAGAAGCGTTAGTAGCTAGATTAGATGAGGCGATTAGAAGTGGCATTGATATCGACGTGTTAGGTGTATGGATGGCACTGGACCATTTCTTCAATGCGAACAATAAAGGTTGCATTGACAGGGCTAAGGTGTGAGTTCTAAGAAACGAAGGAATGAAAGGTGTTCTATGGGCTTCAGTCTTTTACTGACCGAGACGGGTGTGTGCTGCTCGATTCCATTCAGATGTATGTGGCTTTTCGCCAGCACTTTGCATGACTGTTCGGGGAAAGCGGGGGCATCGGGGACGGTAGCGGATTTCATTTCCTTCCTCGGCGGCCTGCCGCGACTCTCGGTGATTGATGCGGAGTGCTGCAATACACCGATAACAGCTGCCAAGATACGGGAAGTCCTGGCCAGCTGTACGAGGCGTAAATAACCCAGTTTGGATGGGATGCCCTATGAGTTTTATATAGACATGCCAAACTTTTCCTCCGATGTCCTCGAAGCTGTCAACTGCAAGTGGCAACAGAACAGAATTTCCAATTCTGTGAGTCGAGGTGTAGTAAGGCTGATGGGGAAAGACGGGGACAAGAGGAGCTATGAACAATTTCCAGAAATCTCTGGATTTTCAGTGCTACCCGGGGGCGGAGGGATCAATACCGGTTCGAGAAAAATTCTACAGGCTCTAAAGTGCGGTAAGATAGACTTATCCGAGATGCGCACAGAGCGACGGAACAGTTCTGCACGCATCCATCCAGTGTCCGAACATTGATGACTTGTGAAGTTTTGTCGAATCTATCTTTCGACAGACACCATCGTTAAGATCGCTCTGACGCCTTCTTTTGGCCGGGAAAAGCAAGCAGCTTTCCTCTGTCTGGTGTCTATAGCGAAAGAGATTGTGAGGTGATTGCAGTTAAAAGGACTGAAGACATACACTTTTCTCTTCGTTCAATCCCTCAGCAACTTTTTCAAGTTGCACTTGGAAAAAAAGGTTAGGGTGTAGAGGGAAGTGCTGCTTCTGGTACATTTGTTAAAGGTGGGTGTGGTTGCGGGATTAACCCTAGTGGAGACCTTAGAGAGGAGATGGGCATCTTTCCATGGTGCTCTTCGCGAGCAGAGAGGTTTGGGATCTGTGGAGTTCCTAAGTTACCCTAGGCTGTACTTCCCGATACTGGGAAGTTTTTGTTTTTTTTCAATTTGTTGTTAATTGTTGCTTGTTATATTCTTTTTACATGTTTTATGTAAATCCCCTCTGTCCTTGTTTATTTTATTGTCCTCTATGTTTCGGCTATCATGACCAATAAAAACATTATTATTATTATTGTTATTGTTGTTATTTTTGTGTGTTTTAGAGTCTCCCAAATCTACTTTTCTATGGTTCGCGGCAGAATCATTTTCTTAACTAATATTTTTGAAGTTGTTATTTTATCCCTCTTCCATTCCATTTGCTTACAGCAGCAGTATAGAGCTTGACCTCCCAACCTAATGCAAACAGACAATCAATTATAAGATCAGCCAGGGTCTGTCCATGTTTATTCCCAGAGAAGAATAGAATGTACTTTAATATTTCAATTGCATTCATTTCATGATGAAAACTAAAAAGTAGAAATATGTATCCAATTTTATATACATTGAAAACAAAACATTCTTAATCAGAACGCTAGTAAAACCTACACAGGCTTGTTTTAAATAATTGTTGTAGTGGTGAGGTGATTGCGATTCACACCAACGAACATGACATGTTTTGGTTTCATAGCGTTAGAAAGGGTAGATCTGATATTTTGCTTTTGTGTTCACGATTTTAATAATATTTCTCGTGCAACCCAACACCCTTTTTCTCCCCCCTCCCATTCTTCTGTAACACTAGAGCCCTTGCTCTTCTCCTCGTTTTCCGTTTTTAAATGTATGTAATGTTATTTCAAATAGATTTGTTTACGATTTTTTTTTTTTATTAATAAAATATATTTAGCTGATTTTTTGCAACTTACAAAATAAATTAAAAAAATCTAAATTTATCAAAAAGAAGAACGTGGAAAAAAAAAAGAATTTACGAAACTTAAAAACGAAATTAAGGACAATTTGAAACGGAGAATCTGTCCATCTAGATTTTGTACTATTTCACTCTATCTCTACCATATAATCACACCATACCATCCTATAACATATCACACTATACCATAGCATATCATACCATACTTTACCATATCATAGCACACTATTCCATATCACATCACACCACACAAAATCACAACATATCACATCATACTATACTCTACCATACCATACTCTACCATCCCATACTATACCATACCATACTACAACTTGCCATACCATGTCACACCATACCATACTATATCACCCCATACCATACTATGTCATACCATACCATGCTATACCACACCATATCCCACCATACCATATCACACCATACCACACCATTTTACACCATATTATACTATACCACACTATACTATACTATACCACACCATATCCCACCATACTATACCATACTATATCCCGCCATAACATATTATACCATACTACACCATACCATATACAACCATACCATACTACACCATACCATATACAACCATATCATACTATACCATACCATATACAACCATACCATATACAACCATACCATATACAACCATACCATACTACACCATACCATATACAACCATATCATACTATACCATACCATATACAACCATACCATACTACACCATACCATATACAACCATACCATACTACACCATACCATATACAATCATATCATACTATACCATACCATATACAACCATACCATATACAACCATATCATACTATACCATACCATATACAACCATATCATACTATACCATACCATATACAACCATACCATACTACACCATACCATATACAACCATACCATACTACACCATACCATATACAACCATACCATATACAACCATACCATATCACACCATGCTTAGCTCTACTACACTATGCCATACCATACCACACCAACCCAAATCATATCACCATACCATACCGCACCATATTATACCATTATTTAACAAGGCATACACCACACAAATTTAAACCACACTAACATTAGAAGTAGTGAAAAATATAAAATAATATACATAACTACATAAAACCATAACATAAATACATATTAACGTTAAATAAAATGAAAATTTGGACGTCAAATAACTGTCAAAATGTTTAACATCAGAGGGGATGGAAGAATCAATAGAAAAGCAAGTATTTGATTTTGTTTTATTTGTTGTTTTTTCCCTGGCTTTTAATATCATCGTTGAGGTGGCTTTGGCATGAGAAGTGTTGTCTGGCTCGGCAACAGAGAGACATGTCGTTAAGCTAAGCTGTTAGACAAGTTCACATTGTGCTTTTTTTCTCACTGTCAACATCAACAATTTGTTTTGTTTTTGTTTTGTTTTCTTGCTTACTTGTGTTGCAAAAAAAATGAATCGCGTTCAGGTCGAACTGTCATTTGATTCAATCAATCATCAGCTAATTGTGGTTTCATCGATATAATCCCGGAAAGCTCACGTTTTATTTCTTGTTTTTGTTTATATCTTTTTTCTGTTATGTTCGGGTTTGTTGTTTTTTTTTCAAGTTCTGGTTTTGTTCATTTCATTTCATTTCGTTTCATGGAGTACGTCGCCATCCACGTTTTTCCGTCTCTAGGGGCTTCTATGCCTAGCTTGGTGGACAATTTTTCATGGTAAAAAAAAGTGCGTTAAAGCTTCTAACTAAATGATAAATTCAAACACACACACATGCACTCACACTTATATATATATATATATATTAAAATAACAGATTTTAGTCTTCAAATTTATTATTATTGCTATATATATATATATATATAAACGGAAAAAATGAAACGAAATTTCATTTCTCACTCTTAGTACGGCTGTTACTTAAATATAAGTATGTATACGTACATACATATATGTATACAGACGTAAGTAGTATGTATATATATATACATACATGCACACATATATATATGTACGTATGGATTCACCGAACATTTATTATAATGCTCGGTGTGATTGTAAACACACATCCCGTATTAAGCCGTACAGTGTCTAGCAACCATCGTTGCTCATTTGTTCAACACTGACAAAGGAACGCTGTACTAGTTTCAAGCTTATTAGCTATTGTCAGCAACGTATACCTTCCTGCCAGATGATTGAACGTCTGAAAGTATATACTTTCCTTATGCATATTAACGGCTGAGCAGCCTAATTTGCATATCGAGTGAGTTAATCGGCCGAGGTACCGAAAACGATAAACGGAAAAAATAAAACGAAATTTCATTTCTCACTCTTAGTACGGCTGTTACTTAAATATAAGTATGTATACGTACATACATATATGTATACAGACGTACAGTAGTATGTATATATATATACATACATGCACACATATATATATGT
>OZ024742.1:61729185-61741685 GCA_964016885.1 Eledone cirrhosa
CTCCCAGAAAGGAAACACTGGATAAGTGTTACAGGCAAAACCAACCGGCAGGAGACCCAGCGCTAGACAACGAGGAAGATGGTTGGATAACCTCCATGAGCTCGGTTGCTTTGGTGCTTTTGAGGACTCTGCCCCTAACGACCCTCTCAGGAATATCTTGGTGAAGAAGATATATGTATATATATAGATAAAATATATATATATTTATTTTTATATATATATATATATATATATATATATATATATATATATATATATAACATCTATTAACAAGTTACTCTTCAAAGTGGAAGCTTCTCTCTTGTGATTACATAAAACTGATTCGTATGGAGAAATTTATCAGAAATAAGAAAACAGCACCACCCTAGACTACCACTACAACTTCTTCTTCTTCTTCTTCTTCTTCTTCTTCTTCTTCTTCTTCTTCTTCTTCTTCTTTAATAGATAGCCGCAAACTAATCTCCCACTAACTATAAATACATCGCAATCAAGTCATCAACAATAACATCAACAATAACAACTACAATACCATCATCATCATCATCATCATCAGTAGTAATAGTAGTAGTAGTAGTAGTAGTAGTAGTAGTAGTAGTAGTAGTAGTAGTAGCAGCAGCAGCAGTAGTAGTAGTAGTAGTAGTAGTAGTAGTAGTAGTAGTAGTAGTAGTAGTAGTAGTAGCAGCAGCAGCAGCAGCAGCAGCAGCAGTAGTAGTAGTAGTAGTAGTAGCAGTAGTAGTAGTAGTAGTAGTAGTAGTAACAAACACAAATACATTAACTGAAATACTTAATACCAACATCAATCACTCGTTCATATCCATCATCATTATCAACATCATCAACATTATTATCATGATTATCACCATCATTATCATCATCATGATCACTTCAACCACTCTCGTCATCCGCATTCTCACCAACATCATTATCACCGTCACTGTCATCATCAACGACCTTAGCATAACGAGCCATTCGCCTCAACCGTAATACACTTCACATCAACAGCGCCATAATCACCGCCACCACATTCAGTTTCATCATCACCACCATCAACCCCATAGCTATCACCCATCACCACAACAACAGCAACAACATGTCTACTTCTACCACCCTTCAAACCCCCTACCACACCACCAACAACAACAATACCAACATCGTAACTAGAGGCCCTCCATTGTTTCGGATGACGAGTACTCCAATTGATTCAATCAACGGAACTGCCTGTTTGTGATAAAAGCGCGTAATTGGTTGAGCATTCTCCAGACACATGAACTCTTAACGGAGTTTCCAGGGAGATTCTGTGTGACGCAGTGTGTGACAATGCTGGCATTTTGAATTAGAGATGCAAGTAATTTTTTCCAGCTGAGTGGACTGGAGCAGCATCAAATAACGTGTCTTGCTCAGGGATACAACACTCGCCCGGTCCGGGAATCAAAATCTCGACCTTACGATTGTAAGCCGAAAACCCCAAGCCCTGAGCGATGCGCCTTCACAACAATACAACTAGCACCACTATAACAACACCAACACAACCTCCACAACAAACACCATTACTTGTACCAACACCACTAAAACCTCAACAACCATTACCGCCACCAAAATAACGCAACCATCACCACGAACACTACATTAAATTGACAACCGCCACCACTACCACTGTGATTATTACAATAACACTACAGCACCATTACAACCACCACCTTACGATCACCACAATAATAGACCTCTACCAACACCACTCTCAACATCATAACCACTACAACTGCTACCACCACTTACACAACTACCGCTACGACCAATAACCACAACCGCATCATTCTCATAACTACCATCAAGACAACCACCACACAAACACCACTATAACAATATGATGATTGTACAGAAATAACGAAAAATAGGTTCAATCTTAAGACATTTTTTTTTTTTCATTTTTCTTCCGTTGGTTTTGCATGAAAATATCAATGAAAGCTACACTAATTCCTAGAATATTCGAAAAGTAAAAAGAATAAGAAAGAAATGATGAAATGTTGCTAATATGACTTTGTCTTTTGAAGATCATTCTGATATTCTTTAATTTCCTCCTGTTAATAATATATAACCAAAGCTTTAGTTACTTCAATTTTTATCGCCACCCGTCAAACATGACCAAATAATGGTTTCTGATTTAGGCACAAGGCCAACAATTTTGGTGGAAGATAAAATCGATTAAATCGATCTAAGTGCGTTACTAGTAGGCTATTTTATCGAACCCGTAAGGATGAAAGGCAAAGTTAACCTCCACGGGAGTTCAACTCAGAACGTAAAGGGACATAACTATATGCCGCAAAAAATGTTGCCAATCCACCACCCTAACAAGGCCGAAATAATGATTTCTAATTTAGACACAATGCCAACAATTTGTGGGGTTAAGAAAGTCGGTTACTACGCCCCCTGTAAATGACTTGTACATTATTTTATCGAACTCTGAAGGATGAAAGACAAAGTTGACCTCCGCAGGATTTGAATTCAGAACGTAAATAGCCGAAACAAATACCGTAGAATCATTTCCTCCAATGTTCTACAAATTCTGTCGTTCCAGCACACTAACATGACCAAATAATGATAATTGTTTGAAATTAGATTCTCCTCGTCGTTTCAGCTACAAACACTAGGTACCACCGCCCGTAGTCCTGGGGAACGGGAAATAACTAATTGCCTTGCTTTTGACTGACGTCTCCTTTTTTTCTCGGTCCCTTGACTGTCGTTTTTCTCCGTAAAATCGTGATGAAGTCATCTCGCCTGAGGGAGGGGCCTCGTTAGGTGAAATGGTTGATGTAGCAGCATCACTAGCTGTTCGGAACAATGCCTTCGCATTCTTGTCCATGAAACAAATGTGAGATGTACCGCTCAACCAAAGGTCCAGAGTTTGTTCTCTCTCTATTGCTCCCCCTTTTAATAACCAACTAAACTAGTAGACCAGTTAGCCATCTGAGTGGTCATTAGTTTACATGTCATTGCTGCAAGTTAGGCAACCAGCTAAACAGTTGAACGGTCAGTGGCTTGTTTTTATTCTGCAGCCATACTACTAAATTAGCCAACTAATCCACTTACCAGTGCATCATCTGAGCGATCAGGGGTTTGTATAATATTGCTATCACATTAGTGAAGCAATCATTGACCATATGAGCGTTCATTGGTCTGTAGCCTGTATGCTTTTTTACAATACATTATTTAAAATGGTACTATACTTTTTCAACACGTATGTCGGTGTTGGTAGAGCCGGGTCTTAAAGACACAAGCGGTTAATCCTATATAGGCTTTGTTGGAGGTTTCCGTCCTCACGTTGCATTGGTAGATCACGTTACGTTCTCGGCATCTGTTGTTGAGGGAGCACGTAGATCTATCAGGGCAGTTACACATCCTGGTTGGCTCTCCACTAATGTCTAGGTTGTTTCTTCCATAGGGGTTCAGTTTCTTGTTGTTTGAAGAGGCGATGTTTTGTGCAAAGTTGGGTGTGGTGCTGCGGGAGAGTTTGGTAATGTTTTGTTGATTATGTTGTGGTAGTGGTATTGTGGTGGGAAGTGTTTTTCGAGGAACCTAAAGAAGATTTTCCCGATTGGTGTTGGTACCTCGGCAATGTGGGGGAGGGTTGAACCACGTTACGTGGTGTGAGCGGCGGCGGCGTTGCCTGCTGGTTCCGCTAAGGGAAGCTGGATAAAAGGAGATTTCCTCCCGAAAGCCGCTTCGCTTGAGGGCCTGGTTGTACCGATCATTTTCGAGGTTGAGGGTAACGTCCAGGAAATTGACTCGGCTTAGGGACTTTTGTAGGGTTATTTTAACTCCCCAGTCCCGGAAGAAGTTGATTAGTTGTTTACGGACCCGGTCTGTACTACTGGGGTTGTACCCTTTGAGGGTAAGGAGCCCATCGTCTCGGTACAATTCACCGCCTATATAGGATTAACCGCTTGTGACTTTAAGACATGTCACTACACTTTAGGGCCACATCTGGGACCTCCAGGATAATAACATAACATACAATCTTACTTGGAGCCTACTGTCCAGGGCTAACTCCTACACGTAAGGACGCCGTCCGTGTAACTTATGCTCGGAGGAAACATTACAAATGGTGTTTACGAAGGACCAACTCCTAAACAAAAAAGATGAACTTGTAACTGCATGTAAACACCGATTGCGTGGGACTTAAACCCCTTCATGACCCGGGTGGGTAGACAATGGCTGAAACATCCTTCTTTTCCTCACTTGCCGAACAAGATAGGGGAAACCCCGCTGACATAGGCAGTTGTACTTCTTTTCTTTTCCTTTTTCTTTTCTTCTTCCCTTTATCTCTTTCTATTACTTCCTTTCACTCCCTTTCCTCTTCCTTTTCCTTTTTCCTCTTTCGCCTACCCCGTGGCATCCCAGTAAATTATATATAGCATTGGCCGAAAACGCAATACCAACTAAAGATAGCAGCTGCTTTAGACTCTAGAGATTTTTTATTACTTTTTACTATTTAATTTCACTGCCATGAAAGATTTAATTGTATTTACAAGAAATTTTGACCAATCCTTTTGACAACTACAATCTTCCCATATAAGGAATTACCCCTTGAAAAGTTCGGCTATTTATTACCACGCTAAACATTCTAATTTAGTTCAGAAATAGCCGTCGAAACGGCTTGATCTCTGCCATTGGGGTTAAACATTTTCCTATATATATATATATGAGTATGCGTGTGTGTGTGTGTGTGTGTGTGTGTGTGTGTGTGTGTGTGTGTGTGTGTGTGCGTGCGTGTGTGTGTGTGTGTGTGTTTGAAGGTGCATGGAATTAGTGGTTAAGGGATAGGTTCACGATCGTAAGGTCATGAGTTCGATACCGGGCGGTACGTTTTATCCTTGGATAAAGAGACTTTAATTCATCTTATTCCAACTCAATTACATTAAGTATACACCTCAATGGGGAATACTTAGCTATTTTGCCGTTGATTTTATGGGGATGCTGTTCCATTGATCGAACAACTGGAAGTTACGGAGGTCCAATACTGACCACTAATAACTGGCCAACGGTAACTACGATAACTTGATTGTGCGTATGTGTGTATGTGTGTGTATGTCTGTGTGTATGTGTCTGTATGCATGTGTTTGTGTGTGTTGTGTGTGTTGTGTGTGTGTGTGTGTGTGTGTGTGTGTGTGTGTGTGTGTGTGTGTGTGTGTGTGTGTGTGTGTGTGTGTGTGTGTGTGTGTGTGTTAGCGTGTGTGTGTTAGCGTGTGTAAAAATTAATGTTGCTTTTAAAGCTGATCATCAAAAGAACGGAATTGGGGGAAAATATCCGTTTTATAGCAGTGTTCGTAATATGATGAAAATAGCAAACATATATAACACTGTAGGGAGTTGTTGAGATATTGTTCCTCTACAGACGTCTTGAATAAGGTGAGAAGGATTATGTTATTCCTTGTCATGTGTCATTATTATATTCCGGAAAGATCCTTTTTCGGAAGAACGTAAAATATTATGAAAATAAAAATATAGGGAAAGATATGGAAAAAATTAAGATATATAAGAGTGAACGAGAAAGATAGGGGAAGGGATGGGAAGAAAACGGATATAATAAGAGAGAGAGGAGTGAAGGGGAAACTATATATAATAAGAGAGAGAATGAGAGGGAGAGCAAAACGTAATACGATTCTGTTTGAGAAAATGTTTATTGCTAGAGGTGAGGCGATTGTATGACAGAGAATGCAGAGAGCTGACATCTCGAAGTTAATAAATATTGACAGATTACGGTATTAGTTATAATGATGGAGTGATAAAAGCAATGAAAACAACTTGAAACCAATAGTATCAAGAGACATTAGCAAAGGAGATGGCGGCGGGTGAGAGCAGAGAGCAAACGGTAAAAAAGAAATTCATTTTTAATGGAGATAGTTATGACTGTTAGTTTTTGAACTGGAAATTCAACGATAACACAATAAATAACTAGTTCTTCTAGTCTTAAGTTACGCTGTTTATTTTCTTTAGCAGAGAGAACAATTATCCATCACGTTACCGTAAGTTTGTGGAAATGCATGGCCTAGCGGTTAGGTTGTTGAGCACGATTTCAAGATCATATGGTTGTGATTCGATCCCAGGAAGGACATGGTGTCCTTCATCAAAGCACCTTACTTCTCATTTCTCCAGTTTGCTTAACTGAAAATAGAGAACTAGCATCAGAACAGTTCGAAGTTTATTCTGGTGACAAACTGGTGTCTTGTTAGAGGTTTAATACCATACGAAAATAGGATAAAGATGATGGTTCAAAGTTTGAATCTCACCGTTACACTGTAATGTCTTAAGTAATGTCTTAACGTTACCGTTAAGTTTGGGAAATCACGTACCCTTGCGGTTAGAGTGTTAGTATCGTTTTCGCAATCGTAAAATCTTAGTTCAATTCACTGACGGATAATAGGGTGCGTTGTATCCTTAATCAAGTAACATCAGTTCACGGTTCTCAGAGTCAGATGAGAAAGTGAATATTTGTGAATACACGTCGCCTAGTGGTGAGAATATCAGTCTCAGGTCTGATGATGATAACATATTGGTCCGTTCTCCGAGCGAACCGGGCAGTACATTGTGTCTTTGACCAAATTATTTCATGCTGCTTCAGTAACATGAGAATGCTATTAAACATCTATGTTGTTTTAACAAAACTCATGTGGCATATATATATATATATATATATATATATATATATATATATATATATATATATATATATACATATATATATATAAAGAAAAAAGGAAGAAATCGAAAATGCAACTGGAGTCTTATTTTTTTTAAAATATATATATTTATTTGGTTCTTCTGCTTTTCAAAAGTAGAGTTGAGATGGAGGGTCTGTGGTTTTTCTCACATCATATATATATATATAGTGAGAGAGAGAGAGAGAGAGAGAGAGAGAGAGAGAGAGAGAGTGAAAGAGACACAGAGAGACAGAGAGACAGACAGACAGAGGGAGGGAGAGCGAGTAAGAGAGAGAGAGAGAGAGAGAGAGAGAGAGAGAGAGAGAGAGAGAGAGAGAGAGAGAGAGAAGAGTTAGATATTGTCAAGGGGTTCGTAGAATATATAAAGGAAAAGAGCGATTTGTCATGTACAGAGCCCAATATTATTAATCCTTTTTCAACATATTTGCTTACTACCTAAGGTTTCGAAGTTTACAGCAACATGGTTCATGGAGACAGAATCCATGCTAGTTGTTGCTTATAGTTTGCGCAAGAAATATACATATAAATGACCACTTATACAAATGAACATTTCCAGCAGGTGATCATCTCGCAAAATACTATATAGACTATAGTTATTCCATGCCAGTATGTGCTGAGTGAGTGTCACTGATAAAAGATTAACAAATTTTGAAACAGCATTATCTGATACTCTCATAATATAGAGACAACTCTATGATACATCTATAGAGGAAAATAGAGAAAAATATAATTTCCGTTTCGTTTTATTTTCGTTTTATGAAAAAATAGTTTTCTTCGGGAGTGAGGCTACACATATATTTATCGTATATAAATATATCATATATGGGTATATATGTCTTCATATAGACCTCTATTAGGCTTAAAACAATTAAATATATATATTAAATTGTTTATTTACTCAGAACAAAAGCGCTACCCAGGATTACAAGGTCCAAATTTGACCCTACCTCCAGAAAAGAAGAGGCATCAAAATAGTGACCTTTCTTCACTCGTTAATATGAATTTATAAACATAGACCTTTAAACTTTGGGAGAGCTTTTGTTCTGCTTATAACATAAATATATAATATAATATTTCTGTTCTCTTCCCGATTGACAAATGTCTTCATTTTTCCTTTTCACATCTACTGATATTGCTACATATACATTTTACAGATACACACATTTATATATATATATATATGTGTGTGTGTGTGTGTGTGTGTGTGTGTGTGTGTGTGTGTGTGTGTGTGTGTGTGTGTGTGTGTGTGTGTGTGTGTGTGTGTGTGTGTGTGTGTGTGTGTGTTTCCTACTACATTTGTTGATGACTACGACTGGACGTATACCAGTCGGCTAAACAGGGCTTTTCATCCGTGGAAGGTTAACGCCGCTGAAAAAGCATTCCGAGCCAAATTCTGTAATGTCTGCTGATATCAACTAACTCATGTGAAAAGTGGTTGCAGATGGACCTATTGTTCACAGATCGGAATTGCAAAAACCATGCATGATCCGGGTATATTTGATATATTAATATCATACCCACACGAAGTCGTTTGTCTTACTGATTAACGTAGATATCTGTATTTCTAATAATACAAACGTAATTATATCATTGTAAGGAAACGGCCAAAGCTGCACCGATTCTTTTCGACTAGCTATTAAATATACTTATATATATATATTGTTATACTTTGGGAGGGTCATGTTGCCAATAAGAAACACACGCACCAGTCGCTTTCACTCCAATTTATTATACATTAAACATTTTTTTTTTTTTAATTTATAAATTTTCGGTTGGTTGGTTGGTTCCACAACCAGACGGTTGTTCATATATTGTTAAAGTTCTTTCGTCACACATTCTGTGACCTCTTCAGTGACTGGGGATTATTTACGTTGTTTTGTGCCTCTCCTTTGTTCTGTCCTACGCCATCTTGTTCTTGTGTGTGTTGTGTGCTTAGTTTGCGCATGTGTTATATCCGGGTGTCTGTGTGTGTTTTTATTTGTTTATTTATTTGTTTATTTCCATGTTACTGGTTGGTTGTTTGTTCTATGTGTGTGTGTTTTCATTTTGTCCTTAATTGTTAGTTGTGATGTTGCTATTCCATTCGTGTTTTCTATTTAATTTGGTTGGAGTTCATTTATGTTTATTACCTCTGTGATTTGTCTAAACATTACGTCTTTTCTGTGTGTAGATTTTATTTTTATTTCTATGTTCTCTAATTTGCCCTTATGTTCTATTTTAGCATGTTGGTGGAGTATTGATGATTCTTTCTATCTTGATGCTCTCGCCAGTGTTCATTTAACCGTTCTCCTATACTACGAGCTGTCTCACCTATGTACACTATATTCTTATCTTTACATTGTCCTTCAGTACATCTTATGCTATATACTATGTTTCTAGTTTTACAGTTAATATGGGGGCTTAGTTTACAGATTATGCATTTCTTATCTATACAGGGAGGCCTTTGAAAAGGGTATGTATTACTAATAAGTGTTTTTATGGCGGTACCTGGTCTTTTTACTATCTTAATATTAAGTTTAAGTTTATCTAGGGCCCTTCTAAATTTGTAAGCTAATTCACCTCTAGGGGTTGTATTGATGAACATTACACTCTGGTATTTGTTGCTATCATACCATGAGTTTATTCTATTAACCTTATTCCTAGTTCTTTCAATTCTATTCCAAAATTTTCTCCTATACAAGGGGCAGGTCCCATTTGTATCATTATTTACCATTTTTTCCCATTTGGTTCTGGCTCCTCTATATACTCTGATTTTATCTCTCTGATTGTAACCAGAGAACTTCATACGGTGGATGAAGTGTTGTATGTGTCTCTCTAGTTCTTTGGGGTTGCACATGCGGGACACGTTTCTCATCACCCGTACTAAATCCACAATCAGTATGTTGATTTTGGTGTGATCCGAAA
The DNA here is from genome assembly GCA_964016885.1 of Eledone cirrhosa. NCBI lineage: Eukaryota > Metazoa > Mollusca > Cephalopoda > Octopoda > Eledonidae > Eledone > Eledone cirrhosa. The sequence continues at coordinate 61,738,809 of OZ024742.1, forward strand.
CAGCTGAGTTTCGTAGGATCAGATATTTGGAAGTCATGGGTTTGGCATAATGGGAATGGATGATTTGTTTTTTGTTATTAATGGTTTCTAACCAGAGCTCTGTGTCTAGTACAGTTAATCGATGGCTGGGGTGTTCGCTTGGGTAGTCTATAGTAACTCTAATACTCTGGTGGATGGAGTTAGCTATTTGCTGGATGCTTTCCATGGTGTTTTTCTCTAATTCCTGACTGTTCTCTCGTGGGGTGTTTTAACTACGATGTTTATATCATCAACGTAGCGGGAGTACATAATCAGGGTTAAGAGATTGTTGTCTTCTAATTGTTCCTTAAGTTTTTTCTCCCGCCATACTATAAATAGGTTAGCTACACACACACACATATATACACACACATACACACGCGTACATTAACATACAAAGAGACTTATACACACACACGCACTTCTCCGTATAAGACAAAAGCTGAAAAATATCTTTTGACATGCTAAAATACCCCCCATTGCTTTCAGACACGTTCTTACTGACCATCCCTGCTACCACGAATTACTCTGCTATACACACACACACACACACACACACACACACACACACACACACACACACACACACACACACACAGACACACACACACACTTATCTTAATAGCCATTTGACACACATCCCTGCTAACCATTATCACAACATCGAACACATTACTACTACTACACACACACACACACACACACACACACACACACACACACATTTGTTGTGAAAGAGTCATTTCTCAATCTTGGCGCAAAACCAATTTTTTATTCACATGACCTCTACCGACCAATCAAAATTGTTTTGACCACAAGAATTTTTGCAACACCAAAGTAACACTGGAGCCACTTTTTTAACATAAAAACAGGTAGAATTCCCAAAACTAATCAGATCAGAGCAAACAGCACGGACACTCTATCTCAAAATTATTTTTGAAAAGCATTTAGAAATGCGCAACCGGTAGAAACTTAAAAACTTAAAACCACAACTGAATACTAACCCATACAATCACTAATACTCTTTTATTCCTAATTAAACCATTTTTCAACTGTGAACAATTTGTCATCATTTTCTATTCCGTTTACCAATATATAATAACTTGTGTGTTACACCTCTATTCTTTTATATATATGTATATATATATATATATATATATGTATATACATATGTATATATATACATATGTATATATATATATATATATATATATATATATATATATATATATATATATATATATATATATATATATATATATATATATATATATATATATATATATATATGTATATATGTATATATCTATATATATATATATGTGTGTGTATGGGAGGGGGTTTACTACGATGTCTATATCATCAACGTAGGAGAGTACATTGTCAGGGTTAAGAGGTTGCTGTCTTCTAATTGTTCATTAAGTTTATTGTCCCACCATACCATGAATAGGTTAGCTATGTCACCTGCAATGCTGACACCAATGGCTGCTCCCTCCTCTTGGGCATATGTTTTTCCATTAAATTTGAACATATGTTCCTTAAGGGTTAGTTTTATACTGGCCCCCACCGCATGTGCAATCATTTTCTTTATTTCATCGTGGTTTTCGGGGGTCCTTATGGCTCTGGTCCACCCGTTCCAGCTTTCTGTGTGGGTTTTCTTGCCCATTGAGGTAATGGTAGGTGGTCTGCCACTTGCTGGTCTTGTGGGGCAAAGGTTGCTAAGGTCATACGTATCTAGATAATCATTATTATAAGTAAGTTTAAGTAGGAGTCCCAGCTCACTGGTATCAATCCCACGGAATTCAACATTGCTCTCATTGATCATTTTTACGCATTTCTCCACAGCAAAATCCACGTCAATGGATGGATATAGGGACACAACATCCATACTACCTATTATACAGTCTGTTAAGTCCCTAGATCGGTTATTTTCGCTGATTCTGCTGAGGAGGTCCTCCGTGCTGTCACATATATCCGAGAACATTTCAATGATGGGGCGTATGATCAGGGAGAGGAAGTAGGAAAGTCTGTTGTTACTAGTAATGTTAGCTCCACAGACTGTGGTTTGGTAATTTGTTGAAGAACTAACTCTCTCTCACTCTCTCTCTCTCTCTCTATATATATATATATATATATATATATATATATATATATATATATATATATATACAATCAATGGAAAAAGAGTTAGTTGATTTGTAATCAACTGACTTTTGTATGTAACAGATGCCAAGCACTCATCTGTATAGATTTGTCCGGAATATTTTTATTATAATCTAAACCAAAGGTTCTCAATGGGGGTGCATATGCACCCGGGGAGCGTTTCGGAGATACAGGAAGCAAGGGGGCGTTAGGGGGGGTAAAGCTTTGAGGGGCGCTGGAAGCCTCTTTAGTTTTTTAGTTTGGTAAGTTTTATAAGTCATATTTGTACGTCTCTTTGACAGCCAGTGTGAATGCATTTGAATGAAGAAAACGAAGAAAATAAATAAAATAAGCTTGTCAACGAATTCCCTAGGGAGATAAAAAAAACAGAAAGAAATCAAAGAAAATGAACATAAGGATGTCAACTTTGACAACAGTTACAAGAACAACTTCAACCGAAATGACAACAAAAAGAAGCAATGGTGATGAAAGGTGTGGGTGTATACATATACATACATACGAACATACACACATGCATACGTACATACATAATACACACACACACATATATATATATACACACACACAGGCCTGCGTTAGGGTTTGATGAGGTTGAGAACCTGGTCAGCTTTCAGCCAGAACTGTGGTATTTAATCTCCCTAGGTAATAAAATCTGGAGACAGAATTTCCTCTTACCAAAAGAAAACATAAAAATAA
>OZ024742.1:61746685-61764185 GCA_964016885.1 Eledone cirrhosa
GCTTGTGTATGTACGTATATGGATGCGTGTATGTATTTATTGAATTTCAATTACCTCTGTATTTTATTTACTTTATTCTTAACTCTGAAGCGGAGAATCATTCAGTTTCCTAGTTAGAATTTTAGTCTACGACTTCAGTTATACCATTTACGTGATTTTAGTCTTTGCGTGCAATTGTTCTCCACGCTCCACATATGACGTATTATCTTCGTTTTTTCCGTTCATTGCCAGAGAACGTCTCTATGAACCACCTAAGAGAATATTAGTCTACGACTTCTTTTATACCATAAACGTGGTTCTGTCTTTGCGTGTAATTGTTTTTCACCGCTCCAAATAATGACGTATTATATTCGTTTTTTCCCGTTCTTTGCCAGGGAACGTTTCCACGAACCAAAGTATCGTCTTCCTGTCTTCCTCCGGTTGCAAGGTTTTTTGAAATATTCACTTCTGCGTTCACAGATTGACTTTGTTAGTTTCAGAAGTTCCCGTTAAAGGTGAAAGCAGCGATTCTTTGCTTAAACTTTAGTCTGTTATTTTAATAAATATTTGCTCTGCGGTTCTTATATATTTGATATATATTTATCCTTATCGAGCCCTCTTTGGATTTTAGTCTTCGAATTTATTATTATTACTATATATATATATATATATATATATATATATATATATATATATATATATATATATATATATATATATATATATATATATATATATATATATATATATATATAGTAATAATAATAAATTCGAAGACTAACATCCATATATATATATATATATATATTATATATATATATAGTAATAATAATAAATGTGAAGACTAAAATCAGAAGAGGGCTCGATAAGGATAATATATATATAAAACCGTAGAGCAAATCTATATATCTAAAACAGAGAATGTCTGTCTGTCTGTCTGACTCCCTAAAACTCAAGAACCAGCCAAACGATTGTTTTCAAACTGTACACATGTGAGTGTTTTGAGCAAAATATATTTCAAATTTTCAATACCCTAGGGACAGCATTAGGCGCCGTTTAGCGATCTCTCTATCTTTCTTAGTCTGTCTTTTTAGATAGATACATAGCTATAATGACGCGCCCTTATAATATCTGTCTGTATGTCTGGCTGTCTGCATTACGACATTGACTTTGCTATCTGTGTGCGTGTGTATATATGTATATATACTGTGTGTGTTTGTATATATATATATATATATATATAGATATAGATATATATAGATATATATAGATATATATATAGATATATAGTGTGTGTAACGTTTTTGGAAATATTTACTTCTTCGTTCACAGATAGATATTTTTAGTTTCAGAAGATCCCCTTAAGGGTGAAAGCAGCGATTCTTCGCTTAAACTTTAATCTGTTATTTTAATATATAATTATATATTCGTGTACAGATATTTTTGCATACACAATAACAAAATATAAACAAACGTATTTATTTCACGAGGCTCGACAGCAGCAAAAACAACAACAAAAAAGAGAGGGAACACAATTAAATGCTTTTGAAAAATCTTAATGGAAAATTATTTGCCTATTCACCCAAGGCGACTTCATTTTTTATTAGGACTTCTGCATCAATTGGTGAACATACGATGAAACTGTTTCAGAAAGGAGGGAAAAACATGCCAATCTATGTTTAGAATCCCGAGCAACGCCGGGCCATTCTGCTAGAAATTATTAAAATAACATTCAAATTTAAGCAAAGAATCGCTGCTTTCACCCTTAACGGGATCTTCTGAAACTAAAAAAAATGAATCTGTGGACGCAGAAATAAGTATATCGATAAACGTTGCAACTGAAGGAAAACAGGAAGACGATACTTTGGTTCGTGAGAACGTTCTCTGGCAATGAACGGAAAAAAGCGAAGATAATACGTCGTATGTGGAACGGTGATAACAATTTCACGCAAAGACAAAAAAACAAAACCACGTTTAGGGTATAAATGGAATCATTAGACTAATATTCTATTTAGGAAACCGAATGATTCTCAGCTCTGGAGTTTAAGAATAATGTAAATAAATTTGTTGAACGAAAATGACAGAGGTTATTAAGATCGTAAAAGAAATATTCACTTCTATATATATATATACGGGATTTTGTGCAGTTTCTCTTTTCCGAAATCCACTTTCAAAACATGGCACTATGTTATGGTAGAATGTCCGCATAGTTGCAAAGCGAACTTCTTAACTACACAACCATGCTTGCACTAAATGAATAAAATAGAATACCGCCATCATTCATTCCGTTGAATTTTGTTTAGTTACCAATCTTCTGTTTTTGTTTGTTTGTTTGTTCCATACTAATAACAGTAACAACAACAATGAAGCTCTATCAGCAACAATAAAGAACTTTGTTCAAACAAAATTTCTTCTCACTCGTTTCATCCATTTGGCATTTAAGAAACCACCATTATAATACAGATGTCTTCGATAGCAGTAGCAGCACTAGCCGATATCAACAAATAATTGTTTAGTGAGAGAAACATATTTGCTATACAAAATAAACCGACACGCAAGTAGTAGAATGTACACAGTTTAGAGTAAATTGAATTAACTAAAGTACACAGCTTCTTAATAAGTTTCCTTCTTTGCTCAAGAATTTTAATAAGGTACTTGAATAAATATAATTTTCATTAGCTTCCTTATCGGTCTTCGTTTTTTACCTTTTTTCTGTCTGCTTTTTCTCTATTTCAATCCATACTTTATTTCAGTTCTAGTTGTTACTGTTGTAGTTTTCACTGGTGTTGTTTTTAAAATAATTGGATTCATTTCGTAATACGTCTTTCATGCGAAATTCTCACACACAAACACAAGAAAAACACAATGTTTGGTTTTTGGGGATTTAGATTCTTCTAAAGCTCTGCTTCATTATAACATTACATTCTATCGTTGGTTTTGGTTATTTACAAAGAATAGCAAAGCCGACATTTCCTTTATCAATAATAATATTATTGGATAATATTACGTTATTTTTTGCCCACAAGCAATATATGTGATATTAATAATCATTTCTAAATGTTAAAATGTCATTTGTCTTTTTATATCAACCTTTTGCTCTTCTCGTCTCTATAAAACCAGGATGGGAAATAATTCAGTATCACTTAATTTAGATCAAAATACGAATCAATAATTTAGTCGTAATCGCAGCAGACCGTTGGAGTTATTCAACTGATAACAAGAACTAAACTCTGATTTATTCATTATTTGTTGTTTTTATTGATTGTTTGTTTATTTTAGTATGGGTGAGCAAATTCTTTTATCTCGACATCAACGGATTCTGTTAAAACTGGATTTATATACAAATGTCCGCAATTATTAATATCAGCAATGCAAAACCCAAGATTAGCTACATTATAGGATTATCACGTTTTCGAATTATAAAATTATGAGGAAGAGATATTTTGAAATATCAAGCCGAATAATAGAACTGCGACAATATAGATATTTATATATATTGTATGTATGCAATCACTCAATTTATGTAACTGGATACATATATATACATATATATATGTGTGTGTGTGGGGGGGGGGTGAAGTTAGATAAAATTTTGTTTATGTATATCAAGAATGAAAGCTTAAACATTTATAATATATATATATGTGAAGTAATTCCGTCGGAAAAGTCCAGGACCAAAGAGTGCTCTATGTAGGTAACAGAGCTTAATAGTTATGTAATAAACAACATAAGGCAATTATTCCATTTACCAGTGGTTTCTTAAAAGCAAAACATTTTGCTTTCAATCCTCAGAATGAAAAAATCCTGGTCTGTTTATTGAATTTGGATTCTAAAAACAAAAATGCAATCTATATGAAAGTGAGGCTGGAGAAGGAAGAAGGAAAGGAAAAATAAAATAAAACTACACATGCAAACACACACACAAAAAACACAAAAGCATACATACACACACACACACATATATATATATATATATATATATATATATATATATATATATATATATATACATATATATACATATATATACATACATATACATACACATATATATACACATACATACACTCATACATACACACACGCACACATATATACACACATATATGTGTATATAAATACACACAAACACATATATACATACGCACATAAATATCAACACATCCATACATACAAATACATATATACAACCACACAACACATATATACACACATACATACACATAGAAACATAAATATAAATACATATACATACACACATATACATACATATATATATATATACACATATACATATATATATATATATATGTGTACAAGCATACACATACACAAACATAGCCATACACACATACATAAACATACATACATACATGCACACAATCATACATATATACACACGTACATACATACACATACATAAATGCACTCCTCTACATATTCACACACGCAAATAAATATAAGAAAAAAATATATATATATATACGATATTAAACAAATGGAAACTATATTTATAAAACCATATTTATTTCATTATACATATTTCAGGGATACCATATTAAAAATATGGCATGCCTTCTTCTGATAAAATACAATATATAAGCAGTTTTATATATAATTTTGACGTACCATAAATATTGATCAACTTTCATGTAAGAAGTTGGTTTGGTAGTGAGATGTTTATAAATATTTAGTGTTAAGCACAGTTAAAAAGAAAGACGGAGAAAAAGAAGAAATGTATGTAAAGAAAAACAGAGAGAAATAGAGAGAGATAGGGGAGAGAGAAATAGTGAGGAGGTGAAAAAAGAGAGGCAGCTGAGGCAACAGATGAATAATAATAATTCATCATAGAAATTGAGAGATTTAGGAGGGAGGGAGTACTGTAATTATTTAGTTATAGTGTTAAGGAGACGGAGAGAAATAAAAAATAAAGAGAAAACAGAGAGATAGAGAAAGATAGAGGTGGGGGGAAAAAAAGAGGTAGACCAAATAATAATAATTATATATGGGGAGGTGGGAGAAATAGGAGAGAAGTAGGAGAGAAAACAAGAGAGGAGCTCGAGAGGCAAAGTTAAAATAACCGATACTTAAATTTCATCATGTATAAAGAGGGAGGAGAAGAAAGAGCTATATCTAGAGAGAAGGATGATAGATTTACATGTTTACGTTATGTCCTATCAATTTGAATTATCAATTCATATGAATTGGGTATTATAATGTAAATATCAATATTCGTGAATGAGACATAGATATATAATGTGTGAAAAATAATGACCATATGTTTAGTTTAAAATTCTGAGGTCGGTGTACCAAAAACTGAGATAAAACTTCAAAAAATACGGAAATACATAAGTATATATGTACTTTCCGGAAAAGGAAAGAAAAAGAAAGAGAAGGTCATCTCAAGTTCTAGTAGACACTATAGACATACCCGTGATCTTACGTGATCAACTCTGTAATTTCTTGTTTCACAGAAAAAAATTTTCCCTTGTGTTATAAAAGATTTTATTATATATATATATACATAAAAATATATATTAATATTCCTGCCCTCACATACATGATTATCGTTCATGTATAGAATATTATGCATATCTGTAACATATCCAGAACTATAGCCACACATACATATATATATATATATATATGCGTGCGCACATATATGTACATGGACAGATAAAATAAACAGATAAAATAAAATATACTCTGTAATCATTCCATATTCATATTAATACATATGGCCTTTGTACAGAGACAACCAGATATTAATATATCAGCACAGAGATATCAAAAACGTTAAAAATATTTTCATCACTCCCTAGAGTATCTCGGGCCATAAGAAACACAGTATGCCCCCCATATCAACCACAGAAATCTACCCTTCCAATTTATCTGACAATATATTGTCAAGTTCATTAGAAGCAATCAGAATCAAAAAGCAAACAAAAAACCAAAAATTATTCAACAAAACTTATTTAGCAGAAATCATTTAAAAGATTTAGGAGACCCTGTTGTTCTACAGATGCTCTTATATTTAGTATAGAAGTTTATCTAGCGTAAAATTTATTCAATAGATTGGGAGCATCTACATTTTAGGGTAGTTTAATTACATCATTAGTATATATTTATGAAGAAGGTTTAAAAGAAAAAGTTGAAGGAATCGAAAGATTTATCGTCAGGTTTCATACATTGATTAAATATCTTAACTAATTATACTACATTTTAAATTTATATTTATATTTAAACGTTGAGTTCAATCTATGTCTGCAGCAACTGAATAAATTGCTCCTTAAATTAAGGGAATTTTTAGATTTTAATATAAAGAATATCTCCTCCACACAGAGGTCACATGTCTCAGATGAGGAATTAAAAGGAATCCCTCTTGAGACAATATTCCAAAACATCGAATATCCAACGTTATCATGTTTAAGTTGCCAGAGTAAGCCTGATAGTGAAGTTGAAGATTTTTTGTTTGGATCTGTGAAAGAATTCTTATGATTATTATAGCGAAGTTTAAATTCTGTCGAGGTGGAACCAACATAGTTAAAAGAATTTAAGTTAGTTTTAACATTACAATTGTATATTATATTTTTAACTAAGCAATTGTTATTTAACGGACATTTAGATTTATTTCTACAGTTACAGTTGTTTAATTGAATATTGTTTAGGCTATTATCGGTATTTTGGCTAGGTTTTAGATTCCTATTATTTATTCTGTTAATATTTTGTGCTAAATTTTTGGTGGACGAGTAAGTTAATTTTATAGTATGTCTATTAAAAATTGAGTGATATTTATGTGTTCTAGGGAAGCGTTTGTCAAGAGCATTAAAAAATAGTTTAGCAATGTGGGTTTTAATATTTAGTGAGAAAGGGGGGGCAAACCATATTATATTTCTAGTTCTATTTCTTTTCTGGCTTTTGGAATTATTGTAATGTTTTCTATTATAGTTGTTAAAGTTGTTACCGTAATTAAAATTGTTATTATTTTGGTTAGTTTGCCTATTATTATCGATGTACTTAATTTTATCACTACATCCTGCTCTAGCAAACGCTTCATTGTAATACTGAGCTTTTTCGTCGAAAATATTTTTATTAGATGAAATTCTTGAGACACAAGGGAAAATTTTTTTTATGTGAAACAAGAAATTATATAATATTCTATACATGAACGATAATCATGTATGTGAGGGCAGGAATATTAATATATATTTTTATGTATATATATATATAATAAAATCTTTTATAACACAAGGGAAAATTTTTTTCTGTGAAACAAGAAATTACAGAGTTGATCACGTAAGATCACGGGTATGTCTATAGTGTCTACTAGAACTTGAGATGACCTTCTCTTTCTTTTTCTTTCCTTTTCCGGAAAGTACATATATACTTATGTATTTCCGTATTTTTTGAAGTTTTATCTCAGTTTTTGGTACACCGACCTCAGAATTTTAAACTAAACATATGGTCATTATTTTTCACACATTATATATCTATGTCTCATTCACGAATATTGATATTTACATTATAATACCCAATTCATATGAATTGATAATTCAAATTGATAGGACATAACGTAAACATGTAAATCTATCATCCTTCTCTCTAGATATAGCTCTTTCTTCTCCTCCCTCTTTATACATGATGAAATTTAAGTATCGGTTATTTTAACTTTGCCTCTCGAGCTCCTCTCTTGTTTTCTCTCCTACTTCTCTCCTATTTCTCCCACCTCCCCATATATAATTATTATTATTTGGTCTACCTCTTTTTTTCCCCCCACCTCTATCTTTCTCTATCTCTCTGTTTTCTCTTTATTTTTTATTTCTCTCCGTCTCCTTAACACTATAACTAAATAATTACAGTACTCCCTCCCTCCTAAATCTCTCAATTTCTATGATGAATTATTATTATTCATCTGTTGCCTCAGCTGCCTCTCTTTTTTCACCTCCTCACTATTTCTCTCTCCCCTATCTCTCTCTATTTCTCTCTGTTTTTCTTTACATACATTTCTTCTTTTTCTCCGTCTTTCTTTTTAACTGTGCTTAACACTAAATATTTATAAACATCTCACTACCAAACCAACTTCTTACATGAAAGTTGATCAATATTTATGGTACGTCAAAATTATATATAAAACTGCTTATATATTGTATTTTATCAGAAGAAGGCATGCCATATTTTTAATATGGTATCCCCGAAATATGTATAATGAAATAAATATGGTTTTATAAATATAGTTTCCATTTGTTTAATATCGTATATCTACTCCAAAACTTGTTGAGTGCTTTATATCAGTTATAAAATATTTACTTGTTGTAACCCAACAATTTTAAATAAAACTTTTGCATATATATATATATAAATTTTGACAGCGATACAGAACGCAGCTAACTGAATAGACACGCGTGGTAAGTAATACACACAAATGCACGTATACATACGTACGAAATAGTAAATACATACACACACTCTCGCACATAAATATACATATACAAATACATAAACACATACATACACATACATGCACAAACACGCACACGTATACAATTATTCACACACATATGTATATGTAATTATACACACATATATATATATATATATATATATATATATATATATATACATAAATATAAACATACACATATATGTATACATACACACATACATATACATACATAGCTATACAATTATACACATGCAAATACGTACATATCATAAACACGCACAACCAAATACAAACACACACACACACACACATACATACATACATACATACATATATACATATATATATATACATATACACACACACACACATACACATATACATGTGTGTGTGTGTAAAACTCAGTCTTAGATAATTCATATGAACTTTACATATACATATATATAGTAGTAAAGTAATAAAGTAATAAGCAACATAAGGCAATTATTCCATTCACTTGTGGTTTCTTAAAAGCAAAAAGTTTTTCCTTCAATCTTCAGAATGAAAACAACCTGGTCTATCTACATATACATATATATACACACACAAATATATATATATACATATATATACACACATATATACATACATATATATATATATATATATATATATATATATATACACACAAATATACATACACATACACATAGGTATGTGAAGGGCAAGGCAAAAAGAATATATGGGAGGGGGGGCATAGGAAAAGGTGAAATATAAGGGGAGGTAAGGGAGAAAAAAATAAACATACAAGAGTACAGAACGTAGATTCAGCAAAAAAAACCGTAGCAGAAGTAAAGAGCAGAGAAGGAGTTCAAGGCGGTTGATTTATCATAGGAGTGTCAATCCAGTTACAGATCAGATGCGATTTCAGATGAGGACAGCATCTGAAGATCTCAGTCTTTGAGTTAAGGCAAGCGGAAGTGGCTCTCAAGTTTAGCAAACTCCTATACTTTTCTGTGGTACACAAAGAACAATTCTTTGTGCCCCTTTGGTACTCCCTCGAATGGTCTAATATAGACCAATCAATAGAGTACGGGATGTTACTATCCTTGAGTTCCCACACCTTACTTGCGAGGGCCGTTGATGTTCGTTTATCGGAGTGCTTAAAAGAAGCGACATGTGAGTAAAATCTGGTTTTAAACCTGTCCTGGGTCATACCGACATATCGCTCACTCCTGGCTGGCTGGTTGTTGATTACCGGTGTTATCTTAGCCTCATAAACAACAGATTTGGTGTTACATTTACCCTGCAATGGGCATTCATCCGGCTTCCTGCAACTGCATCCTGGATTTATTCTCGTATGGTTTGAACTGGTGATTTTGGACTTCATAGATAGGCAACAAGAGTAGCTGATCTTAACTACGTTCCTATTAAATATCTTATAATATCTATGATTAGGAGGAAAATGTTTGTCTAATAGTTCAAGGAATTTCCTTCCTACATTAGTTTTGACAGTTAGAGAGAAGGGGGTTGTGAACCAAATAATCTTCCTTTTCCTGTTATTGTGGTTAGTTTTAGGGCGGGGAGGGGGGAGTAGGTAAATAAGAAATGTTTTCTGTTAAACCGCTGTTCTTAAGGGCTTTATTATAATAAGGGCGGCTTTATTAAAAATGTCTATAGACGAAGATAAGGTAGAAATCCTACGGCTAATGTTAGGAATAAGATTATTAAAAACTATTTTTTTCATTGTGAAGATTGAAGGAAAAGTTTTTTGCTTTTAAGAAACCACTGGTGAATGGAATAATTGCCTTATGTTGCTTATTACTTTATTACTTTACTACTATATATATGTATATGTAAGGTTCATATGAATTATCTAAGACTGAGTTTTACACACACACACATGTATATGTGTATGTGTGTGTGTGTATATATGTATATATATATATATGTATATATGTATGTATGTATGTGTGTGTGTGTGTGTGTGTGTGTGTGTGTGTGTGTGTGTGTGTGTGTGTGTGTGTGTGTGTGTGTGTGTGTGTGTGTGTGTGTGTGTGTGTGTGTGTGTTTGTATTTGGTTGTGCGTGTTTATGATATGTACGTATTTGTATGTGTATAATTGTATAGCTATGTATGTATATGTATGTGTGTATGTATACATATATGTGTGTGTGTATATGTATGTGTATATAATTACATATACATATGTGTGTGAATAATTGTATACGTGTGCGTGTTTGTTCATGTATGTGTATGTATGTGTTTATGTATTTGTATATGTATATTTATGTGCGAGAGTGTGTGTATGTATTTACTATTTCGTACGTATGTATACGTGCATTTGTGTGTATTACTTACCACGCGTGTCTGTCCAGTTAGCTACGTTCTGTATCGCTGTCAAAAAAAATTTTTCTATATATATATATATTTTTTTTTCTTATATTTATTTGCGTGTGTGAATATGTAGAGGAGTGCATTTATGTATGTGTATGTATGTACGTGTGTATATATGTATGATTGTGTGCATGTATGTATGTATGTTTATGTATGTGTGTATGGCTATGTTTGTGTATGTGTATGCTTGTACACACATATATATATATATATATGAATATGTGTATATATATATATATGTATGTATATGTGTGTATGTATATGTATTTATATTTATGTTTCTATGTGTATGTATGTGTGTATATATGTGTGTGTGGTTGTATATATGTATTTGTATGTATGGATGTGTTGATATTTATGTGCGTATGTATATATGTGTGCGTGTGTGTATGTATGAGTGTATGTATGTGTATATATATGTGTATGTATATGTATGTATATATATGTATATATATGTATATATATATATATATATATATATATATATATATATATATATATATATATATATATATATATATATATATATATATATATATATATATCGGATTATAATACTGTGAGAGCCCTGGTTTTCTGTTGAGCTCTGCTGATGAATGAAATCCAACCGTGACCATCTCCACTGAAAGTTTTCATGAAATAGTCTTTTAAGACTATACAGAGCATTTGATGTTATTCCAAATTGAAGGATAAGTGTTTCAAACTTTATTTTATCATGAGTTAAAGGTCTATTGATTTTTCCCTGGATTTCACTAAATTCTGTGAATGAATTTATATCCTGATTCTCTTTTGAGATGAGTTTGAATTATTTTTCCTAAATCTTACGTTAACTACTTTTCCCATCTTGACGTTATAGTCGCATATATGTTATAGAATGCTGTTAGCTTCTTGCTAAAACAATCTCTATACCTATCATTTATATATATATATATATATATATATATATATATATATATATATATATATATATATATATATATATATATATGTGTGTGTGTGTGTGTGTGTGTGTGTGTGTGTGTGTGTGTGTGTGTGTGTGTGTGTGTATGTATGCTTTTGTGTTTTTTTGTGTGTGTGTTTGCATGTGTAGTTTTATTTTATTATTCCTTTCCTTCTTCCTTCTCCAGCCTCACTTTCATATAGATTGCATTTTTTCTTTTAGAATTCAAATTCAATAAACAGACCAGGATTTTTTCATTCTGAGGATTGAAAGCAAAATCTTTTGCTTTTAAGAAACCACTGGTAAATGGAATAATTGCCTTATGTTTTTATTACATAACTAATATATATATATACAGAAATGGAAAGACACAGCCAACACTTCATCAACCGCATGCAGTTCTCTGGCTACAACCAAAGATACAGAATCAGAGTATACGAAGGAGCCACGGAGAAGTATAAGACCCTCATAGAACTGGACATGAAAGGAATTTGCCCATTATACAGGAGCAAATCATGGAATAGCTTAGATAGGGAAAGCCACCTCATGGTACAACAACCAGAGATACCAGAGTGTCATGTTCGTGGACGCTACCCTTGGAGGGAAATTAGCTAAGCAGTGTAGAAAGACCCTGAGAAAGACCCACTTAAAGATTAAGGTGGTAGAAAAGCCAAGAACCACCATAAAATCCCTGATCAGCAAAACCTACCCTTTTAAGAAAACCCACTGTACTAATAGGAAATGTATCATATGTAGAGTATACGAAGGATAAACTGTAAAACTAGAAACGTAACCTATAGCATAAGATGTACAGAGGGTACGTGGAGAAACATGACAACAACATACATAGGCGAGACAGCTCGTAGCATAGGTGAAAGGATAGACCAACACTGAGGGGAACTAAAAGGACGAAAAAACGGTTCAGTACTATACGAACATGCCAGACAACAACACAACGGTAACATAGACAACATAGAAGTTAGAATAATATCTAAACTTAGAAATAACCCAGCAGATAGGCAAATCAGAGAGGCCAGTGAAATAGAACTTAGAAGGCCAAGGCTAAACAGAAAGAATGAATGGAATAACAACAACACCCAAACAAACAACACTGACCTAAGAGAAGTATAAATAAATAAATAGATAAATAAATAAATAAATACATACACAAGCACAATAACAACAAACACATATAAACACACACTAGTAAACTAAGATAGAATACATTAACCAATACACAGTCACCCAAACAAGAACACACATCAAACAAAACAATATACACACACGCAAACGCATGCGCAGAGAAGACAAAAAATAAACAAATAAATAAATAAATATACTAAATAAAGATGGCGTAAGCATACAATGCAACGGGAGGAAACATAATAGCACCACTGACGATGTTGTAGATGTGCAACGAAAGAACTTTGATAGACTATATATATGTGTTTGTGTCTATATTGTATCTGTATTTTTGACCGTTGGTTAGTCAATGGTAACATTGAGGACCGAATAAATTAAATTAACCGATATAAAAGACACAGAAGCGAAAACCAACCAAACAGTGAGTGTGTTCTGTTATTAATTCTGGCAATATTATTAGACAAATATGACCCTCCTCAAGTATAACAATATATATATATATATATATATATATATATATATATATATATATATATATATATATATATATATATATATATATATATATATATATATATATATATATACATATACATTGTTTATATATATATCTATACTCTACATATGTATATATAAATGCATATTCATATATTGTATATAAGTATGTATATATATATATAGGATGGTTACACTGGGGTACATGGTGGGCACGGTTACGGCTCAAGAAATAAAGGAGTGAGACTTCTTGAATTTTGTGATGCAAGTACACTGACTATTTGCAACACTAACTTCCAGATACCTGCCAACCACCTAATAACCTACAAATCAGGCGAGAACATAAGCCAGATTGACTTCTTACTAGTTAGGCAGCGGGACAGGCAGATCGTGTCAAATACCAAGGCATACCATGGGGAAGAATGTACCCCACAGCATAGGTTAGTTGTTAGTGATATCTCAGTAAGCAAGAGATGGAATGAGACACACAGGAAGGTGTGGAGAAGAAAGGTCTGGGGGCTAAAAGATCTTTCACTAAAATACAAATACAGGAAAGCCCTTCAATATGTGTATGACGAAAAAGAAGACGATTTGGAGTCGTATGACAGATAATAACTGAAATTTCTTACTTGACAACTTACTGCAGGCTACTGATGAAACTTGTGGCTGGAGCAGAGCTTCAACCAGACAGAGAGTGACCTGGTGGTGGAACAGCACAGTAGATAAGGCTATTAAAGACAAAAGACGAGCATGGAAGGCTTTGAAAAAGGGTGGGAGTAGAGAAGGATATACAGCCGCTAAGAGAAAAGCTAGACGTCAGATGTACTTAGCACGCAGGGAGGCTGAGAGTAGTAGGTTTGCCAATGTTCTGCGACGGGAAGATCAGAGGTGTACGGTGTTCCACATTGCAAGGCAGTGTGTCAATGCAAATCAGGATGTTGTTTGAGATAAATGTGTCCGGAATGATGCCGGTGTACTTAGTGTCACGAATGATCAGAAAAAGGAGGCCTGGAAATGTCATTATGAGAGACTGATGAATGTGGAGAACGAATGGGAGAGAAAGAAATTACCCTCAGTAGATCTGACAGAGGGACCAGCTATTGAGATTGACGAATATAGGATCCAAGAGGTGATTAAGGAAATGAAAAATGGTAAGGCTGCTGGACCGTCGGGGATAGTTGCTGAGATGTTGAAGGCATCAGGGGACGTAGGCACTAAACTGGTTTGCACGCATCATCAATCAGGCTATATATGGTGGTGTCATACCCAAAGACTGTTGCAGCAGTATTCTCATAAATTGCTACAAAGGTAAAGGGGATGCTCTGGAGAGGAGCAATTATAGGGGTATAAAACTGATGGATCAGGTTATGAAAGCTGCAGAAAGGATATTAGCACAACTAATTAGAGAAAGGGTCAAACTAGATGAGACTCAGTTTGGTTTTGTGCCTGGGAAAAGTACAACAGATGCCCTCTCCTTGGTGAGACAATTACAAGAGAGGTTCTTAGAGAAGAATAAGCCACTATACTTAGCCTTTGTTGACATAGAGAAGGCCTTTGATAGGGTACTCCGATCTGTCATCTGGTGGTCCCTAAGGAAACTTTGTGTTGAGGAATGGCTTTTGAGGACAGTGCAAACTTTCTACAGAGGTGCTGTCAGCAGAGTTAGGGTAGGAATGGAGTTTAGTGAGGAATTCCAGATACAAGTAGGAGTACATCAAGGTTCGGTCCTCAGCCCACTCTTGTTCATTATAGTCCTCCAAGCCGCAACAGAGGAGTTTAAGACTAGCTGTCCATGGGAACTTCTCTATGCTGACTATCTGGTTCTTATAGCAGAATCTGTAGAGGGGCTACAGAATAAATTCTGGCTATGGAAACAGCAGTTGGAAGCAAGAGGACTGAGAGCGATCCTAGCTAAGACAAAAGTGTTGATGAGTAGAAAAGAGGACAAAACTCTGATTCCATCAAGGAAATGGCCATGTTCGATATGCAGAAAAGGAACTGGCATAAATTCTATAAAATTCACACAATGCAGATCCTGGGTACACAAGATATGTAGTGGGATAGCAGGCAAACTAACAGGTAGGGAGAAATACGTATGAAGTAGATGTACAAGGAAATTAGACAGTAGAAGTCGCATTGATAGACACATTCTTCAAATGCAGGCGGGTGCTATAGAAGTGGTGGATAGCTTCCGGTACCTAGGAGATCAGATTAGCATGGGAGGGGGTGTTCCGAGGCCATAGTATCTACAATAAGGACGGGTTGGAAGAAGTTTGGGGAGCTGCTTCCTCTGCTGACGAAGAAGGGTTTCTCCCTGCGTACGAAAGGCCGGTTATATGATGCCTGTGTGAGGAGTGCGATGCTGCATGGTAGTGAGACATGGGCAGCAACTGCAGAGGGTATGCGATGGCTGGAGAGAAATGAGGCAAGCATGCTCCGTTGGATGTGCAATGTCAATGTGCGTGAACGATCCAGCATGAATGTGTTGAGAGAGAAACTGTGTCTGAGAGGGATAGAATGTAGTGTGCGAGAGAGGAGACTGCGTTGGTATGGACATGTGATGCGCATGGAGGATGACCGATGGGTGAAGAAATGCCAGGAAATGCCAGTTGAAGGAAGACGTGATAGAGGTAGACCACGAAAAACATGGGCGGAGGTGGTGAGAACAGACCTCAGATCGCTGAAGCTCACGGTGGAGATGACGAAGGACCGTGACAAGTGGGGAGATGCTGTGCTGAATAAGACCCGTCCCACCCTTGCAAGCAGGGAAAAGCGGACGTAAAATGATGATGATGATGATGATGATGATGATATATATATATATATATATATATATATATATATATATATATATATATATATATATATATATATATATTTATATATATATATATATATATGAATGCATATATATATATATGCTATGTCTCTGTGTGCGCGCGCATTTGTGCGTATGTGTGTGTGAATTGATTCAATAGTGAATCTGGATTTTCACCTGCTTCTTATTTATTTATTTACATACATATATATAACAATGAATTAGAAGCCAATAAGTTAGAATTTACCTCATTTATTTACATAATCGCTATTATACATGTTTCGATTATAACTGTTATGTAACAGTTTCGACCTCATCAGACAACTATTACGTGAACAGAAAATTGCCTGAATTAAAATTACATGAATATAATGACATTAGCAAAATTATATTGAATAAAAATTACTCATGTAGTTTCCATTCAGTGATATACCATGGGTGAGTTATTGGTGTTGTTTCCTCAAAACCTTAATAGCATGAATTAACTGTTACATAGCAGTTACCATCGAAATACCTGTAACAGCGATTACGTAATAAAATGAAGTTAATTATAACCTACTCTCTTCTGCTTCATTGTTACACCAATATTCCGGAGTTCACAAACGCCAATTCTCTCACTATCTATACTTCTCTGGAAAAAATCGGCTGAGTTCAGGCCTAAGGAGGAATTGGGTTTTTATGCCTTAGAAACGCCGTATGTCAATATCCCCGAGAGTTACGGATTCATAGACATGTATGTATGTGAGTGGAAGAGGGAAAAGCCACACATCCCATTAAATGTATAAGTCTGTTCGTATGGAAAAGATAATTCGTTCTGTATGTATATCAGAAGGCATGGTCCTCTATCTGTGAAACAGAGTTGGAGTGACTTCTGGTGCATAAATATATGTATATGTGTGTGTGTGTGTTCGTGTGTGTGTGTGTATTTATGTGTGCGTTTGTGTACATATATTTGTGTGTGAATGTGTGTGTCTTTGGGTGTTTTGTGTGTGTGTGAGAGAGGGAGTGTGTGTGTCACTGTGCGTGTGTGTGTGTATGCGTGTGTGTGTGTGTGTGTGTGTGTGTGTGTGTGTGTGTGTGTGTGTGTGTGTGTGTGTGTGTGTGTGTGTGTGTGTGTGTGTGTGTGTGTGTGTGTTTGAATCTGTGTATATTGGCCTGACTTAGTGCCCCAAGGTGCCCCGCTCTATCGATTATATGTTGATTCATTGATATTCGATCTCTAATTATCTGAGAATAATCTTTTAATCCCACCGCTCAACATCTCAGCCCCAATAAACCAAACTATGTTAATGATGATATTGCTGGT
>OZ024742.1:61769185-61789185 GCA_964016885.1 Eledone cirrhosa
GAATTAGAAAATGCCAAAAAAATGGTAAAGAAAGATGGGTACAGGGTCAGCTTCACCCACCCACCCCCACACACACACACACACACCTAATAAAATGGAGCATCGGCGCCTATGCACCTTGTTGTATCGAACAATAAATGTAAAATCGCGCCGAGTGGAACGGGCATCCGAGTCCCAAATCCTAAAAGCTTTGGGACATGTGTGGGCAAGAAAAACCCACATCAGACGTGGGCAGAAGTATGGAACCGTGGACGTGTTCTTTGAAACACCAGAGGAGGTTAGAGAACACTCCATGGCCCCATTAAGAAGTGACGACTTCACACTCGTCCCAAGCTATTGTGGCCAGAGACTCGTAAAGATCAGGGTGACCCACGTTCCACCGGCCATCGAAATTCCCTGGCTAATAGCGGCCGTCCTCGCCGGTATCGAAGCCAACACGAAGATAATAGCAATAGCAAAAGAAAAGCAGGAGAACTGGTCCGGATCTGGGATGGAGCTCCTGATCCAAGCGGACCAAAAAAGCATTGAGGAGATCCCAGAGGTAATAGACCTCACTGACGGCAGCCACCTTACTGTAATTGTCGAGGGCAGAAGGCCTAGGTGTGTCGTTTGTGGTGAAGGAACCCACCTAAGGGCTTTCTGCCTCAGGTTAAAAGGTTGAGGCCACCTCTCCTACCCACCCCAGTGACTCAACCATCAACACCACCAGTAGCAGAGATGGCAGCAACAACTGTAGCAGCAACAACAGAAGCAACTATAACAGCAACAACCCCAGCAACAGTAGCAAAACCAACACCACCACCACCAGCAAAACCAATACCACCACCACCCAACGCTTCAGAACTAGCACCAGCGCCTACACCATCCACCACGCCACAACCAAAACTAACGCCTGTGGAGGATTTTCCACTCCCCGGCCTATCACAACTGGAGACAGATTGTGACGACGAGGAGTGGGAAACGGTATCAGGAAAAAGAAAAAAAGAAACCAAAAAAGAAAAAAATTCTCTTCCTTCCCCCTCCAAAAACAAAATACAGAGGGAAACAAATAAATTAACAAACAAAAAAGTTAGGACAGATATGCCACCATCCACACCAGCATCACCAACCCCATCACCCCAAACACCAACACCATCACCATCATTAGCCCCAACACCACCATCACCTACACCACAAATGTCACCAGAATGCGAAACAGAAACAAACCCACAACAAACGCAAACAAAACAAAACAACCAAAACGATACACACTACACAGCATTAAATTTGAACAACAACCAATTATTACACTACCTCCAACACAACACCAGCATCACAGAAAAAGACTACACAACAACCCAAAAATTCACACCACTTCCACACATACAAATCACTCGCATCACACAGAAAACGTACATGATACTAAAACAAAAATTCCCCAAAGACATCGGAGACTTCCGACAAGCACTCTCCAGGAGGATTTATAAGGACATCCTTCCTGAGGAGGCCACAAGCAGTGAAAAGGATGGAAAAACCGTCCTTCCTCTACGAGAAGTAAGGTAAGTGGTCTTTCCCATCTTTTCCACTCCTTTTCAACATGACCTCACTCAGAATAGGCAGCATAAATGCGCGTGGCTTGGGGTCGTCAAGGAAGCAGGGTCGCCTGCTCAACGACCTCAAGTCACTAAACATAGATGTAGTGGCCATCAGCGAGACCAGAATCTCCGAAGCACGGGCCTTCGCACCGATCTTCGGCGGCTACGGTGTGTACGCATCTCCCAGCCGTCCGGGATCGGGGGGTGGAGTTGCTGTGCTTTTTCGGAGAGGTTTGGATCTTGCCATACGGGCCATCTTCCTGGACCCAGAAGGTAAGCTGGTGGTGCTGGACGTGACCAACGGAGAGGGGAAAGCTTTCAGGTTAGTGGCCGTCTATGCCCCGACAGGAGCAGGGCGGCCTGATTTCTTCCGGCGTCTAGAGACCTTTCTTGGAACGTCCCGCTCCTAGTGGGCTAGGGTGCGTGCTCTCAGACACGAGGGGACGAAAGCCGTTCAATGGGCCCGAGTGGCCGAGCCGCGTCGTGGTAACAAAGCCACGATCCGGTCTTTGGTGGACCACGACGGGCGCATGCTACTCGATCCCGGGCAAATGTGTGAAGCTTTTCAGCGACACTTCGCTCAACTGTTCGGGGGCAGTGGCGGGCCGGATCGAGGGATGGACTTTAGTGTCTACCTCGACGGACTGCCGCGGCTCTAGGCCACTGAGGCGGAGTGTTGCGAAAAGCCGATAACAGCCGCTGAAGTACGGGAGGCAATGACTGGCTGCACAAGGGGTAAATCGCCTGGTTTGGATGGTCTGCCCTATGAACTTTACGTACAGATGCCAGACTTGTTCGGAGGCCTCTTGGCGGACGTCTACTGCAACTGGCAACAGAACGGGAGAATTCCCAGCTCTGTGAGCCGAGGAGCGGTGGCGCTGCTGAGAAAGGATCCGAACAAGGGGGATAACATAGATAATTTTAGGCCCATAACTCTGCTAAACACAGAGTTCAAGATTTTGGCCAAGGTGCTAGCAAAGAGGTTGGCGCATGTCGTTGGTGGTCTGGTGGGTGAGGCGCAGACATGCGCCATTCCCGACAGATCCATCCACGACAACCTCCACCTCATGCGATACATCGTAGAGAGGGTAGCTAGGGAACCTGGCACGGGTGGGTCTTTGATCAATTTAGATCAGTTGAAAGCCTTCGATAGGATCGACCATCGTTACCTAGCGGCAGTCCTGAGGGCGGCTGGCTTTGGGCCCGTCTTCAGAGGCTCGATCGCTGCCATGCACAGCGACATCTGCTCTGTAGTGAGAGTGAACGGTCACCTTTCGGAACCGTTCAACATCATGCGCTCGGTCCGCCAATGATGTCCCCTCTCGTCCCTCTTGTACGTATTGACTCTCGAGCCATTACTGCACAAACTGGAGACGTTGAGGGGGTCCCGCGCGAACTAGGATGCGGAAGATCCGTGTCAGCATATGTGGACGATGTCACCGTAGTGGTGTCGAACGCCAAACACATTGAGGCGATCGGCACTACACTAAGAGAATACGAAGCGGTGACAGGAGCAATGATCAAACAGGAAAAGTCAGTGGGCCTGTAGCTCGGCACCTGGAGAGGCAGGTCCATGCCGTCCAACAGCGTCGTCGGGCGCTGGACGGACGGACCTATTAAATTGCTAGGGGTCTGGTTCGGTTCAGACCTCCAGACGGACAAAAACTGGGACGAGGTGACGAGCAGGGTGGCTTCTCTCACCCAGAAATGGGCCGTTCTATAGAGGATTAGTGGAGGGGAAGAGCGACGACGTACTTGGAGAAACTCTAGGCGTCGACGAAAATCAACTAGCCAATCTCTTCGGAAGGACTTTCGGGCCGGAGCCTATGGACAACTTCCAAAAATCCCTGGCCTGGCAGTGCTACCGGGGAGCTTTGCCAGTTCGGGATAAACTCTACAGGCATGGAGGTGCCGTCAGCCGGGCATGTCCGAGATGCGCACAGCGCGACGAAACCGTCCTGCACGCACTCGTCCAGTGTCCGAGCATTGCTGACTTGTGGGTTTATGTCGAACACCTGCTGTTACGTGTAGGACGGATCCGGCTATCAGCTGAGTCCATCGTGAGGATTTCCCCGCCCTCTTCCTTTAGCCGGGAAGGGCAGGCAGTTTTTATCTGTCTGGTGGCCATGGCGAAAGAGATAGTATGGTGGACACGTTTGAAAGGGCTGAAGACGAGCACTTACCTCTTCGGTGATGCCCTGATTAACTTTTTCAAATTTCATTTGAAAAGGAAAATCAGAGTATAGAGGGAAGTTCTCTCTTCCCAGCATTTTGTTGAAAGATGGGTGAGAGAAGCAAGTATGGCCCGAATGAATGGGCCTTCTCTGAGTATGTGTCTGTAAATTAAAGGTGGAAAACTGGGAGAGGGCACTTGCCCTGGTGGTCACGGTCACTGTGGTCTTTTACTTGGCTTTCTCCACAAATGTCCCTCGGAAGTGTCCCCCCTTTTGGGGAATTTTTCTTTGTTATTTTATTACATCCTCTGTTTTTTTTTACACGCATAAATGCCCATTTGTACCGTCCTGTATTGTCCTGTACTGTCCTTAATGTCTACTTCATGTAAACCCTTGTGGTTAATAAAGAAAACATTATTATTATTATTATTATTATTATTATTATTATTATTATTATTATTATTATTATTATTATTATTATTATTATTGAATGCTATGGTTGACGGAGGCTCGGCTCTGTAAGGTATTATAAATTTTGACCGCTATAACAATTGTAAATTGTTTAAAACTTTAACCAACTTGTAGACAAAAACACCCTCCTCCTCGTGAGAGGGGTCTTTCTGCCCGTTATTTAGCCCTTCGCGGTTAAATAACCGCTTATTGGGGTTTTGTGCCCAATATTTATTTCAAACAAAAAAAAAACATGGCTACGAAAAATAATTTTCATAGGTCACTCCTACTCATTCCGTCTTCTTCTTCCTCAATCGTCACTACAGCAGAGAGAAGATTGTCTCTCTCCCTCCCTTCTCTAAATGTGCCTCTCTCCCTGCCTTCTCTTTCGCAAGCGACGCCAGAAAAGAAAACTCACGTGCAAAGCGCGCAAGATTTCTCCACGACGACGACGACAACGACGAAAAAGGTGTGCGGGAAATACGAAAACCCATTTCGTTCGTCTGACGTCAGGAATAATAGCAGTAGCAGCCGTAATAACAGCAGCAGCAGCAACAGTGACAAGGAAAACAACAGTAGCAGCCACAACAGCATCAGCAGCAGCAGCATAAACAACAACAGCATTAGCAGCGACAACAACAGCAGCAACAGCAGCAACAACAACCACAGCAACAGTGGCGGCGGCAGTAGTCGTAGTACCTGCAGCAACAACAAAAGAAACAGCAGCTCTGACGACAACAACAACAACAGCAGCAAAGAAAAACCAATCTCGTTTGCAGGTATCGCAAAGAACCTGGAAACCATCCTCATAACAAATGAGGAATTAGAGGAAACGAAGAAGATGGTGACAAAAACAGGACACCGAACAATCTGCAAGGCAGCCGAAACATTTTTAGAAACCCAACAGCACTGTACGGTCACGTACCGTACAGTAAGCACAAAATCCCGTAGGGTTGAAAGAGCCACAGAGGCTCAAATACAAAAAGCCTTAGGGTCTGTGTGGCAGCGGAAAACGAACATCACCGAGGCAAGAAATATGCCACCGTAGACGTGCTTTTTGCCACACCCCAGGAGGCAAAGGCTCAATCCTTAGTGACCCTGAGGAGCGAGGAAATGGTGTTGGTGCCCTCCTACTGCGGGCAAAAAATTGTGAGGGTCAAACTGACCCACGTCCCCCCCCGCCCCCGTCCCCCGGGATAGCCCCTTCTTGGCTGGCCGCGACTGTCCTCGTCGGAATCGAGGACAAAACAACTGTACTGCAAGTACAAAAAAAAGTAAGAGAAGATTGGGTCGGCACCTCCATTGAGATGTTAATCCAAACCAACCAGGAGTGCATCGAAGCTATCTCGGATGTGATAGACTTCGATAACGGCACTCAACTGCCCATAAGTGTTGAGGGCAATCGCCCGAAATGCTTTTGCTGTGGATCGAAGACTCACCTCAGGGCCTTCTGCAACGAGAAGACCCTGAGAAAGGAGAAAACCCCCCTCCTTCCGAAACCGGCTCCACGGCTACCAGCAACAGGACAAGCGGCAACCAGGAACGATAGGTCCGTGGCACCCATACCCACGCCACGGAAATCAAAAACAGCAGCAGCAGTGGAAGTATTGAAAACAACAACAGCAATACCAAATGCAGCTGCAACAGAGACTCGAGTGCAAACATCACCAACAACAACAAGTGAAAGAGTGGAGCTGGTACCCCTCCCCGACCTCACAGAATCAGACATGGAGTGTGAGGTGGGAGAGGGATGGCAAAAGGTCGTAAGAAGGCACAAACGCAGAAGCAGCGCATCGTCGCCTTCGAAAAGAGAGGAAAGAAATGAAAAAAGGGTAAAGGCTACTGCAAAGAGACTCACAGCAGCAACACCACCAACACCATCACCACCCACACTAGCACCACCATCACCACCGGCGACAACCCCACCGCCAACAACAACAACAACTTCAACACCACAAGCACCAACATCGCAAACACAACAACAAAACACACACCCAGCAACAACGACAAGAAAATAGCAGAACCACACCCCACCCCCAGAAAAACAAATGCACGGCAATAAATATACACAACAAGAAACTAATGACTTACATAATTGAACACACAGACATTTCACAATACGACTACATAATACCAGCACCAATCAAAACGCCAACTAACATAAGACTGCTAAAAATAGCACAGAAACAATACACAAACATCAAAACGAAATTCCCCAACGCAGCTGCTGATTTCAGAGACCTAGGAGGGACTCTCAACCGAAGAGTATACTCAGACATACTCATAGAAGAGCCGACGACCAGCCGAAGGGACAATTCAACGGTCCCTTCACCAGACGATCATGTGAAAAGGGATGGAAAACCATCCTTCCTCTACGAAAAGTACGGTAAGTGGTCTTTCCCATCTTTTCCACTCTATTTTAAACATGACCTCACTCAGAATAGGCAGCATAAATGCGCGTGGCTTGGGTTGGGGTCGTCATGGAAGCAGGGTCACCTGCTCAACGACCTCAGGTCACTAAACATAGATGTAGTGGCCATCAGCGAGACAAGAATCTCCGAAGCACGGGCCTTCGCACCGATCTTCGGCGGCTACGATGTGTACGCATCTCCCAGCCGTCCTGGATCGGGGGGAGGAGTTGCTGTGCTTCCTGGACCCAGAGGGTAAGTTGGTGGTGCTGGACGTGACCAGCGAAGACGGACAAGCTTTCAGGCTAGTGGCCGTCTATGCCCCGACAGGAGCAAGGCGGCCAGATTTCTTCCGGCGTCTGGAGACCATCTTGGAACGTCCCGCTCTTTAGTGTTAGTGGGCGACTGGAACGGGATCTTAGATGCACGCTGGGACTGTGTGGGATTAGCGGATAGGGGTGGAGGGTGCAAGAGCCTCACCAACCTGCTCAGGCGTATTGAACTGTCTGACAGGTACCGATTGGATTTCCCGAATGTGCCAATGTGGACTTGGACAAATCGCACTAGGTCATCCAGATCATATCTAGATAGAGTATTTTGTAGGGAAATAGATAGGTCTAGCATAGGCTGTCCACAATTCAAGATAGTCAGCTACACGGACCACAAATTCGTGATCTGTGTGCTTGACTTAGATAGGCTTCATAGACGAGGACCCGGCTACTGGAAGCTAAACGCGTCCTTACCAGCGCGCAAGGCCTACAGAGACCGGATTAGCGAACTAGTTAAGCGGGCGTTGACGGGGGCCATCGTCAACAACAAGTGGTGGTTTGCTCTGAAAAGAGCGATTAGAATAGAATTGATTAGGTTTAGTAAGGCTTTAGCAATAGAGAAAAATAGAGCAGAGGGAGAACTAGTAAGAAAATTAGACGAGGCGCTTAGCAAAGGCATTGCGACCGACGTGCTTGCGGCGAAATTGGCCCTTGACCAATTCTTCAATGCAAAGCACGAAGGCTGCGTTGTCAGAGCTAGGGTGCGTGCTCTCAGACACGAGGGGACGAAAGCCGTTCAATGGGCCCAAGTGGCGGAGGCGCGTCGTGGCAACAAAGTCACGATCCGGTCTTTGGTGGACCAAGACGGGCGCATGCTACTCGATCCCGGGCAAATGTGTGAAGCTTTTCAGCGACACTTCGCTCAGCTGTTCGGGGGCAGCGGTGGGCCGGGTCGAGGGATGGACTTTAGTGTCTACCTCGACGGACTGCCGCGGCTCTCGGCCACTGAGGCGGAGTGTTGTGAAAAGCCGATAACAGCCGCTGAAATACGGGAGGCAATGACTGGCTGCACAAGGGGTAAATCACCTGGTTTGGATGGTCTGCCCTATGAACTTTACGTACAGATGCCAGACTTGTTTGGAGGCCTCTTGGCGGACGTCTACTGCAACTGGCAACAGAACGGGAGAATTCCCAGTTCTGTGAGCCGAGGAGCGGTGGCACTGCTGAGAAAGGATCCGAACAAGGGGGATAACATAGATAATTTCAGGCCCATAACTCTGCTAAACACAGGAATTCAAGATTTTGGCCAAGGTGCTAGCAAAGAGGTTGGCGCTTGTCGTTGGTGGTCTGGTGGGAGAGGCGCAGACATGCGCCATTCCCGACAGATCCATCCACGACAACCTCCACCTCATGCGAAACATCGTAGAGAGGGTAGCTAGGGAACCTGGCACGGGTGGGTCCTTGATCAACTTAGATCAGTCAAAAGCTTTCGATAGGGTCGACCATCGTTACCTAGCGGCAGTCCTGAGGGCGGCTAGCTTTGGGCCCGTCTATAAGAGGCTGGATCGCTGCCATGCACATCGACATTTGCTCTGTTGTGAGAGTGAACGGTCACCTTTCGGAACCGTTCAACATCATGCGCTCGGTCCGCCAAGGATGTCCCCTCTCGTCCCTCTTGTACGTATTGACTCTCGAGCCATTACTGCACAAACTGGAGACGTTGAGGGGCGTCCCGCGCGAACTAGGATGCGGAAGATCCGTGTCAGCATATGCGGACGATGTCACCGTAGTGGTGTCGAACGCCAAACACATCGAGGCGATCGGCACTACACTAAGAGAATACGAAGCGGTGACAGGAGCAATGATCAACCAGGAAAAGTCAGTGGGCCTGCAGCTCGGCACTTGGAGAGGCAGGTCCATGCCGTCCAACAGCGTCGTCGGGCGCTGGACGGACGGACCGGTTAAATTGCTAGGGGTCTGGACGAGGTGACGAGCAGGGTGGCTTCTCTCACCCAGAAATGGGCGGAGAGGAAGCTATCCCTGAAAGGTCGAGCGGAGGTGGCTAACGTGTACATCGCGTCTGTCATCTGCTACCGCCTGACCGTCGTACCTTGTCCTAAGCCCCGCCTGACTGCGCTGGAGCGTTTGCTCTTTCGCTTTTTGTGGAAGGGACTCGCTCCGATGGTCAGGCGGTCCATCTGCTGTCAACACCCGCTACGTGGAGGGCTGGGAATGCCGTGGCTGATGATGCGCAGACACGCGCTCAGGCTACGACATCTCCACCTCTTCCTCGACGGTGATCAGGTGTGGTCGCCGTTTGCTAGACACGTATTTATCCATCTCGTTTCCTTGACGGAGCTGCAGTCCTGGGTCAAGCGAAGACCGAGAGGGAGCGCCTGGAGACTGGAATGTCTTCAGGCGCTCACAGCCCTCGACCAATCGGGCATTGTGATCGGTGGAAACTCCACCTCGGCGTTCTATAGAGGATTAGTGGAGGGGAAGAGCGACGACGTACTTGGGGAAACTCTAGGCGTCGACGAAAATCAACTAGCCAATCTCTTCGGAAGAACTTTCGGGCCGGGACCTATGGACAATTTCCAGAAATCTCTGGCCTGGCAGTGCTACCGAGGAGCCTTGCCAGTTCGCGATTTTGTTACATCCTCTGTTTTTGTTTTTTACACGCAGAAATACCCATTTGTACCGTCCTGTATTGTCCTGTACTGTCCTTAATGTCTACTTTATGTGAACCCTTGTGGTTAATAAAGAAAACATTATTATTATTATTATTATTATTATTATTATTATTATTATTATTATTATTATTATTATTATTATTATTATATATGGTGAATTGGCAGTATTGGTAGAGGGTCAGACATGCTTTCCAGCGTAGTTACGTCCCTTTACGATCTGAGTTCAAATCCCGCCGAGGTTAACTTTGCCTTTCATCCTTACGGGGTCGATAAAATAAAGTACCAGTAATGTACTGGGTATTTTCTGGCCTTGTGCCAAAAGTAGAAACAATTATTATTATTATTGTTCTTTCAGTCTCAGTCATTGATGTTATTTAACTGGAGTTTTGTTGAAGTGAATATCAAGCCACTACCTGTAGCCTCAGATGTTCAGGACGTATCAGAGGATTCTTGTGGTTAGCAGCAGCATGGTTTGAAGTGTTCCAAAAAACGGGGCTGGACTAATCTTCTTTAATCATCCTTGGAAACTCTTTGAGATAGTACCTAGTGCTCCTATGACAATCGGGACGACCTTGATCCCATGGCAGTTCCAAATCCTTTTTACCTCCCACTTTAAATCCTGGTATTGGTTAATTTTTCTTCCTCTCCTTCTCTTGCACTCTCGTGTCGAATGGGCAGGCCACATCCACAATCAGGCACAATCTTTTTTCCTTGTCCAAAACCACCAGGTCAGGCCTGTTGCGTTCTAATTTCTTGTCCGTCTGTATACTAAAATCCCATAGCACCCTCACTTGATCGTTTTCTACCACCGACTCTGGCTTATGCTCATACCATTTCTCAGAATGTGGTAAATTGTTTAGTTTGCATAGATGCCAGTGAATCACATTTCCTATCATGTCTCCAGCCTTTATAGTGATTCTGGGCTAGGTGTTTACACTCAGATACAATGTGAGCCACAGTCTCCTCTCTCTCTCCACAGATCCTACAGTGAACTAGCCTCCTCATTGTAAATATGGTGTTTCACCCACTTCGTTCTGAGGGCTTGCTCTTACGCAGCCATTAGCATTCCTTCTGTAGCTTTGTTAAGGTCTCCTCTTTTTAACCAGTTCCATGTCTGTAGATCTCCGAATTCCGTTTTCTTAAACAAGGTGCTGTGAAGGGATTTTTCATGAAGGTTGCTCTTCCTCCCTGCTGTTACTTCCTCCTGGTCTATTGTCTTCTCCTTCAGTACAATTTTGAGCATGGCTCCTTACTGTCAGCCACATATTTGTGCAGACTATTTTCCTCCATCTGAACACAGTCCTCTATGCTGATAAGACCTCTTCCACCTTCAGATCTCTTTAACTAGAGTCTATCAACATTATTCCTCTTGTGGGACATGTTGTGGATAGTCATTAGCTTCCTAGTCTTTCTATCCATTTCTTTTTGTACAGTAACATTCCATTTCAGAATTCCCAAACTGTATTATTATTATCATTTTTATTTTCTTTCATTATTGTTTCTGAGGGATTGGCAGTATCGGTAGAGTGTCGGACGCGATGCTTTGTAGCAAAGAGTTACGGCCCTTTATGGTCTGAGTTCAAATCCCGCCGAGGTTAACTTTGCCTTTCATCCTTACGGGGTCGGTAAAATAAAGTACCAATAATACACTGGGATAATTGCTGGCCTTGTGCCTAAAGTAGAAACAATTTTTTTTTTTTTTTTTTTTCCCCTTTCGTTATTGTTTCTGAGATATATGCCGAGTGTCTTCTTGAGACCTAGGGCAAATAAATTCACAGTGTGCATTGGTAAGCCAGTTAATACAGCACTTTGATTATCATTTTTTAAAAAAACCAGTATACATATATACACATGTGCATATGCATATGTAAATACAAGGAGGGATATCAATCATACAGATATTATTATTATAAATGTTTTACCAACGCCTCTAGTAGCTTATATTCTCTTCACGCTGGTGGTTTGAAATTCCTGTAATGAAAAACACACTCTTTTGTGTCTTTCCCCACTATATATTGTATTATATATATATATATATATATATATATATATATATATATATATATATATATATACATTAGGTAGTAACATGTGCTTACGCCGTATTTGACTAAATAGAATTAGTCTGTTAGTTGGGATTTTTTTAAAAACCCTCTGAATGGGAAAAAGGATGAGCATTGACGTACATCAATGCTCATCCTTTTTCAATTCTATTTAGTCAAATACGGCGTAAGCATATATTACTACCTAATTTTCAAATTCGCTACCCGTTTCTAAACAAAGCCTGCTTTGTGTCTCCCTATTTATATATATATATATATATATATATATATATATATATATAAGAAAAAAAGGGAACAGTTTCACGCGATTTCATATCAAAAGAGTTAAGTAAATTCATGTAGCATGAGATAACGAGAGAGCCTCTACGCGGTCACTCGAATTATTTTTTTGTTTTAAATGAAAACACAATTAGCAATATAGATCATTATATACAAAAAGACGGACGATAACGCTTTGATATTTGTTAGTTCAGTGTTGAGCTTTGGCTATCCGCAAACACCTTATGTTTCCTGGGACTATGGATTTAACCTGGAGATGTTCTTTCTCTGATAGGGGCCTGGTAATTTGCTTTATCAATGACCAGTTTCAATATAATTTGGCACAAGTAACATCGCAGTCATGGCACCGGATTGACAAATGCCTTGTAAGTGAAATTTGGAAGGCGGAAACTGTGTGGTAGCCCGTTGTAAATATATTTACACATATGCACGCGCACATATATATGCGTGTGTGTCAAGAATACAAGAAATAAACAATGCATTAATATAAAGTCTTATTAGTTTCAGGCTTAAAAGAAAGTTGTATGTGTGTGTGTGTTTGTGTGTGGGGGGGGTGCTGGGGGGGGGGTCTGTATCTGTGTGTTTGTGTGTTTGTGTTTGTGTCGATATTTACATTTACTGTTTGTTTGTCTCGTAACTTAACAGTTCGAACAAAAAGATATAGATGAAATAAGTACTAGTACTGGGAACTGTAAATCCCTTCAAGGGGGTTCCGCATCATAGCCAAGTTCTTATGACGGAAACAAGTAAAATAAAAAATTCTAAACAAAACTTTTTCAGAAAAATTCTATGTTCTAGATATAAAAAAAAGAAAACTTATCCCTCACCTATAAATAGAATAAAACCAATCATTGACACCATTGTACAGATATGGGTTGACAAGTCAGAATCTTTGATTTTCTATGATTGTTCTTGTTTTCGTTGGTATTATTGATATATTTTGGCAGTATCGGTAGAGGGTCGGACGCCATGCTTTCCAGCATAGTTACGTCCCTTTACGATCTGAGTTCAAATCCCGCCGAGGTTGACTTTGCCTTTCATCCTTACGGGGTCGATAAAATAAAGTACCAGTAATGCACTGGGTAATTGCTGGCCTTGTGCCTAAAGTAGAAACAATTATTGATATATTTTGTCTTCTTTCTAATTTTTTCCAAATTTATGCTAATAACGTTTCGCCATGTTTTTTTTTCCTCTTTACAAATCATTCTAGAATGAGATAGTGTCAAACAAGTCCTGTATCAGATTAACTATGATAATACATCAATAACTAGGACTCTATCTTCAGGATTACGAACTGCTTCCTTTGTTGCACTTTCAATTACGAATTTATATACATTTTCAAAAGAACTAAACAAAAATTACCAAAGCTAGCTAACCTAAGGTTTCTTGGTTTAGATTAATTTTAATGAAATATTTTTCTAAAGTTTCCTTATATATATGTGTGTGTTGGTGTGGGTGTAAGTGTGTGTATGAGATTGTGTATTTTTACGTATGTATATATGTATGTAAATATATATATATATATATATATATATATATATATATATATATATATATATATATATATATATATACTAGCAGAAGTACCCGGCGTTGCCCGGGTGTAAGTCGACCTTTGGTCTGTTAGAATGTGTGAAAGTTACTTCCCGCGCATCACAGGTTCAAAACTTCGAACTTCAATGAAAGAAAATAGGTTAGTAGACACAGGTGTGTAACTTATTAATTGTAGTTACACAGTGTATCGTTGAAATTGTTCTTTGCACGACTGACGGAAGTCAAAATCGCTTGATATTGAATGTTCAGTTAATTTAAAGCAGGGTGAAAATGTCGATTACTTTCAGGGTTTTTTTTTTATTTTACAATTTTTGCGCTCACATGTGCAGAAGAAGAAATAAAAGGGCCTTTATCTTAACCGCGGCATAATGGCGAGTCTTTTGTGACAGTTTTCAAGAATATAGGACGTTCCTGTAAAAAGTTTTCCCATGTGTAACTTTGCCTTGTTTTTTTGCGCAAAGTCGAGCCCGCTTCAGTTTTATTGACTTTTTACATCAATGCGTAATCTCTGAAGTAGATTTGAGTAGCTAAAAACCTGTCCCGGTAAATTTGCTATAGGTGAAAAAAAGTTGACCAAAATTGTATCTAGGGTTATTGCCCTTTGCCACAGCCTCAAGCCTCGTCTGACGGGATGTTGGAGATTCCTCCGTCAGCGCTTGTTGGCGACGAAGGCGAACATTAGCAAGCCTTGTCGTACGTGATGTTGGTGACTCAACCAGCCGGGAAAGACGTCTATCAGTGAGTCGAGATTCGCGCTCAGCAGGTGTTTCCTAGAGAAAATTAATTAATTCTACTGGTTAGCTAAGCCAATGGCAGTGTCAATAGTAAATGAGAAAAGTCTAACATGAACAAAAGGGAATCAAGGTAAGACAATAAATTTAATATAACTACGATTAGAATGTTGTAGTTGCTTAAAAGTGGTGACAGTTAGGATAAACGCAGTACTTGCTAACATTAAGGGAGAATATTGCATAAAGGATTAATCAATTGTGAATGAACTCATACCTGAGAACGCCTAATTCGTTGTCTCAAAGCAGTAGCTGTACCTTTTTTGGAGGTAAGTCTTGAACGTTTCCGTGTGGGCATAACGACGTGTAACGAAGCTGTTAGGTTAGAGAGAGGTGATTAAATACAGAGAGAGATGACACCAGATTCGTTAGCATGGTTACTGGTGAATGGGAAGGTTTGGAAATATGATTACAATAACTTACCGAAATATGATTACAATAACTTACCGAATTTTTACAATAACTTACCAAATTGCACTTAAAATAATTAAATTTAATCAAAAAACAGCTCTGCGCTTTATACTCTGGTGAGCCTTATGTATAAATAATACAATGGTAATCAATCACGGCTCTAACAGAAGTAATAGATCTAGATTAAAAATAAAGAAGATAGCATTTTCCTGGTTGGCCTTACACGCCGTTGCGCGGACCTGATTTTAAATGATACGCCTTATATCCTGGTGAGCCTTATAGAGCGGAAAATATCTATTGGAAAAGAATACGAATTCATGACCAAGGTGTGACAATATAGGCGTCTATACAGCGCCTGAAACAAACTTGTCCAAAACCCTAGGATTTTTCTCGTTAAGTATCCACCCAAAAGGAACCGTTTTTTAGTTACAAAAAATAACCAAAGTGTATAGTAGTTATATTTCTGACATATCATGCCAAAAAGAACAATATATTCAAATAATGTTCTAAAGTACATTCAATCTCTCTTTTTGACCGATATCTTAATAAGCAAGTTATCGATTTTTTATTAGCTATCAGTGTCTATCTGCATGCAGGTGTGCACGTGTGCGCAATTAATTGCAAATACGCTCATAACATTTAGTCATAAGCAGAACAAAAAATGCCATTAGAGGTGGGCTAATAATGAAGACACAAACCCTGGTGAACTTACGTTTAAACACCCGAAAAGTTACTCATTTCCTGTGCAAAAGACTGTATTATAAATTAAGTAATTTTTTAGAATCTTTTGTTTAAAAAAGGAAAACATTGGTACGGAAATAACATTTTTTACAACTTTGTATGTGTACAATACAACTTGGTCAACGTATTATTTAGTAATTTTTTTTTTCAAAAAGCATGATTATTTAAGACTGTTTGAAAATTTACTCACAGCTTTTAGCATCACAAAAGACACCATTAAATTTGGTTCCCTTTTCAGATAGGGATAATACTGTATTTCCACTTGAATAAGGTGGAATATGAAAAGATAAACTCTTTAATGGTCGGTCGTTTACTGAGATAGCTGGGAAGACATGAAGTTGGCCGTCCAATCAATAACGCACGTCCTTATATGGGCATATGAAATTTATTTTTATTGCGCCAGATGTAAACTAAGAGTTCTTGTGTTCGAATTCACATAAAATTTCATTGGAATCGAAAAACATTCTGTCATAGGGCCCGATTATCGATTTTTCGAAAATTTCAAGTAGCCTATTCCACTCTACGCGTTGAGTTTTATATATATGTGAGGTTTCATGAAAATTGGATGAACAGTGTAGCATGCAAGTAGGGAACACCAAACAATGTCCATCTTCCCTTTATATTTATATATATATATATATATATATATATATATATATATATATATATATATATATATATATATATGTATATAATATAAGATCAAAAGATGGTTAAAAGAATTCCAAGTATTTTATTATGCGCATTTCAAAAACAAATATCATCATGAGATGATATCTGCGTTTTCATCAGATAAAATAGGGATATATGATATGAAGGTTAAAAAACACTTGTGAATAGTGAAGTTTTAAATCAACATATAAAACTCACCTCCTACATATATATATCAGTCTGTCACTCATAGAGAAAAGAGAGATAGAGATAGATAGAGAGATAGAGAGAGAGAGAGTGGGGGAGAGAATGAGAAAGAGAGGGAGTGAGGGAGGGTTAGAAAAGTATTGTTGAACACACAAGCTGAAACCGATTGGCGTCACAGCCGATATTTTACACATGCCTTGTCGCTCTCACCCTCCTTCACTCCCTCTCTTTCTTATTATCTCCCCCACTCTCTCTCTCTCTCTTTATATCTGTCTATCTATCTCTATCTCTCTTTTCTCTATGAGTGACAGATTGATATTTCCGTGTTCCGACCTGCGGTCGGGATTTTACCTATGTCTATACCCACACTGCATCACCCCATGCATTGAATACATCCGTTGGTTTCAGCACCGCAAACTATACATATGTATGTGTGTGTGTGTGTGTGTGTGTGTGTGTGTGTGTGTGTGTGTGTGTGTGTGTGTACATTTATCTTCTTCGCCCACATATTCATGAGAGGGTCGTGGGGCAGAGTTCTCAAACACTCCTTCCAGTGGGTCCTGTCAGAAGCAACCGTCTCCAACTACCCGGCTGGATCCCCAAGCGAGACCAGTCAAGCTCATGGATATTAACCAACCATTTTGCTCGGGGTCTACCCCTGGGTCTCCTGCCGGTTGGTTTTGCACGTAAAATCTGTCCAGTGATTCTTTCCTGATACATTCTAACCACATGTCCATAGTATCGGAGCTGTAATCTCTGAATTCGGAAAACATTCTGTTCTCCGAGGTACACACTCTATCTCTATCGAGTAACGTTACTCCAAAGACCTTCAGAGAAACCCTATTCGACCGCTTGTATTTGCGATTGTAATTTTTCTGTCATTACCCAAAATTCATGACCGCAGGTAAGTGTTGGCACGAATACCGAATTGAAGATAACAAGTTTGGCTTTTACGCCTACCTCCTTTCTTCTGATTACCGAATGTTGAAACTGGCGCATCACTGCACCAGCTCCTGCAGTTTTTGTACTTAAATCAGCCTCTTACTTTCCATCATTCGTGAACACTTTTCGACTTGCTTCAGTGGAACTAAATTCACATGTAAATTGCACTGCGCAGGCTTCATTGAGAGGACGAGTATCTCAGTTTTTGTAGCACTGATTTTCATTCCAACCATGCAGCACTCAGTATCAAATCTATCAAGTGCATGTCGGAGATACCCTTCTAAATAACACCATGTCGTCTGCAAATTCCAGCCAACTGATTTTACACCTGCTAATCATGATACCACTCCAACCAGGCTGCGCAGGTCAATCCTGTTCGTGTAAATAATGAACAGGAGAGGTGACAGTACACACCCTTGGCGGAGTCCGACTGCTACATTGAATGGTTTCGATTTAGCACCATTAATCCAAGCACAAATACTCGGGCATTCATGTAGAAACATCAGAGCAGCAAGTAGCCATCGATCCCACAATCGATCTCACACTCCTACAGAACCTTCCACAGCGGGTCATGAGGAACGCGATCATATGTCTTTTCAATATCGACAAAACAAGAATATACATCTTGGCAATACTCCCACGATTTCTTGAAGACCTGTCGCAGTGTGAATATTTGGTCGGCTTTGCTGTGTCCTGGGCGAAAGCCGCAGTGTTTATCAGCTCGACAATCTCCCTGCATCTCTTTGCCAGACAGCTATCATAGACTTTGTTTGGGAGGCTTAACAAGGAAACTCCTCTGTAATTGGGAAACTCTCCCTTGTCTACCTTTTTGAAAATTGGGATTATCACTCCCGATTGCCATTGCTTAGGTGCCTATCCAGAGATCCAAGCACCGGGCACACACGAGTCAACCAGAAAATACCTTCTCTTGTTAAGGCTTTTAACATCTCAGGCTGGATTTCCTCTTCCCCAGTGGCCATGCCACATCTGATCTCTTTAACTGTTCTTGTGATTTCAGCCTCTGAGAGATTAGTCACGGCTCCCAAATGCACCTCGTGTACATCGGAAGATGCTGTTGTGATAGGATTTAGTAGATCAGCAAAGTATTCTCTCTACCTCGCAAGGATGCAACTCTCTGAAGAGAGAAGTCAGACGCGTTATTGATAGCAGGTTTGGAGGAGGGTTTCTTATTACGAAGCCAGCTGATGGTATGCCAGAACACTTTATTTGCTGATCTGAAGGCGGATTCCAGCTTGACCCCAATTTCCTCTCATATCTAAACTTTGGACGCCTTTACTGTCTCTCTACTGCGAATTTTCGTGCCTGCTTGTATGTCCACCAGATATGATAGCTAGTTGCGATATAAGCGGTCAACTGCCGGACGAATAAGCAACCCCGAACTAACAGCGGTAAACTACTAGATGTGACACTTGTGGCTCTCAAGTAAACTCTCACAACGCAAAGGCGGAGCTATGAGGAGATGCGTAAAGGCCGACCGTAAAAAAGCTTAGTCGTCGAGTGTTTGACAAAGAATCGGATTGGTGACTGGTGCGAATAAGACCACCGGAACTGCAATTGCAATATTGTAAGGAAAATAAAAAAAAGAACGACTTATGGGATGAACGCAAACCTTGTGGGAAGAGGGCAAACCTTGACAATTGGAACATACATTCATATAAATGTGTGTGTGTGTGTGTGTGTGTGTGTGTGTGTGTGTGTGTGTGTGTGTGTGTGTGTGTGTGTGTGTGTGTGTGTGTGTGTGTGTGTGTGTGTGTGTGTGTGTGTGTGTGTGTGTCGCTCCGATCGACGATCGACAAGAACCCAAACCTCATTCGCTTGCCGAGTGGAGTGGACTTCGTCGAATCGAACCAAGGAAACAATGTTTCCATTGGTTTTTTCCATTGCAGAAGGATCTACTTGAAATAAAGTTTCTTGCTCAAGGACACAACCCGGTCCGAGAATTGAACTCGTTTCGCTATTGATCAGCTACAGAATCAGCTCTGGAATCAAAAGCTCGTCGGACCTCTGCTATGGTAATGACAGAATGAACCTTTTATTATTATAATTACGCCCGGTTTAGTTCATTACCGACTGGAAACTAAGCATCAAGTGCTCACTCGGTGAACCTAAAGTAACTGCACGTTACACTCCCTATATATATATACTGTAAAGGTTTTAAGGGACGCTTTTCTCGGCCCATTGAGCTTTACAGAAATAGCATAACCACATAGAAGACCACAACGAGGTTGTCGATAAAAAGTGGGAATCCAAGACTGGTTGCGGCTGAACCTGACAACCCTGATATATACCCTATATATACAAGCACACACACACACACACACACACACACACACACAGTTGTGCCGCTTTACTATACTCTTGCGTCTTTGGCTCTTTCCAATAGAGAATAAAGTAAAGAAATACAGAAACAAATAGAATGATTACCCATCCACCCCACAAAAAAACTTTTCAAAAATATCTAATGTGCTTTGCTTGTAAAATCTATTTACGTTTGGGGCTGTGTTATTCTTTTTTTTTTTTTTAGTATTATTTTTTTTTTATTGCAATGTTTTCAAATATTTTAATTTTTTTCTCTTTCAATTCTTTCCTTTCTTTCAATTTTTTCCCTTCCTTTCTTTCACACCGGTTTGATTTACTCTATTTGAAATCAATAAACATTGTGGAAGAGAGATGAAGAGAGGGTGAAAAAGATTTTTTTTCTTCTTAGACCGTATTCAGGGAAAAAATATTCATTACACTTAGTATTTCTTTCTCTCGCCTAAAAATACCGCTTCA
>OZ024742.1:61791685-61819185 GCA_964016885.1 Eledone cirrhosa
AATTAAGTTAAAAATGTACATCTACATATGCATACTGAAATACTAGTGTGTATATGAATACACACACGTATACATATGCAGATGTAACAAGTCTTTCACTGGTTGCTTTACTGTGAGCAACCCAGCTATTCTGTATGTAAACACACAGACAAACCGGTTTTTTTCTGGAGAATAGACAGAAGGTGTTTCCTCGAAAACCAGTATGACTCTAAAAACCGGTTTGTCTGTGTGTTTACATACAGAATAGCTGGGTTGCTCACAGTAAAGCAACCAGTGAAAGACTTGTTACATCTGCATATGTATACGTGTGTGTATTCATATACACACTAGTATTTCAGTATGCATATGTAGATGTACATTTTTAACTTAATTGTTTAAGCGTCAGTCATACAAAAGTGAGTTACAAACGAAACGAAATTTAATTTCGTTTCGTTATTTGTTTTTATCGTCTCCGCTGAACCGGTGCGTACTCACACTCTATGCAAATTAGTCTGCCCACTACTAATTTTCATAGAAAAAGCATATAACGATATGTGCTTTTACAATTCTCCAGAAAGGCCGGTAGATAGGTAAATATTGCTGATGAGTTGTAACAACAACGAAACTAGTTCAATATTCCTTGTCTGGCTTTCTGGAGAATAGAGGGGAGGTGTTTCCTCGAAAACCAGTATGACTCTAAAAACCGGTTTGTCTGTGTGTTTACATACAGAATAGCTGGGTTGCTCACAGTAAAG
Source organism: Eledone cirrhosa (assembly GCA_964016885.1). Classification (NCBI taxonomy): domain Eukaryota; kingdom Metazoa; phylum Mollusca; class Cephalopoda; order Octopoda; family Eledonidae; genus Eledone; species Eledone cirrhosa. Next base: position 61,792,420 of record OZ024742.1, read on the forward strand.
CAGCCAGTGAAAGACTTGTTACATCTGCATATGTATACGTGTGTGTATTCATATACACACTAGTATTTCAGTATGCATATGTAGATGTACATTTTTAACTTAATTGTATATATATACATATATACATATATACCGTTTCTAACCCTAATTCCAGATTGGGGATAAAACTGCTCACTGTGAAAGAGCCGTCTCGTCAGGGCTGTGGCCCTAGGTGATTGCCGTGCGAGTCAATGAATAAGCGGCCAGGAAAAGAAAATTGGATCATTAAAGGCTATTAATAAATATTCTAGTATCAATTGTTTATGTTTTTTATATTCTCTGGGAGTAGTTCTGTGTGTGTGTGTGTGGTCAGAGAATTTAGCAAGTCAGAGAATTTAGCAAGCCAACTCCCAGGCGCCAAACCGGTACTGCCGCCACGAACAAATCACGTACACAGCCGTACCTACACCCACACAATCACCCAAGTGTATATTTTATGTCTCTCGACAAAAGTACCTACTTTTTTAGTTTTTTTTAGCGATCACAATGGTACGGACACGTGACAAGATCTTCAGGGCTTGCCAAGACTGTAATGCAGGGAACAGTACAAGGAGGAAGGACGAGAGGAAGACAGAAAAAGAGATGACAGGACAACCCACGAAATGGATGAGGCTGGGTGCAATGGAAGGAGCTGGTTGCCAGGTCATCTGTGGCGCCCCAACGGTCTACCAGACTATGGGACAGATAGATAGATAGAAATGATTACCGACCAGCTTGACGATATTGTGATTGCTGCTATTGTTATTTCCACTGTGTATGTCTTTTGCGTAGTGACCTGGTGAATGCAGTTGTGCTAAAACTTATTTGTGCGTTGTATTACGAGCGTATGTGTGTATTTTAGAAACAGATTTACTTCTATGATGTGTTATTCATTTATTTATTTATTCAATTTAAACGTCCGTATAGAGCTAGTAAGCCATGACAGACGAGGGGAAATATCGAGTACTCCTTGCAGTTGGTAATCAAAAAGAGCTAGAGAGAAAAGTAATAAAAAAGAAAAAAGAATAAAACTAAAAATTAAAATAACAATTTTTAAAAAAGGGAAAAAAATAAAATGACAAAAATAAATGTTTAACTATTGAAGGCCAATAGGAGGCTGATTATGTCTAAGAAAACTAAAAAGAAAAGAGGAAACAAGGGAAGCTGTAAAACAGCTAGACGTTTCTGTTGTTGAATCTTTTCCTAGCTTCCATGTAGTCAAAGATTTTCTTTATATTTGGTAAAGCTGTAATACTGAACTTCTAATCTTGGTAGTTTTTTAAAGATTTATTTCAGTATGGCCTCTATCTCAGATTGAAAGTTTCTACATTGAAACAAATAGTGCCTAAGAGTTTCTGGAGAGTTACCACAAGAACATAGAGGTGAATCTCTACGACCTGTTCTTGATACAATGTAGTTAAAATGTATATGTCCAGTTTGACGCCAGCAGAGTCTTTTTTTATTTGTATTACTCAATGATCGATAAGTTTTGATGTTATCAAATCTGGTTGAGAAAGTGGGGGATGGAAGTTTGTAAGCTTATTTCTAGATTCTTCTCAAAATGTTTCCCACCCTTAACTAATTATTTGTTTGCTAAATGATTTTATCTGCGAAAGATTTGGGATGTAGTCTTTATCTATTATTTCCCTTTCTGCTTTCCTATTTCCTCTAATATCTGTTTGGCCTGGTTTCCAAATCACTGTTATTTCTTTATTGTTTTCTAAGAGGTAGTTATCTATTTTTAGCCGAGGTTTCTCAATATTTCTAACTCGACCCCTTTTTCTTGACTGAAGCAGTTCTAGGTTCGATAGACAATCAGTAAATAGAAAACCATTTTTTCCAGGGCAATTCCTTAGCTGAATCTATGGATAATGTAATTCCCCCACCATTCTGCATCAAATATAGTGTAATCTCGATGTAATTTGAAGTTCATATCTTTATAATTATTTTTAAAAGACCAAGTGGCTCCACATCATATTCTCTTGTCTGAATGTGCCCCATCTATATAGCAGACCTAGCTGTTAAAAGACATTGACTGTATAATAGTGTTATGGAGTTCTTTTGCTTCCTCGTTTGTGTTTTTGATCATTGTTTAGTATCAGAGATCCATGTGTATGTGTATAAGGGTGTGTGTTGGTGGGTGTTATTGGTATGTTTTGCGGTGTAGCTTATGTGTACATCATTTTAAATGGTAAGCAAATTTATATATATATAGCTGTGATCATTTGTTCATGCACATGTATGGGTGAGTGTTGTTAGTTAGGTAAGGATTGTAGTGTTGTTCATGTGTACTCTATGTAGTGTGTTGGTCAGGTGTTGACATGCGTGTGTCGAAATGTTGTGGGTGCGTATATGTGTGTGACACTGTTTATGAAAGTACAGCTCTTTCATAGCAGGTAGTTTTATCCGCACTCTGGAATTAGCTGTCGAAACGGCACGAGCTCAACCGTTGAGTCCCGAATCTCTAATATAGTTACACTCTATTATCCCAAATATCGTGCACTCTTCTTAATAATGGTCTTAAAACTGGTAAAATCCAGATCTCTCTCTATACACACACACACACACACACACACACACACACACACACACACACACATATATATATATATATATATATATATATATATATATATATATGTGTGTGTGTGTGTATATGAAAGAATGAATACATGCCAGCAGGAACAGTACAAGGGTCGGCTGAAAAGTTCATAATCTGTCCAAGATATTCTCATGGAATGTGACCAAATGAGGTTTATTTTTCAACATAGTCCCTTTCGGTCGACACGCTTCTTCTATGGGTATTGCAGTGCTTGGATCCCATTGATGAAGAAGCTTTCATCCTGTTAGAAAAAAATATCCTCAACAGCAAATATGACGTCAGTATCAATGCGTCACTGGTTCGCAGCCAAGTGATTTTTCATATTTCGGAACAGATGAGGTCAAATCAGGAAAAAAAGGCAAGTGATTAACTAATTCAAAGCCACAGTCACACACAGCAACCATTGAAATCAAGGACGTGTGTTTTGAAGCAATGTCCTGGTGAAACAAGACGACTTTCGTCACTCTTCCTGGGCCTTTGGTCTTGATAGCCTTTCGTAACTTCCCCAGCATGTTGGCATATTACTCTCCATTGATGGTGTGGCCTTTTTGAAGATAGTGTAGTGACCTACATTCCGCGGGCTCACATTCATTCTCTGTGCGTGATTTGGCTCAGCTCAGCCAATCAGCGCCAGGAGAAGAGGATGTATCCCTACGCGTTCTGAGGGAGAAATAGCCAGCGAAGATTTGAGGAATCTCACGGGACTTGCAGCTTGACCATGCTAAGGTAAACGCCACTTGTTCTTTTGCTCCGTAAGCACAAACAATATGTAACGACACAACAATTTTACTACGGACCTGGCCAAACGCCTCAGCCAGTCGACCGTATTTTCTCTTGTAATATTAATTGAATTATTTCATTATTCTTGGCATGCCAGCTTAATTCACTTCTTAACCTTTGTTAATAAATAATGTAAAAACAAGCTAAAGTCGTTGTCGATATTCCTATCATATCTTTCTACCAAAGATGGTTCCTCGTGGCAACATTACAGCTCTCTAAATATAACTCTCTCCTAAATTGGTAACCCTCGACGATTAAGTATGAAAACGTAGCCTATTTGAATTCGCCATTCGTTTTAATGGCTATGTGGAGTGGCTTAACATTTGGAATGTTCGAATCGGGTAGCTAGACTCACTTAGCGTAAGTCCATAAAATTCATAATATTCCATTTGTTGAAGCACGCGGCCTGCGCACTGTTTCTGTCATAACTTTCATGGTAACACTAGTAACTCACGCATACAGACGAACACAAAAATACAACACAAAAGAAAGAGTTTTTTCGACGACTAACAAAAAATTTCTCTTTTGGATTGAAAATTATGCGATGTCTTCTATCCGGTTGAGGTGGCTTGGTATATTTCAATTAGTTGATAAAATTAGTACGGTAACCACCGACTAAGAACAACTTACCTTGCAAGCATAGTTTGTTAAAAAAAAAAAAAAAAAAAGGATTTCTCTGGATATAGAATTTTGCTTTCAACCTTCTGTTAAAATTACAAATGGAGACTTAAAAATGTTGTTTTCCCGCGTACAGCTTGTCCTCTTCAATCCCAGCCATCTGATTGGCTGCATCGTGCCACATGACGGCTTCTTCATCACAGGCACATTTTTCAATCGGCCATCTTGGGATTTTCTTACCATGGAAAATGATTATTTTTATTGTTCAAATTTTCTTTAGAATATTTTTTAAAAGAAAAAATTAGCAGTATTTCAAAAACTTTTCGCCACGAGCATATTTCAAAACAGCTACCACCAAGTACCAGCCATGAGCAGCAACACATGGCTAACTATTAACCAACATCAGGGAACGGCTTGTAACTTTACCGACGCAACCACCATACCTTCTGTCTCGTTACCACAAGGACTCGAGAAATTAAGACATTAGTTTTCTCACCATTATGGCGTCAGACGTTGCTGCCATGTTGGTGACACTAGGTTCTTCAACGCTCGACTTCTACTCTACAGAAGATTCATTGTGACTTTGCGTTAACAACAACAACAACTCTACTAGCTCCCTAGTAAGAGCGTTCCCAAAGAAAAAAGAAGCCAACTTTTTGTTAAAAGAAAAGAAACAATTCTTTCTTTCTTCCTTTTTTTTTCAGGCATTTATTTTGGATATTTATTTTTTTTTAAACTGTATTATATGAAAATTCATTTCTCTCTATCATTGTATATGTGACCGCACGCACACATTTTCTTTGCTGTATTACATGCCTGCATATATATATACACACCAACATGTTGTTATCTATAGTAGGTGATCTTCAAGCGTCGTAATATTCTGCGAGATCCCTTTTCACCTTCTGGAGGTACCAAAACATGCTATCGACACTTGCAGCTTAGTTCACCTGCACCGCAACACGAGAATGCTAATTGCAGTTGAACTCAAACAGTTTCGCATCTCGTTGCACATTCATCGTCCATAACAACCTCTATCTTGTTATCTTACCCAACTCACCGGGAAAACAACAAATAGAACTGGACTTGTCAGCTTTTCCACCACTTCTGTGGATTCGCCCGAATTATGGAACTGCAACCCACCTACAGATTCAACTTGCTTTTTTTTCTTTTCAAAGCAACCAGCCATTTTTTCCTGGCTCCCTAGCACATTCGGCAATACATCTGGGAGGCCAACATTTTCTCGCCTACCCATCATCTTCTTGCCAGCACTGGTAAACTACCATAATAGCTTCGTCCACAGCTACTAGTACAACACTTACCATTAACATTTAATGCAAGAACAGCAACTTCGCCCATGTCAGACTTTTCTGTTTTATGTTAGACCTTTGGTGGTCACGTATAAACTACAAAACAGCTAGTCATTTGACAGCGGCTCAACACGGCCCGTAGCGCCTCATTTTTTTTCTTGCATGCATCTTTCTGCTCAATTATTTTTTCACTGATGTGCTCTTTCAGCATTTGTTCTTGCTGATTCAATAATCTGTATCGACTTCCGTCTAGAAGGGGGGGTGTAAACTGTACCTTGTGGGTCCTTGGCTTCATCGTTAACGATTTTCGGCTAAAAATCTGCTCGGGGGTGATGTAATGACCTACATTCCACGGGCTCACATACATTCTCTGTGTGTGATTTGGCTCAGCTCAGCCAATCAGCGCCAGGAGAAGAGGATGTATCCCTACGCGTTCTGAGGGAGAAATAGCCAGCGAAGATTTGAGGAATCTCACGGGACTTGCAGCTTGACCATGCTAAGGTAAACACCACTTGTTCTTTTGCTCCGTAAGCACAAACAATATGTAACGACACAACAATTTTACTACGGACCTGGCCAAACGCCTCAGCCAGTCGACCGTATTTTCTCTTGTAATATTAATTGAATTATTTCATTATTCTTGGCATGCCAGCTTAATTCACTTCTTAACCTTTGTTAATAAATAATGTAAAAACAAGCTAAAGTCGTCGTCGATATTCCTATCATATCTTTCTACCAAAGTAATGGCAACATTACAGCTCTCTAAATATAACTCTCTGCTAAAATAGTAAATAAATACAATGCCTTTTGCATCCCAAAAAACTGATGCCATCACTTTCCTTCTTTGGAGGTGTGTTTCCATTGAATAGATTGTTTCTTTGCTACTAGCTCAAAGTGATGAACCCAACACTCATTCTGGGTTATGAAACGTTCAAGGAAGCTAACTAAATCTACCTCAAACATTGCGAGATTTTCCCGTGATGTGATCAGCCTGGTGCACTTTTGATTAGGTGTCAGAAGACGTGGCACTCACCAAGCAGAAACCTTCGTCATGCCAAGTTCATTGTGCAGAATATTCTCAAATCTCTCACGTGATATGCTAATAATATTGGCTATTTGATGTATAGTCAATCGTCTGTCATCCATCACCACGTGGTGAACATGATCAAAGTTTTCTTCAGTAGTGGCAGTTGCAGGACATTCAGACCTTGAGTCATCTTTAAGACTCTCCTTTCCCTTCCTAAATTCAGCTGCCCACTTTTGCACTGTTGATAAAGCTGGAGCATCATTCCCTAATATAGCAACAATGTCATTTATTTTTGAAGTCTTCTTTAAACAATCAGATGCCAGTTTACCTGGAAGGAAACAATGTCGTTATTAATAAGAAGAGTTGAAATTAATGCATGCAAGATTTCACAGCTCTAGTATCATTCCTTCATAGTCGGCCTATCAACTTTTCAGCCTACGCTCGTAAATGGTCATTAACCATGGGAGCGGCCACTGGCGTCACAGGAGAGGAGCAGTCGTTGCAGCCTTTTACTCGTAGTGGCTTATCACCTCATGAAACCGAGATCAAAAGTGACCTGCTGAGCCATCGTGTCTAGGATAGACTTTAACTCGGAGGTTTTAGCAACATTGAACATAATAACTAGAAAGCTGCTGGCTGACAGTATGTCTTTATATATTTGTTTGCTTTTGTTTTGGTGGGGTGGGGTGGTTTCGTTGTCGGTAAAATATATAGCACCATGGGGGACTTAACCATGGAAATCTTTTGTACATTTTCAGGAATTCATATCGTTTCTAAAATATAAATATATTTTGCATCAATATTATTCACTCGGATTACATTTCATATATTAAACTGCATGGATATTGATGCTACTTTCTCTCTCTCTCTATCTCTCTCTCTCTCTCTCTATATATATATATATATATATATATATATATATATATATATCCTCTCTCACTCACTCTCTCACTTTCTGTTTCTATCCATCCCCTCCCCTTCCTCATCTCTCACTCTCTATCTCTCATTCGTTCTCTATACCCTCTCTCACCTTGCACTCTCCCTCTTTCTCTCTCTCCCCCTCTCTTTTATTTTCTATTTCTCTCTCCCTCCTCTTTTACTCTCTCTATCTATCTATCTATCTATCTATCTCAATCTTACACTCTCTATCTTGTTGTTCATACAATACAACTGCAGTTGTTCATCCTTGTGTAGATTACATTGTCTGCGTTTATTTATTTATATCTGCTGCTGTAGAATGGGTATTTTGTCGCATTATTGCTGATCTACTAATTATCTAATTCAGTGTGGAAAGCCTATTATATATATATATATATATATATATATATATATATATATATATATATATATATATATATATGTGTGTGTGTATGTATGTATGTATGTATGTATGTATGTATGTATGTATGTATGTATGTATATATATATATATATATATATATAGAGAGAGAGAGAGAGAGAGAGGGGGAGAGAGAGATAGAGAGTGTGTGTGTGTGTGTGTGTGTGTGTGTGTGTGTGTGTGTGTGTGTGTGTGTGTGTGTGTGTGTGTGTGTGTGTGTGTGTGTGTGTGTGTGTGTGTGTGTGTGTGTGTGTGTGTGTGTGTGTGTGTGTTTTCCGAATTAAATGTAAATATTGTCCGAATTAATAATGTTGTGTGATCAATTGGGATTGATAAGCTAAGCGTCTGTCGTAGGAAGAAAGCGATTTTCTATAAGTTTTATGTGAGGATAAATAGTGATAGAAGCGGTGAATTGGCAGTCGTTAGGATGTCGGATATAATGTTTTACGGTGTTTGTTTCGACTCGCTGCTCCATGAGTTCATCTTTGCCTTTCATCCATTCGAGATCGACAAAAATGTACCAATCTAGTACAGGTGTCGATTCTTCCTCTATATATCTTTCTCACTTTCATCCTCTCACTCTCTATCCTTCTCTGGAAGATATCTGCTGTATTCAGACCTGGAGAAGATTGAGCTCCATTAGGTTTTAAAATGCCTTAGAAACGCCATATATCAATACAGCGCTCCTACGACTCCCTCGGGACTTACGGGAACATGTATGCATGAAAATAGTCATGGATAGTACAATGGGCTAGCAGTTTTCGTGGTTTTAAATATTGTTTTTTTAACATACGCGATCAGAAAATACTTCTTTTTGTTTTTTGGGTTTTTTTTATATTCATAAAAGCTATAAAGCTTTTAACGTCCTTTTCAGTATGTAACCATTTCACGTTTACGCAAGGAAGAAAACTTGAATGCCTACGGTATCATTATTTTCCTTAGTCTTTCTGCCTCCCGAATAATTTGTGATTCCTCTTCCAAAACATTGATGTACATGGGCACTTGTATGTAAAGGGCTTGAGCATACACGTTTTCTTTTTATATAACACGGGAAGATGGGAAACCAATTAAGATGCTGAACCATTGTATATACTTTTTTCCTACAAGCTATATCTAGTAGAGAGGGCGACAAATTATTGGCAGAGGCATTAGAACGTTAGATTAATGTTTTACTGTATTCGTTCCGGCCCGCTTTGCTCTAAGTTCAAATGCCGTAGAGGTTAACTTTGATTTTCATCCTCTCAAGGTAAATAATAGCAAAATTACCAATCTATTACTGGGGTCAATTCTTCCTCTATATCTCTTTCTCATTTCTTCGCTATCACTCGCTCTTCTTCTCTTGAAGTTATGTTCAGATCTAGAGAGGGGATGGTCTCCGCCAGGTTTTAAAAATGCCAATGAAAAGTCGCATGTCACCTACTGCTGCCAGGATTTACAGGTTACTAAATAAAATATTTAGTATAGGCAGAAGAAATCGCTTCACCCTTCTTCGGTCACTCGTGCAGCTGTGTCGTACGTTGAAGTAATATATTCATGTATGTTTTCGTCGTGCTGGGGGGGGGGGGACCAATGATAAACAGGTACTACATCTTTAAAAGGGAGAAGTCATACTCGATAAATAGCTATAGACTCGCGCACAAGGCTTGGATAAATCTAAATTGTTTCGATGCGAGATGGATGAACAATATTATGGCTATAAATCAAAGCGTAAACTTTGTCACACACTGTGTCACGCCGAATCTCAATAATAATTACTTTAATGGTACATCTTTCTAAGGAATATTCAGCCACTTACACTGTAGTATAAAATCAAATGCACCGCAATTCATAGTATCATTTATGTAACACACTGTGGCATGCCGAATTTCCCTATGGGATGCTCAGTAATTTCAAGAGCATGCTCTTTCGTTGATGGAAGAACTAAAGCCTTTATTGTCAAAACTGACGGTGTTTCATTTCATGGGTTATAAATCCGTAATATATTATGCAGCGTCAATGGGCCAGTCAAGTTGATGACTGGCTTACTAAAGTACAGAAACTTTACTCCCGTTCTTTGTGTCTGCTTTCAACTCCCGGTGGAATTGATTTAATATTTCGTTATTGTCTGTAAATATTACACTCAATAGCAAACACAATATGTAAAGAGGAATCATTATGTTATTACTCTGCAACATATAAAGACAAATGATTATATGTTACTATATAATAAATATAGAATAATTAAAGCATTATATAATACGTATTTAAGCTAGAAAACAGCGTATATTAGAAGATTTAAGGTCGATATACCTACAATTTCGAATTAGAAACCGTGTCTATAAAACGAATGAAAGTTAAACACATTTATTCTTTTGTATAGAGAAAACCATAAGAGACTGTGTTTTTATCGCATTTCGGATGTTTTTGTCTCCTCATCAGAAGATAATATTCTCTACGATTCTGCCTACAAAGGACCTTACGTTAGCAACATCAGGCAGGGTGATATAGCTGAAATGGGCAATCAACTTTATATGTGGTGCACACGTTTGGCAACGTAATTAATTAAATAATAAATATTTATGCTAAAGCACAGCGCATGATCGAAGCTTTAAAGTGAATTTCTTGTAGACATAAGTAATTCACCTTAAAGCTTCTTTGTTTTTAATTAGAAACTTTCACTGTAAAACAAATGAATTGTACAAAGCTTTCCATTATTTCTCCGCGCATACAAATAAAGACATAAGAGATTACCTTTATACAGTTGGGAGATGATTGCCTTCTTGACAGAAGATAACTACACTTATGATCCTGTCTACAAAGAAATCTTAGTACGGCAACGCTATATATTGGTTTCGAGATCATGAAGTTTGATCCTCCACCTTCTATTTGACTCAAGCGTTGTAGAGGAAATTGTGTCGAAGCCAATCGGCTAGACTTTACCTGAGGATATAGTAGAAAACACTTCACTAAGGCTCTATGCAGTTGTATTGAAACCACGTAGATGCAAAACTCTCTTCTTAATCACACAGCCATGACTGCACCACATATTCACACATAAACACAAACACAAAGGAACACGCACGCACATACACACACGCGCACGCACACGCACTACACACATATATATATATAGCCATGTATATATTATATATATATATATATATATATATATATATATATATATATATATATATATCCATGTATATATTTATATATGTGTGTGTCTGTATATATATGCATATATAAAATACAATACAATGCATGTATGTGTGTGTGTGTGTGTGTGTGTGTGTGTGTGTGTGTGTGTGTGTGTGTGTGTGTGTGTGTGTGTGTGTGTGTGTGTGTGTGTGTGTGTGTTGTGTGTGTGTGTGTGTGTGTGTGTGTGTACATATATGTGTGTGTTTTCATACATACATACATACCTCTCTGCGCAAAACAGGTCATCGGAACTCTCTGCGCAAAACAAAACAGTGGCTCACAATGTGCTGTGCTGTGCCTGTCCTAACACCAACGTTTGGAATACTCAAATGGACGATAGACGAAATCCGAGCAGTTGATGTTGAAACTCGAAAAATACTAAACAACACCGGAAACTTCCACATCAACAGTGACATAGACCGCCTTTACTTGAAACGTAAGCAGGGAGGCAGAGGCCTAACATCAGTCCAGACAAAATTTGTCGCATCATATCTCTCCGACAACATCTACGAACCTCGAAGCGTAGGAGCCCGTTTCTAGCGCAAGTCTATCTGCATGAAACAGATAAGATCATGAGAGTTGGGAAGGAACTCCTCGAGAGATATTCCCTGTGTGATAATCAAAAACCCACTCCAAGGGAAGTCACTCAGCAGTATCGCAGTGAATTCATGGATGAAAAACTGCATGCTTATCAGCAAAAAATCATGCATGGATATGTTGCCAGGAAGCTCCAGAGTGAGAGTAATATAGATAAGGAAAGTAGTCTATCTTAGACCAACAACCGCTATATTGGCTCCCACTTTGAAGGATACGCTTTTGCAATCCAAGAACAGGAGATTAACACGAAATACCTGATTCAGAAAAGAGATAGGGATGCAGGCAAAACACCTAGATGTGATAACAAGTGCAGACTCTGCAGAACTAACATCGAGGATATCACCCATGTCATCAACAGTTGTCCAAAGATGTCATCGCGGTACTATCTACCTATGAGGCATGATGTAGTGGCCAAAACACTGTACAATGCAGTTCGTAAAAAAAGATAGCCCCGATAATAAACACATTAAAAGCTACATCTATGTACATAATATGAAAGAGTACTGGTGGAATGTTCCAGTACAAACCCCAATAAAATGCAGGGATAACAGACCAGATATTATGATATAGGACAGGGAAAAGAAAGCATGCACAGTAGTGGAAATTAGCTGCCCAGCAGATGCCAATATAATATCAAAGATTAGCGAAAAGGAGAATATCTATGCAGAACTGATTAGAAATCTGCAGATACTCCACCCTGATTACACCTTCAGATTTATGCCTGTGATTATTGGGGCACTGAGGTATGTTAGTAACTGCCTCAATACAAATCTTGAGAAGCTTGGCTTCACAGAAACAGAAATAACACAACTAGTTAGGAAATTACAAGTACAATCCATTAATGGAACAGTAAAAATATGTAAAACATTCCAAAAATTTTGCATCTAATAACTGCATATACACATGTACAGATACAAAGCACATACAACTCAAAACATAAACATCCACACATACAATAACATCCATATCTACACATGCATGCATACATAATCTACCTAGTTGATGTTGTGTAAATTCCAATGAGACAGTCTTATGTCTATGTTAGAAACCGACTCTCTCTCTATTGGGAAAAAATTTGTGAAATTATAAAACCAGAAGAACATACATGGTGGCTGCCAACTCGTTTTCGAGTACGGCCACTACTTTATATCCATGTAAGAGAACCCCTACCGATGCGCTGAACGAGTGTGGCTTTTTAGTCCAGCCAGCGACTTGAAAACTCTGCTACAAACACTACACTTGTGACAATTATTGACACCTAGTGCTGGGCCCATGGTACCATGTGACCCAAGGTGTCGTGTGAGATCACTACTCGACCTGCATACCCTTCCACAAACATCACATGTCGTCGTCTGATGAACACTTATAGTTCCACAGGTGCCTGCTTCCTTGTTCTTATGCACTCTCAGGTGACTCTTTAGACCTGCCATGCTCAGACAAACCCTGTTACAGGTCTCACATGTCAGGTCAGGCCGTCTGTCAGTGCCTTCGGGAAGGCCAACATGGATTCCTTTCCGGACATCTCTTTTTAGTGTCGCGTGCCTTCTTCTTGTTTCCTCAAATAGACTCTTGCCACTAGCCACTGCTTTCCTCCAATGCCATCGGTCGCTAGCGCATGCTTCCCAGTGCTCACAAGGGATGTTACTTTTCTTGAGCGCCCTCTTGATGCAGTCTTTAAAACGCATCTTGGGTTTGCTCGCGTTCTTTTTTCCCATTTGGAGCTCGCCATAAAGCAGCTGCTTCGGCATTCGCTTGTCATTCATCCTTACAAGATGGCCTGTCCAGCGCAGCCGATGTTTCAAAATCAAGGACTCGACACTATCACAGCTACTTCTGTCCAGAACCTCGACGTCACTGACAAACATTTGCCAAGTTATGCCGAGGATCCGACGTAAGCAGTACTGGTGGAACCTCTCAAGTCGCTTCATCTGTCTACGGTAGACCACCCACGTCTCACAAGCATAAAGAAGTGCCGCGAGCACACACGCATGATACACTTTGAGCTTTGTCTTTACCGAAATTCCGTGTTGAGACCAGAGAGGCTTGTTCAGTTTTCCAAAAGCATCACTGGCGTTCTGTATCCTGTTTGATATTTCCCCATCAAGATCGCAGGACATACTCAGAGTGCTTCCAAAATATACAAAACTGTCAACTACCCTTAGCCGTTCACCATAAACCAAGATGTTGGGCTCACAACATGACTTCCCAGGGGCTGGTTGGTACATGGCTACTGTCTTTTTCAGACTTATGGTAAGTCCCAATGCAGTACACGCATTAGAAAATGCATCCATGAGATGCTGCATATCAATCTCAGTGTGCGCTACCAAGTCACAGTCATCTGCATAAAGCAAATTCCTGATTAGTGACAAGTGAACCTTTGACTTAGCATTGAACCTCCTGATATTAAACAGCTTTCCAGTTGATCGATAGCGAACATATATACCATGATTGCAGTTCCCGAAGGCCTGTTCGAAGACAATGGAGAAGTACAAAGCAAAGAGCGTTGGAGCTGGAATGTCACTCTATTTGACTCCATTCTCGACCGTCACCGGCTCAGAGAGCTTTCCACCAACATTTACCCATGCCTTCATGTCATAATGGAACAAACGCAAAATGGAAACAAACTTCTCATGGCACCCAAGATATCCCATAAAGCCTTTCTGTTGACCGTGTCAAACGCCTGGGCAAGCATGGGGTCGGAAAGTGCAATGGCAATGGACTCTTATTATTGCAAATGTACACTGAGCTGGAATTGTTCATTGGCAGCACTATGTTCCAACAGAAGGACAAATACAAGACAACATGGATGCATCCTGGATCGAAACAGTGGCACCTGATTGATTATGTCCTTGTGAGGCGGCGGGATGTACAGGATCAGTGCAGTGTTCGTGTGATGCGTGGGGCAGAATGTTGGACCGACCATCGTCTGGTGAGAGCAATAGCAAGATGTGTAGTTCGGAAAAGGGAGAAACGGCGAGGGGTATCACTTCCGAAACGGCTGAATGTTGCCCGTCTGAAGGATCCTGAAGTCAGAGAAAATATGGTTAAAAAGATGGATGCGTTAGAATGCGGAAATGACTGGACTTCCTTTAAGGAGGTAGTTTATAGGGCATGTGCTGATGTTGTTGGATTCACAGATAAGAAGCATCAGCATTGGTTTGACCAAAATGACAAGCTTATACACAAGCTTTTGGAGGAGAAATATATGCTCCACTCCGTATTGCTTGGTAGTGATTTAAGCACCAATCGGCAGAAGGCAATCGCTGATAAGCTGAAGTTCGTAAAAGCTGATGTGCAACGAAAACTGCGTGACGTGAAATGAAGAATAAGTGGTGGAATGACAAAGCCGATGAAATACAACTTGCGTCGGATGTGAAGGACGTTAAGACAATGTATAATCTTCTTCGTGAAGTGTATGGACCACCTATATCACCAGTTGAGCCTCTTAGGACAAAGGATGGCAATCAGCTCCTTAGAGATCCCAATGATATCCTGTTGAGATGGCGGGAACACTTTGACGAGCTTCTCAATAGGGATTCAGAGGTTGACGAAGAGTTTATCAGGTCCATACCTGATAAGCCAGTAAGGGAAATCCTTGCTGAGCCTCCAACGATCGAGGAGGTTAAACGTGCTGTCTGGAAATTCAATGGTGGGAAGTCGCCTGGATTGGATGGGCTGTATGCTGAGATCTTGAAGCACGGTAGAGAGAATCTCTTGCACCGACTTCATTCTTTGGTTCTGGATGCCTGGAACAACAATCAGGTTCCCGATGACTGGAAGGATTCTGTGATGGTTGTTTTGTACAAGGGAAAGGGAGACAGGGATGACTGCGGAAACTATCGTGGGATATCACTGTAGTCTGTTGTCGGCAAAGTTCTCTGTAGAATTCTGTTGGACCGTCTATTGCTCCACATTGTTGATGAAGCTCTACCAGAGTCGCAATCGGGCTTTCGGGCTGGGCGTGGCACTGTGGACATGATCTTTACAGCCAGACAACTGCAGGAAAAGTGTGTTGAGCAGAATGTGGATCTCTACCAGGTGTTTGTTGATCTGACAAAGGCGTTTGACACGGTCAACAGAAAGGCATCATTGGGAAAAAATTTGTGAAATTATAAAACCAGAAGAACATACATACATACATACATACATACATACATACACACACATACATACATACATACATACACACACATACATACATACATACATACATACATACATACATACATACATACATACATACATACATACATACATACATACATACATACATGTATATCGGAAATGAAATACCTTTTAGTTGCTAATTATATTTGACCATGTGAGAGAGAGAAAAACAATACCTTTTATACCTAATAGCGTTTAATACTCACCACTCTACTCCACGTTCTGTTCTTTCTTTTAATTTGCTTTTGAGAAAAAAAAAAGGGGGGGGGGGTAGTAAATATTAAACGATTCCAAGTATTTCGTTTGTTCCATCTTCTCTTTTTTTTTGTGTGTGAAACTTATAAAGTGAAAACATCAGAATATAATTCAATGAAAAAATTATAAAAATAAATATATATTTCTTGGGAATTACTGTTTTTTTTTATTTGTTTGTCTTTAACAGTTAACGGTTTCTAATTCCGTTTGATAGTCCTATACATTTGTGTACATTATTCTAAATTAGTAGTAAAGGTGGGGAAGAAGAATAAAAAAAAGCTGCTCAGTTCTTAACATTAAATATTGAAAGAATGCCATTAGTTCATATTTGTCGGCTGCATGATGAATTAAGAAAACATTGCATCGTTTATTGCGTTTTTGTGTCGGTTGTTGTTTTTTCGTTTTTGGTTTTTTTTTTAATGATATTATGGTTGATATTATGGTTGTTGATGTTGTTTATGTTGGTGTTGATGTTGTTGATGATATTGTTGTTGGTGTTGTTGCTATGGTATTGGAGATAGTATTTTTCTATTCCTCTGTCTAGTTCTGAGTTCTTGTCTTTCGTATTCTCCTTCTTCATAACTTTATTCATCACCTTCTTCCCATTTCTTCCTGCTTCTCCTTCTTTAATTCCTTCATCCTCTTCCTTTTTCTTATTCCATCACCTTCATCATCATGATTATTCTTCTACTTCAGTTTGTTGTTCGTACTCTTTATGAAGAAGAAGAAGAAGAAGAAGAAGAAGAAGAAGAAGAAGAAGAAGAAGAAGAAGAAGAAGAAGAAGAAGAAGAAGAAGATGATGATGATGATGATGATGATGATGATGATGATGATGGTGGTGGTGGTGGTGGTGGTGGTGGTGGTGGTATTGGTGGTGGTGGTGCTGGTGTTGGTGCTGGGAAACTATCGACCATTGGAGAGAAAGAAAAATATGAAAACCCCCAAAGAGGCAGACGAGACGTTAATAAATAACTTTGAGAAATAAAAAGTCATATTTTGATCTCTCGTTCTGAAAACAAAGTCGAGGTTTCTAAGGGGTATGAGGTGTAGAGAAGGTAAGTGAGAAGAAGGATATAGTTTTTTTTTTTTGTTAGTCGCGTTTTCTGACAACGTAAATAAATATATACTTCAAACGAACTTCATTTCCTATATGTGTGTACGTTACTATGCATGTATGTATATATCATTTATGTATGTATGCATATATATGTATGTATGCCTATATATATATATTTGTATATATATATATATATATATATATATATATATATATATATATATATATATATATATAGTTATATATAGTTATATATATATATATATATATATATATATATATATATATATATATATATATATATATATAGTTATATATAGTTATATATATATATATATATATATATATATATATATATATATATATATATATATATATATATAGTTATATATAGTATATATATATATATATATATATATATATAGTTATATATAGTATATATATATATATATATATATATATATATATATATATATATATATATATATATATATATATATATATATATATATATATATACGAGGTGTGTCAGAAAAGTTCCAGGACTGATATCACAAAAGATTTATTTCAAACCCAAACTTCCCACAAAGGGTTTTCTCCTTCAAAGTGATCCCCATGGCGTATGTAACTGTAACCTTAGCTCTCTGCAGCGATCAAACTTTTTTCTTCATAATTTTATACACATGTCCTCTGTTTCAGGTCGCCAAGCAATGAGCACAGAGCAACGAACAAACTTGAAAACTCTGTCAGAAGCACTGGGATTGCTGCAGCAAGTGTATGGAGATGAGACGATGTCACGCTCACGTGTTTTTGAGTGGTGCAAGAGGTTTAAAGAAGGACGCGAGGACATGGAAGATGACCCCAGGAGCGGAAGGCCCTCAACAACCAGGACTGAGGTCAACGTTGAGCGCTTCAGGCAGATGGTGCGTAGCGATCGTCGGCTGACTGTTCGACTGATGGCAAATGAGCTGGGCATGAATCGGGACAGCGTCTGGAAGATTCTCACTGAAGATTTGGACATGCGGAAAGTCTGCGCGAAGATGGGGCCAAAACTGCTGAACGATGACCAGAAGGGCCGACGCATGCAAGTATGCGTCTTGAAACCGAACCAGACTTGCTAGGGACAGTCATCACCGGTGATGAGTCATGGATCTTCGAGTACGACCCGGAAACCAAACGCCAGAGCCTTCAGTGGAAGAGTCCGTCGTCGCCAAGGCCGAAGAAAGCACGACAGTCGAAGTCCAAAGTCAAGGTCATGTTGATCACATTCTTCGATGTGAGGGGGATCGTCCACTGCGAGTTCTTGCCACCGGACCAGACGATCAACCAACATGTCTACAAAGAGATACTGCAGCGTTTGCTTCGTTCAGTGCGTGAGAAGAGGCGAGAGTTGTGGCAGGACAACTCGTGGCTGCTTCACCATGACAACGCGCCTGCTCTCAATACCCTGAGCATCCGATAGTTCCTGGCCGAGAAGAACATCGCCGTGCTGGAGCAACCTCCCTAACCCCCGACCTGGCTCCGTGTGATTTTTTCCTATTCCCCAAACTCAAGGGGTTCATCAAGGGACCCGTTTTGAAGACGTGGACGACATCAAAAAGGCCGAGACGACGGAACTGCGGAGGATTCCGGAAGAATCCTTCTAGGAGTGCATGCAAGCGTGGCAGAAAAGGATGGAAAAGTGCATTAGACTCCAGGGGGGGGTACTTTAAAGGAGAAAACTCTTAGTGCGAAATTTGGGTTTGAAATAAATCTCTTGTGATATCAGTCCTGGAACTTTTCTGTCACACCTCGTATATATATATATATATATATATATATATATATATATATATATATATAGATAGATATATATATAGATATATAGTATTAAGGTTACCATTTATGGTTATGTATGCAATAAAACCTTTAATGGTAATATATTATATATACAAACCCTAAATAGTGAAAGATAGTCAATAATTACTATCCTATTACCAGTAAGATAAATAGCTCAATGTAATAACATCAGTTGTTTTACAGAGCAGTTATATAGAGATTACAATAATCAAAGTTCAGTTTAAGTCATTTATTTACTTACAATTGTTTCCTCCAAACCGAGGCTTGGATTCTTCGGAGCAACTATTAACTGATCTATAACATACTTGACCTCCTTTTCAACCCAAGAGACATATAAAACATATGCGCATATTTATCAACAGTGGGGTGACATTCATCAAATGATATAGCATGGCAATTTACATATAAAGGTTACAGGATAAAAATAAAATAAAAACAAGAATGAAAATAAAGATAAACATGAAGCGTTGGCAGTCTATGAAGATAAAGCAAGAGGAAAGCTTAGAGTAGTCAGTGTATGAAACAATCTCACGTGTAGCATGCACGCGTGTCTTATTTATGCTACACGTGAGATTGTTTCATACACTGACTACTCTAAGCTTTCCTCTTGCTTTATCTTCATAGACTGCCAACGCTTCATGTTTATCTTTATTTTCATTCTTGTTTTTATTTTATTTTTATCCTGTAACCTTTATATGTAAATTGCCATGCTATATCATTTGATGAATGTCACCCCACTGTTGATCAATATGCGCATATGTTTTATATGTCTCTTGGGTTGAAAAGGAGGTCAAGTATGTTATAGATCAGTTAATAGTTGCTCCGAAGAATCCAAACCTCGGTTTGGAGGAAACAATTGTAAGCAAATAAATGACTTAAACTGAACTTTGATTATTGTAATCTCTCTCTATATATATATATATATATATAACTGAGGTTGTATATTGAATCATATATGAGATGTTCATGTAAATAAACAGTTTTAAGCCTTGCTATGAATCTTAGAAGTGGTGAATTTCACGACTGGTCATTACCAAATAAGAGATACCACTCTAACAGCCGTTTCTAATTTGTTAACCGTCTTCAGAGGGGCTAGCTTCATTTGAATGTTAAAACGAAAATAAGCTAAATGCTTATAGTATTTATTCTTATAGACATCGTCTGATAAAGCTCATCTGCATACAGAGCAAAAAGTTGGCAGTAAATGTAAAGATGTTTATTTACATGAACATTTCGTATAGGATTCAATATACAACCCCAGTCACATATGAATCATGATATGCCAGTTCATTACTACCTCTCATTAATCATAGTCCACCAGCTTTTGCTCTGTATGCAAATGAGCTTCATCAGTCGATATTCATAAGCCTAAATACTATAAGCTTTTAGCTTATTTTCAAATTAGCATCCAAGCAGAGTTATCCCCTCTGAAGAAGGTTAATGAACCAGAACCGGCCGTTAGGGTGCTCTCCTTTAGTTGCACCAAAGACCAGTGGTAAAATTCACCATTTCTAAAATTCCTAATAAGGCTGTAAAGATGTTTATCTACATGAACATTTCGTATATGATACAATATATAATCCCTGTCACGTACCAATCATGCTATGTCAGGTCACTAGATATGGCTGTGAAAGTCGTCTAGGAGACCAGGATAGCCGACACATGCGCACTAGCTCCCATTTTCGACGACTAGCAGATCTTCGCATCTCTTAGTCGGCCGGGAACGAGAGGTGGGGTGGCAGTGCCGTTTAGAAAAGGCCTGGATCTCGAGGTATGGAGGATATTCCTTAACCGGACGAAAGGTTGGTGGTTCGGGACGTGAAAAATAGCGAAGGTGGTGCTTTTAAAATGGTCTCCGCCTACGTTATGACTGGGGCCTGGTGGCCGGATTTCTTTAGACACCTGGAAGACTTTCTGAAAACGTCTCGCCCTTTACTGATAGCGGTGGATTGAAACAGGATCTTAGAAGCACGCTGAGATAGTGTGGGAGTAGCTGATAGCAGCGGGGGATGCAAAAGCCTCAAGTACCTGATCAGCCGGTTCCAACTATCTGACAGGTACCAACTAGATTTCCCGAATGCGCAATTGTGGACCTGGACAAAACGCATAGAGTCATTTAGATCGTATATAGATACATTTTTCGTTATGTCAGCATATAAGGATAATATAGGTTGTCCACATTTCCTATTCAGATCAAAAATTTGCTACTTAAACGAAATATTCTTGCAGACACTCCCTTCCTACGGTCAGCGTGAGTGATCCAGAAAACCAGTGATTGGCCTGTTGATAACATCCAACATATGTTTCCCAACAATATTATCCTCCTTTGCAAAGGAAACTTGTAGAAAAAATATTAAGTCTAAAGGCAGTAAACTGTTTTAAGTAATAAATTGTCAGACATGATCAGGCATATAAATGGATATATCACACAATTTCTTGAAGGAGACATATTTGGTATTAAATTTAGATGAAAACTTTATAGCGATTGATTTAATAATGGAAATACAACGCCGTCTCAAAGAAGACATTTGATCAGCTCCGAAAGAAAATAGTTAATGAGTTTTGTGTAAAATTTTCAGCTGTCCATTCACTCTAGACATATTCTTCTCAATAGCTGCACGAAACTTGAGTATAATATGTTCACACACACACATACATCTTACAAACCAGCAAAACATCAGTCTTTAAAAGACTAAACAGTTTCGCGTTCTGAAGCCTTCATTTTGCAGACGACAAGTTTGCACTTGTTAACGATGTGGGGCGACGTAAGCTAATATGGCTGCCATTTCCGTTTGGAATGTCAGACAATAAATAAGGTGAGTAGGTTTAGTTACATGTATAATTTAGGTTAACTTTACTAACATCGTTTCGACAATTATATTATTCAATTCGGATTAGATAGAGACGGAAAAATGTCTGTAATGGATACGCGAAACATGGCCAGGTACATAGAGTCTTCCCACTTATCAATCTGTTATACGTACATACGTATATGCATACATACATACACACACACACACACATATATATATATATATATATATAATGTGTGTGTTTGTGTGTGCGTATGTGTGTGTGCGTGCATATCTGTGTGTGTATACATTGACATTCTTGTCTTTGGGAATCTCTATTTTTTCTTCATTCTTCATCTTTCATTCTATCTCTTATTCACATGCATATATATATATATATGTGTGTGTGTGTGTGTGTATGTATGTATATATATATATATATATATATATATATATATATATATATATATATGTGTGTGTGTGTGTGTGTGTGTGTGTGTGTATGTATGTATATATATATATATATATACATATATGTATATATATATATATATATATATATATATATATATATATATATATATATATATATATATATATATATATATATATATATATACTAGCAGTGGTACCTGGGGTTGCATGGGATAAGGTGTTTTGGGACGCGGGCCGTCAACAGATATAATCGTGGAAAAACTACATGCCTCGACAATATGTAAAGAAAATAAACCGAATACTCTGATGTAATTAGTATTAGGTATGCTTCTCCTTCCACGTGGAGAAAATCGGCTTGGTGCTTTTGTACTTTAATAAAGTGGCATGAGTCAGCAGGACAGATGTCACCACTTATGTCAGAGGGAAGTCTGCAATGCTTGAGCAAGGCATGACGTGCAATCGGACAGCATGTAGAGCCTTCTCGAATGAGTCCACCGCACCTTAGTAAGTAAACGCAACTGGACAAACGTTTACCAAACTGTGGGTATAATTTAACAAATTTAAAGAGGAATGGTGCAATAAAATGGGCCCCGATGTGTGTGCGCGTTCACTGGCAGCCCTAAACGAAAGGGTCGCCATCAGCTATTTCAAGGGCCCTTAAAAGGGCCGTGTAAGCCGTTAACTGACACTCCAGTAAGGAGGGGTAACCATCAACAATTTCAAGTGGTGGCCCTAAAAAGGGCCATGGGAGCGTTCACTTGTAGCCCTTAATAGTGACTTTGACTACGTTCTATGACATTTGAAGGAGGGTGTTACGGTTGCTTCCACTGGTAGCCTTTAGAATGAATCAGAATGCGTTCGCGGTCCGTTTAACAGCCATACATTGACGCGCCGAGTGCGATGCAGACTGCCAGACATACAGACAGATATTATAAGGGCGCGTTCTGGACGCAAATGGAATTGTGGGAAGTGACGTAATGCAGACAGCCAGATATACAGACAGATATTATAAAGGCGCGACGTTATATGTATGCATCTATCTAAAAAAAGAAAGACTAAGAATTAGAGAGAGAGATCGCTAAATCGCCTAATGCGGTCCCTAGAGCATTGAAAGTTTGAAATTGTTTTTGCTCAGAACACTCCCTGAAACATAAGTATTACATGTGTAAAGTTTGAAAACAGTAGGTTGGGTGCTTCTCGAGTTTTAGGGATTCAAACTCACACACAGACAGACATCCTCAGTTTTATATATATAGACTAGCAGAAAACCGCCCACAGGTATGTGTATATATATATTTATTTATTAGACATACAGAAATGTATATATATTTCTGTGTGTATATATATATATATTACACACACAGAAATGTATATATATTTCTGTGTGTATATATATATATTTCTGTGTGTGTATATATATATTACACACACACAGAAATGTATATATGTTTCTGTAGCACTCCTCAATTCCCCCTCTCTCCCTCCCGCTATCCCCCTCTTGTAGTCTGTCTCTTTCTTTCACTCTCACTCTCTCTCTACGCGTGCGCAAAAAACATTCGCATGCGCGCACGTGTTTTAGCGTCTATTCACTCTCTCTCTTTCCCTCTCTCCGTCCCGCTATCCCCCTCTCGTAATCTGTCTCTTTCTTTCACTCTCACTCTCTACGCGTGCGCAAAAAACATTCGCACGCGCGCACGTGTTTTAGCGTCTATTCACTCTCTCTCTCTCTCTCCCTCTCTCCCTCCCGCTATCCCCCTCTCGTAATCTGTCTCTTTCTTTCACTCTCACTCTCTACGCGTGCGCAAAAAACATTCGCACGCGCGCACGTGTTTCCACTGTCGGACAGACAGACAAACAGAGAAATTGCTGGTTATATATTATAAGGAGATATGAGTGTGTGTATGTATATTGATGAACGTGCGAATGCGTACTCAATACGGAAGTGGAGTTTAAATATTCTTTATTATAGCTAAGTGATGAGTCCTATTTCTCTGGAGTTTCCCTAGTTATGTGAGTACAGGACAGGTGTTCTCACGAGACAGGTGAAACTCCAGAGTAACAAGCTGTGTTTGACTTTACCTTTCCCTTAGACAACATCATTGGCGTTTATATGTAAGACGTGCATGCATGTGCAGCTGCAGAACTTCAATAAAAAGAAAACAATTTCCTTAAGCTAGAGCCTTGGAAATGAGTTTTCCGACCACAGATTGATGTTTTAAGAAATCATGTTGTAATCTAAGGACATCTTTTACTGTTGTTTCTATTAACTCAAATAAGCCCCACTTACTAAGCTTCCCTCGTTGATGTTTACAATTTTACATTATTTTCGGTGTGTGTAACACAGAAATGTTTGCTTTAACATGTCCTACTGGAATAGTTTGAGAACATTTTTATTGCTTTTGCTGTTGGTTTTGTTGGGTTTTTTTATTTGTTTGGGGGAGGGGGGTTCATTTCTTCTTTTTTTTTCCTCGGTTTATTTGATTATTATTTTTATTTTTATTTTAAATTACTGATTTATTTGAATATTTCTGCAGATTGACATGGGGAAGCTTAATTATGTTCTTAACAAATGTTCATGACTGACCATTAAATTGGAATAGCGGGTTGTCAGTTATCCACCTTCAGACATATGATAGATGAAAAGTGATATGCAGATATAAAAAGAAAGGAGGCCATTGAAATACTAATCTTCAGAAGTATAGCTTTTATTAAAACGGAACAAAAACTGGGCAGAAATTTACTTTGTACGTAAGTATATATATATATGTGTGTGTGTGTGTGTGTGTGTGTGTGTGTGTGTGTGTGTGTGTGTACATGCATATAAATATATGTATGTATGTATATACATATAAACCATTCTTTGGGGATTTATATATTCCTGTTGATATGAACCATCCATTAGATTAACACAATACAGTGAAATTTGAATCCAGACAGAGATAACTCTATAAAACCGTCATGTGTTTCTTCTAAAGTCATTTTTATTGTGTAAATTTTGCAATTTCATCAAGAGGGAGAAAGTATGATAGAGACAGAGAGAGAACAAGGGAATGAAAGAGAATAGATTGGGAAGAGGGTGTTTGGTATGTTTTATAATTCTAAACACGTATCTTTAAACTTGGTTCCATGAGACATTATTTTTTAAAGTTGATCTTTGATATTATTTTTATTTTATTAGCACTTACTAAAATCTGGTCATTTAAGATTCGAACATCTAAATTGGTAAAATGGTGTCGGATAGAATGTGTTGTAGTATTCATTACGGATTTCTGTGTTCAGCGCTCTGAATTCAAATTTCACCGAGGTCAACTTTTATTTTTCATCCTTCCAGAGTTAATCAATAAACTACATTGTATTGCGATTGAGAATAAAATGAAACGAGTTGGCCTGTCGTTAGGAGAAAAGCATTGGATAGAATACTTTATGACATTCATTCCAGGTTATCTGGCCTCTGAGTTCAATTTCCTCAAGAGCCAACTTTGCCTACCCTCCTATTGGGGTCGATACAATAAAATAACAGTGGAGAGAATTTGGGGAATTTTTTTGAGGAATTAAAAAAAATGTTTAAGTTGTGTGAAATTGTTTAAAGATTGTTACACGATCTGGCGAGCTCAGGCTAGTGAAATGGATAGGATGAAAACTACTAAGCCCTTGACCTCATTGAAATATGTATCATGGTAAAAATAAACCTGAATACAACTGTATATGGCCTTCGGTGTATTTAATATTCTATAATGCTCCGGCCTCTACCATTTATACATTTCGTTGAACGCTTCATTTTACTTGCATCACAGTTGACCGACTAAAATGTAGATTGCACATCCCTGGTCTGTTAGCTCCATATTAAAATAATTAAATTCTCCTTGGAAGTTGAGTGTCTTGCTGACGCAATAAATACGCGATGGCTTTATCTTCTCTGCCCGAATCAGACAGCACAAAGCAACGGACTGAACTTAAATATCCACTTCAATATATCTACCAAAGCTTACCTGAGGACCGAAGTTATCCATTTAGACTGGCAAAACACGGAAAGTAACATCATCGTTAAAAGACGGACATTTACAGAATCCAACCCGCGGCTATCCATATGTATGGAAACACTTTTGGAAAGAAAATCTCCCCCTGTTACACACAAACTGGCAAAATCAATAGAGGTCCCTCTATGAACGCTATGAACTCTGATCCTATCCCCATCTTCATATAACTCTCTGTATCATTTCCCATTCCATTCTCTTTCATTTAATTCTATATATATGTAGACACATTTGTATCTAAGTTTAGTTCCCTTGTGCAGAATCTCAGGCTATTTTATTGCATTGTATTGCATCTATTTTATTACATTTATTATATGTACATTTTCATTTACTTCTCGTATGACCACAAGTTATCCATTGTTACTTTTATATTTTTTGTCTTGTATAGTTTTATATTTTATACCATTCTGTTTCCTTTATTATATTGTACGTTTCTGGCCATACTTTAATTTAATTCATCTTTAATTTATCTTTCCGTTTCACATTTTTATATTTACCTTAAGTTACTGGGTCAGCTTACAAATGTTAGTTGTTCACGGCACTTACTAATAGTTTCTTATCGGTTAGACACGTCGGCCCGGAGATATCGATCGGTCTCATTGCAGTCTACAGCAAGAAGTGGGGAACATTCCTACTATCCTCACCATGGAAAGTAAATCAAGACAGACCCACACATCTGCCTCAGCTCTAGGGGTCATACAGGGGCCAGTTCGTGTCTC
>OZ024742.1:61824185-61921685 GCA_964016885.1 Eledone cirrhosa
CAAATGCTACGTAAAGCACCCGGCTTGAGCCCCAAAAAATTCGGACCCAAAATATATTGTTATAAGGCTCAAATATTCAAATATTCAACTTTGTATTGTACACTGTATATCCAAAAAAGAAAATGGCTATAAATGGAAGAAGAACCCCCCCCCCCCCCTCCTCCTCTGTATACACTATATAGAACAGCCAAACTCACCAACACCAGAAACTAGATACACCACCCACCCTATCACCTGTGTACACTAAACCACCACCGATCACTACGGCCATCATTACAACCATTATCCCATCACCGCCGCCACCACCCCTTCACTCCTTCACTGCTGCCACCGCTACAGCACCATCGCTACAGTAATACGGTCACATCACCGCCACCACTGTCTCGGTATCGACATCACCACCACCACTGTCTCAGTATCGCTACCGCCGCCAGTCTCCCACTTCTTCTTTTAGCTGGCTGCTGCCACCACATTATAGAATCCCTACTGCTAAAAAAGAGGAAGGCATCAAAATATATAGATAGACTCAAAAGAAAAAAGAAAAAATAAACAACAAAAGCAGCACAGCAACAACAGTAAAAAACGAGAAAAACAGAGAAAAACAAAAACAAAAAAAGAAACCCCCAAAACGTAAAGAAAATAAGAATGAAGAGAGAGGCAGGCGGACGGACAGAGAAGAGGGGGGAAAAAGTAAAACTTAAAAAACAAAAACTAAGTCAGACATTCGAATACTACATTACAATGAAACTTATGCTTATTCATTTTTGGGGCCCTTTCTGCCCGTGTGTTTGTTTGTTTATGTGTGTCCGTATACAGCGTGGTGATAATGCCACACAAGGGCCAAGTGGGATGGCGGATCCACAGATGGCTATGTAAACATACATTCGCCAATCCTCGATAAGAGTGTTTAAATATCGAACATAAACAGTTCGAATAACGGTGAAATGGAGACTAGAACGTCATGTGACAGACTCTCACCCAACAGGTGCCCCCTGGCTCAGCAGCAGGAACCTGACTGTCAACGAAATACTGCTGATGTTGGAGGAAGAAGAAGAAGGAAAGGGGCCAGAACCAACTGGACGAAAGAATTGAATAGAACTGTTATGCAATGCTACCTGAAAAGTAACCCCAAGGAGAGGGGCTACAGGAGACGGATGCATAACATCTGGAACGAGATTGGTTTATTTAAATTAGATGAACAAAAATTGGCCGGGCAGGCTCGGGTAATAAGAACTAATGGGTGGATAAGCGAGCTGGAACTGGAGGAACTGAGCAGAGAGAATGGCTTGGAGATGGCGGGTGTAGTATGCCAGACAAGCGAGCCGGCGGGAAATGAAGGTGAGGAGGTCCTGAGAGCGGAGGAACCACCCGAAGCAGACAATGATCTGAATACTGAGATAAATAATACCTGGAACAGAGATACGGCCACTGAGGAGATGAATGCTGACGGGCTAGGACAAGATTCGGTTGACATCCTAAATTTAGTGGTAGATGAGTTGAACAATGATAGTGGGAGACCTATGAACCTAAGATTTGTAGACAGGAAAAAGTTAAAAGAAACAACAGCTAAGGTAAACAAAGTCATCCCATACCTTGAGGCGAGGAGTCTTCACCAGTGCAACAATATCCTCAAAGCAACAGCAAATACGGTGAGGAAACTACTTGGTATAAAAGCGAGAGGAAACAACAGACAAGAAAGAGCAGAGCCGTGGTGGAAGAAGCGACTGAGTGGGCAAATCGGGGAAATGAGAAATGACATAGGAAAGCTTGAGTCACTACTGAATGGGACACTAAAAAACATAGGCACTAAAAATAGACTGGAAATAAAATACAAAACTAGGAGTAAAAAGCTAAATATTATCATAGAGGAATTGAAGCAACGCATTGTAGCAAAGAGTGCCAAAATCAGGCGATACGAGAACAGAGTCAGTCAGTATAAACAGAACCGCATGTTCGACAACAACCAGAAGATGCTGTTTGGACAGCTTGAGGGGAAAGAAAGAGGCACCGACTTGATCCCTGGGGCGGAACAAGCTAAAACATTCTGGAGAGGAATATGGGAGCAGGATGTTAGACACAATGCCCAGGCAGGGTGGATTGAGACAGTACAGAGGGAGATCGGTGAGCAGGCACAGCAACAGACTGATTTGAGTATCACAGTTGAAACTCTTAAGGGGCAAGCCAAAAAACTAACCAACTGGAAATCACCAGGCCCAGATGGTGTGCAGGGGTATTGGATTAAACATTTAACATCCCTCCACCCGAAGCTGACGGCCATGTTCAATGACTGCTTGGTGTCGGGTGAGGTGCCAGAGTGGTTGACAAAAGGTACCACAGTTCTGATAATGAAAGACCGAATCAAGGGTAATGATGTTACCAACTATAGACCTATCACATGTCTGCCCGTAATGTGGAAACTGTTGACGAGCATTGTGTCTGAGGAAATCTACCATCACCTCCACACAAACAACTTGTTGCCGGACGAACAGAAAGGATGCCGAAAGAAGTCACGTGGTACAAAGGACCAGTTGCTTATTGATAAGATGGTAATGGGGAATTGCAGGAGGAGACACACTGATCTTGCCATGGGATGGATAGACTACAGAAAGGCATTTGACATGGTGCCTCATTCCTGGATCACCAAAAGCCTGGAGATCTTCAGGGTGGCAGATAACATCAGAGAGTTGCTGGGCAGGAGTATGGGGTCCTGGGAGACAGAGTTGACATCAACTGGAGTATCCTTGGGAAGCGTGAAGATCAAGAGAGGTATCTTCCAGGGAGATAGCCTGTCCCCTCTGTTGTTTGTCCTTGCCCTGATGCCCTTGACCATTATGCTGCGAAAAGTGAGAGCAGGATACAAGTTGGGAAGGGGAGAGCTTACCATCAATCACCTCCTCTTCATGGACGATCTTAAGCTCTTCGGGAAAAGTGAGAAGGAGTTGGATGTGCTTGTTGACACTGTCCGTATTTTCAGCAGTGATATATGTATGCAGTTTGGTATTGGTAAATGTGGAGTCATTGTGATGAGGAGGGGTAGGTTGAGCAGAAGTAACGGGATCCAGATACCAACAGGTGAGATGATAAAGGAAATTGACTCTGAGGAAGGATACAAGTATTTGGGCGTTCTGGAGGCTGATGGCATAAAGAACAAAAAAATGAAGGAATTGTTAAGAACTGAATACATTCGGAGAGTAAGGAGCGTATTGAAGTCACATCTGAACAGCAGAAATGCCATAAGCGCAGTAAATTCCCGAGCTGTGTCTATTATTAGGTACAGTGCGGGAATTCTGAGATGGAATGTTGCTGAACAAAAAGAAATGGATAGGAAGACTAGGAAGCTATTGACTATCTACAACATGTTCCACAAGAGGAGTGATGTCGATAGACTCTACCTAAGGAGATCTGAGGGTGGAAGAGGTCTTATCAGCATAGAGGACTGTGTTCAGATGGAGAAAAACAACCTATACAAATACGTGACCTATAGTAAGGAGCCAATGCTCAGAGCTGTACTGAAGGAGGGGAGAGTAGGCCAGGGGATACCCAAGGAGGAAATAACATCAAGGAGGAAGAGCAGCCTTAAGGGAAAATCCCTTCATAGTACCTTCTTTGAGAAAACTGAATTTAGAGATCCACAGACATGGAACTGGTTGAGAAGAGGAGACCTCAAAAAGGCTACAGAAGGAATGCTAATGGCTGCGCAGGAGCAGGCCCTCAAAACGAAGTGGTTGAAGCACCATATCTACAAGGAGGAGGCTAGCCCACTGTGCAGGATCTGTGGAGAGAGAGAGGAGACTGTGGCTCACATTGTGTCCGAGTGTAAACACCTAGCCCAGACCCACTATAAGGGCTGGAGACACGATGTGATGGGCAGGGTGATCCACTGGCACCTGTGCAAAGTAAACAATCTACCACATTCTGAGAAATGGTATGAGCATAGGCCAGAGGCGGTGATGGAGAACAGTCAGGTGAAGGTGCTGTGGGATTTTAGGATACAGACGGACAAAAAACTGGAACACAATAGACCTGACCTGGTGGTTGTGGACAAAGAAAAAAGATCGTGCCTGATTGTGGATGTGGCCTGCCCGTTCGACACGAGAGTGCAAGAGAAGGAGAGGGAGAAAATTAACCGATACCAGGACCTAAAGTGGGAGGTGAAAAGGATTTGGAACTGCCATGAAGTCAAAGTGATCCCGATTGTCATAGGCGCACTGGGGACTATCTCCAAAGGTTTCCAGGGATGGTTAAAGAAAATCGGCCCCTTCACGCTTTTTGGAACGCTTCAAAAGGCATGCTTGCTTGGAACGGCAAGAACCCTCCGATACGTCCTGAATATCTGAGGCTGCAGGTAGTGGCTTGATATTCAATCCAACGGACTTTCCAGTTAACCAACATCAATGACTGAGATTCAAGGAATAACAATAACAATAATAATAATAATAATAATGTTTTCTTTATTAACCACAAGGGACAGTACAGGACAATACAGGACAGTACAAATGGGCATTTCTGCGTGTAAAAAAAAAACAGAGGATGTAATAAAAATAACAATGAAAAATTCCCCAATATGGGGGAGACTTCCTAGGGACATTTGTGGAGAAAGCCCATTAAAAGACCACAGTGACCCTGACCACCAGGGCAAGTGCCCTCTCCCAGTTTTCCACCTTTAATTTACAGACACATACTCAGAGTAGGTCCATTAATAATAATATTGCTTTCTTTATTAACCACAAGGGTTGACACAAAGTATAACATTAAGGACAACACAGGACAATACAAATGGGCATTTCTGCGTGTAAAAAAAAAAAAAACAGAGTGTGACAAAAGGAAACAGTGAAAAATACCCAATATGGGGGGAGACCTCCGAGGGTTGCTCGTGGTGAAAGCCACAAGAAAAGCCACGGTTACCCTGACCTCTAGGGCAAGTGGTCTCTTCTAGTTTTCCTCCTACAATGCTACAGGCACAGGCTCAGAGTAGACCCATTCACACGGGCCATTCTTGCCTCTCTCTCCTTCCTTTCAACAAACTGGCTGGAGGTCAGCACTTCCCTCTCCACCCTGATTTTCCTCTTCAGGTGAAACCTAAAAAAGTTAATGAGGGCGTCACCGAAGAGCAAAGTACCGGTCCTCAACCCTTTCAGATGTGTCCACCATACAATCTCTTTTACCATGGCCACCAGGCAGATAAAAACTGCCTGCCCTTCTCGGCTAAAGGAAGTCGGCGGGGCAATCTTCACGATGGACTCAGCTGATAACCGGATCCGTTCTACATGTGACAGCAGGTGTTCGGCATAAACCCACAAATCAGCAATGCTCGGACACTGGACGAGTGCGTGCAGGACAGTTTCATCGCCCAGTGCGCATCTCGGACAGGCTCGGCTGACGCACTTCCATTCCTGTAGAGTTTATCCCGAACTGGCAAGGTTCCTCTGTAGCACTGCCAGGCCAGGGATTGCTGGAAGTTCTCCATGGGCCCCGGCCCGAAAGTTCTCCCGAAGAGATTGGCTAGTTGATTTTCATCGACGCCTAGAGTCTCCCCAAGGACGTCGTTGCTCTTTCCTTCCACTAATCCTCTATAGAAATCCAAGGTGGAGTTTCCAGCGATTGTATTGCTCGACTGGTCGAGGGCTCTGAGCGCCTGAAGACATTCTAGTCTCCAAGCGCTTCATCTCGGTCTTCGCTTCACCCAGGACTGCAGCTCCGCCAAGGAGACAAGCTGGGAAAACATGTGTATAGCAAAGGGCGACCACACCTTATCACCGTCGAGGAAGAGGTGGAGATGCCGTAGCCTGAGCGCATGTCTGCGCATCATCAGCCACGGCATGCCCAGCCCTCCGCGTAGCGGGTGTTGACAGCAGATGGACCGCCTGACCATCGGAGCACGAAAGAGCAAACGCTCCCGTGCAGTCAGGCGAGGCTTAGGACAAGTCACGACGGTCAGGAGGTAGTAGATGACGGACGCGATGTACGCATTCACCACCTCCGCTCGACCTCTCCGCCCATTTCTGGGTGAGAGACGCCACCCTGCTCGTCACCTCCTCCCAGTTTTTGTCCGTCTGGAGGTCCGGACCGAACCAGACCCCTACCAATTTAACCGGTCCATCCGTTCAGCGCCCGATGACGCCGTTCAGGTGCCGAGTTGCAGGCCTACTGATTTTTCCTGGTTGATCATTGCTCCTGTCACTACCTCGTATCCTCCAATTGCCTCGATGTGTTTGGTGTTCGACATCACTACGGTGATGTCGTCTGCATAAGCTGACACTATTCTTCCGCATCATAGTTCGCGTGGGATCCCCCTCAATGTCTCCAGTTTGTGCAGTAATGGCTCAAGAGTCAATACGTACAACAAGGATGAGAGAGGATATCCCTGGCGGATCGAGCGCATTATGTTGAACGGTTCCGAAAGGTGACCGTTCGCTCTCACCACAGAGCAGATGTCGCTGTGCATGGCAGCAATCCAGCCTCTGAAGACAGGCCCAAAGCCAGCTGCTCTTAGAACTGCTGCCAGATAACGATGATCGACCCTATCGAAAGCTTTTGACTGATCTAAATTGATCAAAGACCCACCCATGCCAGGTTCCCTAGATACCCTCTCTACGATGTATCGCATGAGGTGGAGGTTTTCGTGGATGGATCTGTCTGGAATGGCGTATGTCTGCGCCTCTCCCACCAGACCACCAGCGACAAGCGCTGACCTCTTTGCTAGCACCTTAGCCAAAATCTTGAAGTCTGTGTTTAGCAGAGTTATGGGCTTGAAATTTTCTATGTTATCCCCCTTGCTCGGATCCTTTCTCAGCAGCGCCACCGCTCCTCGGCTCACAGAGCTGGGAATTCTCCCGTTCTGCTGCCAGTTGCAGTAGACGTCCGCCAAGAGGTCTTCGAACAAGTCTGGCATATGTATGTAAAATTCGTAGGGCAGACCATCCAAACCAGGCGATTTACCCATTGTGCAGCTAGTCATTGCCTCCCGTACTTCAGCAGCTGTTATCGGCCTTTCGCAACCCTCCGCCTCAGTGGCCAACAGCCGCGGCAGTCCGTCGAGGTAGGCACTGAAGTCCATCCCACGATGCGGCTCGCCATTGCCCCCTGAACAGCTGAGCAAAGTGCCGCTGAAAAGCCGCACACATCTGCCCGGGATCGAGTATCATGTGCCCGTCGTGGTTCGCCAAAGACCGGATCGTAGCTTTGTTGCCACGATGCGCCTCCGCCACCCGGGCCCATTGAACGGCTTTTGTCCCCTCGTGTCTGAGAGCACGCACCCTAGCTCTGACAACGCAGCCTTCGTGCTTAGCGTTGAAAAATTGGTCGAGAGCCAATTTTGCCGCAAGCACGTCGGTCGCGATGCCTTTACTAAGCGCCTCGTCTAATTTCTTAACTCGATGTCCTTATGATTTCGTCACTGTGGAGTGGTGCAATGGAGTGTGCTCTGGCTTCTTCTGGTGTAGCGAAGAGCACATCCACAGTGCCATATCTCGACCCCCGGGCTACGTATCTTTTCTGTGCCCAGACGATGCCCATAGCTCTTTGGACCTGTGACTCCGTTGCCCGTTCAACTCGCCGCGATTTTGATCCGATCGTGCGATAACTGACCGAACACAAAAGCTTGTTTCTTATTATCTCAAATGGGTGGGTGAGACTTACCCTGTGTCCGGTCTTTTTAACCAAGACCGTTGCTTGTTTTATTTCTCTGTTAGTGATGTATTCTTGTTCAAAATTGTTTGTCGCTTTAGCGAAAGACGTGTTTGTTTTGATTTGTGTTGACTCATCACTAGTTTTGTCTTTGTTGCCGTCGTTGGTGTTTTTATTTTTTGTTTTTTTCCTCTGTGTTGTTGTTCTTTGAGTTCTTTATGGCTGTTGCTGTTGTTATTGTTGTTATTGGGGTGGTGGTGGTGGTGTTTGATTGTTCTAACATAGAGAGGTTTTCGTTGTAATAATAATAATAATAATAATAATAATAATAATAATAATAATAATAATAATAATAATAAATACCATCATGGCTAGTTAACGGCATTACATTCCTGCTTCCGAAGAATGATGAGACAAACAATCCCAAAAATTACAGACCGATAACTTGCTTGACCACAACGTATAAAATTTTAACATCAGTCCTAACTGAATATACATATGACCACCTGATAACAAATGACCTATTTCCCATTGAGCAGAAAGGGTGTAAACGAGGCTCATATGGCTGTAAGGATCAGCTTTTGGTTAACAAAATGATACTGGAAGATTGTCATAATAGACACAAAAATCTATCAATTGCTTGGATAGATTATAAAAAAGCATTCGATAGTTTGCCACACAGTTGGATTGAAAAATGTTTAGAGATTTTCAAAATATCCCCCGTTGTCAGGAGGTGTGTGTCATTCAGTATGAAGACATGGAAAACGACACTCCTTTTGAATAGTGAAACAAAATCACTGGAAGCTGGAGAAGTTAATATTAATTGTGGAATTTTTCAGGGTGACTCTTTATCACCGCTTTTATTCTGCATCGCACTTATACCATTAAGTAAAATGCTCAATGAAACAAAACATGTATATAAAGTCTATAACAAAACCATTAATCACTTGTTCTACATGGATGACCTGAAACTATTTGCAAAAAATTATGAACAATTGCAAGGGCTATTATCCACTGTGGAGCAGTTCAGTGATGACATTAAAATGGAGTTTGGACTAGATAAATGCGCCAAAGCAACGTTCACCAGAGGAAAGCTGCTGAAGAGTTCGGACATTAACCTTGATCGGGGGAATGTGATAAGAGAACTTGATCAAGAAAAAACTTACAAATATCTAGGTGTTTGTGAAGGAGACGGAATCAAGCACTCGACAATGAGGGAAAGGATAAGGAAGGAATGTTACCGCAGAGTAAGAGCAATCTTAAGAACGGAATTGAATGCAAGGAATAGGATCGATGCCATAAACACGCTTGCCATACCAGTAGAAACTTACAGTTACAATGTCATCAACTGGTCAAGCACAGAGATCCGTAGGCTCGATACAAAAATTCGAAAATTCTTAACCATGCACAGAATGCATCACCCTAAGGCAGATACAGATAGAATATATCTCCCTAGGAAAGAAGGAGGACGTGGGTTAATCCAGTTAGACATTGCGTTGAAAACTGCAACAATTGGATTATCTACATATCTAAGGGAATCACATGATTGGATGATCAAACTCGTTTTGAAACACGAAAGCATCAAAAGATCATACTCCATTACAAAAGATGCACAAAGATACAGTAATGGACTACAAATTTCAGAAGTCCCATTTACTGCTGAAATGGAAAACACAGAAAAAGCAAAGCAGGTAAAAGTAACTGCAAAGAAAGAACTGCTACAGAAACTGGCTAAGAAATGGCAAGAAAAGCCTCTGTATGGAAAATACCCAGAACGAGCTAACAATCCTGATGTTGACAAAACTTTAACCCATCAGTGGTTGGCATCCTCTGGACTGAAATCGGAGACTGAAGGACTGATTATATCAGCACAAGATCAGTGTCTGCCAACAAAAAATTACCAAGCCAACATAATAAAAAATGGATGCAGCCCATTATGCCGTGTATGCAAAAAACAACCAGAGACCATTGACCATATAATTTCAATGTGCAGTCCTATAGCTCCAACCGAATACCTAAACAGGCATGACAGAGCTGCACAATACATACATTGGATAATGTGTAAGCTTTTGACCTGCCCCATCAAAAGAATTGGTGGGAGCATCAACCACCTCCCATACTTGAAAAAGATCACATCTCAATCTTGTGGAACTTTAGCATCCAAACAGACCGAAAAATAGATGCAAATAGACCTGATATAATATTGAAGGACTTTAAAAAGAGGGTATGCCTGCTAATTGATATGTCCGTTCCAATAGACAAGAATGTATCTATAAAAACATTTGAAAAATTGAGCAAGTATAAGTACCTGGAGATAGAAATTGGAAAAATGTGGAAATTGAGAACTAAAACAATACCAGTGGTTGTAGGCGCTCTGGGAATGATACCTAAGGGGTCTAATGATTACTTATCGCAAATCCCAGGAAACCCGCGTATAGGAGAAATACAAAAGATAGTACTAATGGGAACTGCCCATATACTAAGGAAGATTCTGTCAATATAAGTACATCACAAGTCTAAACACTAAAGATGCATGTGTGAGTATGTATGTTCTTTCTTGAACATGGCGGACCTTGTTCTCTCTTGAGGTCACTGGTTGTGACTTGGTGATAACTCGTATGAACATAAAGCAAGATAAATGCAACTGTAATAATAATAATAATAATAATAATAATAATAATAATAATAATAATAATAATAATAATAATGCTTTCTTTATTAACCACAAGGGTTTACATAAAGTAGACATTAAGGACAGTACAAGACAATACAGGACGGTACAAATGGGCATTTCTGCGTGTAAAAGATAACAGAGGATGTAATAAAAAATAACAATGATAATAATAATGAATGCTGACAGGCTAGTACAAGATTTGGTTTATATCCTGAACTTAGTGGTAGATGAAATGAACAATGATAGTGGAAAATCTATGAACCTAAGATTTGTAGACAGGAAAAGGTTAAAAGAAACAACTTAGGTAAACAAAGTCATCCCATACCTTGAAGCGAGGAACCTTCACCAATGTAACAATATCCTCAAAGCAACCGCAAGTGCGGTAAGGAAATTACTTGGCATAAAAGCGAGAGGAAACAACAAACAAGAAAGATCAGGACCTTGGTGGAAGAAACGACTGAATGGTCAAATCAGGGAAATGAGAAATGACATTGGAAAGCTTGAGTCCTTACTGAATGGGACATTACAAAACATAGACACTAAAGATAGATTGGAAATAAAATACAAAACTAGGGGGAAAAGCTAAATATTATCATAGAGGAACTGAAGCAACGCATTGTAGCAAAATGGGCAAAGATTAGGCGGTATGAGAACAGAGTCAGTCAGTATAGACAGAACCGCATGTTTGACAACAACCAGAAGATGTTGTTTGGACAGCTTGAAGGGAAAGAAAGAGGCAACGACGTGATCCCTGAGGCGGAACAGACTAAGACATTCTGGAGAGGAATATGGGAGCAGGATGTTGAGCATGATAGTCAGGTAGTGTGGATTGAGACAGTACAAAAGGAGATTAGTGAACAGGCACACCAACAACCTGATTTGAGTATCACAGTTGAAACTCTTAAAGGGTAGGCCAAAAGACTAACCAACTGGAAATCACAAGGCCCAGATGATGTGCAAGGGTATTGGATTAAAAACATAACATCCCTCCACCTGAAACTGACAACCATGTTCAATGACTGCTTGATGTCGGGTGAAGTACCAGAATGGTTGACAAAATGTACCACAGTTCTGATAATGAAAGACCGAATCAAGGGTAATGATGTTACCAACTATAGGCCTATCAGATGTCTGTCCGTAATGTGGAAACTGTTAACAAGCATAGTGTCTGAGGGAATATGATGGATAGATTACAAAAACCTACTTGTATATTGCTAGATATATAAAATATTGATATATATATATATATATATATATATATATATATATATATATATATACAGCAGATACATACATACACATATGTAAGTATATCGATACATATAAAAGTGTCCATGAATTATATGTCTTAATTACTTTACTGACGACGACGTTGTTTCTGACTCCTGCCGAGCCAGCCGATAGCGCTATATGCAAGTGAGGCTAATCAGCCCATGTACATAGGTGTCAAACTATATGTTTGGGCCTATATTTTGGCTTATATTAATTACTTTACTTTACCACCTCAGATAGAACATAAAAACCAGTAACTAATTAGTGATAAGTAGGAAAGAGAAAATAAAAAAATGCATAGATATATATACAAATAAATAAATAGAAACACACACACGCCGATGTAGCACATACGCAGTCCAAGTACACTGTTCACAAAGAGGAGACACAGAGTAACAATTATAGTCACTGAGGTCACAAAATGTGTGACGAAACAGCTTTGGCAATCAACAAATAAACAATCATGCAGTC
This sequence comes from Eledone cirrhosa, assembly GCA_964016885.1. Taxonomy (NCBI): domain Eukaryota; kingdom Metazoa; phylum Mollusca; class Cephalopoda; order Octopoda; family Eledonidae; genus Eledone; species Eledone cirrhosa. The sequence goes on from OZ024742.1 coordinate 61,836,229, forward strand.
ATTAAACTAACCGACTGGGAAATTATAATAATAAATTGAAGGGTAAAAACTGTGCGCGGTTTTGTGGGCAACATGACTCTCCCAAAGTAGAACAATATCTGAAAACACACGTTTTCATGTAAAAGATGTCGCAAAACAAATACAGTTTTGCAGCTAGAAAGTTTCCTTCTGAGGCACATCCGGGCAAGATGTGTTGTGCACGACCAGCAGTCGCCATGCATACCAGTATCCCCTCTCCACCCCACCGAAATAAAATGTCTTGCTCAATGACACAACACTCCGCCTGGAGTAAGTCAAACGCTCTAACCACTAAGCTACGCGCCTTCACAGTAAATGGGTCGGGAGTTGGTAGCCTGCTACTTCTAGTGCTGAAGTTGGTTTGTTGTTTGTTAGGAAGTCGTCAACACTTGCAGATATGTAGATGACATATTCATCCTCACACCTTCTCATGAAGAAGCCAACAAAATATTCGGAATATTCTCTAACGTGAGTGATAACTTAACATACTTCAGCATAGAACACCCCGATGACATTGGATCCGTCCTTGCTCGACTTCCAGCTAGGGATGACAGAAAAGCCCTTCTCCTCAATACTAGAACCGGATACGTACGGAATGAAGTCACACTCATCCGAAATAAATGCAGCAAAGTGAAGCACTGCGTTATACATACTATACATTTATTAAGGTGTGTTGAGGTCCAACGGATATCCAGAATTCACTGGAGTCACGTGAAATGAAGTGCTTTGCCTCTTCTGATTATGAACCCAACACTCTAACCAACATCACATGCGCCTTCATCATTCGGAATTTGATTTTTAAAAAAAAAACAGGTATATTTCAGTTTCAATCAGTTTTTTTTTTGTTTTTTTTTATTTGATCGTAGATTCGTCTAGAACAACCTATATCAAAATATTTGTCTACTACACACGGGATTACTAAATCATTAAAGAATGTTTATTATACAGAAATGCCAAATATTGAATTATATCGAACCAGTTAGTAGTACCACAGAGATCACACCTCTTCGCAGGTATTCTAGAGAACCAACCTAAATTATGTGGACGTATAAATTTATAAAATGCGATTGGATTGGCAGTATCAGTAGATTGTCTGTTAAATTACCTTGCAGCATTTTGTTTAAATCCCTTGGAGGTCAACGTTGCCTTTCATAAAATAACGTAATGCTATTCATAAAATAACGTACCAGTTAACTACTGAGGTCGACTTAGTCAAATTTTCGCACCCCTTCAAATTGTGTCAAAAGTAGAAACAACTATAAAATGCAGTTGGATTGGCAATATTAGTAAAGCCTCGAATAGCATGCTTTGCGGCATACAGTTACAATCCCTTGCATTCTGAGTTCCCGTCGAGTTCTACTTTACCTTTCATCCTCTCAGGGACAATAAAATAAAGTACAAGTTACGTACTATGGTCAATATAATCAACTTTCCCCTTCCCTCAAATTGCTGGCCTTGTACCAATGCTAGAAAGAATATAGAAACGATCCTAATGCTGAAAACATATTATTTTGTTCATTTCGCCTGTAATATAATGTGATAGAAAATAAATATAGGTAAAGAGATTCACTAATTTTTATTCAGGTGAATAAAAATCTATTTTAGGTTTATCACTTTCACTTTCTATTAATAAAATTCAATTTAATTAATTAATTACTAAGTTGTTTATCAGAAACGTAGATTTTCTCCGTTTTTGAGTTATACTTTTGTTTTTGTTGCCGCACCAAATATATTTCACTCTTGTTTTTTGTTGTATTTTTTCTATTAAAGATTAAATTAAAAAATTTAAATAAACAAATAAATATGCATACAATGTTGTCATATTTTGCGAATTACAATATATATATTTCTTTCTCTTTCTCCGTAAACCAACGGCTTATTTTAAAAATAAAAATATCCAATACTAATAATATAATTAAAGCTACAACTCTACTATCCGGGAGCTTCCAACAGCAATGGATGCATTCTTTAAGGGTATGTCAATATTTATTTATAAAACTTATCTATATTATATTTTATCTGATGAAAGCACACCATAATTTAACTTGGTGTCCTTGAAATATGTATAATGAAATAAATATGGTTTTATAAATATAGTTTCCATTTGTTAATATCGTATTTTTACTCCAAATATTTGTTGAGTGCTTTATATCAGTTATAAAAATATTTGCTTGTTGTATCCCAACAATTTAAATAGAACTTTTACATATATATATATATATATATATATATATATATATATATATATATATATATATATATATATATATATATATATATGTATATATATATATACACAGTTCAAGAGTAACCAATCTTAAAGAGAGAGATGGAGATAGAAGAGGAGATATGAGAGGAGAGATTGGTGAATTAGTTAGAAGCCAAAGCGTAAAGGCATGTGCTCAATGTGCAATATGCAGTAGAAAGCAGCTAGGTGGCTGGGTTCATGCAGAAGTTAGGTGCGCAGAGCTGGAAATATTCATTAGTTAAGCAAAACAAGACCACAAATTTCACAAGGAAGACATTATTAAAAGATTGTCAACATATTTTAGTTTGATGTAAGGAATGTAGAGAATAATAATAATAATATTAATAATAATTGTTTCTACTTTTGGCACAAGGCCAGCAATTACCCAATACATTAATAATGTCCGTTTACAATTGTTTCGCTACTCCATATAATATTCCTGGATCAGATGACTATATATCATAATTGATCTGGTTCAGTTGAAAATAATTAACATATTTAAAAAACAGAGCGGCTCATCGGAACTTCAAAGGAATATAAATTAAAATAAGGAGAGAATGTTACATAATATAATGTTCCATATATTGGTATTTCACTATGGTGTCCTGGTTGCATCAGTTGTCAGTCATAATCAAGCAGTATTCATCTGTCGAGGCTGCATTGTGTGAGATCTGCCTATGGGTAACAAGATGGATGCCAAAGGACATATTTACCTTACTAATTAGAGGGTGGTTTCAGGGGAAGTAACTCCTCGAGAGATTAGAAATTGTGGGTAGTTTATAGTTAAGTGCTAATTTTTAAATGTTTTAATTGAGAGACAATGTAGGGGAGGTAACTTATAATTAACTAAGTTAGTCATAGCTATTTAACTTATTAGCTACAAGTAAAAAGGGGCTAGATGACTAAGTTGGGTCAAATATTCTATTGGCGAAGGAATTAGCCCTTCGATGTTGACAGCTAATAGTTACCTCCGTTCTATCGTTAATCGGTAGAGGTCGTGATAGAGTTATGTAATATGCTTCTGTAATACAGAGATCACAAGATTTTCTTCGTCCATTGAACGGTTGGGCCCTAGCTAAGATATCCCATTTTAGTGAGTGTTGAACGTTGCTTAATTTAAGGTTTTAATTAGCCTAGCTCGAGATCTCGAACATCTGTTGCTATGGTATCGGAAGGAAAAAGAGTGCGCGTTATAGCGTACCTTAAAAGGGTTAGAGGTAGACCCGATATAAGAGCTGGTATTCGAAGCAGTTTTAACCGTGCACCTATAGACTATGTTGGGTGTCAGGCAGTGTCCATTTAATGGGCATGCATCAGGGTAACGGCAGTTGCAGTTGCTTCTGCGGTTAGTGAGAGTAGGGTAGTTTAACCTAAGCGGTAGGTCAGTGCTAGAAGGATTAGATGGGGGAGGTGTGCTTCTAGAGTAATTATTGGTGTAGTGGCGTGGTTTATTTGATAGGGGTGGTGGTACCGCCGTGAGGGAGTTATACTGTCTTAGTTTATGATGGTTACTGAATGCGATGTGGCTAGCTAGGTTAGGTGTTGTGGAGAATGAGATTTTAATGTTATTTTTATTAAAGAGTTTGTAATATCTATGGTTGGGGGGGAAATGTTTAGATAGGATAGAGAAGAAGCGTTTAGGGATATTAGTGGCTAAATTAGAAGAGAATGGGGGGTTGAGCCAGGTGATATTTCTAGGTCTATTCCTTCTAGGGGTTCTAGTGGAGTTGGTAGGGGCCTTCCTAGGGTTATTATTACCTGGGAATTTGTGATTTGTCATCCCATTTCTCATTCTTATTCTAGGGTTGATTTTTAGTTTGCTACTTGGAGTGGGGAGCAGGCCGCTGCCACCATTAAATTTCCCTGTATAGGTGCTGTTACTGCCAAAATTCCGGCGAATCTGGCTATATGCTAAGGTATTTCTAGTTTTAGTGTTAAGTTTATTATGGTGAATTGCTGTGTTATGGCATTTAGGTATGTAGTAAATTGATTGTTCATAACCAGATTCAGAAAGAGCCTTATAATATTGTGCATGGTTTATAAATATCTCCTCATTTGCTGATAGCATTGAGATCCTATACGAGATAGATTTGATTACTGCTCTGATGACTGCCGGTTAGAGTGTGGGCTAATATATGTGAGTATTTCACCTGGTTTATGGTAAGGGTATATAGGTTATTGTTGAGATCCAGAGTGACGTCTAGGAAGTTTACTACTTTATGGTTCGGCTCGATGGAGATAGAGAGACCGTTATTTTTAAAGAATCTATGTAATTGTTTTTTTAGCAAATCAATGCCCCGATTAGTGCAATTGTTGACTGAAAATAGGGCGTCGTCCCTGTATATTCCGCCTTGCAAGGGTTGGATTTCGGCTCTGATGTTATGTAATAGGTAAATTCCAACTAAATCGGTGATTTGCGCAGAGTGACTTGAGCCCATGGTGATGTCAAAGTTGTCTGTTCTATCTTTTCTAGTCCAGAGTGCTCCGTTGAATTCAATGATAGTCTGCCTAGCCATAAGTATGATGTTAATCTCATTATTGGTTATGTCCGAGTTGGTGCTGGCTAGAGTTAATGCTTTGTTGAGCAGTTCCGGGGTTATTGAAGCGTAATAGCTGTCGATGTCAAATTGGATGAACCTCATAGATGAAATCTGTGGTCTTGTTTTGCTTAACTAATGTATATATATATATATATATATATATATATATATATATATATATATATATATATATATATATATATATATATATATATATATATATATTATATATATATATATATATTATATATATATATATATATTATATATATATATATATATATATATATATATATATATATATATATATATATATATTATATATATATATATATATATATATATATATATATATATATATATATATATATATTATATATATATATATATATATATATATATATATATATATATATATATATATATATATATATATATATATATATATATATATATATATATGGGTGTGTATGTGTCCTGGCGTAGGTTAGCGCATATTTAAGCAGAGGCTCAGTGATAGTGTCATAATATTCTTCTATATCGAGTTGTAGGAAGCAGATGTCGCGCTTATTGTGTATATTTGGAAAACATATTATAACCTCAGATGTTTTGTTCCATAATTGGAGTCATGTGGCGCCTCCGAACATTTGGAACGATCCTACCGAGGATCTTTTTGCTGATGGACCATATGTCTGAACGTCCGGTCATCGATTTTCCTGGTTTCTGTAATCTCCTTAACACTGAAAATCGACGACCAGACGGGACGCTTAAGAGTGAAACCTCCATAAATAATAAACGGGCCCACAACCACTCTAGATTATCTAACAATAAAAAACAATATGGTTTGACTCTTACAACATCGCTTCTTCAGACATATACAAACACAAACTGAGTCAAAACGATTCTATCGCAAGAAAGGAGTGGGTCTCATTTATATATCTCGAACAACATTTTCAAAAACAAAAATAAAAGTTAGAGCTAGAAAGAAAAAGAGTTTATTTAAGAAGCTACATCCTTCTCATCATCTTAAAAACGGAATTGGTGGCCAGTGGCACTTTAGCATAATGATACTTACTCCCCTGGTACTAGAAAGATGCAGTGTTCGTGTCTCACAGGTGCCCAGGTGTCGTTCATGTCTTTCTTAATGTTATTGCTCCTACTTAAGGTCGACTTCTAAATCATTTGGTTGTTCCATAACTACATCCTCGTTTTGTTTCACATCTATCTAGACTATATTTTAACCTGTAATCCATGTTTCATTTCTGTTGCACCTCATTTCTCCCCCTCCTTCATCACTAATTGATTTGACAGATGTCTATAACCCATTGATACCAAATATTATTTGGTCTGTAGTTCGTGTGTAAGTATATAAATATATATACTTACATACATATGCTTGTGTGCCTGTGTCTATATATGTTTATATATGTTTGCATGCATGAATGAATACACTTAGCTTTAGATATAGTAGAATGTACAACCACTGATTCCAGCTATTTGCGCTATGGTATATATTTGGTTTCTAGTAATTCACTGGGGATTTGGTTGACCAAATGCTTTGTTTAATTGTTTTATTTATTTAAGCATTTTTTTCTTTCTCTTCGATTTCAGGTATTTTTTTAAAGCAAAGCATTGGCCCCTAAAATACTACAGTGGGCCCTGAAATGCTATTATGGGCTGTTGCAATGCTACCGTGGGCCCCCTGGGGCACACTTGCCACTGGGCAACCTGGCCAGTCCGCCATTGCATATATGTATAAACCGTTATGTTGGAGCACCAATACAATTCTTTTGCAGTTTAAACCTCCGCTTGCAAATGAGTTTCATTAGCTTATAAATATAACCACAAATCTATTAGATTCTAGCTTATTTTAACCTCAGCGGAAGTGGGGAGATATGTAGTCTTGATAAAGGCAAAACAGCGAGAAACGATACATGGCTGATTTCTTTTTTCTGCTTTTGCTGAGGTTCTGTGTGTGTGACGTTGGTTACAACCTTAAACATTCATAGCGAATGACCTTCAAATGCTTTTCATGAATATTCCGTATGTTATTCAATATAAAATACGCACGCGCACGCACGCACACACACACACACACACACACACACACACACACACACACACACACACACACACGCGCGCGCACATATATATATTTACATGTATATTTATATAGGAAAATTACGGAAGTCACCGAATTTATTTTAGTGATCAGCGGCCATAGTTCACATGCTCAATCAGATAACAAATGTGTAGTTGATAGGCTGCATGTAGCCTTACAGAACGAACACAATTAGTTAGTGAGTTTTATGCCAATGTGCAGGTATTAGTCACACTGTTCTATCACCTGGGCGGAATTCTGTTTCATCCTAATCATCCGCCTATAACAGTTATTAGATGCGATATATGCAGATGATTGTGTAATATCGGCAAATGTTACGCAATCCAGGCTAATTTCGACTCATTAGCAGGATGCCCGCACAATAACATATCGGTCTATAGAGTGTAACCGATTAGCGAGTCCACTAGCTGCCCAATTCTACTGGTTCCCTATCTTGCTATCACGTGACCTCCAAAATTGTGGAAGACAGTTGTGGAAAGAACACACTGATTGGTTAGTAGAACTCAAACAAATAGAATTCCCATCAACAATTAATTCCACCATTTATTTTCAAACATTGATATATATATATATATATATATATATATATGGTCGGTGGGCTATAGTTTGTACTCATTTGGCATAAGACCAGAAATTTGAAGGGAAATGAAAAGCCGATTGACTGCTACATTATTTTATCAATTCCGTAAAGGCAAAGCTAATCTCCGCGGGATTTGAACTCAGAACGTAAAGGGTCATATTTGGACACTGCAAATCATGTTGTCCAACGCTCTACCGATACTGCCAATCCTTAATTTTTACTCATAATGAAATCGGTACTATTTCTTGAAATGCCGGGTTCAAATGGCTCTTTTGGGTGGTGTTGATTTTTAAAAACATTTTAAAGCAAGCAAGAAGCTGTGTGTATAACTAACTCAAGATATATTCTTTCATAGTTAGCACTTTTCCTGTTATACTATATTGAATACTGCTGACGTTTTGATTATCATGCTTAACCACGTAGAAAAAATGTCAAATGAGAATTTGTTCTTAAGCAGCATGACATAATGCTGCAACTTATATATAATTCATCTATTCATTGAATCATAGTTCGCTACAATTGAACATACATATATGAACATGGGCACATTAAAAATGCATTGATCATTGGATAATTTCTCCTTGATTCTTCTCTAAGGAGTGAGCCACTTTTATGTCGCTAATTCAATTTCATTTAGGCTTTCGAACGATATGCATCCATCATTATCATTCCTGTTTTGCTTTGCAAAAGTTTCGCATCTTTATGTCCCACTCATCTCTTCGTTTTCACTAATATGTAAGATATAACTGTTATATATATATAGCAAAAGAGTCTTTTCCTATTACCCACTCTACTACCCAAAGTATCGAGTACTCTGGTGCCTTATGGTTCACCTGGTTCCTTACCACACTTCCTTCGTTATATATATATATATATATATATATATATATATATATATATATATATAATATATATATATATATATATATATATATATATATATATATATATATATTTATATATATATATATTTGTTTTGCGAGGTTTTTGATATGAAATCGTGTGTCGAAACAAATATTGTTATACTTGGGGAGGGTCATATTTTTGTAATAATATTGCCAGAATTAATAACAGAACACACTCACTGTTTGGTTGGTTTTCGCTTCTGTATCTTTTATATCAGTTAATTTATTCGGTCCTCAATGTTTACCATTGACTGATCAACGGTCAAAAATACAGATATAATATAGATATAAACGTATATATATAGTCTAACAAAGTTCTTTCGTTGCACATCTGCAACATCGTCATTGGGGCTATTATGTTCCTCCTGTTGTATTGTATATCTACGCCATCTTTATTTTATCTGTTTATTTATTTATATATTTATTTATTTTTGTCTTCTCTGCGCATGCGTTTGCGTGTGTGTATAGTGTTTGGTGTGTGTTTGCGTTTGGGTGACTGTGTTTTGGTTATTGTATTCTATCTTAGTTTACTAGTGTGTGCTTATATGTGTTTGTTGTTATTGTGCTTGTGTATATATTTATTTATTTATTTCTTTATTCATATTTGTCTTAAGTCAGTATTGTTTGTTTGGGTATTGTTATTCCATTCATTTTTTTCTGTTTAGCTTTGGCCTTCTAAGTTCTATTTCACTGGCCTCTCTGATTTGCCTATCTGCTGGGTCATTTCTATGTTTAGATATTATTTTAATTTCTATATTGTCTATGTTACCGTCATGTTGTTTGGCGTGTTCGTATAGTACTGAACCGTTTTTTCGTCCTTTTAGTTCCTCCCAGTGTTGGTCTATCCTTTCACCTATGCTACGAGCTGTCTCGCCTATGTATGTTGTTGTCATGTTTCTGCAAGTACCCTCTGTACATCTTATGCTATAGACTACGTTTCTAGTTTTACAGTTTATCCGGGGGTTTACTTTACATATAATACATTTCCTATTAGTACAGTGGGTTTTCTTAAAGGGGTAGGTTTTGCTGATCAGGGATTTTATGGTAGATCCTGGCTTTTCTACCACTTTAATCTTTAAGTGGGTCTTTCTCAGGGCCTTTCTACACTGGTTAGCAAATTTCCCTCCAGGAGTAGTGGCTTTCCCTATCTTATGTTTAGTCCTATCTAAGCTATTCCCTGATTTGCTCCTGTATAATGGGCAAAGTCCTTTCATGTCCAGTTCTATGAGGGTCTTATACTTCTCTGTGGCTCCTTCGTATACTCTGATACTGTCTCTTTGGTTGTAGCCAGAGAACTGCATGCGGTTGATGAAGTGTTGGATGTGTCTTTCCATTTCTGTTGGGTCGCACATGCGGGACACGTTCTTCATCACTCGTACCAAGTCTGCGATCAGAATATGAAACTTAGCACTACTGGACATTGCTGAGTTTTTTAGTATCAGGTATTTGGAGGCCATGGGTTTGGCGTAGTGTGAGTGGAGAATTTGGGCCCTCTCGTCTACAGTGTTAATCAAGAATTTCGTGTCTAATACAGGTAGTCTACTGTTAGGGTGTTTGGAAGGGAAGTCGATAGTTACAGTTATACTCTGGTGTATGGAATTAGTTATCTGCTGGATGCTTTCCATTGTGTTACATTCTAAATCATACTTGTTAGTACTCTCTTGTGGGGGTGTCCTTATTACTATATTAATGTTGTCTACGTAACGAGAGTACATGATGAGGTCTATGGAGCTCTCATCAAGGAGATCTTTGAGTCTCCTTTCCCACCATACCATAAAAAGGTTGGCAACGTCACCAGCTATGCTGACGCCAATGGCTGCTCCCTCATTCTGGGTGTAGATCTCGTTGAATTTGAATATGCGGCCCTTTAGGGTAGTTTTAATACTAGCCCCTATTGCATGCGCGACCATTTTTCTTACCTGATCATTCTCTTTGGGGATCCGTATGGCTTTGGTCCACCCAATCCACCATCCTATGGGAGTATTTTTTGCCATTGTTTGAGTATTTGTTGCCTCTTATGGGTCTACTGGGGCAGAAACGGCTAAGGTCATGGCTGTCTAGGTAGTCAGTGTCATAGGTAAGTCTAAGTAGGAGGCCCAGTTTGTCGCAGAACTCCACCTCACTCTCACTGATCATCTCTACACATTTTTCCACAGCAAAATCAATGTTAATGGATAGGTATAGTGATACCACGTCCATACTGCCTATTATGTTCTGTTATTAATTCTGGCAATATTATTACAACAATATGACCTTGATGCCTGACGATGCGTAGACACGCATTAAGGCTACGGCACCTCCAGGTATTCCTCACCGGTCAGCCGGTGTGGGCCCTGTTTGTGAGGCGAGCCTTTCCGAGACTCGTCTCACTCACCGAGCTGCAATCCTGGGTCAAGCAAAGACCGAGAAAAGTGGGCGACTGGCACATTGAATGTGCCCAGGCGCTCACGGCCCTCTGGCAAGCGGATCCGGAAATCAGTGGAGACTCAACCTCAACATTCTATAGAGGGTTGGTGCGCAGTAAGTGCGACGACGCTCTCGGAGAGGCTCTGGGTATGGAGGAAGATGAGCTGGCCAGTCTGTTCGGTAGAACGTTTGGCCCGGGACCGATGGACAACTTCCAAAAGTCCCTGGCTTGGCAATGTTACCGAGGAGCTCTACCCGTTCGGGACAAGCTCTACAGACACGGGCGCCCGGGTAGGGACCCCTCGAAGAAGATCTGTCCGAGATGCGTGCGTGACGAGGAAACCGTCGCACACGCATTCGTACACTGCCCGGGCGTTGCTGACCTGTGGGGCTATGTAGAACGACTACTGTCGCGGGTGGGACCAATCCGGTTGACCACCGAGAACATTGTCACGATCAAACCGCCTCTCCCTTTCAAAAACGAAGGAGAGGCGGTTTTCCTCTGTGTGATAGCTATGGCGAAAGAAGTTGCATGGTGGACAAGGTTGAAAGGGCTGAGGTCAGACACCTTTCTCTCCGGCCAACAACTGGTCTTTTTTTTCAAGTACCACTTTAGAAGAAGGATCAGAATGGAGAGAGAGGTGCTCTACCCCAGCAAGTTTTATGAAAGGTGGGTGAAAGTAGCGAGAATGGCCGGAGTGAATGGGCCTTCTCTCTATATCAGCCTGTAGGTGAGAGAAGAGAAGAATGAGAAGAGGAAGGAAGCACCCGCTCTTTGTGCTCCTGAAGAGGAGGGTTGCACATTTTTTCAGGGGGGGGGGCCCCATGTCAAGCCCCTCCCTATTGAGGACATCGATTGTTAAATTTAATTTGTTATATGTTTTTTACACGTCTTTTTAAATGTATGTAAACTCCCCCCTTTATATTTGTCCCAATCTTTGATGCCCTGGTGGCAAATAAATAGAAATATATATCAATTAACGCTAAACATTCCCCTCTGTATATCTACTACACGGAACTCTCTTCAAATTCCTCTCTCTATAAACATCAATCTTTCCCCCCTCTCTATATCTAATATACAACACACTCTTCCAACCTTCCTCTCTATATCAATTACCACTAAACTCTCCCCCTCTTCACCGTCCCTGATATGTATGAAGTAAAAAGGAAAATGTCTATGCGATACCTCGAACTATTAGAGATATTAGCAAAATTCCCTTCAAACCACAGCCAATTGCCTTACACACAAGCATATAAAGTAAGACCAGTGGTTGACTACCAGGCTGCTGTTGGAGATGCTACTCATCATGCTTGCCAAACATGTGGTAGAGAATGTAAATCAGCAGGAGGGCTCAAGCGACATGCAAAAGTACACGAACTCCAACCACAGCCGACTATTCCCAGTGAATGTTTTGGTTGCCGACTCTGTGCAAGACATTTTAGATCATTGGCTGGGCTAAAAAGCCACATTCGATCGCAGCGCTGTTAGTTGCAATCGTGTGTGTGTGTGTGTGTGTAGATATGCTTATGTGTGTGCGTGTGTGTGTATATATATATGTATATGTATATTATTATTGTTGTTGTCGTTATTATTATTGTTGTTATGATTATTATTATTATTGTTATTAATGTATGTGTGTGTATGTGTGTGTGTGTGTGCGTGTGTGTGTGTGTGTGTATATATATTTTCTTTTTCTTTTTATTTATCTATTATTTTTTTTTATTTTTTATTTCTCCTCGTGCAATGGCCATACTCGATAACGAGGGGGCAGCCATCATGTATGTATGTATGTATGTATGTATGTATGTATGTATGTATGTATGTATGTGTGTATGTATGTGTGTGTATATATGTATGTGTGTGGGTAAATATTTATATGCATATGTACATATGTGTGTATGTATATATGTATATAAACGTATACATATGTATATATATGCGCGGGGACATAGAAATAATCGGGCTGGATGCCCGATCGTGCGGTTAAACCACTGGGAGTGATGGACCCCCAGCCTTTGTCATTGCATTCTCCTAGGAGAAGGCAACTCAAGAAACTGGGATAACTCCGACATAAAACCTGCGGCTCAGTAGTTACCGATGATGTTGAACTTTTCTTCTTTTCGGGTTAAGCTACTGTCGCTCAGAGAATGGGATTGGCCCAGTGCATAGTCTTTCCTCACTTTAAAAAAAATCTTCACGCACAGACATTGCAACATAGCATTAATTGATAATTATTAATAATGTTATATCGTGCAATAACCATACTCGATATCGAGGGGGCAGCCATCATCATCGTGTACGTATGTATGTCATGGGAGCCACTATAACAGTTGGTATATCTAAGAGAAATAGAAAACAATTCTCCCTCAAACACGATCCTACTACCTTTGAGACAAAGGTGGGCGAAAGCTACAGTGTAGAAATCTAAATACACTTTCCTGAATTACAGAAATGAATAAGCCAATGCTAACTTTATTTTTTATTTCATTTTATTTATTGTTTTTAAAATAGCCTTTGAATGTTGTTTTGAATTTCAGAGGTTCTGATTGTTTAAAAGAGAAACAAAAAAATATCATATTGTATTTTTTGGTCATGCCCTTTTCACTGACATACCTAATGAATCGTCTATCGGTAAACCATATACTGACTGTAAAAGGGAATACTATTCCAAACAACACCACTGGACAAAACTAATAACTTTTTTTCTAGATGATTTGCATTGAACAAGTGACAATGAATATTCTGCTACTTTAGTTAAAATACAGCAATCATATTTCATTGGTTAAATATTTTATATGTGCCAGAATATGTTGTTACTTTCATAAAATACCGGGGCGTTGCCGGGTACTTCTGCTAATATATATGTGTGTGTGTGTGTTTACGTGTATATATGTATTAGTGGCGAAGTGGTTAGGGTGGTTGGCGTACCATTGTAAGGTCTTGAGTTCGTTCCCCAGCGGTATGTTGTCTTTGAGCAAGACACTTTATTTCATGTTACTCCAAGCCTCTTAGCTAGCAAAAAAGAATCGTACCTTGTAATTGAAAGGATCGACCTTGTATCTATGGAATGTTCAGCCATCTGCACGTTAATTTCACTATCAGGATGTTCCGTTAATCAAATCAACTGAAACACTCATCGTCATAACAGACGTAGTGCCAATTTATCTTATGCATGTGTATATATAAATATATATATTAAGAGCTTCCGCTACAACTTCCTTCTACCGAATTTCAATGACAATGTCTTGTTCAAGGAGCTACGTAGCAGTATGTCTGAATACACCCAAAATGACGTGGTTGCTAAGAGAGCTCCTTAGCCACATAGCAATCTTGCCTTCGTAAAAATGTATAATAAAAATGAAGTCACGTGAACTAGTGATTATCGTTTTCAGCTCAAGATATTGAGTTCGATTCCCGGCAGCGCAGTATGTCCTTAATCAAAATAACTTATTTTACGTTACTCTACTTTATTCAGCTGGAAAAAAGCAAATTATTTAAAGAGCCAAGCTTATCACACACACACTGAATTTCCCTGAGAATTACGCTAAGGATGCGCGTATTAGAAGAATACTCAGCCACTTGCACATTAATTTCACGAAGTGGTTGTTCTGACAACTGTAACAATCGTCCTCAAATCCGACGGAGATCCAGCAATACAAAAAAGAAAACAATTTTGGTTAGAGGTCACGCAATATCATAGGAAGAAACGTAGATGCAAGCAAAGAGAAGGTATAGATTTCTATTTTATGAGCAAGATAAGATTAAAGTGATAATGTCTGTTGAAAATTACAAATCAATGAGGAAATAGTGTTTGGCTGATAATAATCAGGTTTCAAAACGCGTCTTAATATGAAAAATGTCTAAACCAACCGATTGGATGTTGTCAGTGTTGAAGCTATTTATGAATACATTCTTATACTCAAATGTAATTTGTATGCGCAAAATTACATGTATATATTATATATTTATGCATATTTTTCATATAGATTTTATATACATTCATAAAATTATATAAAATATATATTATATGTGTGTATATATGTATACATGATTAGAACTGCTTCATTCGTATGAAATCAACAGGAATGAACAGTTCTAGTCTTGTAGAAATCAATTCTTGTTACAATAAAAATATATATATATATATATGGGGGGGGGTGTAATATATGTGTATAATATATACATTCATATTCTACTCAGTTAAGACATAACCCTAGTGTAGATATGAATATCCCATCGAAGCAAACGGAATTTTGTTTTTGTGGAAAATTGGTATGGTAGGATATTCAAAAAGTAACGCCTCATATATATTTGAACAAATAAAACAAGGTTTAGTACTTATTCATCGATTGTTTCAAAGGGTAAAATAATCTGAGATTACATCCATATAGTGATTAATCGATAGCAAATTATGCAACTCCATAATATTATCTCGACGAAATACATGCATTCTGCAGTACATCCTCAGAAACATTCAGTTCTATAGTATTACCCTCGACAAAAGCAGTTATGTATAAGAGTGTGTGTGTGTGTGTGTCTGTGTGTGTCTGTGTGTGTGTGTGTGTGTGTGTGTGTGTGTGTGTGTGTGTGTGTGTGTGTGTGTGTGTGTGTCATTGAACGAGATTCATGACCATAGGTCGAATTGAAGGTAGTGAGTTTGGCTTTTATACCAACCTACCTCTACCTTCTTCTGATCCCTGAATGCTGATGCTGGCACAATACTATTCCAGCTTCTACATTTCTTGCACCACATAATTCAGTCTCCTGCCTTCCGATCCCGAGATATTTGAATTGTTCCACCTGCTTCAGTGGAACTCTACTCACATGTAGAGTGCATTTCGCAGTCTTCCTTGAGAGGACGAGTGTCTTGGTCTTCGCAGTACTTATTTTCATTCTTACCTTACTGCATTCGGTTGCAAACCTATCGAGTGCACGTTGGGGACCACTTTCTCACGAGTTAAGTAAGACCATGTCGTCAACAAATTTCAGCCCACTGATCCTACACCTGCCAATCTTGATACTGCTTCCATCCCAGCCGTACAGGTCAAACCTGTTCATGAAAATTATGAACGGGAGAGGTGACAGCATGCATCCTTGGTAAAGTCCGACACACACATTTATCCGAACACAAATACTATGGGGGGGGGGTGTTGAAAGAAGCTCCCTATTGTAAATTACTTATAACTTTGGGCCTACTGTGACCACTTGTGACAACATTCATGACCGCATATTAATGTAAGATGAAGGCCCTCCTCTTTTTGCACGCACTATCCGTGAGTGGTTTAGTGTCTAATTTCCATGACCCTGGATGGGTCATCGAAGTCTGCATGATCTACCATCAAGATGCTCTGATTTAACCCCATGCGATTTTTCCTATAGGGTTGGACGAAGGAAAAAGTTTAAAGTTCAAAACCAAACGCTCTGATTCGATTGGAGGAACGTATTAGTCATATACTCACCAACATATCATTAATGAAGTCAGTTGAGGATATACCCAGACGATTACAAACGCTGGTAGACAACGCTGGTGCTTTTGTAAAATTTTAACACTACCATTATACTGTTCAAAATATAACATTTTATAAAAATCGATCAAGAGTTGATAAAGTTATTAACGATTTTAGATAGAGAGTTTCTTTCCACCCACCCTGTAGACATCAGAGCAAACAAGGAACTGTCCATCGATCCCATTTCCTGCAGAATCTTCCACAACAGATCCCATGGAACGCGGTTATATGCCTTTTCGAGGTCTATGAAACAACCATACTTCTCTTGGTAATACACCCACGATTTCTCAAATAACTGCCGAGGCAGTCAATATTTGGTCGGTTATGCTGCGTCTGGGAGGAAAACCACACTGTTCGGAAGCTAGACGATCTCTCTACATATCTTTGTCAGACACTTAGCATAGAGTTTACCGGGGAGGCTTAACAGGGAGATCCATCTGTAATTGGAACAATCTCTATTGACCCATTTTTTTTTAAATTGGGATTATCACTCCCAATTGCCATTCCTTAGGAGCTGTTCAAGAGATCTAGGCCACCCGGCACACACGAGTAAGTCAAGGAATACCATCTCTATTTAAGGCTTTTAACATCTTATTACGATGTCAGTGGATGGTCTACCAGAACATTTTATTTGCTTATCTGAAGTCAGATTCCAGCTTAACACCAAAGTCCTACCATATCTTACCTTTCGACGCCTTTTCTGTCTCGGCTGTGACCTTTTGAGTCTGGTTGTGCTGCAAGAACAAGAAGTGGGACTTATTTCCAAACCAAGCTTCGTAAGCTTTCGTTTTTGCTCGAATGGCATATTTGACCTCTTGATTGATTGAAGGGTCTTCCTACCATTCGATGTCACACCAAGCCGCTTTCGCCCGCAGTATTTAACAACGGAAGCAGGGACTGTCAAGTTAAACAGTCTCCACTCCGTTTCAACGCTCTCAGTTTGCTCATGGAATCCTCCGATGCAATAGTATCCACAAACCTGGTCCTGACTTCCTTATCTGCGTGCGCTTCCAAATTTATCCTGTAGGTCGAGCTGGATCAGCAAGTTTTGTGGGCTTCGTTGGCTGATAACTATAATCTGCAGATTGTGATCAGTTGACAGCTCGGCTCCTCTCTTAACTGGAATATCCAGCAAAGAATCAAAGAGATCTGAAACAATAGCAAAATCAATTATTGATCTCTGTCTCGGAGTACCCTTATACCATGTCTAATTAAGGATGTCTTTGTGTCAGAAAAAGGTGTTCATAATAGAGAGTCCATTACTAGAACAGCAGTTTAATAAGGCATCCCCATTCGTATTTAGATCAGGATGGCCTTTCCTCACAATCACTCCATTCCATGTCAAGTGATCAGTGCCAACATATGATTTGAAGTCTCCCATCAGGATATATGACTCTTAACTACATTTCACGCTGCAGTGACTTCCTCACGGAAGGACTTATATTCAGACTCTCTGTTTCGCGCATATCTTTCAGCCTAAATTTCAACAAGCAAATCCTCGCTCTTAATGGATCCAGTCCACAACACATTCTGGCTGTCGGAGGCTTTTGATTATCCCCACTTCCGCCTATACAGTCATTTCTAGTGCCACACCTTATTAGTGGAGTTTTCATCTTTCATCCAAATCTAAAATACCAGAGCCGTGGAACTTTTTTGAGGAAACCCCGACTATATCTAACCGGTAGCATCTGGCCTCCTCCATCAGTCCATGCTCCTTACCTGTGGGGGTTGTAATGTTCCAGTAGCCAATTGTTAAAATCTGTTCTCTACCGGACCCTCTTTGAGTTCTCGGGAAACACTACCTTTGTTCGTCCATCCCTCGCTTCCCAGAACAAGTTACAAGCCCATTGCTAATTCATGCAGCGTTGTATGTATACTATAATATATTTTTTGAACAGGCCGCTCTACCTGGGGCCTAAACGTGTCCCTTGTTATACCGTGCGAAGTACGATGCGGTACGATTGCCTTTATTTCGTCTAACGATACTGCTATGTTTTATTGGCCTTATTTGCGCCAATCACCAACGAAGACAAGGCTTTTGTAGAGGCGACCTTTACACGCCTCATTATAGCCACATCACTAAGTTGTGAGAGTTCTCTTGGGAGCTAACCGTGTCACCCATTTCTCCATCTCCCTTAGTTGTTTACCGGGTTGGTCGTTAGTCCGGCAGGAGCCCGCTTATACCTCAACTAACAATCAGGTCTGGTGGTCGTGTAACTATCCACCACCTGCGACCCGTTCTCTAGCAGAACAGCTCTGTTGAGAAGAGTTCTCAATATGTATATTAAGCATAAACGTCTGAATGATCAAACGTGCTTTTTGTGTCTGTGAAAATTTGATTAATGTGATTCTGAGTCAAACTGTTAATACAAATATAGATATGTATGGGGGGGGGGAGCTACGACGAAACTACCATATATATGTGTGTATGAGTAGAAGAATGTATATGTATTTATATATTGATACATATATAGATGCGTTTAACTGAGTCTACTTTCTTGAAAACATTCAATCCAAATCTCCGATTTGAAGATATCTTTCCTCTTCCGTCCAACCAATCTCTGAGGCCTTGAAATAGGTCGTGAGCCATGTCTTTCCCTACCAGACTAAATAATAAAGAAAATAAATTCAATTCTTTCTGTTTGGAAAACTTCACTTCGGCATTGTTACATCAGGTATGCTATAGATAATATTTGTAGTAATTTATAAATAAGCAAGGTTGAGTTAAAGAGATGAAAACGACTTCAGTTCCATCCAGCGGAACAAGGATCAAGGTGAATGCATAATTTGGGGCACGGTCTTCGGAATAGCTTAATAATGCTTGAAACTACTTTTTGGCAACAAATCTAGAAAATATTCATGGCCTTGAAATGATATCAAATTATCGCATGAAGAATGCGATATATATATATGTGTGTGTGTGTGTGTGTGTGTGTGTGTGTAAATATATATATATGTTTATATATATATATATTATATATATATATATATATATATATATATAATATATATATATATATATATATATATATATATAGAGAGAGAGAGAGAGAGAGAGAGAGAGAGAGAGAGAGGTGGATGGATAGATAGAGTCTTTTATTACAACTAGGATTTTCTTAAAATTTTGACAGCCATTAATATAGTGTGTACAATCACCACTACTCCATTGCATACTTACTCCATCCTACCCAACCACTAAAATATAAAATAACAAATGTAATTTTAATTAAGAATTAAAGTTTTAGTGCAGCCACAATATATGACACGAGCAGATATTATGAGTATCCTTAATAAATCTTACTAAATTTCTGACTTAAATTGATGAATTAAATTGCGGGTGAAATTTCCTTTAAATGGCACTATCTCGAAGACAAACAAAAGAATAATAAAACAAACAAAAATTCTTAGCTGTCATGGAATTGTTAAAACTAATGAGATTTTAAGATCGTATTTAGAAAGCGAAAAAAATAGCTTGTAGTTTAATATTGGATGCAACGTACTTGTTTTTATTTTGTTTTTTTCATGATATTTTGTTTTTGTATTTTTTTTTCTACAGCCTGTGGAAAATAAAACATTGGAATGTTTTGTTTTGTTTTTTGTTGTTTTTGTTTAGGGGGCGGGAGATAGTTGGGGATGTAGAATTATTTTTTCAACTACACAAAATGTCATATTTGATATGAGCTAATTCGTCTAAGGCAGTGGATTAGCATAGTTGTTAGGGACATCCATTGGCGTTGGGGAATGTTTTATAGGTACCTGTTTTGAATCTCTGTGTTCAAAGTTGTTTTTTTTCTGCTGATGTCAAAATGTCAAATTTGTAATTCATACTTTCGAGGTCAAAATATAAAGTACGAATCCAGTACTAGCATCGATTCTCCCTCTCTCTCTCTCTATCTATCTATCTATCTATCTCTCCCCCCCTCTCTCTCTCTCCCTCTCTCTCATCCTCTCTCTCTCTTGTTCCGTCGGAACAAGAACGTTTGTGGTATTTATCTTGCTTCTCTGTGCTCTGAGTTTAAATTCCGCCGAGTTCAACTTTGCCTTTCATCCTACCATGATCGGTATGATAAGTAAAAATTGATTCCTGGGGTCATTCTAATCGATTGCGGTTTGATGTATTGATATATCATCAGTCACTTAGACTTTCCTCCTTGGGAAATCGATAAAATAATGTATAGATGTAAAATTAGTAAAAAGTCTAAAGTCTATCTGAAGCCCGGGGGCTCATTAGACTTATCTTGGTGTCCTTGGTGTTAAGCAACTGAGAGTACAAGACTTCCCTCTCCACTAGACAGAACACCAGACATCTGCGGGATTAATCCCTGGCTACCATTGGTACTCATTTTTAGTTGAATGTACTGCAGCAACGCGAAATGAAGTCAAGACTTCCCACCCCACTGGACAGGACGCCAGTCCATTGCAAAGTTACACCCCCCCCCCCCCCCCAAGTGGTGCTAGGACTCATTTTTAGCTCAGTGTACTGGAACAACGCGAAACGAAGTGTTTTGCTAAAGAACACAACACACAACTCGGTCTGAAAATCGAACGCACAACATTATAATCATAAATCCAAACCCTCAGGCACTAGGCTACGCACCTTCACAAAGTCGTAAAGCCGTACAATGTGACGATTCCATATCCTGCTGCAGTCAACTTTGCCTTTCGTACTTTATGGGTCAAAAGATAAAGTACCAGTCAAGGGCAGTGGTTTAGCGGTATTCTTAGAGTATCGGACAAGATTACTTGCGGTATTTGTTCTAATGGATAACTGTTGCAAGCATTCAGGCTGTTTTAAGAATATCTTCATCCTTCCTTTCTACCAGACTTGGTGGCCTTTCTTCCCTGTCTAAGCTGCCTAAACATTTTTATATACCAGTCAACTACTGAGGCTGGTTTATTATTTCTATAATGCACACTTAAGAAGAAGAAGAAGAAGAAGAATTTCTTTCAATTCAGTTTAATTTCACACAGTTTGAAGGATTCTCCATCGATTTTGACTATAAGAGTTCCGTTGTTTGATCACCTGGACCGTTCAACTCATTAATTAACGAGTAAATGGTTGAGTATCCCACAGTAATATGTTCTTTTAATGTAATTCCCAAGCTGAATCAGTGTGGTACAATATGTGACGAGAAAAATGTTTTTAATTAATGATACAATCTTCTCATTGTGTTATAGTATAAGTGGATAGGCGGTAGATTGGCAGTATCGGTAGAGCGTCGGACAACATGCTTTGCAGCATACAGTTACGATTCTTTACCTTCTAATTTCAAGTCCTGCCGATGTTAGCTTTGCGTTTTATCCTTACAGGGTCGATAAAACAAAGTACCCGTAACGTACTAGGGTTGATTTAATGGACTTTCCCATCCCAAACATTGTTGGCCTTGTGCCTATATCAGAAGCCATGATAGTGTATATGGTTAAAGCGGTGTGTTGGGCAACATGCTTTGCGGCTTATAGTTATGACCCTTTACGTTTTGAGATCAAATTTCGCAGAGGTTAGCTTTATCTTTCATACTTACGAGGTCGATAAAATAAAATACCACTAACGCACTGGGTTCGATTAAATGGACCTTTTCCTTCTCTTCAAATTGCTGAGCTTGCACCAAAAGTAGAAACAATTATAGAGTGAGTGGTTGAGTATTCCACAGATACGTGTATCCTTAGTATAATTAAATTTCAAGCAGAATCAGCGTGATATGGCTGGAACTTTGAATTACATTCTATCCGTCTACCGTACAAATTGACTCCTAAGGTCATTCTAATCGATTGCGGTTTGATTTATTGATATATCGTCAATGACTTAGTCTTTCATACTTCGAAAATCAAGCAAATAATGTATGGATGTAAAATTGGGGGAGTTGTCAAAGTCTAAAGTCTGTCTGAAGCTCGGAGGCTCATTAGACCGGCACTTGTCCCGGTTTCCTTGGCGTTAAGCGACTGAGAGTACAAGACTTCCCACTCCACTAGACAGGACACCTGTCATCTGCGGGATTAATCCCCGGCTATCGGTGGTACTCATTTTCAGTTGAATATACTACAACAACACGAAATGAAGTCCCTTGCTCAAGGACACTACAAGACAACCTGTCTGGAAACTGAACCTACGAAGCCCAACACCCTAACCACTAGGCTACCATTTCAAATTTGGCTTTTCATTTTATTATAGTCCATCATATATCAAAAGATCCCCAATAACAACTTCACTTAATCCCCCTTTAATATATGCTACTGATAGAGAAATGCCAAATATCGAACTGTAAGTAGAACAACGAGAAAATGTAATCAAATGTTTGAGAGGAAATATTATAATTTTTCGGACGATTAAACTTATCTTTAATTTACAATGTTTATTTCTACGTTGTGATGTTTCTATTGATTTCATCTCCTCTGATCATCATCATCATCATCATCATCATCATCG
Organism: Eledone cirrhosa; assembly: GCA_964016885.1. Classification (NCBI taxonomy): domain Eukaryota; kingdom Metazoa; phylum Mollusca; class Cephalopoda; order Octopoda; family Eledonidae; genus Eledone; species Eledone cirrhosa. The sequence continues at coordinate 61,858,980 of OZ024742.1, forward strand.
TCGTCGTCGTCAGCATCCTCATCATCACCATCCTCATCATCATCATCATCGTCATCACCCTCATCAACATCTTTATCATTATCGTCACCATCTTCATAACAAACATCATCCTCATCGTCGTCGTCGTCGTCGTCGTCGTCGTCGTCGTCGTCATCATCATCATCATCATCATCATCATCATCATCATCGTCGTCGTCGTCGTCGTCGTCGTCGTCATCATCATCCTATCCATCGTCGTTGTACACCATCATCATCGCCATCTCGGTCTTTATCGAGAGTGTTTAGAAAATGATAAAAATGTATCTTCAAACTGAAGACCTGGTTCCAATACTTGCAATAGATTGGACACCCAATTGCTAAGTGAAGGTATTAAACCAGCGATGACGTACGTCTATTAACCTTGTAGTTCACAATGGGGTTTGAAATCAGAATGCAAAGAATCGGAGCAAATAACACGAAACATTTCGTTCGACTCTCTAACAATTCCCCCAATTCGCTGTCCTGGACCGGTTCTTTATTTTTACCACCCCTCGAAATAATTGTTTTTACTTTTGGCACAAGGCCAGCAATGATCCAGTACATTACTGGTACTTTATTTTTTATCGACTCCCGTAAGGATGAAAGACAAAGTTAACCTCGACGGGATTTGAACTCAGACCATAAAGGGACTTAACTATGCTAGAAAGCATGGAGTCCGATCCTCTACCGATACTGCTAATTCACCCCTCGAAATAATTGTTTCTACTATTGGCACAAGGCCAGCAATTACCCAGTGTATTACTGGTACTTTATTTTATCGACCCCGTAAGGATGAAAGGCAAAGTTAACCTCGGCGGGATTTGAACTCAGAATGGCAAGGGCCGTAACTCTATACGTCAAAGCATGGCATCCGACTCTCTACCGATACTGCCAATTCACCGCCCTTCGAAATAATAAAAGGAAATATTGATTTTAGTGAGATTTGAACTCAGAACGCAAAAAAAAAACAGGATAAATGCTACATGGCATTTCTTCTAGAGCTCTAACGATTCTGTCAATCTACCACCCTGGACTGGTCATGTCATGCACACTTGACGCCTGGTGGAGTCATACGGTGCCGGGCATTTAAAATCCAGTGGAACCCATCTCTTCTTTAGAGAAAGAGGAGTGATAGAGAGAAAGTATAAAAGAGATATAGAAGAAGAATCGAACCCAGTACTAGACTGATACTTTCTTATCGACATCGGAAAAAAGAAAGTCAAAGTTGATCTCAGTGGAATGTGAACTCGGGGCGCAGAGTTGGAACAAATACCACAAAGCAGTCTATGTAGGGATGTCTTGGTGATAAACGTCATGGGTATTTCTAATCTGGTGGAACCCAACACTTTTCCAGTCTGAACACAGCCGATATCTTTCACGACTGGAAAGCAAACATTAATCGTTGGTCTGTTAGATCGGAGATTACTTAGGGCTAAACAGTAACAAAGGGAAGATCACATTTGATAATTTAGTTCTGGATACATTTTCTGAAAATAAAATGGGATGATCGCAGCTGGAATATTTCTATCAGAGAGATCTGTCTGTTGGATCAAAACCGACCTCGGACTAAACAACAACAAAAGAACTATAACAGCAACTTTGTTACCTTGTACAAATGTAAAAAAAAAAAGAAAACAACTGCCCAACAAAACGAAAATAAAAACCAATAATATATAGAGAAATAAACAAATATAGAAATCAAATATAATGGAAGAAAAACAATGCAGTGTCTAAATAAAATAGAGACAGAAAAAAAATAATGCACAAAACCAATCAGACACCTAAATAAAAGAAATGTGTTGCTATAGGCAACAGGTATGGGGGATTACACTATTCCTATAAAACACAGTTCACTCACACCTTTATATTTTATTTTAGTTTATTATTCATTTCGGTTTCTTTTAAAATAGATTATCAAATGTAGAAGTCAACAACGCCTACGACAAAATGTCCGCTGTAATTCCGGCACCGTAGTAATATATGGGACAATATCGTTTATTATAGAATTACAAAAGGTTGGACTGTGTTTTATATGTTTGGCTGGATTTAATAGAGAGGGGAAAAGGAGAAGAAAGAAAGGAAGAAATAAAGAGAGACAGAAAGAAAGAGAGAAAGAAAGAAAGCTACCGACAGAGATTGAGTGAGAAAGAGAGATAGAACAATAAAGAGAGAGAGGGACGAAGATTGTTTGTCCGTTAAATAAAAGATCAGTAGCGTAATGAATAGAGCGTGTTTAGCTGAAATTGCACACATATACGTACACGAACACATACACACAAACACAAACACACAGACACACACACAGACACACACACAGACACACACACACACACACACACACACACACACACACACACACACACACACACACACACATATATATATATATATATATATATATATATATATATATATATATATATATATATATATATATATATATATATATATATATACACACGAACAAACACACAAACACATACACAAACAAACACTCATGCACTCTTGCACTCATGAACGCACAAAAATAAACTGACGCACGCCCACGAGCATACACGCACACACATACACTCACACACACACATACGTATTAGGTACATTTTATGTTAGTAAATCAACTTACACTAGTGTATGTCTGTTTAGTGTATATTGGTATAACAATGAAGTAGAAGTCACCAGATTAGGATTTATACAATCGCTGTATTTTGACGGTAACTGTTGTGTAACAATTAGGATCTCATCAGACGGCTATTACTGACTTCTACTTCGTTGGTATATATATATATATATATATAAGGTAAGCAAGTTCAAAGTCACTATTGTAGCAAATATATGAACTTTATTGGCATATTACAATCATTTTGATATCGATCATATCAGGGTTCAATCATAAACAATATGTTTGCTGTGTCTGTCCTAACACCAACGCTTGGAATACTCCATTAGACAACAGACGAAATCTCAGCTATTGATGTTAAAAACAGAAAAAGCCCAAGCACCGGAAACTTCCACATCAACAGTGATATAGACCGCCTCTACTTGAAAGACCTAACATCAGTCCAGACACCATTTTAGTGTCGCATCATATCTCTCTGACAACATCTACGAACCTCCAATAGTTAGCCTTTCTATTGAGCAAGTTTATCTACATAAGATAGGTAAGATCATGAGAGTTGGGAAGGAACTCCTTGAAAGATATTCCCTGCATGATAATCAAAAACTCACGCCCAGGGAAATTGCCCAGTAATACCGCAGTGAATCCATAGATGAAAAACTGCATGCTTATCAGCAAAAAATCATGTATGAGTATTTTGCCAGGAAGCTCCAGAGTGAGAGAAATGTATGTAAGCAAAGTAGTCTATCTTGGGCCAACAACCGCTATATTGGCTCTCACTTTGAAGTATATGATTTTGCAACCCAAGAACAGGAATGCAATACAAAATACCTGATTGACAAAAGAGATAGTCATGCTGGCAAAACACATAGATGAGACAACAAATGCAGACTCTGCAGAATTGTCATCGAAGATGTCACCCATGTCATAAGCAGCTGTCCAAAGATGTCATCACGGTACTATCTGCTTATCAGGCATGATTTAGTGGCCAAAACACTATACAATGCAATTCGTAGAGATGATAGACCCGACAATAAATACATTAAAAGTTACAGCAATGTGGAAGACATACACATACATAATATAAAAGAGTACTGATGGAATGTTCCAGTCAAAACCCCAATAAAATGCAAGCATAACAGACCAGATATATTGGGACAGGGAAAAGATGGAATGCACAGTAGTGGAGGTTAGCTGCCCAGCAGATACCAGTATAATATTAAAGATTTGCGAAAAGGAGAATATTTATGTAGAACTAATGAGGTATCTTCAGATACTCCCCACTGACTATACATTTCAGATTTATACCTGTGATTATTGAGGTATTGAGATATGTTAGTAACTGTCTCAGTACAAATCTTGAGAGGCTGGGCTTCACAGAACCAGAAAGAACATGCTTAATTAGGAAATTAGTTTCTAGACTCTCACAGTTTCATCGTCCGGATAGTTGTTGGGTTATTTTTACTGCCGCTTTTCTTGAAACTATATGTGTTTTATAAAGTTTTATGTCGTTATCAGTTCATCAACATTCTATAGCCTTCTTAGCGGAATTTGAATCCAAAAACTTGACCATTAGTCATGCACTTCAAAAACCATGTGTTCATGATTATATATATAATGCGCTTGTGGCCGACACCATTTTCGGTATCTTGGCGATATAAGTATCGCTTCTAAGATTAAGCACATGTATGTCATTCCACAAAACAAAGCTAGATAGAGGAACATTACTGAGTAATACATTTGTAATATGCTAGCGTTAATCGGGAAAGCGATAAGTATATGTCAATTTATATATAAATCAATATATATATATATATTTATATATAAACCTGTTTAAGCCAATTATACTTTATGTATTTTCATTTCTAAGACAAATGTCAGATTTGGGCTTAAATGCTCATTCGACAGTCTGGGTAGTCCTAGCAACCCTTGAGTAGAATTTATTGTTTGAAGCAGGCAACCTGCGAAACACCAGAACTAAACGGTTTGAACCCTAAAATGCTTGGTTGCGAAACCAACGTCCGCAACATTAACAACAATGACGACGACAAAAATAATGGTTTCTAATTTAGGTTCAAAGCCAGCAATTTTTATGAAGGGAGAAATCGATCCCAGCACTTTACTGGTACTTTAATTTATCGACCTCGAAAGGATGCAAGGCAAAGTTGACCTCGGCCAGATTTGAACTCAAAACCTAAAAAGGTCGGAACAAATGCAACAAAGCTTTTTGTACGACACTCTACCTCTAACGATTCTGCTAATCCACCACCAACAATAATAATAATAATTGTTTCTACTTTTGGCACAAGGCCAGCAATTACCCACTGTATTACTGGTACTTTATTTTATCGACCCCGTAAGGATGAAAGACAAAGTTAACCTTGGCGGGATTTGAACTCAGAATGGCAAGGACAGTAACTCTATGCGTCAAAGCATGGTGTCCGACCCTCTACCGATACTGCCAACCCACCTTCAATCATGATAATAATGGTAACATAAACAAAACAACAACAACAACAGTAATAATAATAATGGTTTCTGATTTAGGCACAAGACCAACAATTTGGGGGGAAGGGGAAAGTCGATTAAATCGACCCAAGTACATTACTGGTGCTTTATTTTATCGGCCTGTAAAGATGAAAGACAAAGTTAACGTCGGTGAGATTTGAACTCAGTAAGTATAGAGCCATAAACAATATGCTGCAAATCATGTTATCCGACGCTCTACCGATACTGCCAATCCACCATCCTTAGTATTAATGGTGATAACAACAACAACAACAACAGCAACAGCAACAGCAAATGATAAGAGCTGCAATTTAAACAGAATATCACAACTCAGTAATTTTATTACACTGCCTTCGATCCACCCTTCTACCCTTGCCACCCGGCAAACACATAAAATCTTGCGCATTTTTGGTTGTTGATTAATATCGATTATAGTCTATTTTCGAACGATGTTCTGCTTTTCTGACCAAAATAACATTTAACCTTGTTAACAACCCGTTTGAATCGAGACCACTGTCCAATTAATATGGTTATGTAATATAATGCTCAGTCATGCTGAACTCCTGAGACCCCGGTATTAGATATTTGCTCTTTCATAAATCCCCTCAATTAAACCCAACGTTATGGCAAATTCTTTTATCATTTACCCGGGGGTGGTAGAGCAAGGTACATGAGAGTATATATTTTTCATAATCTCCAAAGCTATGAGAGAGAAGGGAGGTGTAAAAGTAAATATCCTCTAACCGGGTTCATGGTCTAAATGCTTGCAGCAGAGTGTGCTCTGCTAAAGGCATCCAAGGTTAAGAAAGTGGTATTAAACTCTGTGACAAATTAAGTCCATCACCCAACTAAGCCACAGTGGAATTTCTTTAGCAGCTGCTTTATTTTTACGAGCCGATGGGAGAGAGGGTGCCAAGGAGGAATATATCCTCAAACGGGAGACCTCTCCCGAATTCTTGAAACAGAGTTAATTCATCCCAAGGTCAGAAGAGCTGGATGGTACAGCAGGGCAGATAAAAAAAAAGAGCATACAAAATAAATATGTACAATCCACACTCAATGGGGAGAGAAACCCCATACTAGAAACTTGACAGGAACCCTTACAACAGAGTGGAGTTCGCTAAAGGCATCCAATGACCAGGTGATGCTGTTAGACATGAGTATTTAGTCTGCTTCATAAATGGATCACAATGAGATTTGAACTCAAAACAAAGATTCGGAATAAATACTGCAATGCTCAAACGACTCTGTCAGCTGACCACCCTAGACTGCCGCTATTTTTTATCGACCCCTGAAGAACGAAGAATGAAAGGCCAAATGAACCTCAAAGAGGTTTGAACTCATAATGTAATGGGCCATAGTCCATAGTCCAAACGTTCCCAGGCACAACTGGGAATCAATGAGTTAATTCCAACATTTTGAATACTTTGTTTGAAACATAATATACACATCGACAAATCATTCCATGAATATATATATATTGTATCCCATCATGCATAGAGTAATATTCTGATTTGTGGTCTTCCTGGTCTTCCTACCGCTGACACTCAATATATATATATATTGTTTGGATGATATACACGCTTTCTGATGAAAGCCCAATTAGGTCCGAAAATCGATGAAACTTGTTTATCATTTTTTCAACTTACAGGGAAATTCGTATTTTCTGGCATGTCTCTGAGCAGAGCAATTCATTTTCCGTCGATCTAGTTTATTAAGCTGGCGACCCGGAGTTAATGTTGGCAAAGACTGGAGTCCAATCAAGAAATAGTCTTGCACTTTCAATCGCTTCACACTACATGAAACTGGAATAAGAGCAGGCCTTCCTCCAGCTAAGGCTAACATGGGCTGGAATAAAATGCCTGTAATTCCTGTAATTTAAATGATAAGCCTTTCATTGCCATATTTTTAATGAGATACACTGCCTATGATTCTCAAATAATTTTGAAAATAAACCAGAATTTTGAGAAATTTAGTAATATAACTAACTTTCACAGTATTTAATTGGTGGATGGAGCATACCTTAACAACTTCTCTTACATGGTGGAAGGTTTTTAGATAAATATTAATATAAATACTTTAAACAAAACAATTTTGTAGAACCAGGAGCGGTTTGATATCAAATGGCTAGCACCACCATGATATCTTTCAGGACATTTTGGTGGAGTCCACATCGTTCCAAGAACTCGAGTCAGGTTTTTGTTCTAAAGCTAACTTTCTCCTTTTCTCCTTTCCCACATTATTCACGGTGTTTTTGAGAAATGTCATAAGCCATAAATAAATATGGACTTGACCTGATTAGATTTCGACTATAAGCATTCAGGTGTTTGATCAACAACAAAAGCCTCAAGATATTAACGTGTAAGTAACTGAACATTTTACAGACACGTATAACCTTAACGCAATTCTCAAGGAGATATAGTGTGACGCAGTGTTTGATAAATCTGGACTTTTGAATTACAGATACAGTCAATCCAACGGACTTCCAGCTTGTTTCTGTCTACCCAGTTTTATTCACACGAGACTATGGTAAGTGAAACTTGCCCAAGATATCACGCAGTGACGTTGAACCCAGGACCTAATGATTACGTCCACATATAAATATAACATACTTTAGTAGCAGCTTGAATATTATACAATTTTGATTCAGCTCACGTGTTCAGTAAATGTGGAAATTTTTCTTCATGTAAGAAATCAATATTCAGAGTATTATTCTTTTTGTCTTTTATTGGTTTTAGTCATTGAACTGTGGCCATACGGGGGTACCAACCGCTTTGAAGATATTTAATCGACCACATCAGCCCCGGTACTTGTTTTTTTTTTTGTTTTTTTTTTTGTTTTTTTATGTCTGGTACTTATTGACCATTTTTTTCCGAACCACGTCGCCTGGTTTAGGGTATTGGACTTATAATCATAATGTCGTACGTTCGATTCTTGGACCGGGTTGTGTGTTGTGTTATTGTGCCAAGCTCTTCATACTCAGCTGAAAATGAGTACCAGTAGTAGCTGGTGGTTTAACACTGCGATGGACTGACATCCTGTTCACAGGATGGGAAAGACTTATACTCCCAAGTTACTTAAAACCAAAGAAAGTGGGATAATCACCGGCTTAATGAGCCTCCGAGCTTAAGACAGACTTTGGACTAAGTTACAGGACATAAACAAACAGTTAATGTACATACTGCCACGAAAAAACACTCATACACGCACACGCACGCGCACATACACACACAGATACACACACATACACACACATATATACACATATACACAAACAACACAAGCATAGATATGTTTCTTTATTAGCCACAGGGGCACAAAAGAAGGGGACAAATACAAAGGGGGAAGTTTACATACAATAAAAACGTGTAAAATATTATCACAAATGCAATTTAAAAGTTAATCGATTTTCACCAATAGGGGGAGACATTTCATATGGGTAACACATACCAACGAAAAAATGTGCAACCCTCATCTCCAGGAGTACGAAGAGGTTGTACCCCTTTCCTCTCTTCCTCTTTTTCCTCAACCTACAGGCTGATATAGAGAGAAGGCCCATTCACTCGGGCCATTCTCGCCACTTTCATCCACCTTTCATAAAACTTGCTGGGGTACAGCACCTCTCTCTCTCCATCCTGATTCTTCTTCCAAAAATAGATAGATAGATAAATTTCTTTATTAGCCACAAGGGCACAAAAAAAGGGGACAAATACAAATGGAGAGTTTACATACAGGTATATGAAAATAAAACTATTAATAAAATAACAAATAACAATTGAAATCCCCAATAGGGGGGAGGTGTTACACAGGGGTTGTACACACCCCGAAAAAATGTACAACCCTTATCTTCAGGAGCACCAAGAGTGAGTGCTCCCTTCCTCTCTTCCTCTTTTTCCTCAACCTACAGGCTTATATAGAGAGAAGGCCGAACCGCTCGGGCCATCTTCGCCACATTCACCCACCTTTTATAAAATTTGCTGGGGTACAGCACCTCTCTCTCCATCCTGATTCTTCTTCCAAAATGATATTTGAAAAAACGAATCAGTTGCTCACCGGAGAGAAAGGTGTCTGACCTCAGCCCTTTTAACCTCGTCCACCATATAACCTCTTTCACCATAGCCATAACACATAGGAAAACCGCCTCTCCCTCGTTTTTGAAGGAGGGCGGCGGTTTGATCATGACAATGGACTCGGTGGTCAACTGGATTGGTCCCACCCGCGACAATAGTCGTTCTACATAGCTCCACAGGTCAGTAACGCTCGGGCAGTGTACAAATGCGTGTGCGACGGTTTCCTCGTCGCGCACGCATCTCGGACAGATCTTTTTCGAAGGGTCCCTACCCGAGTGCCCGTGTCTGTAGAGCTTATCTCGAACTGGTAGAGCTCCTCGGTAGCACTGCCAGGCCAGGGACTTTTGGAAGTTTCCATTGGTCCCGGGCGGGAGGTCCTACCGAAAAGACTGGCCAGTTCGTCCTCCTCTACGGCTAGAGTTTCTCCGAGCGTGTCGTCGCACTTGCTGCGGGCCAACCCTCTATAGAATGTCGAAGTGGAGTCTCCACTGATCGCCGGGTCCGTTTGCCAGAGGACTGTGAGCGCCTTTCAAGGATAGTTTGCACTCGGCCCACTTCTGGGTGAGCGCAAACACCTTGGCCGTCACCTCGTTCCAGTTCTTCTCCACCTGGAGGTCAGGACCAAACCAGACCCCGAGCAGCTTTACCGGTCCTTCCGTCCAGCGTCCGACGACGTCATCGAAAGGCATCGGTTTGCCTCTCTACGTTCCGAGTTGCAAACCGACGGATTTGTCCCGGTTCAGCTTCGCTCCTGTGAACCTTTCGTATTCCTCCAGTAAGGTGCAGATCTCCCCGATTTGCGAGGTGCTCGACACCATTACTGTCACGTCGTCGGCGTATGCCGACGCCGCTTTTCGCAGTCCCGATTCCAAAGGGATGCCCTGCAATAGTTCCAACTTGAGCAGTAGTGGCTCGAGAGTCAGTATGTACAGAAGGGAGGAGAGAGGGCATCCCTGTCGGATGGATCGCGTGATATGGAACGCCTCCGAGAGGTAGCCGTTCACCTTGACCCTTGAGCAGATGTTGCTGTTGTGCATTGCAGCAATTCAGCCCCTGAACACGGGGCCGAAGCCTGCCGCCTCGAGCACCGCATCCAGGTAACGATGGTCAACCCTATCGAAAGCCTTAGACTGATCCAAGTTGATCAGGGCCCCACCGAAGCCGGGTTTACACCCTACCCTCTCTATTATGTATCGCATGAGGTGGAGGTTGTCGTGTATGGACCTGGTCGGGATTGTGCATGTCTGCGCCTCTCCCACCAGGTTTTCGACGACAAGCGCTAGCCTCTTTGCCAACATATTGGCCGAAATCTGTAACTCAGTGTTGAGCAGAGTTATGGGCCAGGAAGTTGCCTATGTCGTCCCCCTTGTTTTCGTCCTTCCTGACTAACGTGATTACGCCCTTGGTCACAGAACTCGGAATTCTCCCGTTCTGCTGCCAGTTGCAGTAGACCGCTTCCAGGAGACCAGAGAACAATCTGGCATTGCTACATAAAATTCGTAGGGTAGACCGTCGGGACCTGGAGATTTGCGTTTGCCGCATTGGCTCAGCGCATCCCCTCTCGCAGCGGCCGAAATCGTCCTTTCGTAGAACTTCGCCTCGCTGTCCGAGAGTCGCGGTAGGCCGTCGAGGTATGAACCGAAATCCATAGGCCCTCCCGGCGCGCCGCACTGCCCGAACAGTTGAGCAAAGTGCCGCTGAAAGGCCGCGCACATTTGCTTCGGCTCACGTATCACGCGTCCGTCTTGGTCCTTCATAGATAAGTTTCTATTTATTTGCCACAAGGGCATAAAAGAAGGGGAGAAATACAAATGGGGGGGTTTACATACAGGTATATGAAAATAAAACTATTAATAAAATAACAAATAACAATTGAAATCCCCAATAGGGGGGGCGTAACACAGGGGTTGTACACACCCCGAAAAATATACAACCCTCATCTCCAGGAGCACCAAGAGTGCATACTCCCTTCCTCTCTTCCTCTTTTTCCTCAACCTACAGGCTTATATAGAGAGAAGCCCAACCACTCGGGCCATCTTTGCCACATTCACCCACCTTTTATAAAATTTGCTGGGTACAGCACCTCTCTCTCCATCCTGATTCTTCTTCCAAAATGATATTTGAAAAAACGAATCAGCTGCTCGCCGGAGAGAAAGGTGTCTGACCTCAGCCCTTTTAACCTCGTCCACCATATAACCTCTTTCACCATAGCCATAACACATAGGAAAACCGCCTCTCCCTCGTTTTTGAAGGAGGGTGGCGGTTTGATCATGACAATGGACTCGGTGGTCAACTGGATTGGTCCCACCCGCGACAATAGTTCGTCCTCCTCTACGGCTAGAGTTTCTCCGAGCGTGTCGTCGCACTTGCTGCGGACCAACCCTCTATAGAATCTCGAAGTGGAGTCTCCACTGACCGCCGGGTCCGTTTGCCAGAGGACTGTGATAGATAGATAGATAGATAGATAGATAGATAGATAGATAGATAGATTTCTTTATTAGCCACAAGGGCGCAACAAGAAAGGGGACAATACAAAGACATGCCGGGGATTTTACATACAGTCGTGTAAAAAATATAAAAACAAACAATTTCAACAATCGAAATCCCCAATAGGGGGGAGGCGCCACAAATGGGTTGTTTAATACCCCGTCGATAGAACAACCCTCAACTCAAGGAGCGTGTTGTGCAAGTGCTCCTTTCTTCCTTTTGCTCTCTTCCTCAACCTACAGGCTTATAAACAGAGAAGGCCCAATCACTCGGGCCATTTTCGCTTCATTCACCCACCTTTCAGTAAATTTACTGGGGTGCAGTGCCTCTCTCTCCACCCTGATTCTCCTTCTAAAGTGATACTTAAAGAATGGAATCAATTGTTGTCCGGAGAGAAAGGCATCTGTCCTCAGTCCTCTCAACCTCGTCCACCATATAACTTCTTTCACCATAGCCACCGTACAGAGGAAAACCGCCTCTCTTTCGTTTTTGAAAGGGTCTGGCGGTTTGATCCTTACTATGGACTCGGCAGTCAACTGTATTTGTCCCATACGCGACAGCAGTTGTTCTTCATAGTTCCACAGGTCGCTTACGCCCGGGCAGTGTACAATTGCGTGCAGAACTGTTTCAATGTCCTGCGCACATCTTGGACACGTCCTCTTGGAAGGATCCCTGCCAGGGCGTCCGTGCCGGTAGAGCTCCTCGGTAGCACTGCCAGGCCAGGGACCTCTGGAAGATAGATAGATAGATAGATAGATAGATAGATAGATAGATAGATAGATAGATAGATATCTTTCTTTATTTGCCACAGGGGCGTACAAAAATGGGACATTACAAGATGTGACGGCGGGGTTTTACATAAAAATCATATAACTTCAACATTAATAAATAAGAATTAACTATATATAATAAAATAACAAATAACAATTGAAATCCCCAATAGGGGGGAACGTTATTGCAGGGTTGTTTTACACCCCGTGGATAGAACAACGCTCAACACCAGGAACACGTTTTGTAGGTGATCCAGTCTTCCCTCTGTTTATCTTCCTCAACCTCCAGGTTTATATAGAGAAGGCCCATTCACTCGGGCCATTTTCACCACATTCACCCACCTTTCAGCGAATTTACTGGGGTGTAGCACCTCTCTCTCCACTCTCACCTTCCTTCTGAAGTGGTACTTAAAGAAGAGGATAAGTTGTTGTCCGGAGAGAAAGGTGTTTTCCCTCAGTCCTTTTAACCTCGTCCACCATATTACCTCTTTCGCCATAGCCACCAGACAGAGGAAAACCGCCTCTCCTTCATTCTTAAGTGAAAGCGGCGGGGTGATCCTCACCATGGACTCGGCTGACAACTGGATGCGTCCCACACGTGACAGTAGCTGTTCGACATAATTCCACAGGTCGGTCACCCCTGGGCACTGAACAATTGCGTGCAGAGCGGTTTCGATGTCTCGCATCTTGGACAGGTCCTTTTGGCAGGATCTCTGCCAGGGCGTCCGTGCCTGTAGATTTTGTCTAGAACTTTTAGAGCTCCTCGGTAGCACTGCCAGGCCAGAGACCTCTGGAAGTTATCCATAGGCCTTGGACTGAAAATCCTCCCGAACAGACTGGTCAGTTCGTCCTCCTCGATGCCTAGAGTTTCCCAGAGAACGTTGTCGCACTTATCCTCCACTAATCCCCTATAGAATGTCGAAGTGGAGTCTCCGCTGATTGCCGTTTCCGCTTGGTAGAGAGCTGTGAGCGCCTGAAGGCACTCGAGGTGCCAGGCACCCATTTTCGGTCTTCGCTTGACCTAGGACTGCAGCTCTGTTAGTGAGACGAGTTGTGGAAGAGCTTGTCTCACAAACGACAGCCACACCGGTTCACCGGTCTGGAATAGCTGGAGATGGCGTAGCCTCAGCGCGTGTTTGCACATCATCAGCCACGGCATGCCCAGCCCTCCGTTAGAAGGGTGTTGACAGCAGATGGATCTCCTCACTAATGTAGCCTGTTTCTTCCAGAGGAATTTGAAGAGTAGGCGTTCCATTTTGGCAAGGTATTCGCGGGGACAGGGCACGGCTGTCAAGCGGTAGTAGATGACGGACGCTATGTAAGTGTTCGCCACCTTCGCTCGACCTTTCAAGGAGAGTTTGCACTCAGCCCACTTCTGGGTGAGTGCAAACACTTCGCCGTGACCTCGTTCCAATTCTTGTCCACCTAGAGGTCTGGACCAAACCAGACTCCGAGCAATTTCACCGGTCCTTCCGTCCAGCATCCAACGACGCTGTCGGAAGGCATGGGATTGCCTCTCCATGTGACGAGTTGCAAACCGACAGACTTGTTTGGGTTTAGTCTTGCTCCTATCAACGTTTCTTATTCCTGTAATAGGTTGCCGATTACCCCGATTTCCGAGGTTTTCGACACCATTACGGTTATGTCGTCGGCATAAGCCGACGCTGTTTTCCGCAGACCTGGTTCGATCGGGATGCCCTGCAACAGCTCCAACTTACGCAGTAATGGCTCGAGAGTCAGTACATACAGAATGGAGGAGAGAGGGCATCCCTGACGGATAGAACGCATGATTTGGAATGGCTCCGATAGGTAGCTATTCACCTTGACTGCCGAGCAGATGCTGGTGTGCATGGCAGCGATCCAGCCTCTGAAGACGGGACCGAAGCCGGCCGCCTTGAGAACCGCTTCCAAGTATTGATGGTGGACCCTATCAAATGCCTTAGACTGATCTAAATTAATCAGAACCCTACTGAAGCCAAGTTTACACCCTACCCTCTCTATGATGTATCGCATGAGGTGGAGGTTGTCGTGTATGGACCTGGTCGGGATTGTTCTCATCTTTCCTGATCAGTGTTACTACGCCTCTGCCTACAGAACTGGGAATCCTCCCGTTCTAATGCCAGTTGCAGTAGACCGCTTCGAGGACGCCAGAGAACAAGTCTGGCATGCCTATGTAAAACTCATAGGGTAGACCATCTAAACCGGGTGATTTGCGTTTCCCGCAGCGGCGTAGGGCATCTTCTATTTCGCCCGCTGTGATCGGCCTTTCGCAGCTCTCTGCATCCATGCTTGAGAGTCGTGGTAGGAACTGAAGTCCATCACCTCGCTCGACGTACCGCTTTGCCCGAACAGTTGTGCAAAATGCTGCTGGAAGGCCGTGTACATCTGCTTGGATTCAAGTAGAATGCGTCCATCTTTGTCTTGCAAAAACCGAATTATGGATTTGTTGCCACTTTTCGCCTCTGCCACTCGGGCCCAGCTAACAGCTTTGGCTCCCTCGTTTCTTAGAGCACGTGTTTTACTTCTGACAATACAACTTTCGTGTTTCACGTTGAAAAACTGGTCTAGTGCCGTTCTCGCCGCTAACATGTCAGCTGTACTTCCATTCCTAAGTGCCTCTTCTACTTTAGCTACCAGTTCCTTTTCAGTTTTGTTTTTTTCTAAAGCTACTTCCTTGCTAAATGCTATCGATTCTATTCTAATTGCTCTCTTGATAGAGCTCCACCACCTGTTGCTAACGATCGCCCCCGTCAACTGGCACTTAATCTATGTGGGATGGACACACGTGTGAAACTTGCTGAGTAAGTTCTGCTTAAATGTCTATAGAAATTCCTGACTGTGAGCCTTCGTTTTTATACCAATTTGTAGAGGGACTGCCAGGTCAAATTTTGATCTGGTCAGTCTCTCAAAATATTCTACGCCTTTAGGCGAAATAGTTCATGAAAAACCTTTTGGGAAAAGTAACGTTTTAAAACATTCGAAGGAGGAAAAGGGAAGATATGCTTACAGCTTCCCCCTTCCACTGTCATAGTAGCAGATGTCTCAGACAAAGGTCAGAAAGAGGAAGGATTTTCTCCACCTGCTGATCGACAACTTGACGTTGCCATGGCAACAAACCAAAACCAAAAGTGTAAAACAATGAACAAAACAACACAACCGGCACCACCAGCAACAACAACAACAACAATGCTATGAATGAAAACAACACCAACAACAACGAAGACAACAACAATAACAAGAACAACAAAAACAACTCCAGCACAAACGAAAACAACTAAACACACCAAAGAAAAAACGTTTGCAGAAGGCCTTGCCAAAGAGACAGAGTTTATAGAAATAGATCTGTCATACCAAGCGCAGCACCTAAAGGATGCTGCGCAACATATAGCTTTCGAAGGTAACGGCTTTCGAATAAGTACCCCACTGGAAATTCGGGCCGCGACCTTAAGAAAAACAATTTTCTTCCGGACGATCTGCTCACAAACCAAGAAACTTATGGCTTTAAGCAATAGCCCGGTGGAAACCGCACTAAAGGAGGCAATGCCAAACATTGCTTACCTCCAGAGGGCCAAGCAGTGCGGGAGCATCTCGGTGCTCTTTAAAAGCGAGGCTCTCGCCCAGAAATATTCGGAGGCTCCAATTAGAACGAGCCAACACATCTTCTTCCCAACATACATGGGAAGAAGATCCCATAAAATAAGGATCTCCCAGATCCCACCGAACACCAACATTTGTTGGATCCTGGGTGGTTTTTGGAGGGGGTGAAGACAACCTCCTATCTGTAAAAAAATCAATCCGACAGAACTGGAACGGGGCCTCAATGGAGTTTGTGGTTCAAATGAAACCGGAGAGGATTGAAAAAATACCGGAAAGGGTGCCGGTGGAGGATAACCATGTTGTCCACATCGCAGTGGAGGGAAAAAGACCACAATGTTTCAAATGTGGAAAAACACACATTAAAAGCATTTTGCCCAATGCTGGATGTGGAAAAACAAAAGAAGGCGTTGTTGCCAACCCCAAAACTACAACAGACACACCCGAAAACAAAAAACACAAACCCCAAACCATCAACATTCACCCAACCATCACAAACCACAAAAGACACCACACCAAAAATTCCCCTTCCCGCTCTGTCCAACACCCCCCCCCCCCCACACACACACACACACAAACACACACACAAACACTCCACCAACACACAACATACCCCTCCCACCTACCCACAATGATAACACCTCAGACACGGGAACCTCAACATCTCCAAGTGAGGATGAAGAGGAACCCAAAAAATCCAAGAAGCAAAAAAGACAGAAAAAATACAACAAAAACAACAACCGAAAACACGCACACACCCAACACTGACATAAACATACCGCCACAAACGACAACCGCACCAACAACACAACCAGACACTTCCACCAACAAAACAAACACCCACACCACCACAATCACAAACCCCAACCACAAAAAGAAAACTACAAACAGAAACAGTACACATAAAAAACAAAACACATTACACATACATAAAAACAAGAAACAAAGAAATGGTGGAAACTGTCCGAAAGGACTCCACAGTACAAACAGAAGCGAAAACCTTCAACTCCAACGACCCACCCTCAAACCTCAAACTTATCAGGATAACAACCCTACAGTACGAAACTTTAAAAGATAGATAGATAGATAGACATACATATATATATTTACTTGTCATATATATATATATATATATATATATATATATATATATATATATATATATATATATATATATATATATGTTTCATTCGAAGGAAATCGTCATGATAGCTTTCCTGATGATTTCCTTCGAATGAAACAGTGCTAGTCCTGTAGAAGCCATTTCTATATTAAATATTTATACTCTGCTATGTATTGAGTACCTTACTTACTGTGGTTACCCCCGATTGAACCCGGGATACACACACACACACACAGACACACACACACACACACACACACACTTCCGTGTGTTAATCATCAATGCTGGTTGAACCAAGCAATCTACCACTATAATGTAATCAAATGTAAGTGCTCCACGCCATGGATATCATAAGGTATTACGTATATAGTATCAGACGAGGCATAAATATTAAGAGAAAAAAAGACGGATGGTCTCATTTATTCAACTTCAGTTTATTACATCACACCTGTTATGGACGCTGTTTACACTCTCAATACCTATCTGACTACAACGTATTAGATAACTATTGCATAATGACATTTCAATGCCTTTGAAATGTACGTAGCATGTGTGATGTAATAAACTGAAGTTGAATATGTGAAACCGTTTCTCTTCTTAATAATATATATACGCTAAGGGTTTCCACACAGTTTCGTCTCACAACTTTTACTCACAAAACATGGGTCAACTCGAAGCTATAATAGATGTTACTTGTCGAAGGTACCACCTAGCAGCGGGACCGAACCCGCGACCACGGAGTTACCAAAGGAACTCTTTAACCAAACAGCCGATCTTTGTTTCATGCTTGCTTCCGTATACATGTTAGAAATATAGCACAATTAACAGTAAGTTCAAATGAAGGTTGAATATATTTTCTCTCTCTTACTCTTTCACTCATTCTTTCTCCCTCACTCTACCTCTCTCTCTCTCCCTCTCTCTCTCCCTCTCTCTCTCTCTCTCTTTCTCTACATTTAAGTATATATACACATATAGTGTATGTGTGTTTGTACGTATGCATGAGCGCGTGTGTATGTATTTATATATATATATACTTCTATTTGCCATGGAGACAGTCCTTCAATTTCTTTTATATATATTGTATTGTGCACACTACAAGTTGTCTGACTAAAATCCTATATTGGCTTTTACTTATATTTCCAATCTGACGTATTGGATATATAAATATCAGAGAACGGAAGTTTCTCATTATTATCTATCGTCTGTTATTAGTGATATTTTCAATGCTTTAAATAAGAATGGCTTTTTGCCTTTTGTCATCGCCGCATTGGTAAATAAGCTAAACGAATGCTTTTGTCATTGCAGCAATGCTAAATTAGTTAAATGAAATTTTTTTTTGTATATATACATATATATATATATGTGGGAGGGGGGGGGGGATATCATGACTGCAATGGTTGGTAAATTAGCTAAACGAAACCTTTGTTCAATATATCTATGATACGGCGCGACGTTTAGAACATAGTCTGTGTGGCGTCATCAGGCGGTGTGGGAAAACCTGTAGGAAATCAAGCAGAAACTAGTTGCGAATCGAGAAGACAAAGGGGGAGATAATTAGTTGAGCGTTTCACTGAATTAAACTCCGTATCTTTGAATTATATAACAAAGCTAAATTAACATTTCAGTTCGTTTGTGGTCTATAAAACAAAATGAACTCTATTGATGGTATGTCTGTCTGGATTGTTGAAGAGTGAGTTATACATAAGGCTGATGGTCGATCCTCCGTCGGTTTCGGTGTTAAGTATTCAGTTATTCTGTCAAATAAATATCAGACTCATGAATTAACGTGTACGTGGTTGATTATTCCTTTATACGTACAGTTCATTTGAATCAGAGTAGCACAATACATTACAAGGTTAACTCTTTGACTTACAAGTAGAGCTCTTTCGATGCGTTTCCGCATAGATTTCGTCAACCCTATTTCAATCAGAAGGCTTGTATGGACCAGATGTTGTAGTAAATACACTTACGCATGATATCACGCAGTGAGATGGAACCCAGGATATCATGAGTTGAAGAGGAAAATCAGGTTGGAGCAGGATGTGCTGTTCTCCAGCCAGTTTGCTGAAAGCTGGATAAGTTCGGTGAGCATGGACCTGGTCTGCGCATGCACCTGTAGATTGGGGGCAAATAACTGGAAGAGGGCACTTGCCCTAAAAATCAGGATGATCGAAGTTTGTGGTGGTGGTATTATTGTTAGTAGTAGTAGTAGTAGTAGTAGTAGTAGTAGTAGTAGTAGTAGTAGTAGTAGTAGTAGTAGTTTGCTGTTCTATGTCGGAGTTTATGTATTGCCAAATGAATATAACTTCCAATTTCAAGAGTGATTTTTTTCGATTACAGATCTGTTTACGTTACACATACTTTTTTTTAAATGCAATATGTGGTTTGGTTTCGTATTATTGTTTTTGCATGTGTTAATATTTGCAATGTAAAATTACTGTAGCAAATAACAGCAATTTATTATTGTATGTTTTCGGCAAATGACATGGTTTAATTAGACTTCTATTTATAGAAATTATGAGATCAACTTACCAATAGACAACATTATTGGCAGTATCGGTAGAGGGTCGGACGCCATGCTTTGATGCAGAGTTACGGCTCTTGCCATTCTGAGTTCAAATCCCGCCGAGGTTAATTTTGCCTTTCATCCTTACGGGGTCGATAAAATAAAGTACCAGTAATCTACTGAGTATTTGCTGGCCTTGTGCCAATAGTAGAAACAATTATATTAATATATATAAAACATTTAGAAGCACACAGAACCACCTGGTAATATCCACCAATGAATGAGTGTTTCTGTTTCCCACAAAAGACATGACGAAATACTCAACAACTTATTAATGTTTCTATTGTCAAAAGAGGGTGGCGAATTGGGAGAGCCGTTAAAGTGTTGGATAGAATGCTTTGCGGTATTCATTCCGCCGAGGTCAACTTTACCTTTCATCTTCTCAAGGTCAATAAAAGAAGTACCAGTGCAGTACTGGTGTCTATTCTTCCTCTATATCCCTCTCTCACCACCGCCCCTTCTCTCTCCCCCCCCTCTCTCTCTCCCTCTCTCCCTCTCTCTCTCTCTCTCTCTCTCTCTCTCTCTCTCTCTTCTGGAAGAAATCAACTGTGTTTAGATCTGGAAAGGGATGAACAACGACAGTTTTTAAATGTCCAAGAAATGCCGTAATTCACTAGGTTGCGCCAACGACTCTATCAGAAGTTACGGGTTTATAATAGAAGATTGACGGTAGAAGACAGGGCTTGAATAGACTAAAACATTTAGAAACTCATTAAACCCTTTTCCATAAATACAAATGACAAGCCTAAACAGATCTAAATTTTTAGAAACTCACTAAACCACAAAAACTTATTCATGTTTCTGATTTCAACAGAAGACATGGCTTTAAGGGGCCTAAATATTTTGAAATTCACTAAAAGACGTAGCATATCTAACAATGTACTACTCTTGCTCCTTTTACTAAATGGCATGACTAAATCATATATCTATAGATAAAACCCTAAAAAGTAAGCGTAATAATATCCGACAATGTATCACTGTTGTCGTTTTCAGTTCAGCAGATGACGTAATAATACCCAGTAATGTATTCAGCAGGAAGGAGAGTTTCATAAAAACTAAATATTTAGAAATTCATTGAATTCCATGGCAATACCTTAGAATGATTAGCTGTGTTACTGTAATATTGTCTGCTTCCAGCAAATAATACCCACCAATGTATTCAGCAGGAAACAGAACTTCATCAAAACTAAATATTTAGAAATTCATTGAAAGACATAGCGATACATAAAAATGAATTGCTGTGTTACTGTATCTGTTTTCAACAGAACTTAATCAGACCTCTATAGATATCAAATTGAATAGTAAACGTAGTAACACCCAACAATATATCACTGTCTTCGTTTTTAGCAGACGACAGAGCTTAAAAGAGATTTAAGTATTTAGAAATTCACTGAACGATGTAGCATTACACTTAACCACCTAGCAATACTCAACAATGTATTAGTGTCTCTGGTTTCAACAAACGATAGGGCTTTAAAAGATTTCTACGATTTATAATAAATAGAAAGTTAATGTTGTCAACGATGAAAGAGACTCTGGGGAGATACAAACAGTTCGCAGGCCGATATTCTTAATATGTGTGTGTTGGGGGGGTATGTCTCTGTGTGTGTGTATGTGTGTATGTGTGTGTGTATGTGTGTGTGTGTGTGTATGTATGTGTGTGTGTGTGTGTGTGTGTGTGTGTGTGTGTGTGTGTGTGTGTGTGTGTGTGTGTGTGTGAAATTTATGAGAAGGTTAAAACTTCATCGATTTTATATTGTAGAAAAATTGTCATATAAACCCCCTTAGCGTAAAAAAATGGACATTAGCACCTGCATGGTAAAGATGTAACTTGCTTATAAATTTTAAATTTCGCTCAACGTTTTTAAACACACGTTCGTTTATATTTGTGTGTTTGTGTGTGTGTGTGTGTGTGTGTGTGTGTGTGTGTGTGTGTGTGTGTGTGTGTGTGTGTGTGTGTGTGTGTGTGTGTGTGTCTGTGTGTGTGTGTGTGCGCGCAAAAATTTAACGGAAGCAACAAAGCAGACAATACGGTACAATAAAGAAATGAATTAGTTTAAATCTTCATGCATTAGAAAAATAGTCTTAACGTTTCGAATACAAGTCCTTCATCAGAAGATAGAATGCGAAATAAAGGTGAATAAAGATAGAGAGTAGAAAAGCTAGGAACGAAATAGATTTGGGAAAAAAAGCACGTGTGCGTTTTGTCTCTGAACTCTGAATCTGCTTGGGGTTTCCTTGTTGATGGATAGACCCCTCTTTATATTCCCGTCTCTACCTTTCCTCCAACTCAATCTAATTCGTACCTAATTAAATGCTTACTACTTCAATGTGTTCGATACACTTATATAAAGAAATATAGAAACGTTCACCCATGTGTCAGGCGTTGTTTGTCGGGACTATTGTATGTGTGTAACCTTCCACATTTTATTACTTCATTTTCTTTGGGGGGGGGGGGGGGGGGTCTCAATTATTTTCATTTTTTTCCCCGAAAAATCTTAGCAGGTGTCGTGCAAATATTATTATACACATTTGGAGGAAAATATGCCTCAAAACTATTGCATGCAGTTCTTCAGGTTTTCTGAATTCGTGAAATCATGCGTTGCAGAAGTAATATGATGTATATGATATGATATATATATATATATATATATCATATATGTCCACGCATTGCCTGGGAACTTAGCTGAGAATAGACTCCATGTGACGAAAGGCCTTCTCCATGTTTATTCCCATTCAGAAACTAATTATTTGGAGTGAAATTTTAGTAAGTAAGTTAATTTTTATAATTTTCTTATTTTACGTCTTTCATATATATATATATATATATAGTTATACTTGGGGAGGGTCATATTTGTGTAATATTGCCAGAATTAATAACAGAACACACTCACTGTTTGGTTGGTTTTCGCTTCTCGCTGTCTTTTATATCTGTAATCTAACTTACTCGGTCCTCAATGTTGCCATTGACTGACCGACGGTCAAAAATAATACAGATACAATATAGACACAAACACATATATATAGTTTACATAAATCTTTCGTTGCACATCTGCAACATCGTCAGTGGTGTTATATTTTCCTCCTGTTGTGTTGTATGTCTACGCCATTTTTTATTCAGTCTGTCTATATATTTATTTATTTATTTGCTTGTTTGTTTATTTTATTTTGTCTTCTTTGCGCATGCGTTTGCGTGTATGTATAGTGTTATGTTTGGTGTGTGACTAGTGTGTATAGTGTTATGTTTGCTGGGTGACTAGTGTGTGTTTATGTGCTTGTTGTTATTGTGCTTGTGTATGTATTTATTTATCTTATTTTATTTACTTATTTATACTTCTCTTAGGTCAGTGTTGTTTGTTTAGGTGTTGTTGTTATTCCACTCATTTTTTCTGTTTAGCTTTGATCTTCTAATTTCTATTTCACTGGCCTCTCTGATTTGCCTATCTGCTGGGTCATTTCTATGTTTAGATATTATTCTAATTTCTATGTTGTCTATGTTACCGTCATGTTGTTGTCTAGCATGTTCGTATAGTACTGACCCGTTTTTTCGTCCTTTTAGTTCCCCCAGTGTTGGTCTATCCTTTCACCTATGCTACGAGCTGTCTCACCTATGTATGTTGTTGTCATGTTTCTGCAAGTACCCTATGTACATCTTATGCTATAGACTACGTTTCTAGTTTTACAGTTTATCCGGGGGTTCACCTTACATATGATACATTTCCTATTGGTACAGTGGGTTTTCTTAAAAGGGTAGGTTTTGCTGATCAGGGATTTTATGGTGGTTCCTGGCTTTTCTACCACCTTTATTTTTAAGTGGGTCTTTCTCAGGGCCTTTCTACACTGGTTAGCTAATTTCCCTCCAGGGGTGGCGTTCACAAACATGACACTCTGGTATCTCTGGTTGTCGTACCATGATGTGGCTTTCCCTGTCTTATGTCTAGCCCTATCTAAGCTATTCCATGATTTGCTCCTGTATAATGGGCAAATTCCTTTCATGTCCAGTTCTATGAGGGTCTTATACTTTTCCATGGCTCCTTCGTATACTCTGACTCTGTCTCTTTGGTTGTAGCCAGAGAACTGCATGCGGTTGATGAAGTGTTGGATGTGTCTTTCCATTTCTGTTGGGTCGCACATGCGGGACACATTCTTCATCACTCGTACCAAATCTGCGATCAGAATATTAAACTTAGCACTACTGGACATTGCTGAGTTTTTGAGTATCAGGTATTTGGAGGCCATGGGTTTAGCATAGTGTGAGTGGAGAATTTGGGCTCTCTCGTCTATAGTGTTAATCCAGAGTTCCGTGTCTAATACAGGTAGTCTATTGTTAGTGTGTTTGGAAGGGAAGTCGATAGTTACAGTTATACTTTGGTGTATGAAATTAGCTATCTGCTGGATGCTTTCCATCGTGCTACTTTCTAAATCAAACTTGTTAGTGCTCTCTTGTGGTGGTGTTCTTATAACTATATTGATATCGTCTACATAACGAGAGTACATGATGAGGTCTATGGAGCTTTCAATAAGGAGATCTTTAAGTCTCCTTTCCCACCATACCATGAAAAGATTGGCAACATCACCAGCTATGCTGACGCCGATGGCTGCTCCCTCATTTTGGGTGTAGATTTTGTCATTGAACTTAAATATGTGGCCCTTTAGGGTAGTTTTGATACTAGCCCCTATTGCATGTGCGACCATTTTTCTTACCTGATCATTGTTTTGAGGGGTCCGTATAACTTTGGTCCACCCAATCCACCTTCCCATGGGAGTCTTTTTTGCCATTGAGGTTATGGTGGGGGGTCTACCTCTTATAGGTCTACTAGGGCAGAAACATCTAAGGTCATGGCTGTCTAGGTAGTCAGTGTCGTAGGTAAGTCTAAGTAGGAGGCCCAGTTCGTCTGTATCGACGTCGCAGAACTCCACCTCACTCTCAATGATCATCTCATGTGCAACGAAAGATTTATGTAAACTATATATATGTGTTTGTGTCTATATTGTATCTGTATTATTTTTGACCGTCGGTCAGTCAATGGCAACATTGAGGACCGAGTAAGTTAGATTACAGATATAAAAGACAGCGAGAAGCGAAAACCAACCAAACAGTGAGTGTGTTCTGTTATTAATTCTGGCAATATTACACAAATATGACCCTCCCCAAGTATAACAATATTTGTTTCGACACACGATTTCATATAAAAAACCTCGCTAAACTAATTCATCGCCGCTATATATATATATATATATATTGTTCAATGAAAAATGAAAAAGAGTTAGTTGATTTATAATCTGACGAGAACATGTTTACAAAATAGGTGACTTATTTTCTTGTTTTCAAGTTTGTAACTGTGTCTTGTTCTATTAAGTTCGGATGTAAGGAGTATTAAGGCTATGCAAAAAAGTAAGGGAGAAAGTGAGTCACCTTGGAAAATGCCACAGTTGGTGTTAATATTCATAGAACTTAGTACTCCATTGGAATGAGTTATTATTATTATTATTATTATTGGTGGTCTGTTCGGACGTCTTTTTGTTCGCTCCCAGTAAGTCGCTTTATTTACCTGTTATAATTATTTGTTAAATTTTTCTTGTTGTTGGACTTTGCCCAATGAAGGGGAAAGTATAATATTTGGGCCATTTTACTTTTAAAAATTATTAAAAAAACATGGCTGAGCCACGCCCCCCAGCAATATGTCTGCTGTCGTGTGACAACGGCGTAAAAGTTGAGAGGAGGGTTACAGAAATTGATACAACAAACACCACCACAAACAACGTGAACAAAGACAGCAATTACAACACTGAGAACACTAATTTTAAAGACATTACCACACCAACTGCAACAATAACAGTGACACCCAAAATACAAACAACAGAAAAAAATGACAACAAATGCAACAACGATATTAACACCACTAACAAGAAAATAAACAACGACAACACCAACAGCAACAATATAAATTGCACCGAGAACAACAACAACGGTGGCACCAAAAACACAACGAACTGCAACAGTGATAACAGCAACAACACCAACAACACCGTTTGTAGCAGTAGCAACAGCAACAGCACCAACAAGACCAGTAGCAGCAGTAGCAGCAGCAATAATGGTGCCGCTGAAAAAGGGCCACTTCTTTCGCAGGTGTGGCCCGAAATATAGAAACAGTGCTAGTCACGGAGTTGGAGATAGCGGTCACAAGGGCCATGGTGACAAGAAATGACAATAGAGTTTCCTTGAAACCTCCACCCGATTTTTTTCAAGGACCACCACCTGCGCACGGTGACTTACCGCACCGTAAGCAAAATGTCATATCGAGTGGAGAGAGTCACGGAGGCTCAAATCCAAAAGGACTTGGGGTGTATCTGGGCGCACAAAATCCACAACACCCGAGGCAAAAAGTAGGCCACACTAGACATACTTTTCGCCACACCCCCCAAGAGGCGAAGTCCCACTCTTTGGAAACCCTAAAGAGTGAGGAGATAGTCATGGTGCCTTCCTACTGCGAGCAGAAAATTGTGAGGTGACCCAGGTCCCGCCCGACGTGCTCATACTTTGGCTGGCCGCGTCTGTCCTTGCTGGAATCGAGGACAGGACGACCAGGCTGCAAGTACAGAGAATGGGGAGAGAGAACTGGTCAGGTGTAGGCATGCAAATGCTAATACAAACTGAGCAGAAGTGAATCGAGGCTATCCCGGATATCATAGACCTCGAAGAAGGACTCCAACTCCCTATAAGCGTGGAAGGAAGGCGCTCAAAGTGCTATCTCTGTGGGCCAAAGGGTCACCTCAGGGCCTTTTGCCTGGAGAAGACGGCCAAGAAGAGGGCTCCCCCTCCTTCTGACGCCTTGTCCGCTGCTACCAAGAGCAGGGCAGGCAACAGAGGCAGAAGACCCTTCCACGGTGAGTAGGAAGGCAACGTCCGTGGCACCCATACCAATGCCACGGACAACTAAAACAGCGGCAGCAGTGGCGGCAACACCAGTAGCTACATTTGCAGTAGCTGCACCAGCAACAAAATCGCCGGAGAGGCTCCACCAACACCACCAACAGCCGTGGAGCACATACCCCCTCCTAGACGTCACGGAATCCGACATGGAGTATAGGGCGGGAGTGAAGTGGCAAAAGGTCTGCCACAAAAAACAAAAACGAAAGAACCACTTAGCTTCACCCTCCAAAAGCGAGGACAAGCAAAGAAGGGTAAAGACTGCAAGGCGACTTGCAGCAACGCCACCACCATCACCACCACAAGCATGACCACCAACAACAACTACACCACGACCAGCATCACCACAAACAGCAACATCGCAAACACAACAAGCACACACACCCAACAGCAACAACATACAGCAACAAAACCACCCCTCCCCCAAAAATGTACACACCCATAAAGATTGCACACCAAGGATTAATGGAACATATAAAACAGCACACCGATATTTCAGACGTAAATTACCACACCCCACCAACACCAGGAACATTACTAAAAAATATTAACATCGTGGAATTGAACTGGATGATTACAAACAATTAAAACAAAAATTCCCCAATTGCGTTGGGGATTTCAGGGGGTCACTCTCCAAGAGAATCTATAGAGACATCATCTTGAGGACACCCATGAACAGCCGAAGGGACGGTTCTACTGTCCCTTCCCCACACGATCAAGGTAAGTGATCCTTTCTCACTTACCCCGTTTCTCACCGAGCATGGCCCTACTTAGAATAGGCAGTATAAATATACGTGGCCTGGGGTCATCTTGGAAGCAGCGTCACCTGCTGAACGACCTCAGGTCACTAAACATAGATGTGGTGGCCATCAGCGAGACCAGAATCTCCGAAGCACGAGCCTTCGCACCGATCTTCACGCGGCTAAGATGTATACGCATCTCCAGCCGTCCAGTTGCTGTGCTTTGTAGGAGAGGTTTGGATCTCGCCATACGGGCCATCTTCCTGAACCCAGAAGGTAAGTCGGTGGTGCTGGACGTGACCGGCAGCGAAGGCAATGCTTTCAAGCTAGTAGCCGTCTACGCCCCAGCAGGGGCAGGACGGCCAGATTTCTTCAGATGTCTAAAGATCTTTCTTGGAACGTCCCGCTCCTTGGTGTTAGTGAGCGGCTGGAACGGTATCTTAGATGCACGTTGGGATTATGTGGGGCTAGTAGACAGGGGAGGAGGGTGTAAAAACCTCAACAACCTGCTCAGACGTTTTGAACTGTCTGACAGGTATAGACTGGATTATTCGAATGTGCCAATATGGACATGGGTAAACCGCATCGGGTCATCCAGATCGTATTTAGATAGGGTATTCTGTAGGGAAACAGATAAGTCTAGTGTAGGTTGTCCACAATTTAAAGTAGTCGACAAAACGGACCACAAATTTGTAATCTGTGAAGTTGACTTATATAAATTCCATAGGCAAGGGCCCGGCTACTGGAAGCTGAACGCGTCGTTCCCGCCGCGCAAAGCTTACAGAGACCGGATTAGCGAATTAGTTAAGCGTGCGTTGACGGGTGCGATCGTCAACAACATGTGGTGGTTTACCCTTAAAAGGGCTAGTAGAGTAGAATTAATAAGGTTTAGAAAAGGAGTAGTGATAGAGTAGAGGGAGAGTTAGTTAGAAAGCTAGAAGAGGCTTTTAGGACAGGCATCGCAACCGACGTGCTTGCGGCGAGATTGGCACTCGACCAATTGTTCAACGCAAAGCATGAAGGCTGCGTTGTCAGAGCTAGAGCGCGTGCTCTAAGACACGAGAGGACGAAAGCCGTTCAATAGACCCGGGTGGTGGAGGCGCAACGTGGCAACAAGTCCACAATTCGGTATTTGCCTGATCAAAACGGGTGAATGTTGCTCGAACCCGAGCAGATGTGTGAGGCTTTTCAACACTTTGCTCAATTGTTCGGGAGCGGCGGTGGGCCTGATTGGAGTGTGTACTTCGGTGCATACCTCGACGGACTGCCGCGGCTCTCGTCGACCGCAGCACAGTGCTGCGAAAAGCCTATAACAGCAGGTGAAATACGCGAAGCGATGTCTGACTGCACGAGGGGTAAATCGCCAGGTTTGAATGGTCTGCCTTACGGGCTTTATGCGTATATGCCAGACTTGTTCTACCTCTTGGTAGATGTCTACTGCAACTGGCAGCAGAACGGAAGCGTTCCCACTTTTGTGAGCCGGGGAGCGGTGGCGCAGCTGAGAAAAGACCCGAACAAGGGGGACGTTATAGACAACTTCAGGCCCATAACTCTGCTAAACGCAGAGTTTAAGATTTCGGCCAAGAGATTGGCGCTTGTTTGTGATCTGGCGGGAGAGGCGCAGACATGCGCCATTCCGGACAGATCCATCCATGACAACCTCCATCTCATGCGATGCATCATAGAGAGGGTGGTTTAGGAACCTGGCACGGGTGGGGCCCTGATCAACTTGAATCAATCTAAAGCATTTGATAGGGTCGACCATCGGTACCTGGCTGCGGTCCTCGAGGCAGCCGGCTTCGGACCCGTTTTTAGGAGCTGGATCGCTGCGATGCACAGCGACATCTACTCGATTGTGAGGGTGAATGGGGACCTTTCGCAGCCTTTCAGCATCATGCGCTCGGTCCGCCAGGGTTGCCCCCTCTCATCCCTCTTGTACGTACTGGCTCGCGAGCCGTTACTGCACAAATTGGAGACGATGAGGAGGGGGGGTCCCACTCGAACTGGGATGCGGGAGATCCGTGTCAGCTTATGCCGACGACGTCACCGTGGTGGTGTCGAGCACCAAACACGTCCAGATGCCCGGCATCGCTCTCAAGGAATACGAAGCGGTGACAGGAGCAAAGATAAACCAGAAAAAGTCGGTGGGCTTGCAACACGGCTCCTGGAGAGGCAAGTCCATGTCGTCCGACAGTGTCGTGGGGCGCTGGACGGAAGGACCGGTTAAATATCTCGGGGTCTGGTTCGGTCCGGACCTCCAGATAGAGAAAAACTGGAGCGAGGTGACGAGCAGGGTGGCCTCTCTCACCCAGAAATGGGCCGAGAGGAGGATGTCTCTGAAAGGTCGGGCGGAGATGGCGAATGGGTACATCTCCTCCGTCATCTGCTGCCGCCTGACTGTCGTACATTGCCCCGCCCAACTCTGACCAAAATGGAGCGCCATCTCTTCCGCTTTTTGTGGAAGGGACGTGCTCCCATGGTCAGACGATCCATTTGCTGTCAACACCCGTTGCGTGGGGGACTAGGCATACCGTGGCTGATAATGCGCACACATGCGCTGAGGCTGCGACATCTCTGGTGCTTCCTTGACGGTGAACAGGTGTGATCGCCGTTTGCCAGACGCGCTTTTCCCCAACTCGTCTCCTTGACGGAGCTGCAGTCCTGGATCAGGAAAAGACCGAGGGATAGCGCTTGGAAGCTGGAATGTCTACAAGCACTCACCATCCTCTACCAGCTGGGCACTAGTATCGGTGGAACATCAACCTCGGTGCTCTATAGAGGGCTAATGGAGGGGAAGAGTGACGACGTTCTCGGAGAGATCCTGGGCGTCGAAGACGATCAGCTGTTCGCTCTCTTCAAGAGAACTTTCAGCCCGCAGCCTATGGACAACTTCCAGAAATCCCTGACCTGGCAGTGCTACTGGGGAGCGTTGCCGGTTCGGGATAAGCTCTACAGGCACGGAGGTAGTGTCAGCCGAGCCTATCCGAGATGCTCGCAGGGCGACGAAACCTTCCTGCAAGCACTCGTTCAGTGTCTGATGATTACTGACTTGTGGAGCTATGTCGAACAGCTGCTATCGCGTGTAGGACAGATCCGGTTATCGACTGAGCCCATTGTGCAGATAGCCCCGCCATCCTCCTTTAAAGAGGAGGAAGGGCAGGCAGTTTTCATCTGCCTGGTGGCCATGGCGAAAGAGATTGTGGTGGACAAGTTTGAAAGGGTTAAAGACGGATACTTTCCTCTCCGGCCAATCCCTGATTAACTTTTTCAAGTTTCACTTGAAAAGGAAAATCAGGGTGGAGAGGCAAGTGCTGTCTTCTCGTAAGTTTGTTGAAAGGTGGGTGAAAGTGGCGAGTCTGGTCTGAGTGAGAGGGCGCTTGCCCTGGTAGTCAGGGTGGCCGTGGTCTTTTGTGTGGTTTTCCGCACGAGTGAATCTCGGAGGTTTCCCCCTTTTTGGGGAATTTTTTTTGTTTTAATTTTTTTTTAATTTCTATCCCGATTTCTATCTTGTTATAACCTGTTTATACGGCCAAAACCCAATTTGTATCTTCCTGTACCGTTCTGTGCCGTCTGTAGTGTTTTTCTTAATGTTAGCCCTTGTGGCCAATAAAGAAACCATTATTATTATTATTATTATTATTATTATTATTATTATTATTATTATTAATATATATATATATATATATATATATATATATATATATATATATATATATATATATATATATATATATATACAGAAGTGGTTATACAACAGTTAGTTCACCATACCGAGAACAATTGTTTCACCTTAGCGGATCTTCAGCTCGGAAATCACTATGTTTATATTAGTGTTCATCTCTCTTGCTTATTCAATTATATATATATATATATATATATATATATATATATATATATATATATATATATATATATATATAATTGAATAAACAAGAGAGATGAACACTAATATAAACATACATGTGTTCGAATCGTAAGGACCAAGTTTGCTAGGGTGAAAAAATACTAACTACAGCAATATGGTTTGTCAGACTTAATTTTAAATATTAAATTAAGAAAAATAACACACCTATATTGAGCAATCGCCTGGTAACAACCAGACAGCTTTGGAGACTGTTACGCAACATCTTATTAAGTGAAGTCCACTCTTTTCTCTGCTCCTCAGTAGTTGTTGAGAAATTAGTAATCCTTCCACTTCTAAAAATATTATAGACTGAATTGCGTGCGATAAGAATTATCACACGGGTCTTCGGAACCCAGCATGTCTCGAAATTCCATGCCGCTAAAAATAGCAGCCTGGCTAACAGGACATTAAAATTAGCTCTACATGATGGAGCCGAAAAATATATAGCAAACTTGGTCCTTACGATTCGAACTCATGTATGTTTATATTAGTATTCATCTCTCTTGTTTATTCAATTATATTGTATGGCTCGGAGAAGCTTTTTTCTTAGACCTATTTAATTGTAAGAGACTACTCTGAGTTTCTAACTCAATATATATATTTGGGAGCCCCTACATGGACACACTAGAAGAGGAAGACCAAGGTTAACGTATGTTGATGCCCTAAGGACAGACACTGGTCTGTTGGAGACGCAGGACATGGCAGCGATAATGAGGGACAGAGACCGCTGGAAAGAACTCGTCCATGGATCTCGGGAATTTTACCCGCCTTAGAATAGAAGAATATATATATATATATATATATATATATATATATATATATATATATATATATATATATAAGAATTAGTATAGCTACCAACATATATATACAGATGCATACCTATGCTAGCAAATATATAGGTTTTGTCTTAGTAACTTTGTGGTTCAATGCAAGGGAATGCAGAACAATTATATGAAAGACGTAAAATAAGAAAATTATAAAAATTAACTTACTTACTAAAATTTCACTCCAACTAATTAGTTTCTGAAAGGGAATAAACATGGTTTCCGAATGGAACCATGGAGAAAATCCTTTCGTCATCAGGAAGTCTATTCTCAGCTAAGTTCCCAGGCAATGCGTGGACACAGGGAACTTATACAAAAATAATTCAGTGGATGGAAAAAAGCAAGCGAGGACTAAATTCCAGGACATTGAAAAAATCACTGCCTACTTGGTCGGTGGCAAATTCAAAAGAATCAATCACGTGACATTGAGGTTAATCAGTGAGGAGTGGGGTGCTAATAAGACAGGAGCCTGACTATTACTATGAACCATAGTAGTAGTTTTGGCAAATTTTTGCTCAACAAAATAATTTGGAGATAATTATAAAGAATTAGTATATCTACCAACATATATATACAGATGCATACCTCTGCTAGCAAATATATAGGTTTTGTCTTAGTAACTTTGTGGTTCAATGCAAGAGGATGCAGAACAATTATATGAAAGACGTAAAATAAGAAAATTATAATTAATATAAATTATAATACCGACCAAGTAGGCAGTGATTTTTTCAATGTCCTGGAATTTAGTCCTCGCTTGCTTTTTTCCATCCACTGAATTATTTTTGTATAAGTTCCCTGTGTCCACGCATTGCCTGGGAACTTAGCTGAGAATAGACTTCCTGATGACGAAAGGATTTTCTCCATGGTTCCATTCGGAAACCATGTTTATTCCCTTTCAGAAACTAATTAGTTGGAGTGAAATTTTAGTAAGTTAATTTTTATAATTTTCTTATTTTACGTCTAAATTTTCTTATTTTACGCCCTACCCGGGCGCCCGCGTATGTAGAGCTTGTCTCGAACTAGTAGAGCTCCGAGGTAGCACTGCCACGGTCTTTTGGAAGTTGTCCATTGGTCCCGGGCGGAAGGTCCTACCGAACAGACTGGCCAGTTCGTCCTCCTCTACGCCCAGAGTTTCTTCGAGCGTGCCGTCGCACTTGCTGCGGACCAACCCTCTATAGAATCTCGAAGTGGAGACTCCACAGATCACCGGGTCCGTTTGCCATAGAACTGTGAGCGCCTGAGCACATTCGATGTGCAAGTCAGCCATTTTCCTCGGTCTTTGCTTGACCCAGGACTGCAGCTCGGTCAGCAAGACGAGTCGTGGGAACGCTCGCCTCACGAACGGTTGTCTGGTGAGGAATACGTGGAGGTGCCGCAGCCTGAGCGCGTGTTTGCGCATCGTCAGCCACGGCATCCCCATTAGAAGGGTGTTGGCAGCAGATGGATCTTTTCACCAAAGGAGCCCGCTTCTTCCAAAGGAATTGAAAGAGCGCGCGCTCCATGTTGGTGAGCGTTTTGGCTGGACAAAGCACGATGGTCAAGCGGTAGTAGATGACGGACGCTATAAAAGTGTTCGCCACCTCCACTCGACCTTTCAAGGATAGTTTGCACTCGGCCCACTTCTGGGTGAGCGCAAACACCTTGGCCGTCACCTCGTTCCAGTTCTTCTCCACCTGGAGGTCCGGACCAAACCAGACCCCGAACAGCTTTACCGGTCCTTCCGTCCAGCGTCTGACGACGCCATCGGAAGGCATCGGTTTGCCTCTCCACGTTCCGAGTTGCAAACCGACGGATTTGTCCCGGTTCAGCTTCGCTCCTGTGAACCTTTCTTATTCCTCCAGTAAGGTGCTGATCTCCCCGACTTGCGAGGTGCTCGACACCATTACTGTGATGTCGTCGGCGTAGGCCGACGCCGCTTTTCGCAGTCCCTGTTCCAAAGGGATGCCTTCCAATAGCTCCAGCTTCCGCAGTAGTGACTCGAGAGTCAGTACGTACAGAAGGGAGGAGAGAAGGCATCCCTGTCGGATGAATCGCGTGATATGGAACGGCTCCGAGAAGTAGCCGTTCACCTTGACCCTTGATCAGATGTTGCTGTTGTGCATTGCAGCAATCCAGCCCCGAAGCCTGCCGCCTCGAGCACCGCATCCAGGTAACGATGGTCAACCCTATCGAAAGCCTTAGACTGATCCAAGTTGATCAGGGCCTCACCGAAGCCGGGTTTACACCCTACCCTCTCTATGATGTATTGCATGAGGTGGAGGTTGTCGTGTATGGACCTGGTCGGGATTGCGCATGTCTGCACTTCTCCCAACCGGTTTTCGACGACAAGCGCCAGCCTCTTTGCCAACACCTTGGCCAAAATCTGTAACTTTGTGTTGAGCAGAGTTATGGGCCGGGAGTTTCCTATGTCATCCCCCTTGTTCTCGTCCTTCCTGACTAACGTGATTACGCCCTTGGTCACAGAACTGGGAGAAATCTCCCGTTCTGCTGCCAGTTGCAGTAGACCGCTTCCAGGAGTCCGGAGAACAAGTCCGGCATTGCTACGTAAAATTCGCAAGGTAGATCGTCGAGACCTGGATATTTGCGGTTGCCGTATTGGCTCAGCGCGTCCCCTATCTCATGCGTCGAAGAACTGGTCCAAGGCCGTTCTCGTCGCTAGCACGCCGGCTACGTTGCCACTCCTAAGTGCCTCTTCTACTTTATCTACCAGTTCCTTTTCAGTCTTATTTCTATCTAACACTAATTCTTTACTAAAACCTATCGAGTCTAATCTAACTGCCATCTTGAGAGACTACCACCATCTGTTATTGACAATGGCCCCCGTCAAGTGCTGCTTAACTAAAGTGCTAATCCGTCTACTGTAGGCTTTGCATGTCGGTAACGACAAGTTCAGCTTCCAGTAGCCGGGTCCCTGTCTATGGGTTTTGTCAAGGTTGACTAAGCAGGTCACTAATTTGTGATCTGAATAGGCAACCATGAACATTTGTGGACAGCTTAACATGTCCCTATCCTTCTTTCTAACTAGAACCCTATCTAGGTACGATCTAGATATTCCGCTACGATTATTCCACGTCCACAGTGGCACAGTCGGAAAATCTAGTCGATATCTATCGGCCAGGTCAAATCGGCCGATTAACTGTTTGAGGCTGTTGCACCCCCCCCCTCTTTCGGGACATGCTCCCACATAGTCCCAACGTGCATCTAGGATTCCATTCCATCCCCCACTAACAGCAGGGAGTGGGACGTTCCCAGAAAAGTCTCTAGACGTTTGAAGAAGTCTGGCCGCGGTGTCCCAGATGGGGCATATGCGGCCACCAGCCTGAAGGCTCCACCTTCACTACCGTCAACGTCTAGGACCACCAGTCGACCCTCCGGGTCCAGATGTACCGTCTGTGTTACGAGGTCCAGGTGTTTCCGCAGCAAAACAGCAACCCCACCCCCACCTCCCGGCTGACAAAGAGATGCGTAGATCTCAAAGTCATCGAAGATGGGGGCCAGTTGTCGCTCGCTGTGGATCCTGGACTCGCAAATGGCTACTACATCCATACTGTGCGACCTGAGGTCGTTTAAGAGTTTGCCCTGTTTACAGGGCATCCCCAGACCGCGTACATTCACACATCCAACTCTTATATTGGCCATGTTGGTGCTGAAAAGTTAAAAGAAAAGGAAAAGAAATCACTCACCTCTTCGTCTCCTGGGGACCAGGCTGCACAATTTCCATGGAGGTGTTGGAGGGGTTGTTTGGTGGGGGGGTCTCTGACGGGGTGGGGACGGAGATGTTTGGTGGGGAGAAGGTGTCAGGTGGAGTGGGGTGTCTGGGGTGGGGGTGGGGAAACATTTCAAAAGGACGCGGTTATAGGGTTTGACGCAGGGGTTACCTACGTCGTTAGGAAATTTTTCTTTTAAATGTGTGTCCATGGAGATCCTAATCATTTTAAGATTAGGATTCTCCGAAGAGTGCGTAAAAGTTTTCCTTTCAGTCTCCACCGAAGGGTTTTTATATATGGTGTCTGTTAAAGTTTTATTGTTTGTATTTATGTAGGTGTAACATTTTTGTTGTGTTGTGTTGCTTTTTGTCTGTGGTTCTTGAGTGTGTTTACGTTTTGTAGTAGGTGTTTTGTTTTCAGGAGGGGGTGCTTTTGTTTGTGCTGTTTGTGTCGCTTGTATTGGTGTTTGTGTGTTTGTTGCATTTTTGTTTGTGTTATGTCTTTTCTTTTTTCATTTTATTGGTCGGAAAGGCTCTCTCTTATCGTCACTGGGTGACGATGATGAGGCCTCATCCGTGTTGTTGGGGAGGAGTACATTTTGGGGAGCTGTTATGTGTGTGGGTGTTTCTGGAGTTGTTTTATGTGGGGAGGGGTTGGGTGGGACTGTGTTTGCAGTTTGGTTTGTTTTTGTGTGTTGTTGTTGTTGTTGTTGTTGTTGTGGTGGTGGTGGTGGTTGTGTTGTTGTGTTGGGTGTCCTCAGTAGTGCCTTTTTTTAATGCAATTAATTGAGGACAGGAAGCCCTCAGGTGACCACTGCTTAAACAGTGGTAACATGAAGGCCGCCTACCCTCAACAGAAATGTTTATGTAGGAATTTTCATCCAGAGGCACACATTGTGATATTCTAGCTATCCGTTAAAAATTGATAATCAAGTAATTAGGAATAGAAATTCGTTGTAGATTTTGCGCCAAAAAGTGGGAGTATCATGGTTCAGTGAATGTCGCTAGTGACAATCTCAAAGGGAATTAATGTTTATATTATTGTTAAGTTGTCAAGTCTATAGAATGGTTCGTGACAAACCCAAAGAAATTCAAGTGTCCTAGGATTTTATTCAAGTTAGTAAGTGTGTGTCTCATGTCTGTGTGTCTCTGTGTGTGTGTGTGTGTGTGTGTGTGTGTGTCTGTGTGTGTGTGTGTGTGTGTGTGTGTGTGTGTGTGTGTGTGTGTGTGTGTAGAAGTATTTTTCGTTTTTTTTTTGTTTGAGTAACATAGAAGCTTCATCGAAGTATTCTTTACTATAGAAAAAGTCTCAATAATAGGCTCCCTTAACAGAAAAATACAGCCATGAACGGTAGCATATCTGCCCGGCAAGGATGAAAGTATGGGTTCCAGTCTTGTAAGTGCTAATGTCCATTTTTACCAAAAACTTTGATGAAGCTTCTTATGAAAATTTCAGATGCTGTTCACCGTTTCTAGAGACAAGTCCATTGATACGTGTGTGTGTGTGTACATATATCTATATATATATATATAAAAGCAGGATGTGTGTGTGTCTGTGGACAAATTTGAACACCTAAGGCTTTTACAATTCCCAACCAAATTTTCTGTGCACGTTGCACCTGTCGCTAAGATGGTCACATCACAAATTCTTTTCAAATCGACCCACGTTGAGCAATAAAAAATCGATAGCAAAATTATTTTTTCTAAAGTGCATGATGTAAGGGAGATAACAATGAAGACAAAATCCTTATGGGATTTTCCATGCAAATTAAAAGTTGCAATTACTTTTACATTTTTCGAGCTTTTTTTACCAAATGTGAGGCAGGCAGTGCCTATGCCGTCGAGGTAATACAAGAAGATTATTTTTTCTAAAGTGTATGCTGTAAGGGAGAAATCAATCTAAAAACAATCCTTATCGGACTTTCCATTCAAACCGTTGGGACCTACAACTTTTACATTTTTAAAGTAATTTCGTCCACATTTGAGGCAGGCATTATCTATGCTTCCAGGATATTGTGAATTTATTTTTTTTAAAACTATTATTACAATGAAGAAATCAGTTAAAACAAAATTTTCCTTCATTATCAGCATAGTTTTATGTGTACAAAGATTGCACTAGATATTCGTTTGCATTAATTATTGAAGACTTCTACTTATTTTGACAGGTTGGGGGAAAATAATTTTCTTCTTTTATTTCCTAGCTGTATATTCTTAGCATAATTTCAAACCCCGGGCAACGCCGGGTAAATATGGTAGTATATATATATGTGTATATATATATATATATATATATATATATATATATATATATATATTTATATATATATATATATATATATATATACGGATGCTGTATTGTTCGCTTGTATGCGGAAAGCACCCTCGGCACAAACGAAATATTCCATTTAAGGAGTGTAAAGATTTCTTTATAAGCAGTTGAATGGAATGGAGAGTGAAAGTTTTGCTCGTCATCATTAGAGAAACTATAATATAAATATATATATAGATATATATATACATATATATATACATATATATATATATATATATAGAGAGAGAGAGAGAGAGAGAGAGAGAGAGAGGCTGGATTCTTATAGAATATATATGTGTATATATATATACACACACACACACAACAAACATATATATATATACATACACACACATACACGTTTTCCCGGATATTTTGTCAATAGCAGGTGAAAGGCATTGAATACAAAAGTCAATACGAAGTCAACAAGGTAGGTGGGAAACTTTGCAAAGTCTGTAATATCTGCAAGAGCTGCAATATCCTATACAAACGGTATAAGTTACAATGAATGCATGTCATGTAGCGAACTTTAAAATTACTGCAGACGGCAGCAGCCTTTACAGCTATATGTATATGTATGTGTATAGTTCCAGATAAGCAAGATGAACATAGAGATACAATAACACAACGTCTTATTAGTTTTACATATATGGATATATATATTCATATATAAATGTGTGTGTGTGTGGGTGTGTGTGTGTGTGTGTGTGTGTGTGTGTGTGTGTGTGTGTGTGTGTGTGTGTATTGTGTAGCAGAGAGGGGACAAACATTTGAAATTTAGTTTGGTCTAATTCTAAAACTCCCCTTTTTCATCATTATCTTCGCTTTTTTTTCTTCCTCCACCGCTCCTCCTTCTTCTTCTTCTTCTTCTTCTTCTTCTTCTTCTGCTTCTTCTTATTATTATTATTATTATTATTATTATTATTATCATTATTATTATTATTAATATTATTATTATTATTATTATTATTATTATTATTAATATTATTATTATTATTATTATTATTATTATTATTATTATTATTTGTCTTCTTCGCATAATAATAATAATAATAATAATAATAATAATAATAATTGTTTCTTCTTTAGGCACAAGGCCAGCAATTATCCAGTGCATTACTGGTACTTTATTTTATCGACCCCGTAAGGATGAAAGGCAAAGTCAACCTCGGCGGGATAATACTTTCTTTATTAACGACAAGGGTTTACATAAAGTAGACATTAAGGACAGTGCAGGACAATACAGGACGGTACAAGTGGGCATTTCTGCGTGTAAAAACAAAAACAGAGGGTGTAACAAAAAAATAACAATGAAAAATTCCCCAATAGGGGGGGAGACTTCGGAGGGACATTTGTGGAGAAAGCCCATTAAAAGACCACAGTGACCCTGACCACCAAGGCAAGTGCCCTCTCCCAGTTTTCCACCTTTAATTTACAGACACATACTCAGAGTAGG
The DNA here is from genome assembly GCA_964016885.1 of Eledone cirrhosa. Taxonomy (NCBI): domain Eukaryota; kingdom Metazoa; phylum Mollusca; class Cephalopoda; order Octopoda; family Eledonidae; genus Eledone; species Eledone cirrhosa. The sequence goes on from OZ024742.1 coordinate 61,898,605, forward strand.
CCCATTCACTCGGGCCATTCTTGCTTCTCTCACCCATCTTTCAACAAAATGCTGGGAAGAGAGCTCTTCCCTCTCTACTCTGATTTTCCTTTTCAAATGAAATTTGATAATAATGACCAGTAATGTACTGGGTAATTGCTGGCCTTGTGCCAAAAGTAGAAACAATTATTATTACTATTATTATTGTTATTGTTGTTGTTGTTGTTGTTGTTCTAGTGTTCTAGCTTTTGTTGTCGCTCTAGTTGTTCTTGTTATTTTTATGTCTTTTTGTTCTATTTCCTTTTCTTGTCTGTCTTGTTCATTTTCCTCTTCTCCTTTCATCTCTCTTTCATCTCTTTTCTTTTTCAGATATTGTATACCAGCAAATGAGACGTCCACCTGTGTTTCATACAACGTAGCTAACCTATCTCGTTATAACTGGAAAAAAAGGCAATGACGATCACAGGATATTGGTTCCCACAACCATACCTGTATACATTCTGGACTGAAAGAGAGTGATGGGAAGAAGACTTTCTAATTCCACACACGATACTCTTATGTTTTCACCCTAGGAGTTTCTTCTCCATAAAGAAGTTGTCTTTATTCATGTTAAATTTTTTTTTTTTATGTAGCTGTTTTTGTTATTGTTTCTTTTATTCTTTATTTTATTTAATTCTGTTTTGTAATTTATGTATATACACGCTCTCTTCTCTCTTAGCTAAATACTTGCTAAACAGCTTTGCAAATATAGATATATGTGTATATATGTGTGCGTGTGTTTGTGTGTGCGCATGCGTGTGTGTGTGCGTTCGGGGTGTGGGCGCATAAGTGAGTAGTGAGAAAGACAGATGTAGTAGTTTATCTGTCTGAATATTTATGCAGTTAGTACACAAAACTTAACTTTTTCAAAAGATTTATGCGCCATTTTAAGAAAAAGATAACGCCCCGGTAATATGTGTGTGTACATACATATATATACACACAACTGCTATTGAAACGGTAAAAGCTTAACCGTTGGACAGAAAATTCTTATGATATATATACATATACATATATACAGTATATGTATAGATGATACATATATGTATGTATGTATATATATATATATATATATATATATATATATATATATATATATATATATATATATACAATTTTTGATAACGCTGAACAGCTTCGTCTGTTTATTCGACACCATATTTTAAGAACATACTTCCAACTGTTAACGAATCGATTTTACCAAACAATTTTTAGAACTTCTTTATATTTTTCTCTTCACGTGAGTGTAAGTAAATTGCCAGCAAGTATATATTTTAAACTCATATAAATTACCTAGAATCGATTCTTTTTTTTTCCTTTAGAAATATACACAATATTTGTTCCCATATAATTATATATATATGTGTGGGGGGGGGGTCTATGTGTGTGTGTGTATGTATGTACGTTTGTATGTATTTATGTTTGTATGTTTATGCATGCGTCTGTGTGCGTTTATATATATATGTGTATGTGTGTGTGTCTTTGTGTGTGTTTGTAACCGTATTCTTTATGGGGAGGGATTCAATTTGTTATATACCTCAGTCGGACACACCTATTGGTTCGATGGGAAGATCTACTGAAATGAGTTTAGTCGATATATATATACCTATGTGTGTGGGTGACGGTTTGACAGTGTGGAGATAGATAGATAGATAGATAGATAGATAGATAGATAGATAGATAGATTGATTGATTGATAAATAGATAGATAGATAGATATAATATCAGCAACAATGCACACAGGGAAAACTTACAGAAGAGGAACGAACTACTGCGTCTCTAAACTTCATCAGCCACTTTCCAAACCATCAAGCCTATATCACCACCATACTCCCTACCATCAACAACCACCACCACCACCAACCAAATCATCACTATCACCACTACCACCAACCAAACCACCACCACGTCTCGTACTACCACCACCATCATTACCATTGCCATCACAGCCACCACCTTCACCACCCGCACCATCCCCATCACCACCATTATCACATTACCACCACCACTACCACAACCAAATTATGTTCCAAATTCTATTTCGTTGAGAATATGTATGTTATATGTTTCAGTCGTTATATGTATTCCGATATAACCTGATTTCTTCAGCAATTCTATGTATTCCTTTATATTTTTACTTTATATTTGGGAATTTCACTTTCAGCTCCTGTTTATATATATATATATATATATATATATATATATATATATATATATATATTCAGGTTTGAGGTTCACCACTTGATAGAGCTGGTCAATTCCGTATGGTCTATCTCAATGTAATAATAAGTAGTAGGGCCGTCGAAACGGCTTGAGCTCAGCCGTCGGGGTCCTACTCGTTCCTATATATATATATATATATATATATATATATATATATATATATATATATATATATATATATAGGTTTGTTGGGGCGGCCGACCATTTTTCTTATTTTACTAATATATATCAACTCGTGTGTCACTTCTCAAATATATATATATATAACGAAGAAAGTGAGGTAAGGAACCAGGTGGACCATAACGCTCCAGAGTACTCGATACTATGGGTAGTAGAGTGGGTAATAGGAAAAGAGTCAGGACCCCGACGGCTGAGCTCCGGCCGTTTCGACAGCTATTTCTGAATTGTTCAGAAATAGCTGTCGAAACGGCCGGAGCTCAGCCGTCGGCGCCTTACTCTTTTCCTATATATATATATATATATATATATATATATATATATATATATATATATATATAAGCGGAGTAAGTAAGATTCAAACAATTTTTTTTTTTTTAATAAATTAAAAAATATAATTTAAATATTTACCTATTCCCTTTGCTTTTACCGACGATTTCACCTTACAAAAGATTGGAGATCCTAGGGACTTCCAATGGAAACGTTCGGATCATCAGAGACCATTTTCCTTACCTAGGACAAAAGTCCCAGGAACGGCAAAATATATTGCCACCTGACAGCTAGCACAGGATCGAGTGAGGCCGTAAACTTGACCTGTGCATGAACCAGCCCTTAGTAGAAGCGGAAGTAAACATAGACGTGTTGTCTATCACGCCCTAAAAATAACAGCTAAATAAACAACGGATTTGTTCTCTACATAACGGAGAATATAAAAAAAGATTAATATCTCCAAAGGTACTAAGTACCCCTGGAAATATATAGGGTGTCTATGATACAGTGGTTGTTCTATGGATTTAATTTGACATACCAGAACTATAAAATTGAGATAAGCGGAGCAAGCAAGATTCAAACAATTTTTTTTTTTTTTTTTTAATAAATTAAAAAATATAATTAATAAAAAAAAATTGTTTGAATCTTACTTGCTCCGCTTATCTCAATTTTATAGTTCTGGTATGTCAAATTAATACCATAGAACAACCACTGTATCATAGACACCCTATATATTTCCAGAGGTACTTATAGTACCTGTGGGGATATTAATCTCTTTATATATATATGTATATATATATATATAGATATATATATATATATATATATATATCCCAGGTATCAGCAGTTCCAATGGCATAAAACCATAGATAACCATATCAGATGTCAGTTTTTTTATGCTGTCCTTATATATTTATTGCATCCTAGGTATTATCCATCAACGTAAGGTTTGGTTTTACTCTTCTGCTCTTCCAATTTATTGTGCCTTATATTAAATTTTCCTAATCTATTTTATAATTATAATATCCAAAATATTTTTAGTTTTCTCTCCTTTTGATAGTGTCTACAGAAAATCTTTCAATTTTTGCCATTTTTAGTAAAAAATAAAATTAATACCAGTCAAATATTGGAGTCGATTAAATCGAAAATTTTCTATAAATTTATAGATTTTAACCAATGCGAAAGTTTGAAATCAATATTTAAAAAAACATTTATTGATATAATGGGAAAATATTTTAATCAATGAAATGATAAACTGAAACGAAATTAAAATAAAACCACAAATATTTTCTGTTTTTTATGTGACGGCCTCTAGGGAAAAGGCTTAAGATTTAATTTGCAGATTAGCTATCTCATTTGTAACTAGTTTGAAGTATTCACAATTTGAAAGTGAAAAAAAATAAAATGCTATCTTTTCTTTAAATCATTATTGTTGTTATTGTTGGTGGTTCTTAATATTGAATTCTTACACAGAAAGGAATAATGTCAGGCAGTCAGAGAAGTACTTGCACTCACACATATATACATGGAAAAATGTATTTATTGTATGCACTAACAGACGTATATATGAAAGTAAATATATAACCAACATATGGATTTACTTATGTATATATATATATATTATAAAAGAAAATGTTCGCTCTACATGGCTGCATACAATAAATGTAATCTAAGTTTTTCGAATATTAATAACATTCGATTCGTTTGCAATTTTGCAAACAAGCCTCAATTTCATAGCCATGTCAGTAGAATGAACCCTTCATTCTTTCTCTTGTGTTGGCATGTGAACGGAACTGCAGACACTAATGTTTCTGGGTATCACCCTACATTAGTACAGCTCACTGTTCATCTGCCAAACTATCAGAGCTAGTGAAAATATATGTTATTTTCAAAAATACACAGTGACTGATCAGCCTGCTTTGCATATTAGCAGACTGGCTGACCAGTTAGATCTGCATATCAGCAGATCCACTGATCAGCCATATTTGCATGTCAGCAAATTCTATTGACATGGCTATAAAATTAAGGCTTGCTTGCAAAATTTCAAACGAATCGAATGTTATTGATATTCGAAAAACTCAGATTACATTTATATATATATATATATATATATATATATATATATATATATATATATATATATATATATATATATATATATATCCTCTGCAAAATCCTACTTCAGTGCCTCAAAAGTGGCGCAGCGGTGACCCTGGCTGTCTGATAGCTATGGTAGCGGGACTCAATGTCCCGGCAGGTTTTACCATGCTACACAGGTATCAGACTATTGGTCCTAGAGATGATTCATCATCTTCTAGAGTTGAAAAGCTTGCTAAACTGAAGAGGTACCGGCCTGCCTGCCCAGCCAGTGGGATGGCGTCATTTTATGGCTAAAACAGCACGAAGAAAAGGGCCTCAGTACCCTGCGCGTCAATCGAGCCACTCCACGACGGCGGAGTGCAACCCGAGCGACGAGAGGCTGCTAAGAATCACAGGTTCCCGAAGGCCGCCAAGGAACAGGACTAACCTTTCCATATGCACCTACAACTGCAGGTCTTTAGCAGGGGGCAAGGACTGAACCACCTAATGGAGGAGAAGAAGAAGATCGGGTGCGACGTGTTAGGGCTGTGCGAGACCCGCCAGAAGAAGGAGGCGAGTTCGCGATGACAAGATGGATGCGCCTTGAGACTCGGGAAAGCAGAGGGTGCCAGATCGGTCGGAGATATAGGGTTCATCGTAAGCAAGGAATGGGCTTCGAAGGTCGCTTCTTGCCGGTTCATATTGTCACGGATTGGTGTACTGAACGTGAACCTCTCAGGGAAAGCCACCCTCAAGATCGTCCAGACCTACGCTCCCACAAGTGCCAGCGACGACGATGAGGTGAAAGAATTCTATCACCAGCTAGACAAAATGCTAGCTGTGAAGTCCACTTACACCGTCGTAATGCGAGACTTCAACGTAAAGGTCGGACAGGGACGGCAAGGGGAAGAGTATGTCGGAAGATTCGGCTTAGGAGAGCGCCTGGTCACCATGGCGGAGGCGAGACGACTCTACATCGGAAACAACCTATTCAGGAAGAAGAAGGAGAAGAGATGGACCTGGGTATCGTCAAATTCTGAGCACCGAAACGAGATTGACTACATCTTGGTCGACAAGCGACGCATACTGCAGGACGTCTCCGTCATAACACCATTCAACACTGGCAGTGATCATCGTCTGGTGAGGGTGAGGATCGTCATCGACCGGACGAGAGAGAAGAAGGCGCTGCATTTGGCGTCAAAGGGAGAACGCGTCCGGGTCTTCAACGAGGCGCAGCTGCAGGATGCCATTATGCAGGAAAAGTGGCGTCAAGGAGACGGCATAGACGCTGACTACGACTCACTGATAAGAAAACTGAAGGAGTGCTTGAGGAAGGCTAAGGGTGTGTGCTCGAGGGAGCGGAGGGAAGAGTCTCGGAGGAAACTATGAAGTTGCTTGAGAAGAGGAAGAATATGAAGAGGACATCTGAAGATCACCTGGAATATTCCCTTCTCAGCAGAGTGATACGTCAACAACTGAAGAGAGACTTCGAGGCATACCGGATGGAGAAGCTCCTGAAGGCCGCAAAAGAAAAGAAGAGCTTCAAGAAATGCGTGAGGGACATGACAATGTACAGATCAGAAGTGATGACCCTGAAAAACACAGCTGGAGTACCGGTCAGCGACAAGAGTGAGGTGGAAAAGGTTTGCGAAGACTTCTACACCAAGCTCTTTAAGTCTGCCGGGAATGTGCAGCCGTTGCCGTCACTCCAACAGGAAGAAAATGTGCCACCCATCCTTGTCGGTGAGGTCGAAAGAGCCGTCGGTTTGATGAAAAGCGGAAAGGCGCCAGGGAAAGACGGCATAACATCGAAGGTGTTGAAGTCAGGCGGAGAGCAGCTCTGGAAAACCCTCGCTGAGCGATTCACACACTATCTGGACGAGGGAAGAATACCCTCGCAGTGGAAAGAGTCGAATACCATCCTACTATACAAGAAGGGCGATAGAGAAGATCTGAAGAACTACCGACCCATGTGCCTGCTGTCTCACGTGTACAAGCTGTTCACGAAGATAATCTTGAACAGGTTATCACGTCATCTGGACGAACAGCAACCGAGAGAGCAAGCCGGCTTCCGGAAAAACTACAGCACGATGGACCACATATTTACTCTGACACAACTGCTTGTGCGAGCAAAAGAGTACAAGATGCCTCTTTGCGTCGCATTCGTAGACTACGAAAAGGCCTTCGACAGCGTCGAAATCAACGCGCTGCTGAACTCGCTGCAGAGGCAAGGAGTCGAGGCGCAATAGTTCAACTGCTCAGGGAGGCGAGTTCCGGATGCACCACCGACATAGCTCTGCTGTCGTCACCCGTAGAGTGCCGGTCGAGAAGGGAGTGAAGCAAGGAGATACGATCTCTCCAAAACTTTTCACCGCGTGTCTCGAGCAGATCATCAGAGGCATTGACTGGCAAGGCGGTGTCAACATCAACGGCGAGATACTTACCCACCTCCGTTTCGCTGATGATATCGTACTCATCGCTGAAACCACGGATCAGCTTCAGACCATGCTGACGGAGCTCGACATCAAAAGCTCTGCAGTAGGCCTCAAGATGAACCGCATGAAAACGAAGTTCATGCGGTCCGACAACGTACCAACAGGTCGAATGGTGGTTGGCGGTGTTGAAATAGAGGAGGTGGAGGAATACGTCTACCTGGGACAAGAAGTGAACATGCGCCGAGACATTGAGAGGGAGATCTCGTGGAGAGTAAGGGCTGGATGGAAGGCGTTCAACAGCATAAGGGATGTGCTCAAGGGGAGGTTGGACAATACCACCCACGCCAACCTCTTCAATAGCACAGTTTTACCTGCAATGTTATATGGCAGTGAAACTTGGGCTACAACGAAGAGAGAAGAGCAGAGGCTGGTAACGGCTCAAAGAGCCATGGAGAGATCAATGCTAGGAATCTCGTTGAGAGAGCATATCAGGAGCGAAGTCATCAGACAGAAGTCCGGAGTGAGGGACGTCATCACGGAATATATGCGCAGCAAGTTCAGATGGGCTGGACACGTCGCCCGGTTCATCGATAATCGGTGGACCCGCGCAGTTGCCGAGTGGTACCCGCGCGAGCGGAAACAACCACTCGGAAGGCCTCCACGAGGGTGGAGTTACGATTTTAAGAATACGATTGGGATTACATGGATGAAGAAAGCACGATCCAGAGAGGAATGGACGGCGTGCTACGACCAGCGGCGCCGAATGGACGCCCGACAGACTGGTCGGTCAAGGTGATATATATATATATATATATATATATATACATGTGTATGTGTGATTTTGTGTGTATTCATATATGTATGAATGCATACATGTGTATGTAAGCACATGTGCATGTGTATGTTATATATATATATATATATATATATATATATATATATATATATATATATATATATATATATATATATATATATATATATAGTTAAAAGAATAGAGGTGTAACACACAAGTTATTATATATTGGTAAACGGAATAGAAAATGCTGACAAATTGTTCACAGTTGAAAAATGGTTTAATTAGGAATAAAAGAGTATTAGTGATTGTATGGGTTAGTATTCAGTTGTGGTTTTAAGTTTTTAAGTTTTTACCGGTTGCGCATTTCTAAATGCTTTTCAAAAATAATTTTGAGATAGAGTGTCCGTGCTGTTTGCTCTGATCTGATTAGTTTTGGGAATTCTACCTGTTTTTATGTTAAAAAAATGGCTCCAGCGTTATTTTTGTGTTGCAAAAATGCTTGTGGTCAAAACAATTTTGATTGGTCGGTAGAGGTCACTCAGCACGGACACTCTATCTCAAAATTATTTTTGAAAAGCATTTAGAAATGCGCAACCGGTAAAAACTTAAAAACTTAAAACCACAACTGAATACTAACCCATACAATCACTAATACTCTTTTATTCCTAATTAAACCATTTTTCAACTGTGAACAATTTGTCAGCATTTTCTATTCCGTTTACCAATATATATATATATATATATATATATATATATAAGTAAGATGTATGGTAGGTCGTATGTGAATCGCGATGATCACGTCTGACTTACCAAATATGTGACGGTAGCTATATGCCGACGGCTGTCGGCAATAAACTTGTTATAATGTCATAATAGTTCCTTTGTTCTTTTTCACTAATATATATATATATATATATATATATATATATATATATATATATATATATATATATATATATATATATATATATAAATTAATAAAAACAATGAATAAAAACAAAGAAACAGTTCCTTATATTAAAAGATTCATCATTTTACGATCGTTTCTAGGATATATATGTGTGTGTTGGTATGTATATCATATAGATCTATGTAAACATTTTACAAACTATCAGAGGGAATATACATACCTACACATTTATATGCTGTCTTCAGAAATAATTTCTGAAGACATTATTTCTGAAGACAGCATATAAATGTGTAGGTATGTATATTCCCTCTGATAGTTTGTAAAATTTTTACATAGATCTATATGATATACATACCAACACACACATATATATCCTAGAAACGATCGTAAAATGATGAATTTTTTAATATAAGGAACTGTTTCTTTGTTTTTATTCATTGTTTTTATTAATTTATCTTGACTCTGTTTTCCTGTGATTTTCATCGAAAAAATTTTTGAATACATCTTTTCTTTTCATGATATTTGGATTACATTGAGTTCTTCATACGGATTAGACACTACCGTATATTTTGGTAGATTTATCTACATATATATATATATATATATATATATATATATATATATATATATATATATATATATATTAGTAAATAATCCCTCTTGACAATATAAACATATGAGCATTATGTATGGCGACTCTCTTTGAATTAGTCTTCATGTCTGATTCTTTGGCTTTCGACAATGATGAACGTGGTGGGAGTGGGAGTAATGGTGGGGTTGATGATGATGGAGGAAGATGAGGAAGGGAACGATTATAGTAATGATGGTGATGATGATAATGAAGGTTCGCAGTGCGTATGGTGGTTATGATGATGATGATGATGATGATGATGATGATGATGATGATGATGATGATGATGATGATGATAATGAGAGATTATAGGGTTGTGATCTTGATGTTATAGTGTTTTATTTTTTTATCTGTAAACCTACTTGGATGAGAAAGAGAAAGGCACCTGTATAGGCCGTCTTAGTGAAACAACCATAAATAATTGTTATGTCTTCATGGCATTCTTAATAAAATAAATTATAGAATTCAATTATCTGAGCTTGGTAGTGATAAACCAAATCCATATTGCACAACTGTGTTGATTACGCTGTCTATACCAGAGATCTCAAACATGTGGCCCGCAAACTACTTTTCTCTGGTCCATGACAGAACAATTTTCGTGAGTAATATTTTCTTAAACTTGGTCATTTCTCCCAGTTTCAATAATATTTGTAGTCCGATCTCACTCCAAAATACAATAAAGTAGTAAAAACTATATGTATCAAAAGTGAAAACGGAAAAACGGGAATTTACCAAAGGTAAAAACGGAATTAAGGAAAATTTCAAACGGAAAATTTGTTTCCCTACATTTTGTACTAATTCACATATCCCACTTACGCATTCATTTTGATGATTCTATTAGCATTATAACTAGCGGAAATCACGCTCTCCTCTCATCTCACTTTTGGCCTGCTGTTCCTCTCTCCCAAGACTCCCAAAATGACCCTTTTGATTCCTTGAGTTTGTGACCCTTTCGCTATACAAAAATGTTTTGCATTGTTGTTTATATTATTTCTTACATTTATCCAACTTTGGTGTTGTGTGAAGGGCAGAGAATTGGCAGAGTAGATAAAACATCAGATAGAATGTTTCGGCTCTCTGCAGTCTGATTTTAAATACTGCGGATGTTAATTTTGATTTTCCTTCTTTCGAGATTGATCAAAAAAGTGCCTGTTGAATACTAAGGTAGATCCTTCCCCTGTGTCTCTTTTCCCCGTCCTTTTCCTTTCTCTAGCTCTATTTCTCTCGAAGAAATCTGCTGTATTCAGATCAGACAGGTAAAGAATGAGCTCTTTCAGGTTTTAAATGCCTAGGACACGCCGTGTATCACTCCATCGGGAGTTAAGGACATGCATTCATTGTTGTATGAGAAAGTAATATTATTGTCGTAATCAGTACTGTTTCCTTCTAGAAGTATTTATGAAAGATGGATGAGAACGGTAAGATTGACGAGGCGAGGCGCAATGGGTCTACACTGGCTCTATCTGATGGCACACTTTCAATGTACTTGGTGTGATAGTGTAATCCTCGATTTTGTGTGAGATTCACCCTAGAATTACGCTAAAGAATTATTCCTTGGTAGGGGGAAGGTTTCCTGGTTGACTTCTGTTACTGTTTTATATTGTAATTATTTCTATTCATTACAATTATTATTATTTGGATATCTACTTCTTACCATTTACTCTATGTATTTCATTTGTGTATGGTTCCTAATCTCTTGAGCCCTGATGCTTAATAATAAAAAAAATCCTTTTGTTCTTATTTTAATTAAGTGCTGCCACTGATTTACTGGGCACAGCTAGGTCTGAAATAAGTATGTGCAGCCTTATTTTTGTATGTTTTTGTTTATTATATTGAAAGTGATCTACATAATGTGTACAGTTTTTAATAGCGCTATTTTCTCTATGTTGTGCATATTTGTAACTCCATGAGTTTGGGTTATATATCTGCATGTGTGCTTCTTATCGTTCCCAGAGCACATATCTTTTTTTCTTTTAGAGCATTCCATAAGCCGTCGTGTAATTCAAGCGAATCATCATCCAGTTGACTAACTGCTCTTGCATCATCATCATTCTCAGTAATACCAAGGTTCAAGCGTAAACCACCCTCCTCAACTGCCCTAGCAGATCCATTAAAATTTTCCTGTTCTTGTTGCTTATTCTCCTCCCTGACTTCAGTCGTAGAAACGACTTCAGCTTTTACCATAACCTCCCTTTGTTGTTCGACTGCAAGTTCGTCCACTAATTTGAGATATTTCTACCTCAGTTAACCAATCTTTCCTTCTAATCAACAGTTTACTTCCTGACATTAAAAACATGTCCATTTCCATCCAAAGATCCAGACTACGTTGTCGTATTCTACAACTTCTTTCCTGCTTTGCTCTTTCATGACATTCAGGGAGTACGGTGTACTCTTCCATAGCTTACTCGTGTCAAACTGCGTACACATTTTGTATGGGGTCTGTTGCTTGCTATCTATCTGCCTCTGGCAGATCACTTCGCCTGTTGAGGAGGGATCCAAACTTGCCGAACAAGAAACCTTTGCTATCTAACCAAGATTGGAGTGGAGTATTGTCCTTAATATGTGAACACTATGCTAATGTGGGATCATACTTGATTATGACCAAGATCGAATATTGCCCCTAATTTATGAGTAATGCTCTAATGTGGGAGTCTTACTTAAGCTTTCAAGAAGGTTAGCATGCGTAGGCTGTATTCAAAATTTAATCAATTTTATTCCAGCTTTCAAGCAAGTGTAAAATGAAATATTGTATACAAATACAGAGTGCGGACGGTATTTGAGGACAGATTTATGGTTTTAAACAAACGCTTATATAATAACAGAAAAAAACTGTATTCTTATAAAAATAACATAAACATAAAGCTATACTATCAATTTAATCATTTCATTCAATAAAACCACCATAAGCATCAATAACTACCTCTACGTGTGGTTGATATCGTTTACAAGCTCGGATTAAGTGGTCCTTGTTCATATCGGACAGACTCGAACTATTACGGCTTTCAAGGAATCTTTGGTGCTATGGGAGTGTTCATTGACATTTTTCTCAACAATGCTCCATACATAGTAGTCCAGTTGATTGAGATCTGGAGAATTAAGAGGCCAAATGTTGGGGGTGATGTGATCATGCAAATTGTTGGCCATCCATTCTTGTGTCATTTGAGCCTTGTGTGATGGTGCAGAATCTTGTTGAAAGACATAAGGCCTTCCATTGCATACACTGTTGATCCAAGGCTTAACAACTTTATCCAGTACCTCAATATACGCAGCAGCATTCACCCTAAGGCCTTGTGGAAAAAAAGTGAGGAGGATCACATGTCCTTCATTTCTAACAACACCCAAAACCATGACACTTGCAAGACACCTCAGAAGGGTCTGCACATAGCCACCTGTCATTTCTTTTGTTAATTTTCTGGTCCTGGTCAAAGTTTTTCTCATCTGAGAAAAACAAAATCACATCATCTTCTGATGGATTTTTAAGTTTGTTCAAAAGTCTTTTGGGTCTAATTAAACGGTTTTCTTTTGTTTTTTCTGATATGAATTAACCTCTCCTCACCACGTAAGATTTGTATCTGATGTCTTCATGCACAACATTTCTGATTGTTTTTTCTGACACAAACATTTTTTGCAATTGACCTCATTGATTTTCTTGGATTGTCATCAATGTTTTGCTTAACTTCCTGAATAAATTCAGGTGTCCTGATAGAATCAGAGCATTTAGAATGTTTTTTACGTTTTGATACAGGTAATACGCTTCCATCTTATTTCTCTAACTCACACCGAATCTTATGGACAAAAGATCTTGCAACTTTCAGAAAAAGAGAAATTTTTAGATCATCCTGCTTAGCCTTCAAAGCCACAATCACAGCAGGCCTTTTCATTTCATTAGTAAGCATAGTTATTTTCATTGTCATTTTCTGAAATAGAAGTTCAATAAAAATTAGTCCAATAAAATAATGACTAAAAATGCATGTGTCCTCAAATACCGTCCGCACCCTGTATACGTAGGCTGCGATTTGGCAGAGTTATTAGAATGTCGGATAAAATACTTTGCGGTATTTTTTCCGGCTTTCTTTTCTTTGAATTCAAATCCCGCCGAGGTCAACTTTGACTTTCATTCTTTTGAGGTCGATAAAAAAGTATTACTCTAGTACTGGGGTCCATTTTTCCTCTATTTGTCTTTCTCACTTCCTTTCACCCTCTATCCAGATCTGGAAGAAATCTGTTGTGTTTATACATAGAGAGGAGATGGGTTCCGCCAGGTTTTAAAATAAAATACCTAGAAACGCTGTATTTCAATATGGCACCCCTACGACTCTGTCAGGAGTTACAGATCCATCCATTCATCCACCCATCCACCCATCCATCCATCCATATATACACCTACACATTTTCTAATGACCTTCTAACAACAGATATAATCGCCGCTTCAATTTTTCCGGAATTCATCTCGTAGTGGAAAAATTTAAGATTTCGCTCGAATGGAGAGAAAAATGTAAAATTAAATACAAGGGCGACAACAACTGCAACAACACATAGTTACTAATGTTGTGGGTGTTATTTCTACTAACGGTTGTTGTCTTCATTAATTTTAAATGAATTGAAAACATTTGAAGCCATAAATGATGAATGTTTTTCGCTTAGTGATTCTACCATGTTTTAACGTTGGATTCTTTGTTTTGTTGTGTTTCGACGTAGTAGTAGTAGTAGTAGTAGTACAGCGGTATATTGGCAGAATAGTTAGAGCATCGTTCAAAATCGTATGCGGTATCTAATTACAACTCTACATTCTAAGTTCAACTCGGGCAGAGATCAAATTTGCCTTTCATCCTCACGGGGTCGATAAAAAAAAATACCAGCAAACGCATTGGTGTCGTTTAAACAGACCTTCCCCTTTCTTTCAAATTGCTGGCCCAGTGCCAAAAGTAGAAACTATTTTTTTTTTAATTGGCAGAGCCGTTAGAATATTAGACAATATTTGTTCCGGTTCATTACACTCTGAGTTCAAATCCCGCCGAAGTCAACTTTACCTTTTATATTTTCAGGGTGGATGAAATAAAGTACCAGTCAGGTACTGGGGTCATTCCAGTAATGGATAATTGCTGGCCTTGTGCCAAAAAGTAGAAATAATTATTATCGACTTTCGTTTTTCCTAAAATTACTGGCCTTGTGCCAATATTAGAAAGAATTATTTATTTATTTATTTATTCATTTATTTATTCATTTACTTATTCATTTATTTATCTATTTATTTCAAAAAATTTGCGGAAACGATTTATTTGTCATGAAAAATGTGTAAGGATTGGAAAAAATAATTTGTTGATGTATGTGACGTGGATATAAGCATCGGTGCATAAAACAAAACAGATTCGTTACAACAATAAAACCTGTTGCCATAGGAGACATTTCACACATATCCGGCTCTAAGTGTTTTGTATCTGAATGAACCATCGACGTGATCTTAGTGTCCACCCCTGCACTATAAAACCACAAAAAAGCCACTCAACAATTTACAATTAGTTCTGCTGCGGCTGCTATTGCTGCTGACAAGTCACCATTGAAGAGTTGATTTTATTTTTGATTTTATTTCCTTTTATTTTTTATTTTTTAGTTTTATGTATTTTATGTTATTTTTATTTTTATATTCCTGATTTTTTTTTTATCTTGTTTTGTACTAGCTATAACATAGTAAATGATGTTGTTATGTTGAATGATTTGATGAGGGGGCGTTTAACATTAATGCCGAAAATAGGAACTTACTTTTTTGTTTTATATATATTGCGTGTATCTATGTGTGGGTGTGTGCGTGTGGGTGTGCATATATGTATGTATATATGTGTATATGTATATTAATATATATTAATATATATATATATGTGTGTGTGTAATTATAATCTTAGGAAAATTAACAAAGAGAAGGCAAGACAACGAACGAAAACAAAGCAAAATGAAAAACAATTTTTTTAAGGGGCAACCTTAAAAAGAAATTTTTTGAAAACAAAATACAAACGAAAGACACAGAACTTCAGGGTCATCAACCGTTGAGATTAACTTTTACAGTTTTGACTTCTACCAAAGGTACTGCTGTTCCAACCGGGGCCACAGCGTCTGATACAAGAAAAAATGCTGTCCAGGGTGTAAAGAAAATTGTTTGTTTGTATGTTTAGTTCATTTGTTTGATGATATTATAAGTTGCAAAGATGATGTTGTCAAAGAAGTTGAATGAGTGAGTGACTTGTTGGTCAAGTAATGGCAAGTGACTAAGTGAAATATGTCTCAGTGAGTCGATAAAGGTTTTGCCATATTCGAGAAAACAATTAGTTGTGGTGTGAAGTGATATTACCGTGCCAAAAATGATTCTCCAAAATACCACGTATAAAAATTATTAAATGAACAAGACACTGCTAACTTAAATGTTTTTATTCATAACATGATTTATTTCGAAATCATGTGCATGAACAACTTTGCAAGTATAGATCGTAGTATGTTATGTATGCAATGTAGTATACATAGTAGTAAATTTTACTAACCTGGTAGCAAACACAACTAGTGCCGATTCCAGCAGGGCTGGCTAGCGAGTGTCTGTGTCAGTGTGTGTCTACATTGCTATGCTGGCCAAACAAAACTTAGAGTTTCAGAGGCATACTGTATTTTACCGAGTCGGGAAGCAGAATGTGTTCTTGGGATCAAATATCTCTTGTATATATATGGGAAATTTGGTTGTCCAGCAGCATTAAACAGATGGCCCTCTCAACTGTCTTCTTTCCGGACACTCTGGCACCCAAGAGAATATTATCTAGGTTTTTGGCTTTGAGGTCACATGTCCGTCGTTTTGTGGTCGTGAGTGGCAGGCTGAGAAAACCATCGTTAGAAAAATATGTCGAAGTTTCGCTACAATATATATGTGTACCCAACAATAGCAACACTGTTGTTATTATTAAAGTTATCTAAATTTATATATAAAATTCTTTGTCTGTCTGCCTGCCTGTCTGTCTGTCTGTCTCTCTGTCTGTCTGTTCCTATCCATTCTCAAACGGCGCGACAAAATCAAATCAAATTTTACAAGACCTCAGAAGTGTCAACATGTAATTTTTATTTTCATTTGGATTAAACCAATATAACATTTTAACTAAAATATTTCAATAGTCAACTATAGTAAACTACCACCACTACGACGTCACATTTTGTATATGAGTGTGTTTGTGTCTGTGAGTGTGTGTGTGTGTGTGTGTGTTTACGAGTTTGTTACGTACATTAGGCCTCAAAGAATTAAACACACGCACACATCTACACACACATATAGCCTTAGTAAGTTGCATACACATTATCTTCACACAGAAAGAGTTAAACACACACATCTACACATACATATACATGTGCTGACTAACACGTAATAGGTGTGCGTGAATGTATGTCTTTCTCTAGGACTTCTGATATTTTCTTTGAAAAAATGAAATGAAAAGCTATGCGTGTGTCTGCGTGAATGTATGTCTGTGGGTGTCTGTCTTAGTATATGTATGTGAGTGTATGTGTGTGAGTGTGTAGCGACTTATTTGGATACCAACAACAAATTACACATTAAATATTGTTTACCCTAAGAGGCTTCAAGATTGACCGATTTTCATTTCTAAATTCTATTATCATTCCAATTTTGATATTTTTTAATAAAATATAGATATTTTGAAATAATTATGAGAAAAAAAAACATCTCTTCATATTTATTGTTTACTAATCTGAATAAGAACAGCAGTAACCCGGGCAACGCCGGGTAATTGAGCTAGTATATATATATAACAAAGTAATTGTGGTAAGGAACCAGATGGACCATAACGCACCAGAGTACTCAATACTTAGGGTAGTAGAGTGGGAAATTGAAAAAAGTAAGACCCCGACGGCAGAGCTCAAGCCCTTTCGACGGCTATTTCTGGACGGCTATTTCAGTCCAGAAATAGCCGTCGAAACGGCTTGAGCTCTGCCGCCGGGGTCATACTTTTTCCTATATATATATATATATATATAGATAAACATGAGTTCATGCAATTGACTTATGTTTCGTCACTATATATATAGATAGATAGATATAATAGAATACTAGATACAGCGAAGGCCATATGCAGTTGTGTGTAAGTTTATTTCTATATCATGATATATATTTCGCTGCCTCATATCATTATATCTGGTCTGTTATGCTTGCATTTTATTGGGTTTTTTTACTGGAACATTCCACCAGTACTCTTTCATGTTATGTATGTGTATGTCTTCCACATTGCTGTAACTTTTAATATGTTTATTGTCAGGGCTAGCTTTTCTACGGATTGCATTGTATAGTGTTTTGGCCACTACAGCATGCCTGATAGGTAGATAGTACTGTGATGACATATTTGGACAGCTGCTTATGACATGGGTGACATCTTCGATGTATCTATGTCCTACAGTAGTACTTTAGGGGCCAATGCAAAAAAAACGCCGTTTTCAAAGAAAATATCAGAAGTCCTAGAGAAAGAATTTAAAAAATTAAGAAAAAGACAAATACAACAATGAAGCATACTAGGGACGACTTTTACATGAGATCATATATATATAGAGAGAGAGAGAGAGCGAGAGAGACAGAGAGAGAGAGAGAGAGAGAGAGAGAGAGAGAGAGAGAGAGAGAGAGAGACTTCTGATATATATATATATATATATATATATATATATATATATATATATATATATATACAATTAGTTGTTTGTAGGGGAGAATATGAAAATAAAAAATATTAAAAGTAGTGTGTGACAAATGATAGAATAAACGAAGCTAGAATGGAAGGATATTATATAGATATTTAATGAAATCCATAAAGCAAGAAAGACGAAAAAGGTTTCAGAGATGAATGTTTAAAATATAACTGGTAGTATATTTTGTCAACCCTGGAAGGATGATAGAGAGACCCGCACAAAATTTGAATTGGCGGATCTATTAAGTTATGCAATGTGATGCTGAGAGGATATGGCGAGGGTGGAAAATTTTTCAGTATTTCCGTTATTAGAAACTAGGGTTATTTACCATAGGCATTGTATTTCGATTATCTATGAAAAGATGTTCGATATATTATGTCTACTGGCGGTAGAGATACGTATATATTTTGATTTTCTTCTAGTTACTAAAAGTGATATTGTCAGATTTCGAGAGGTTTTCAAGGAATCTAGTTGCAAAGTAAAGCTAAAATGCAAGAGTTAAAGAGATGATTATATGTACATTCGGCTATATTTGTACAATACTCATGAGCGTATCTATGAATATCTGTGTAGGCATGCCAGTCCGTCTCTCTCTCTCTCTCTCTCTCTATTTATATATATATATATATATGTGTGTGTGTGTGTGTGTGTGTGTGTGTGTGTGTGTGTGTGTGTGTGTGTGTGTGTGTGTGTGTGTATACACAGAGAGAGAGACAGAGAGAGAGACAGCAGAATTAGTTACTTGTACAGATATACATGAAAATAATTAAATAAATAAAAGTAAATATTAGTCTTTAATAATTGATAGAATAACCGAACCCAGTATCGAACGATGTAAGATATTTAAGCAATTACTTGCGTAAGTGTAAAGTAGATAAGACCATAAAGATTCCAAAGCTTAATATTTAAAATATAACTTTAAAAAATGTTTAAATATCCTCGCAGTCTCGGTGGTTGTGTGGTACAATTATTGGTTATATAATTGTGCAACTGTTAATTTTAAATAACACAGACTGTCAAGAAATAGAAGAAGAATTTTGTTTCTCGTTTTACTAGAAGTGAGAATGTAGAAGGCGTCGTTGGGCTAAAGCCCCACTCGCCTCGATCGCTCTAACTGTGTCTTGGCTATAGCGTCATCGGCATCGCTGGGCTAATACCCCGCTCCCCTCGGATGCTCTAGCTGTCTCTTCCTGGCAACCAGTATTTTTAGACCCAGTCCGCCAATGTGTATATATATATATGTGTGTGCATGCATGCATGTATGTATTAATGTATGTACAACCATATATACATATCATATGCACCACATAGAGCTTTTCTGAACCTAAATTTAACAGAAAGTTCCTTTAGCTCCTATTCTCTCCACTTCCAGATTTTTCTGCATTTCTTGTCCAGTCTTGTGCTTATGTCACTAATAACTAACTTATGTTAGGGAAAGACTTAGCATATAACCATCCATGTATCTTGTTTTCTAACAAGTAAGAAGTCAATCTGGCTTATGTGTTTGCCTGAATGGTAGGTGATCAGATGCCTGACTAATTTCCTGAAGTTAGTACTGCAAATGGTTAATTCATTTGCATCATATAATTCTAGCAGCCGTGCTCTCTCTTCATTTCTTAAACTATAACCATAGCCATAGCCACCATAATGTACTCCAATATAGCCATCATGATGCTTCCCAAGATGTCCAATGAAGGCACCAGCTATAATGATGAGATCTCTACCATCTGTAAACTGTAGTTGTCAGTTGGAGTTACTCATAGAACCTGTCCTTTTGTTCATTACTTAGTCATGCTTGTGGTGCATAGCTAGAGATAATTGCTATTCTATTACCAATGACTAAGCTTGATAATTCAGTCACACTATTTCAATTACCTTATCTTATCTGTCCATTTCTCAGCTAGAAGATTGCCAACCCACCTACCCCCATATCATTTGCTACCCAGAAAAGCTTGTGTCTACTCTGTTTGCCTATGAATAGTCTTGCTGAGGTACCTTTCGATCATACCTCTTGAACACAGCATACAACCACGCGTCTCCTTTCAAGCGAACAATTTCTTCAGATAATCCACATTGAGAGTGGCTGCCCTGAGATATATTACTTAACAGTGGTGTATAGGTCATCCTTTGGTTGTAGCTCCCTGCACTTGAAAGAAAATATGGATGTGCATGTTTGATGATGGTCAAGGGGTTTGTCCTAGATACAACATATCCTTTTTTTATGTAAGTTTTGATACTTCCAAAACAGTATAATATAACAACACATGAAGTCATAAGTCTGATTAAATTGTTGATGCTATTGAAAATCTATTGATAAATTGCATTTCAGGAAGGGAAATATTTAAGGATTTTAACATATCGGACCGAATTTCATCTTCCCCCAGCGGCCTTGCCACATCTGAGATCGTTAACTGCTCTTGTGACCTAAGCATCTAAGAGATTAGTCACCGCTCGCAGATGCACCTCGTGTACATCAGAAGATGTTTAGGAGATCAGCAAAGTATTCTCTCCACCTCGCGAGGATCTATCTCTCTGAAGCGGAGAACTCCTGGTGCGTTCCTGATAGCAGGAGGACTTCTTAATAAGAAGTCGGTTGAGGTTCTGCCGGAACACTATATTTGCTGATCTGAAGTCGGATTCCAGCTTGACCTCAACGTCCTCCCATGTCTTAACTTTGGACGCCTTTACTATCACTGCTGCAATTTATCATGCCTGTTTGTACCGCAACTTCAAGAAGATGCTATTCTGTTAGAGAACGGGTCGTAGGTGACGGATAGCGATACGGCCACCAGATTTGATTGTTAGTTTCGATATAAGCGGGCAACTGCCGGGCGAATAAGCAACTCAGAGCCAACACCAGTAAACAACTAGGGAAGATGGAGTAATGCGTGACACCTATAGCTCCCAAGAAAACTCTCACAACCAAGTGTTGTAGCTATGACGAGGCGAGTAAATGCCGCCTCTAAAAAATCCTGGTGTAGCGGGTTTGAAAAGGAACCAGATAGGTAACTAGCGTGTATAAGACCACCAAAGCTGCAAAATAGTGAGAGGTACGAAAAAGAGCTATACCGCATTGTCCTTCATGCGGGTTAACAAGGGACACCTTCAGGCCTTAGGTAGAGGGGTCTGTTCGAAAAATGTATTGCAGTCTCCATTGCATCCCACAAAAACTGGCGATGAGCCTGTGAATTGCCTTGGGAAGCGTGCGATAGACGCACAAATATTGCGTATCGTGAGACTCCAAAAAGGGTTCAGAAGGGAGCAAACCTTGACAATTGGATATACACACACACACACACACACATATATATCACTTGCCTCAGTCCCGATACCGGCAAACAACAATTCACAAGATAAGTTCAACCGAATATCCAAGCAATCAATCCAGTTAGTTATATATACATACATATATACAAAAAATAGTCTGTATTAGTAGCATGACAAAGTCCGTTCATTATATTAGCGGTGGATTGGCAGTATCGGTAGAGGGACGGACGCCATGCTTTGACGCATAGAGTTACGGTCCTTGCCATTCTGAGTTCAAATCCCGCCGAGGTTAACTTTGCCTTTCATCCTTACGGGGGTCGATAAAATAAAGTACCAGTAATGCACTGGGTAATTGCTGGCCTTGTGCCAAAAGTAGAAATAATTATATTAGTCGATCCGGTCTGTTATATATATCATATTATCAAAATATTTTTCTTGTACATAAGCATACTAATGCTTGCGTCAAAATCTTTCTCCATGATATATCTTTTTTTAACGATCTCCTTTTCGAAAGTTAAAGTGAAATTTGGCAGGCGGGAGCTGTATAGAAACTTATTGTGTGTGTGTGTGTGTGTGTGTGTGTGTGTGTGTATTTCCATCTGCGTCCTCGTTTACCTAGCAATTCGACACATAAAGATCGATAAAATAAGTAACAGTGTTGATATAATCGAGTAAAATACTTCAAGACAGTGCCCCAGCATATCCGGAATCTAATGAGTGAAACCAGTAAAAGAATAAACGAATAATATACACGTATATTATTTTTTTAATTCTGATTTCCATTTGTTTTTGTTGTTTTGTTTTGTTTTTTGCTTTTTTGTTCGTTGCGTAAATTATTCTTCGAAATGAAAAAAAGTTACTTTTTTTCTTAAATCCAAATCAATTTATTTATTTTTTAGTTTGTTTTTTTTTTTAATTCATTGATGAAATATTTTGTGAAAATTGTGTAAAATTATGGAGAAAGAAAGAAATTATTTTATTTTAATGCATTATTAAAATGTCTTCTTTGTTGTAGAATTTTTACAGAGAAATGTGGATGTTTTTCACGCATAATGTTTTTCACGAATAATTGAAAGAAAGATCGCATAAAATAAAACTTAAAACCAACAGAAAATACAAATTCACTGAGAATTTCAAATTTTATAGGAAAAGTTCATTTAAAGGATTTTATTATTGAAATAGCTATTTTTTCTTATTTTTTCTGTCGGATCTGACTATAGTTGCTATGGAAGTCAATAGTTTCCGTGTTTATTTCATCTAAGATCTTATATATGTGTGTGCATGGTGGTGAATGTGAAGGCGCATGAATTAGCAGTTGGTGTGTTTGGCTAGCGATTGTAAAGTCGTAAGTTCGATTTCCGTGTGTGCGTTAAGTTACTTTGCTCCAGTCCACTCAAATGGCAAAAATGAGTTGTGTCTGTAATTCAAAGGGATAACAGAGTGTGCGTGAGAGAAAGAAAATGATAAAACGTGAGATAAAGAGAGTGAAATAAAGAAAAAGAGAATGAGAGAGAGCTAAAAGAAGAATTTTTTACTTTTACGAAAAATAGTGTT